>CAMZMU010000049.1:5789596-6389596 GCA_947311845.1 Poa pratensis | reverse complement strand
TTGTTCTGCCCTTAAGAAAGCCATACTGATTTTTATGCACAATCTTCAATATAATTTTCTGGAGCCTGTTTGCCAATATTTTAGTAATAAGTTTGAGACAGCAGTTAAGCAAAGTGATTGGCCTGTAATCATTTACAGTTTCAGGAGCTCCCACTTTGGGAATCAGAGTGATGTAACCCATGTTAATACTCTCCAAATTTAAATTCCCTTCATGAAAATCATGACACAATTTATAAATATCCTCCTTGATGATGTGCCAACATGTTTTGAAGAACTGACCATTGAATCCATCCGGTCCAGGGGCTTTGTCTCCCGGCATTTCCTTTACCACAGCATCGATCTCCTCTGTAGTAAAAGGCACAGTCAGGCAGTCAAGGCCTTCCATCGGGTGATCAAATCTGTTAAATCAAAACCCATTACTGGAGCATGATTGGTTCCAAGCCTCTCTTTAAAGGATTCATAGATCACTTTCTCTTTATCAGCATGTGAGTGAACCTGACTGCCATCTGGAGCTGTAAGCTGAGAAATGGAGTTTCTTCTATATCTATCAGTGGCCATAGAGTGAAAAAACTTAGTGTTTTCGTCCCCAAATTTAGTCCATCTGATTGTGCACCTTTTCTTCCAATATTGCCTCTGATAATCCAGAAGCTTTAGAAGTTGCTCCTTGATGATCTTTCTGAATTTTTTTTCAGGAACAGTTAATCCTCTGCGGTCCTCTATATTATCCAGCTCAAGCAAGGCTCTGTTGTAGTTCTCAATACAGACTTTCAGCTTTGAGATATTCTTACACCAGAATTTCAAATCATAGCGGAGGCGTTTCAATTTAGCATTCAAATTAGCTGCACTGTTGTTTTTGTGAGTTGGCTTGGCCCAGCTGTTCTGAACTGTTTCAAGAAAGCCTGAATGTGCCATCCAGAAATTCTCAAAACGAAAAAGCTTGCTGCCAGGTATGCTGGTTTGAATTGCTACCACACATGGAGTATGGTCAGATGTAGGTTTTCCTTGAGGATTCACAACTGTATTAGGATATGAAGAAGACCAATGAAGGGAGGTGAAAAACCAGTCAAGTTGTTCTAGAAGAGGATCAGCCTGCATATTACTCCAAGTAAAGGACCTGCCCTTAATCGGAATTTCAGTGAGATGTCGAGATCTTATAATATCATTAAAAACCAGCATATCATCTACATTACCGCCTGGTTTATTTCTGTTTGTGGGAGATCTAATAAAATTGAAATCGCCAACAATCAGCCAGTCCTCCTCATCAGGAATATTTAAATTGTACAGCCAATCAATGAATTCTTCTCTTAGCTCGCCAGTACATGGGCCATAAATGTTCACAAGTGTCCAAGAAACATTATCATGTTTTGAGGTAAAATAAACCGACATAGCGAAAGGCTGACAATGCATCACCATTCCAGAGAAAACAGAACTTTGCCAAATGATAATAAGACCACCAGAAGCACCATCCGAAGGCACATAAACAAATTCATCAAAAGAACTGGGGCAGCAAGATTTAATAAAAGCCATATCGAAGTGAGATTTTTTAGTTTCTTGCAAGCACACCACCGCGCAACCACTTAACTTAATAGCATTCAATAAAGCAAGTTGCTTAGGTTTTGCATTAAGACCTCTAATGTTCCAGCAAAGCACAAACCACTTTCTTAGATAATTCATTACAGAACAAGGATGGAAATGGAGCTAAATGCCAGGAGCAGGTGCATCCGAGTCCTGGAGGCTAGCCAGGAGCTTCTGGAGGCTAGTCGGACTATGTTGCTACATATTTTATATACACTTCATAGCATTTTTATGCATTTTCTGAGACTAACCTATTAACAAGATGCCACAGTGCCAGTTCCTGTTTTCTGCTGTTTTTGTATTCCAGAAAAGCTAGTCTGGAAATATTCTTGGAATTGGACGAAACTTGGACAGGACCTCCTATTTTTCCAACACGTACACGGAGTCCAAAGGAGAGACGGAGGGGGGCCGCGAGCCAGCCACACCATGGGGTGGCGCGGCCCCACCCTCTATCGCGCCGTGGGGTGGTGTGGGCCCCACGGGCGTCTCAAGCCGCCGCCCTTTGGACTATATATTGCCTCCGCGGTGCAAACCCTAAAAGAATCGACGATTTCTCCAAAAGAGTTCCGTAGCTCCGCCGCCACCAAAAACCCTAATTCAGGGGACATAAGTCTCTGTTTCGGCACCCTGCCGGGACGGGGAATTGCCCCCGGAGCCATCTCCATCGACGCCACCGCCATCTTCATCGCCGTTGCTGCCTCCCATGATGAGGAGGGAGTAGTTCTTCATCGGGGCTGAGGGCTCATGCCGGTAGCTATGTGGTTTATCTCTCTCTCCCATGGTGTGATCTTTATGTGATCATGAGCTTTGTAATCTAGTTGAATCCATAGATGTTACTCTTCATTATCTTATGATTATGCTACTCAAAGTGGTCTTATTAATGTAAACTCCAGAATCACCTTTGTCCCACGGTGCGAAGTTGACAGTGTGCGCACCGTGTGTGATTCTTAGGCTAAAGATTACAGGAATACTTACCATGAGTTATACTTTGTGTTGGATGTCTCTATGATATTGTGGTGTTTGTTTAGTACTATTTTGGGGCGCTCATAGTGACATTGGGGTTCCCTAGATGTGGAATACAACCTTGAGGTGTGCTCTTGCAGCCCTACACAGTGGATTGGTGTTCGTTATCCAATGAGAGAATAATTCGTTGTAGCATTGTGAAGAGGAAATATCTATGTATTCAATTATATTATTATTGTTGAGAGTGTCCACTAGTGAAAGTATGATCCATAGGCCTTGTTTCCAAGCATTGAAACACCGTTTACAACCAGTTCTGGTACATGTTTGCTTGCTGCCATTTTTATTTCAGATTACAATTACCACTTATAATCATCCATATTACTTGTATTTGAATATCTCTTCGCCGAACTAGTGCACCTATACAACTGACAAGTGTATTGGGTGTGTTGGGGACACAAGAGACTTCTTGTATCTTAATTGCAGGGTTGCTTGAGAGGGATATATTTGACCTCTACCTCGCTGAGTTCGATAAACCTTGGGTGATTCACTTAAGGGAAACTTGCTGCTGTTCTACAAACCTCTGCACTTGGAGGCCCAACACTGTCTACAAGAATAGAAGCGTGCGTAGACATCAAGCGTCTGTGTGCTTTTTATTTTCAGTATTTTATTTTTCTTATGGTCAACTTGATTGGATCCTAGCATTCTTGATTGGGAGAGAGACACACTCCGCTTTTTCATATGAATACTCATATTCTTCACTTATACTTGTTGAGTATTCTTATCTAGCTATTGCTATGCTTTTAGCTCCTGTTTTGCATGCATCTCTTATTCAGAGCTGTTAGTTCTTTTAAAGAAAGTACTCTCTTGCTTCACTTATAATTGTTTGGAGAGTTTATGTTGAAATAAGTTGATTGGCGTTTGGTTGGAAAAGAAAATGCTGCATGTGGTAGATGGTATAATGGAAAAAGCTTACATATTCTTGTAGATCACTCTATTGGATAATTTGATACTTGTCAATTGTTTTGAGTTATCAAGTAGTTCATGTTTAAGCTTTTGTATCATGTAGTTAAAACCTATTAATGAAGAACTACCGTAAAGCTCGTTGAAATTTGGTTTGCATGATTGGTATCTCTAAGGTCTAGATATTTTCTAGTAAAAGGGTTTGGTTAACAAGAAAGACAGTGTCTTATAATGCTTGCAATATGTTTTCATATAAGTCTTGCTGTGTCGGTTGATATCCTGTGTTTGCTTCAAATAACCTTGCTAGCCTAAACTCTATACTGAGAGGGAATGCTTCTCGTGCATCCAAAACCTTGAGCCAAAATCCATGCCATTTGTGTCCACCATAACTACCTATATGTGGTATTTCCTTGCCACTCCAAGTAAATTTTGCATGTGCTACCTTTAAACTATTTAAAAACTATTACTCCTTTTTGTGTCAATGTTTACCAAACTCATGAGGACGGGGTGGATGTCTTTATGTCAACTGTCAAACAGACTTTACCACCGGACTAGCGGCATATACATCTGCTTATCCATTAATTTTGCAAAAAGAGCTGGCAAATGGGGTGTCCAGTCCCAATTAATTACAACTTTAACCGCTTAATTCTCTTCACATTTTTGCCCTGATTTATCAGTCAATCAATGACAAACAGTGAAATATCTGCATGTGTAAATAAAAGAGAAGAGGGATGATCTGCCTTGCTGGTAGAAATAACGTCCTTCATGGGAGCCGCTCTTAAAAGTCTGGTTGGCAGGGGTCATATTGTACTTTCCATTTTCTGATTCGTTGACAATTAACAAACACCTCCCAAAACTTATTTTTACTCTCTTTATGATTTCAAAAACTTAAAAAGCTCTAGCACATGATTTAATCCCTGCTTCCCTCTGCGAAGGGCCTTTCTTTTACTTTTATGTTGAGTCAGTTTTCCTACTTCTTTCTATCTCAGAAGCAAACACTAGTGTCAACTTTGGTGCAACAATTTTTATATGCTTGTATACTGCACTTATTATATTGCTTTGTGTTGACAAATATCCATGAGATATATATGTTGAAAGTTGAAAGCAATTGCCGAAGCTTAAATCTTCCGTTGTGTTGGTTAAATACCATTTACTTAGAATCTATTGCTTTATGAGTTAACTCTTATGCAAAACTCTTTGATGCTTGTCTCGAAAGTACTATTCATGAAAAGTTTTTGCTTATATGATTCAGTTGTTTGCTCATTATCTACTTGCTAGCAAACTATAGACCATTGACCTGGATCACTTCATTCATAACGTGTGCTTTACAATACTATTTGATCAAGATTATGATGGTAGCATGTCACCTCGGAATTTATTTTTTTATCGTTTTACCTACTCGAGGACGAGTTAAGCTTGGGGATGCTTGATACGTCGCAAACGTATCTATAATTTCTGATGTTCCATGTTGATATTATACCAATTATTACATGTTTTATATACACTTCATAGCATTTTTATGCATTTTCTGGGACTAACCTATTAACAAGATGCCACAGTGCTAGTTCCTGTTTTCTGCTGTTTTTGTATTCCAGAAAAGTTGTTCTGGAAATATTCTCGGAATTGGACGAAACCTGGACAGGACCTCCTATTTTCCAACACGTACACGAAGTCCGAAGGAGAGACGGAGGCGACCGAGGAGGGCGCCACACCCTAGGGCGGCGCGGCCCCCCCTCCAACCACGCCGTGGTGGGGTGTGGGCCCCCGGGTCGCTCCAGCCGCCGCCCTTTCGCCTATTTATTCATCTTCACGGGAAAACCCTAGACACCCGAGCCTCCATCCACAAAAAGTTCCGTAGCCGCCGCCGTCGTCAACCCTAATTCGGGAGGGTTCTGAAGCTCTTCCCGGCACCCTGCCGGAGAGGGGAATCATCACCGGAGGGCTCTACATCACCATGCCTGCCTCCGGAGTGATGCGTGGGTAGTTCATCTTTGGACTACGGGTCCATAGCAGTAGCTAGATGGTTGTTTCTCCACTTTATGCTATCATGTTTAGATCTTGTGAGCTGCCTATCATGATCAAGATCATCTTATTGTAATGCTACATGTTGTGTTTGCTGGGATCCGATGAATATTGAATACTATGTCAAGTTGATTATCAATCTATCTTATATGTTATTTATGATCTTGCATGCTTTCCGTTACTAGTAGATGGTTTGGCCAAGTAGATGCTTGTAACTTCAAGAGTTAGTATTTATGCTAGATAGTGTGTTCATGCCTCCGGTAATCTGGGAGAGTGACGGCAACTTCTAAGATTGTGGATGTGCTGTTGCCACTAGGGATAAAATAACCGATGCTTAGCTTAAGGGTGCGCCGTTAGGTCTAATGCATTTATTTACATTACGCACATTACATAATGCGATTATTTGTTGCTTGCAACTTAATACCAACGGGGAACTCGGTATGACAACCTGGAGGTGGATTATTAGTCATAGACGCTGTTGGATAACGATCTATGTATTTTGTCGTAATGTCCACATGAATATCATAGTAATCATCATGTCATATATATGCATTGTCATGCGCTCAATATTTTGTCAATTGCACAGGTGTAATTTGTTCACCCAGCATGTTAGTTATCTTTTATGGAGAGACAGCACTAGTGAACTGTGGATCCCGGTCCATTCTTTTACACTGATAATACAACCAACTGTAATCATTGTTAATTTTCATTCTCTGCAATTAAACACTATTTTCCACACCATACGTTTAATCCTTTGTTTTCAGCAAGCCAGGAAGATTGACACCCTTCCTGTTTCGTTGGGGCAATGTAGTTTGATTGTGTTGTGTGCAAGTTCCACGTCAACAGCCGAACTCCCTTCCACACACAAGTACTTTTCTGTCACCGTTGACAACCTTCAGAAGTGCTTCTTGCTCCTACTGGATCTGATAACCTTGGTATCTTACTGAGGGAAACTTGCTGCTGCACTGCTTCATACCTTCCTCTCCCAACGAACGTGTGTCCCATGTCATCAGGGGTCGTGCGCCAAGACGCACCCCTAATCTAGTATACACAATGGATCGAGTGCTGGCTTTTCTTCGTGAGTGAGCAATCGCTCACTCTGTTTAACCCATTGTACATATGGTGGTTTTGTACCGAAAACCTATTTTAGAGCCCGAGCTACATAGAGCCCTTTTTTTGAAATTCGAAATCGATATTTTTAAGTTTCTAAAAATCATGCAAAACTTACCGGGTGTAGATACTGTCGATATCTACAATCGTGCCAATTTTCAACCACAAATACGTTGTATTTGGGTTGCACAAAAGAGACAAACGGATGGATCTGAGTGTTGAGGAATACACAGTTTCAAAATTTTGAAATCTCCCCCGATTTGTCTATTTTGTACAGCTCAAAATACAACGAATTTAAAGTTGAAATTTTCACGATTGTAAATCTCAACAATATCTACATCCGGGAATTTTTCACGAGTTTTGGAAACTTAAAATGTCGATTTCGAATTTAAAAAAAAAGAGCTCCATGTAGCTCGGGTTGCAAAAATCCACCCTCGGTTTTGTACTACTTTCTTGCCCGGTCTACAACTAAATTGGGCCAGATGGTTACATTTTTCTGACAGGTGCCAGATTGTTACTTTGTGAACCCATTATCAAATTTCTGCACAATTTCCTCTGTTAATGAACTTAACTTTTTGAGGGAAAGCCATACGATATGCAGGCCCCACAATATTCACATATTTAACATAACTAGCAACATACTCTCCCCGTTCACAATTCTATTTGTTTTGAATTTAGTGAAAGTCAACCTTTTGTAAAGTAAACTTCACAAAGCTTGAATTTGACTAAACTCAAAATGCGGGATAATTAGAAATATAGTGAGTAACTAGCTAAGTCTAGGAGAGGAGTACGAAAAAATCACTTTTGCTCCTGAGATCTAGTGACCTCTTTATTTATTTATTTTTAAAAAATTATGTTGATTTTTTCTAAAAGAATCCGAACAATATTCTGGATGTAGTCAATGATGCATCATACAAGCATGCAAAATCACAATGCCAAATTATTTGAATTATGGGTTACGCAAAATAACAAAATCTCATATATTTCGAAGATTTGAAAATGAGTATGTACTTAGATCCACACAATTTTTATTTTTCTGTAGCTCTAAATATAAAGTATTTTAAATAGAGATTTTGCACGTTTGTGGGATACATCATTGACAACATGTAAGTTTTTCTAAAAACAAATTTTATATATGATTTGTGATTTTTAAAAAATACTGGGATTAGTGGATCCATAGAATCAGAAATATCCATTCAAGGAACAACGTAACAATAATCACCAACCGTGCAAGTCTTTAGATCGATAAAAACTTAAGCAACAATGTTGTCAAAGTGACAGTGATTGCCACTCGACCAATCCAATTCAATCTAATAAAAAATATCAGAGATAGATTATGGGATATTTTTTTCTCCTCGAAGAACAAGACAACGGTCTTGTGGAGTCGAGCTTTGCAAAACGAGCGAGGATGGCTGGAAGAGATATGAGGAAAAACCATTTTCCGACTAACTCAAACTCAAATCTTTCATGACTCTCTATTCAATTATAGTAGACCTTCCGTTTTTTCACTCGAAACTTGTACAAGATATTTGTTGGGTTCCTTGTATTTTTAGTTATAAAGAATACTAAGTTGTTGATGGGATCTTCTAACACCTAAGGGAATGTTCATCACAAAACCTATGTAAATACTTTTCTGGAGAAAGATATTTCTTGGCCGAATTATCAGTTGCAATTGATGCAAAATGCTGTGTTAACTAGGGAGAACATGAGAAAAAGATACTCCCTCCGTCCACAAATAACTGTCTTAGATTTGTCAAAAAGTGGATGTATCTAGACTTGAAACATGTATAGATACATCCACTTTTGTACAAATTTGAGACACTTATTTTGGGACGGAGGGAGTACTTGCTAGGTTACTGTATGTGTTCTGGTTGTGCCCTTGGTACAAACTCTTGTTCAAGATATGTCTACTGTGTTTACTGCTGGTCTTTTCTAACATATTGGACATGTCTTCACAAAGAAGAGAACAAATGGGCAATATGTGCTGGATCTAAGAAGATGATGAGGACTGCTACTGAGTTGACGTCAATGACGGATGGATCTACAAATGTTTCTGACGCACCTTTTCTCTAGATTACTTGATCTTAGCATTTCTTCATAGATGCCTTGTATCTTTTGGCTTATGCTTGTCCCGTGGCACAATGTTTTCGTTCATAATACTTTCACACTCTGAATTGTTTTGGTGATAGTAGTTTTTTGTCACGTATGAGTGTTTCGATTTTGAGCCCTCGCAATGGGTTTCCTACTACTCTGTCCCATCTTTCCCACTCCGTTTAATTGCTTTTGTAAGACCTTGTATATCTGTTAAGATTAACGGGAAGAGGATTAGCCCAGTTGGAAAAAATATTTTTAGTTTTGGAAGTGCACATGATGTATCATTACTAGTATCTATGAATAATTTATTATATATATATATATTGGAAAATGAGAAAAAAGACAAAGAATATGGGTTACATGAGCAACTAGTAACACAAAAAGCGCTCTCCATTGTCAGAATTTATGGCCTTCTCGATGACCCAACAAGATATATTCTGCTGGAACTTTTTTTATCAGGTAACAATCATATGAGCTGAATGCAAAATAAAGTAAAATATACAAGCTTAATAAGTGAACACATGCGACGAACTCAAAGTTGTTGCCTTATACGCTTCCGTTTCTCCAGATCCATAAGCTAGCTTATTAGAACATATCCAGATTCCCCGGCCGGTTAAGTTGACATATTCAACAGCACACCAACTTGCTGACCTTGTTTTATTTATAAATACTAAGGCCCGTACTGTACTGCAGGAGTTCTGATTCAGGGACCGTATCAATGTCAACGGTTGTGGAGAGTGTGTTTAATTTGCTTGATTTCAGGTTAGACTATGAGCAGCTATATATTATCCTGGATCGAGCTCACTACTCTAATAAACTATCTTCAAGTTGAGCTACTTGTTTGATAATATATGCACACGCAACATGACAGCACACAATTTTTTTTAGTTTCTCAAGCATTGATGTCTTAATTTTCTCTCGAGATTATCGTTGCACTTACTTGTAGAGTATGTATCACGATGATGCACAGCTCTGTTATGCACCCAGTAGGGTTCATCACTCGATTATCTCAATTACAGAGTAGTGGATACAAGGATCGGATCGATCCTGGGGTTTCCTTGAGAGGAAAGGGGAACAATAGTCTAAACTCTTCCCGGAAGGCAGGCGTGGCGTGCAGCTTAAGAAGATGATGCCGACACCGTCTTGGTGGTCTTGGGCTTCTGATGGGCCTGTAGCATAGTGGTGGTGGGCCGGGTCGTAACATTCCCTCCCCCTTGCGAACTGGCTTGACCCCAAGCCAGTGACATCGGAAAGCGATGTCGCATAGCATCTTCGTCTTCCCAGGTGACAGAGGAAGGAGGCAGGCCACACCATCGTACCAGCACCCGAGCGACATGGGTTCCGCCTCTCTGGACCGAACGCCGGGCCAGGACCTCCATTGGCTGCAGCACGGCAAAGTAATCAACAGAGAGTAGGGCGATATCATCACTGACCGGTTGCTGTGCGGGAAGGCTGCGTTTCAGCTGCGACACGTGCACCACATTGTGGATTTTGCTTGACGCGGAAGGTCGAGCTTGTACGCCACAGCACCAACTCGAGCGAGCACCTTATAGGGCCCGAAGAACTTGAACGCCAGCTTCTGACTGCTGCGTGCAGCAAGCGACGTCTGCACATAGGGTTGGAGCTTCAGAAAAACCATGTCTCCGACCTCAAAGGAACGTTCCTGACGGTGTTTGTCTGCCTGGTTCTTCATCCTCTCCTGAGCTCGAATGAGATGCTGGCGCAGCAGAGCCATCATCACCTCCCTTTCTTGAAGCCAGAAGTCGAGGTCCGGCACGGAGCAGGCTGCTGTAGCTGAAATGCCAAAATGGCGAGGTGGGTGGCCATATAGAGCTTCAAAAGGAGCTTTCCCGATCGCCGAGTGGTGGGATGTATTGTACCAGAATTCAGCAAGCGGGAGCCAACGGAGCCATTTGGTTGGGCAAGCATGGACAGTGCACCGGAGGTAATTTTCTAGACATTGGTTCAGTCGCTCAGTTTGCCCGTCTGTCTGGGGGTGATATGCCGAGCTCATCATCAGTTGTGTGTCGGTAAGACGGAACAGCTCTTGCCAGACTGCACTTGTGAAGATCTTGTCACGATCAGAGATGATACACTGCGGCATGCCGTGTAGCTTGTAGATGTTATCCACCAGAACCTGTGCCACTTGTAACGCCGTGTAGGGATGTTTCAATGGGAGGAAATGGCCGTACTTAGTCAGTTTGTCGACCACAACCAGAATCACATCGTGGCCATTGGACTTGGGCAGCCCTTCCACAAAATCGAGGCTAATTGTGTGCCAGGACTCGGGTGGAACTGGAAGCGGCTGTAGCAGCCCGGCAGCTTTGTGTGTTCGGCCTTGGCGCGCTGGCAAGTGTCACAGCTCTGCACATACTCTTGAACTGATTGCTTCATGTTGGGCCAGACGAACAGCTTCTTGATACGCTGGTAGGTAGCAAGGACGCCCGAATGGCCACCAATCCCGCTGCTGTGCAGAGCTTGCAATATGTGCTGCTGCGCCAATGCATTTCCTCCTACCCACACCTTGCCATGCTTCTTGATCACGCCATTGGCTACTTCGAAGCCATCAGCATTGGTACCAGAGATACTGAGTTCAGTCCATAACTTTTTAGTTGCTGCATCATCGTTGTAGCCTGTCACCAAGTTGTCCATCCACGACGGTACTGCAGCCGAAATGGCCTGGAAGTCAGCGTCTAAAGGGCGTCGCGATAAGGCATCGGCAGCTGCGTTGTTTATCCCCTTTTTATACTGAATGGTATAGCGCAGGCCCATGAGTTTCACAAACGCTTTGTGTTGCATACCAGTGTTTAGCCGTTGTTCTGTCAGATGAAGAAGGCTTTTCTGGTCTGTCCGAATGGTGAATTCTTGACTCTGCAAATATGGACGCCATTTCTCTATTGCCATTAAGATTGCCAAACACTCCTTCTCATATGTTGACAGTGCTTGGTTACGAGGACTAAGCGCTTTGCTGAGATAAGCAATCGGGTGACCTTTCTGCATCAAGACAGCTCCCACTCCGTACTGACAGGCATCCGTTTCCAGAACAAACGGTTGTGAAAAATCTGGCAAGGCCAACACTGGTGCCTCCATCAGTGCTTTTTTCAGAGCAAGGAAAGCTTCCTCCGTTACTGGTGTCCATTGGAACTGCTCACCTTTCCGAAGTAACTGAGTCAAGGGTCTGCTAATAATGCCGTAATTAGCAATGAAACGACGGTAGTATCCCGCCACTCCAAGGATTCCCCTTAATTCCTTCAGATTCCTCGGTCGTGGCCATGCTTGGACGGCTGCCACCTTTGTGCTGTCAGTGGCTACACCATCCACACCAATGACATGCCCGAGGTATTCGAGGTTCTGCTGCGCAAACAAGCACTTCGAGCGTTTGAGTTTGAACTGGTGAGCATGAAGAATAGTGAACACCTCTCTGAGATGTTTCTCGTGTTCCTCTTTTGACTTACTGTATATCAGTATGTCGTCCATGAAGACTAGCACCGATTTCCTCAGAAGCTTGTCAAAGATAGTGTTCATCACTCCTTGAAATGTTGCTGGGGCATTTGTCAAACCAAAAGGCATGACTAGGAATTCGTAGAGCCCTTGATGAGTGCGGAAGGCTGTTTTGTATTCGTCCCCTTCCGCTACACGCAACTGATGGTACCCGGAAGAGAGATCAAGTTTGGAGAACCATTTAGCGCCAGCGAGTTCATCCAACAATTCTTCTACCACTGGCATAGGATGCTTGTGCTTGATTGTGATGGCATTTAGCTGTCGATAATCAATACAGAACCGCCACTCACCATCCTTCTTCCGTACCAGCAAAACTGGAGAAGCAAAGGAACTAGAGCTATGTCTGATAATCCCTTGTTCAAGCATCTTGTGGATTTGTCTTTCAATTTCATCTTTTTGGTGAGGAGGATAACGATAAGCTCGCACATTCACGGGTTGAGCTCCTTGCACCAATGGTATCTGGTGATCATGCTGGCGCCGTGGTGGCAGATTGACAATAGGTGTGAACAGATCACTGTACTCCTGCACTAAGCTTTGAAGCTCGGGAGACATACTGTCTAGAGGTGCTGGAGTGATACTGCACATGACACCCTTCTGATGTACTGGCAACACTTGAGTGCAGTGAGCTACTGCCCCTCTTTTAAGCAGACCCCGAAGCTCTGCTGGAGTTATTGGTGTTGCAGGTGTAGTGTCATCTTGTATACCCTGCAGGGTAATTCGTTGCCCCTGATAGTCGAACTTCATGCGGCGGTGGCGCCAATGTACCCACATTGGGCTGTGCTGTTCCAGCCAATCCGCCCCCAAGATTATGTCATAGCAAGTGAGAGGCAAAATCTTCATGTCTTGTACGAATGTGGTGCCTTGTACAGTCCAGGAAAGACTGGGAACATGCTGATCACTAGTCATCACTTCCCCATTAGCTACGGTGAATCGAGATGGTGTACATGCTTCAGTTGGAACTTGCAGTTTTCCCACCAAGGCTTCATCAACAAAGGAGGCTCCACTGCCAGAATCCACTAGTATCAAAACCTCATATGGCCCAACTTGGCCATGTAGGCGAATAGTGCGGCGACGAGGCTGAGTTGGGCTATTAGCTGCCGCCACATCGACTGCCATGAGCTTGTCATCTGAACTTGTGTCTCCCATGTCCTTGTCATACTCAGGTGGAAGAGTGTCCAGGAGCTCCTCGAGAACATGAAGTGGAACTTGAGCTGGGCATTTGTGCGTGCGACTATATTTATCACCACATGTGAAGCAAAGGCCCTTGGACTTGCGAAAGGCCCGTAGTTGTTCGAGTTTTTCATCCCACCGAGGCTTGTCCATCTTCTTATGTTCATCGCCCTGATGCACCGGCTTGGCCTTGTCAAAATGCTGATGCGCGCGATAAGTTGAGCGCGACTGCGAGCGTGAAGAATGTTGTTGCCGAAGTGACTCCTGCTCCGTTTCCTGCAATTGCGCGAGAAGACTAGCAGTATCGACATCGCCAGGCAAATGTAGCAGAACAGAGGAGCGGAATTCATCATCTAAGCCAGCAATATAACGCTCCACAAAGAAAACTTCACTAGTGTGAGGATCATGCATCAGAATTTGGTGTTTGAGGGTGTTAAAATTTCTCAGTATAAGCTTCTACTGACTCCGTTTGCTTCATCATCAGGATTTGGCGCATGAACAGATTAAGCTTATTTTTTCCCCAATATGCCTCCACTGCCATAAACAGGTCAGACCAAAGCACAATGTGTTGCTTGGCCTGAAGGGTTTTCACCCACAGTGCGGCGTTGCCCACAAAATTCAACAGAGCAAATTTAACTTTCATCATTTCTGAAATTCCATAAATCTCAAAATAGAGTTCACAATTATCCTTCCAAACTGTGGGATCCGTTCCATCAAATTTGGGAAAGTCCATTTTAGGTGTAGACTGAAATCGTGAGTGATTAGCAGATCGCTCATAGTGTTCATCATCTCCATAATTGCGTGGGTAATTGAGCGTACCATTAGCCGGGGGTAATCGCGGAGATCCCAGGATCTCGTTGACTGTCCCCCGTGTGTTGTTGCCGATGCCGTGCCCCTCGGGCCGTCGCGCCGCCGCGCCCTGTGGCGACGTTGTAGGGAGCGTCGCTGGCGGTTCCGGCGGACGCGACTCGATGGAGGTCAACCGCGCGGCCGTATCTTCGGCGTGGAGCTTGAGGGTTGCCGCGGTCGAGGTAAGCCCGGTGACGGCGGTCTCCATCGTTTCCATCCAGGCGGAGAGCCCCTCGAACTTTGTCGCCAGTGAATCCAACTTGTCGTTGGTGGCCTGCGCTTGCTCGGTGGCGGTCGCCATAGCTTGTCGCTCGGCCGCCGTAGGACGTCTTGGTGCCAGGGCTGGGACCCAAATTCTCCGATCTAACCGGCGATTGGATTGACAGCAGCAGATCGAGAGCCGCCGCCGACCTCTCTTCGGAAATTACAGACCAGAAAAATCGGGGGTGGTGGAACCAGTGGCTCTGATACCAAGTGTTATGCACCCAGTAGGGTTCATCACTCGATTATCTCAATTACAGAGTAGTGGATACAAGGATCGGATCGATCCTGGGGTTTCCTTGAGAGGAAAGGGGAACAATAGTCTAAACTCTTCCCGGAAGGCAGGCGTGGCGTGCAGCTTAAGAAGATGATGCCGACACCGTCTTGGTGGTCTTGGGCTTCTGATGGGCCTGTAGCATAGTGGTGGTGGGCCGGGTCGTAACAAGCTCATAGACTGTCGATAACTTATCAATAGTTTGCGGGCAAAAAGTAGATGGTTGCTCTTAGAAGTATAAGCAATGACACAAAAACATACTTTGTTTTTCAGACTGTTTTAACTTTCTAAGTTGATCAACTTGCGTAAAGATTATGATCAACTTTTGGTGTGTTTCTCAATATAAATATCTTGTCTGTCCCTGAATATAAGACGTCGTATCAGTTCAATTTGAACTTCCAAAACTCTTATGTTTACGAAGAGTAGCACATAATTGAGGTTTCATGCCATATGTATCCAATTAAGATGGAACATTCTTTCAGTTGGAGGAAATGTTCTTGTGATAGCGCGATGGTGGTGCCGCGGTATTTACTTCGTTAATTTTAAAGCTCCGAGACTCGGCTCTTTCAGACAGTGTGTGGGGGTATCTTTGCTACACTAGGTGTTTCTCAGTAAACACACCACTACATAATTAGCATTGGAATAATAGAAATTCTCAGGCTGCTTAGAACTAGATTTGTTTTCTTAACACCGTCGATTCAACTACATATTTTACTCTAGTGCACAACTTTTTGATATGTTTTCTACTTGAAGTTGGTGAAATCGTGTAGAGTTTGGTTTGTAAAAGTGTTAGACCGTTGCACGCTAAATGTGTATGTATTAGTTCCATCAGCGAGAACTTCAAATGAAGGTCGGGCTAGAGGGAGTCATTTTTAAAAAATAATTAAAAAATTTGTAGGTTCATTGGAGTCATAAGTATGTGTATGTAGAATTTTTTTAGAATGATTTCAAACTCGTAAATAGCATTGGCGATCTTTTTTTTTCAAAAAAAAAGGCTCTATGTGGCTCAACCAGTCAATGAAAACTTCTGTCAATCACTTTCTCTCTCTAGATGCAGTCGTAGGAATCTTCTTTCCCCGGCTTTCCTCAAATTTTCCAACAGGCATACACAGCTGTATCCCTCTGTATAAATTAGAAAAAACAACTCAGCACCAATCAAGCAGAATTGGCCACACATAATTTAACAAGAAAACAAAGCGGTAAATTTGAATCTGACTTTTGTGTCACAGCAGCAAACAAAAAAGTATGAATCTGACTTTTGTGGTGTGGAGTGTTTTTTCAACTTCACGGCGAACAGGTCGATCGGAATTCTGCCTGACTGAACTTGTGCTGCGTCAGAGCTGAGAGACTACACCGAATTACGAATGTGATAGATAAATAAACAACTCTAGAGATTGAGTGATCAAGTGAAGTAACTGTGGAATAAGACAAAGGAGCGTATTTGCAGGTGACATCGACGTTTGCGCGTCCATATATATATATATATATATATATATATATATATATATCCCATAGACGAGGTAGGTTCATGCGTATATGCATTGTCATGCTTATGTCAGTAGTACATATAGACATATTTTTGCAGGTGACAATGATGTTTTCATTGATTCTGTGTGCGACAAAAATATGGAAACAAAGAAAGCAGCGTAAAGATGCAAGTTTGACCAACGCACTAAGAGAAAAAAAGCTTAGCTCTTAGACTAGTCAGAATGGGAAGTATCATATACTAGTATCATGCATATGATACTAGTCTATGTTACTACCTCCACAATGGGTAGTAACATATTTGTGATATCATACAATACTATATTTATTATGTTGTAGACTCTTCTTGCATTGGAATCCGTTATGTTACGGTATCTACCTATGATATTACTATCACCTCTCTCATCATTAATTGGAGTGCCACGTCAGCTTTTTTACAACATGGCATGCATGATACTACATATGATACTCCCATTGTGGCTAGTCTTATAGTTTTTCACCAAATCAATTGTAAACCTAGATGAAAAAAAACTGAAATGTACTATTTTCTCTGCATAAATACCACTAGTAGAAAAAGGACTTTTCGTCCGGAGTACTGTTTGCCATTAGCCCCGGTTCAGGCAAAAACCGGGACCAGTGCCTGGCACTGGTCCCGGTTCGAGCTGCCAGGGCCCCGTGGGGCATTGGTCCCGGTTCGGTTGGGGGCATTGGTCCCGGTTCTTCCAAGAACCGGGACCAAAGCTCCAGAGCCGGACCACGTGGCATGCCGCGGAGCTTTGGTCCCGGTTCGTGCCAAGAACCGGGACCAATACCCCTCCCCTGCCTATATTGTTGCCCCCACCCCCCCTCTCTCCTCTGTTTTTTTTTCCTGGATTGGTGGGAAGTGGGTGCTAGTTTTTTTTCTCTTTGCCACGCACAAGATGTGTTCGATGAAATGCCCGACCCGCACCGAGGTTAGCAACTTTATCCTTTTCGTCTGTAATTGATACAGAAATATTGCACGTGTCGATGTACGGTGGTCATTTCACTATTCAAGATGTTATTGTAATGGTATTTGATAAACTTAATTATATATATGATGCAGATGGATGCACGGATGCGATGGATGTACGGCGAACGACGCAGTTCCGAGTTTATTGCAGGCCTGCATAAATTTCTCGATGTGGCTGAGGCAAACAAAGTGAATAATTTTATGCCTTGTCCATGTGAGAAGTGTCGGAACGTCAGGGAGTACTCTGACCCGAGAACCATTCAAGACCACGTGATTCGGAAAGGTTTCATGCCCAGCTATAATTGTTGGACCAAGCACGGAGAAAGAGGGGTTACGATGGAAGACAATGAAGAAGAGGAGGATGATGACAACTATCCTATGTTCCCTGAGGAATGCGGTGATACTGTATGGAAGACGTTGAAGAAGAAAGAGGTGAACATCGGGCATCAGATGAGCCCGCTGATGGTCTTGGTGGGGTCATTTCTGATGCAAAGCGAGAATGCGATACAGAAAAGGAGAAGCTAAAGTTGGAGGCCATGCTTGAGGATCACAAAAAGTTGCTGTACCCAAACTGCGAAGATGGCAGCACAAAGCTCGGTACCACACTGGAACTGCTGAAATGGAAGGCAGAGACTGGTTGTTCTGACAAGGGATTTGAGAAGTTACTGAAAATAATGAAGCCGAAGCTTCCAAAGGATAACGAATTGCCCGAGACTACATACGAAGCAAAGAAGGCTATCTGCCCTCTAGGATTAGATGTGCAGAAGATACATGCATGCATTAATGACTGCATCCTGTACCGCGGTGAGTACGAGAACATGGATAAATGCCCGGTATGCAATGCACTGCGGTACAAGATAAGACAAGATGACCCTGGTGATGTTGAGGGCGATGACGAGCCCCCCCGGAAGAGGGTTCCTGCTAAGGTGATGTGGTATGCTCCTATAATACCACGGTTGAAACGTCTGTTCAGAAACAAAGAGCATGCCAGGTTGTTGCGATGGCACAAAGAAGAGCGTAAGAAAGACGGGAAGTTGAGACACCCCGCCGATGGGTCCCAGTGGAGAAAAATCGACAGAGAGTTCCCGACATTTTCAGATGACGCAAGGAACTTAAGATTTGGTCTAAGTACAGATGGCTTTAATCCTTTTGGGGAGCAGAGCTCCAGTCATAGCACTTGGCCCGTGACTCTATGTATCTACAACCTTCCTCCTTGGTTGTGCATGAAGCGGAAGTTCATTATGATGCCAGTGCTCATCCAAGGCCCGAAGCAACCCGGCAACGACATTGATGTGTACCTAAGGCCATTAGTTGATGAACTTTTGCAGTTGTGGTCCGAACCAGGTGTACGTGTGTGGGATGAGCACAAACAACAGGAATTTGACCTACGAGCGTTGCTGTTCGTAACCATCAATGATTGGCCTGCTCTTAGTAACATTTCAGGACAGTCAAACAAGGGATACAATGCATGCACGCACTGTTTAGATAAGACTGAAAGTATACATTTGGGAAACAAGAATGTGTACCTGGGGCATCGTCGATTTCTTCCGAACGTCATGCCGTAAGAAAGCCCGGCAAGCATTTCAACGGTGAGGCAGATCGCCGGAAGAAGCCTAACCTCCCTGATGGTGATGTTATATATGACATGGTCAAGGATTTAGAAGTAATCTTTGGAAAGGGTCCTGGCAGTCTATCTGTTCCGAATGACGCTGACAACCACGTACCCATATGGAAGAAGTGCTCTATATTCTGGGAGCTACCCTATTGGAAAGTCCTAGAGGTCCGGTCTTCAATCGACGTGATGCACGTGACGAAGAATCTTTGCGTGAACCTGCTAGGCTTCCTGGGCGTGTATGGGAAGACAAAAGATACACCGGAAGCACGGGCAGACCAGCAACGTATGAAAGACCCATACAACAAGCAGACGGATAAAGGGCGTCAATACTTAAGCAGATACGCTCTTACCAAAGCAGAGAAGGAAATCTTTTTTGAATGCCTGAGCAGTATCAAGGTCCCGGCTGGCTTCTCGTCAAATATAAAGGGAATAATAAATATGGCAAAGAAAAAATTCCAGAACCTGAAGTCTCATGATTGCCACGTGATTATGACGCAGTTGCTTCCGGTTGCATTGAGGGGGCTTCTACCGGAAAATGTTCGAGTACCCATTGTGAAGCTATGTGCATTCCTCAATGCAATATCTCAGAAGGTCATCGATCCAGTAACTCTACCAAGTTTACAGAAGGCTGTGGTCCAATGTCTTGTCAGCTTCGAGTTGGTGTTCCCCCCATCATTCTTCAATATTATGACGCATCTCCTGGTTCACCTAGTCGACGAGATTGCCATTCTCGGTCCTGTATTTCTACACAATATGTTCCCCTTCGAGAGGTTCATGGGAGTCTTGAAGAAATATGTTCATAACCGTGCTAGGCCAGAAGGAAGCATCTCAAGGGGCTATGGAACAGAAGAGGTCATTGAGTTCTGTGTTGACTTTATTCCTGACCTTAAGCCGATTGGTGTTCCTGAATCGCGGCATGAGGGGAGACTGAGTGGAAAAGGCACGCTAGGAAAGAAAGCACTGATATGTAGGGACGGGCATTCTTTAACTCAAGCACACTACACAGTTCTACAAAGTTCCACCTTCGTGGCTCCGTATATCGAGGAACACAAGAATTATGTACGCTCCAAGAACCCGGGGAAGGATGACTCCTGGATTAAAGAAAAACACATGGAGACCTTCGGCAGTTGGTTGCGATTACAGCTCATGAATGACACCACTGTCGGAGATCAGCTCTACTTGTTGGCCGCGTCACCATCTTCGACTGTATTGAATTTCCAAGGGTACGAGATAAATGGGAATACATTTTACACGATCGCCCAAGATAAAAAGAGCACCAACCAGAACAGTGGTGTCCGCTTTGATGCAACAAACGACGATGGGCAAAAGGACACATACTATGGTCGCATAGAGGAGATATGGGAACTTGACTATGGACCTACTTTTAAGGTCCCTTTGTTTCGGTGCAGTTGGGTCAACATGAATGGAGAAGGGATAAAGGTAGACCAGCTGTACGGGATGACAACAGTGGATCTCAAGAATCTTGGTTGTTACAAGAACGAACCATTCGTCCTAGCCAATGATGTGGCTCAGGTTTTCTATGTGAAGGACATGTCCTCCAGACCGAAAAAAAGAAAAAACAAGCAAACGAATACATCAGACGATGAGCCAAAGCGTCACGTAGTTCTTTCAGGGAAAAGAAACATCGTGGGAGTCGAGGACAAGACAGACATGTCAGCAGATTATGATAAGTTTGATGAAATTCCGCCCTTCACAGTGAGAACTGACCCAAGCATCCCGTTAAATAATGAAGATGCTCCATGGTTACGGCTGAAGCGATGTAAATCAATGTAATGTATTAAACCTTTATGTGATGTGTAGTAATGTATTAAACCTTTATGTGGTGAAAACCATAATACACGAAATGGGAGTTTCCATCTAGAAGAAATGGGTTATATCACATGTGAGTTTTCTTTTTTGTTTTCTGTTAATTAATTGCATGACGACCGGTGAAACACGCGTGGTAGGTGGTTGTCGGCTCCCACACCTCCCGTGGGAACCTCTCAAACCTCAGCTTCGACCGTCCAAACACAGTTCCCCCTGCATACAGCCCGACGGTGGCTCGTGAGTTTGAGCGCCACTTCGATCCAAGCAGCGGTAAGACGTCTCTGATGATCTACAACCGTCCGGCAAGACGTCTCTGATGATCTGCAACCGTTTGGAACGGTCGCAGGTCATCAGAGACGTCTTGCCACTGGTTGCCCAAAGATGCCTCTCCGAGTGACGCTGGAATGTTTTGTGTTTGAGCGCCACTTCGATCCAAGCAGCGGCAAGACGTCTCTGATGATCTACAACCGTCCGGCAACACATCTCTGATGATCTGCAACCGTTTGGAACGGTCGCAGGTCATCAGAGACGTCTTGCCGCTGGTTGCCCAAAGATGCCTCTCCGAGTGACGCTGGAATGTTTTGTGTGAGTGAGTAACCTGTCTGAGGAGGGCGGCTATATATAGGGTACGTGTGCTTCTTTAGTCCCGGTTGGTAACACCAACCGGGTCATGTGGCTCACGAAGTGGTCGTGATACTGCTGATCCAACAGCTCACAATCCCTCAAAAGAAACACACCCCTGATCCAACGTCTCACAAGCGCTTGAAAGAAACACACGATCCGTGTGCTTCTTTAGTCCCGGTTGGTAACACCAACCGGGTCATGTGGCTCACGAAGTGGTCGTGATACTGCTGATCCAACAGCTCACAATCCCTCAAAAGAAACACACCCCTGATCCAACGGCTCACAAGCACTTGAAAGAAACACACGATCCGTGTGCTTCTTTAGTCCCGGTTGGTAACACCAACCGGGACTAAAGACGGGCTTTGCGGTCACGACACGTGTCCTCCCCCAGCGCTTCCCTGGGCACGTGTCCTCCCCCAGCGCTGCCCTGGAGGTCTTTATATATTGTCGCCGACGGGGTAAACCCTAATCCACCATTCCTAGCCACGAACGCATCGTCTCCACGAGATGGATCCGCCACGCCCGCCGCAGCGCCTTCTGGACGAGGTCGAGCGTGCTCGGCAGAGCGCGCTTGGGCGCAACCGCGGGAGTCTATCCCGCCGTATGCCCACGAGCCCGACGTGGAGAGGAATGCCCAGCTACCGGCCTCCTGCTCCACCAGGTGCCGCCGCACCTCCACCTGGCGCCGCTGCACCTCCACCAGGCGCCGCCGCTCCTCCCGGGAGGAGGAGGAGGACGACGACTTCGACTGGAGCGACGACGGGGAAGAAGGTTGTGGGTTGCAGATACAGGAGGCCATGGAATCCTCCTTCCAGTCTGTCCGCGACTACCCTGTCCAGCGAGCCAAGACTTCCTACCAGCTCAAGGCGAAGGAGGCTTCCGATCTGGATTGGGCGCTGAAAGACTCATCCTCCATGGATCTTGCCCTCCGCCGCAAACGTGCGCGCGAGAACCGGGCGGCCGCCCACGGGGCTGGCTCCTCCCGCCGTTCCCCCTAATCCTACGGCCTTCGAGCCAGCAAGTCCGTTTATGTAGAATAATGTTGGTGATGTTGGATCAGGGGTGTGTTTCTTTCAAGCGCTTGTGAGACGTTGTATCATGTGTAATAATGTATTAAACCTTTTATGTAATGCATTAAGATAAATGAATTAATAATTTTTATCTGCTTTCTTCTGCATTTTACAACACCAAACATTCATCTTACAAATATAGGTTTACTGAAATTGTTCTGCATTTACTTCTGCTTACGGATTATTTGTCGAATTTCGACTTACGGATTTAAAGATATGAATTTATCCATATTAAATTGAAAATGACAATAATAATGTAAAATTGATTTTGGATTATTTATACAAATTCAAACACTTTTCACGTTGAAAGTTTTGTCAATTCAAAATATGCAATAAAGTTAATATATTTTTAATTGAAAATGGCAAAATGGTTAATAGTTTGTATAGTTAGAATAATTATTTCAGAAAACAGAAAATGGTTTTGGATTATTTATTCAAATTTAAACACTTTTCATGTTGAAAGTCTTTTCAGATTCAAAACCATTTGAAATTCATATTCAAACACCTAAATAAGAAAAAAAAAGGCGGGAACAACATTTCAGAACTGAAAAGTTCGAAATAATTTTGAAAAAGGACTCTTTGGTCCCGGTTTCTGGCAAGAACCGGGACCAAAGAGTCCATGAACGCGCCACTGGATCTGGCATTAAATGACCCACTCTTTGGTCCCGGTTGCTGTAAAGAACCGGGACCAAAGGGTCATTGGTCCCGGTTCTTGCCAGAAACCGGGACCAAAGAGTCCTGCTATTTAACTGCTCGCGCTCTTTCTTCTTCCCCATTCACGCAAATCGACTAAGGACCGGAGGCGCGACGCAGAGCGAAACGACGCCGGCAGGCTGCCCGACGCCCGCGCCGCCCCACGCCGCGCCCCGCCGCCGCCGTCGACGTCCGCCGCGCTCTGGACGGCCGCGCCACCTCCTCCACACGCGCCACCTCTCCTCCACGGCCGCGCCCCCGCTCGCGCCCTCCACGGCCGCCCCCACGCCGTCGACGCCGCCCCCGACGCCGCGCCGCCGCTGCCCGTGGCCGTCCTCGCCGCGCCCGGCCGTGGCCTCCTCCCTTCTCCGGTCGAAGCGCCGCCGACGCCGCCACCCGCGCCCGCGCCACCCGCCTCGAGCCGGACGACGCCGCCGTCTCCTGCGCACCCGACGTCGCCGCGCCACCGTCTCCTGCGCCACCCGATCGACGCCTCCTGTTGTTAGCAAAATGTATAAGTCCATACTAGCAAAATTAATATTAGTAGTGTTAGTAATATTAGTAATGTTAGCAAATTTTAGCAATTGTTAACATGTTAATATTACTAAAATGTTGTTAGTAATGTAAGATTTTAGTAGTCAATTTTAGTAGTGTGTTAGTATGTTATTAGTCCAATTAGCAAATTTAGCAAATGTTAGCAAATTTTAGTCCAATTAGCAAATGTAGCAAATGTTAGGAAATGTAGTGTTTAGTGTTAGTGTTAGTATAGGAAATTTTAGTGTTAGGAAATAGCATTTTGTATAGGAAATAGCATTTTAGGATTTTAGTGTTAGGAAATGTATAGGAAATAGCATTTTAGGATTTTAGTGTTAGCAAATGTAGCAAATGTTAGGAAATGTAGTGTTTAGTGTTAGTGTTAGTATAGGAAATTTTAGTGTTAGGAAATAGCATTTTGTATAGGAAATAGCATTTTAGGATTTTAGGGTTTACGATACGAGTTTACGGGTTTACGATACGAGTTTACGGGTTTACGATACGAGTTTACGGGTTTACGATACGAGTTTACGGGTTTATGATATTGTAGATGTATCTTGACATATGGAACAAGTTACCCAACTAAAGTTTTGTGCATTGTTCTTAATTTGCAGAAACTATGGAACGAGACGAAGATCAGGAAAATATCCTCCAGGATATAATCCGCGGGCCGGAAGATATTGTCGATGTCACCACGGAGTTTTTGAACAACTCCGGTGAGGGAGATGAGTCTCTCAACCGAAGAGACGGCTCCGGTGAGGTAGAACCCGACGGCCGGGGTGAGGGAGAAGTCAGCGAGGGAGAAGCCGACGAGGGAGAAGCCGAAGGCTCCGGTGGAACATTAAATGTTGCAAACTCCGGCGAGGTGCATATACATATATTAATGAAGCCGAAGATTGTATTAATTAAGTCTCTGATGTCTATATACATATATTAACGCTCTTTCTTCTTTTAGCCCTCCGGATCGAGCAAATCTTCTGTAAGGACAAAACGAGGCCCAGCCAAAAAGTTGGGCGACCAAGAAAGGTACACGATCGAAAGAGTCGCTGAAGACGGCACACCGACTGCTCCCCCTGGTGTTAAAAATAAAATGGTAAAGCAATGCGGAGTTCTTGTTAGGGACTTCATCCCGATCACCGTTCGAGAATGGCATCGGCCAAACGAGAAAGGACAGCTATATGTCAGCGATGAGGGCAAAGAAAGACTTTGGAGAAAGCTCATGGTTAATTTCACCCTGCCGGCGCCAGAGGTGGATTCAGATGAGGAGGATCCAGATGAGGCAGAAAAGATTGCCCGGAAAATCATGGAGCAAAAAGTCAAGGACTGGGCACTTAAGAAGATGGCCGAGCTATTCAAGAACTGGAAGAAAAGATTGAACAAACTGTTTGTCAAGAAAAATAAGACTCCAGACTTCAATAAAGGGTATGAGAAGATAAAGGACTACTGGGAACAATTTGTGGCGTACAAGAAATCAGAGGAAGCTCTGGAAAAGTCTGCAAAAAATGCGGCAAATGCTGCTCTAAAGATGTACCACCATACTATGGGGCCTGGTGGCTACGCTGGTAGCATGCCTAAGTGGGAGAAACTTGAGGCGGACCTGCTGGCTAATGGGATCACTCCAGAGCCACTCAAGTGGATCGAACGGGCAAGAAATTGGTTTTACGGGCATGGGGGCACGTTGGACGCAGAAGGGAAGTGCATATATAACAGAAGACACAAAGATAATCCCCTACTACCCATCCAAGAAATTAGAAAAGCAGTAAAGGATGTTGAAGAGGGACGGTTCATTCCCGATAGAGAGGATGACGAGCTCACACGCGCCCTTGGGAATAAGGAACACGACGGACGGTTACGAGACGTACCTGGCTCCAAGCCAAGACAATTGCGATTCCCGAGCACAGGAAGAAATTTCCTGATAGAAGCCATCAGAGGAAAAGGAAAGGGAGGCAATGGAAGCACGCGCTGCTGCAGACCGGCTGCGTAATATAGAAGTAGAATTAAAGCTGCAGAAGGAACAAATTGCCGTGCTTAGCCAGCAAGGTACTAGCGGCCAATCTCAACGGCACATGGTAGAAGCTGCATGCGATGGTACCGGTGGCCCATCGAATCAGAAAAGCAGTGAAATGCGATGATATCACGGAGAGCACACCTTGTGAGATGCATGTGAAAGTTTTTAACTTAACCGTGAAGGTGGCGGTCGGCTATGTCGTACCAATTGGACCTAATCCAACTTACCATTTCTCTCCGGTTCCAAATGGCTACGCTGTTGTCGCGGTGGATGAAGTGATGAAAGATTATGAGGAGCTGAATCTGCAACACCCTGCAGGTGAAGATGGGGAGGTGCTTGAACTTGGAGAAGCCAAGAAAGCGACCATTTATGGCCAAAGGAATTCATCGTGCTTCCGAACTGGCAGCCAAGGCCATCGACTCCTCACCAGTCTCCAGCGCAACAGTCCTCTTCACCGCCTCAGCATTCTCCAGCGCAACAGTCCTCTTCACCGCCTCACCAGTCTCCAGCGCAGCCGTCTCCGCCGCCGCGTCAGCCGTTTCCGCCCACCGCTCGTACTATGAGGGGTAAGCGATCACCGAAACGTAAAAGGTCGCCCCTCCCAACAGTACCTCATAAGAATCTTCCCATTAGACCTTATGACAGGACTGTAGCGGAAAACGCCGCGGAGGTGGCTGCCTACAATAAGGCTTTTTTTGCACCAAAAAAGCCCGAGCAGAAGCCGGTATACGATGAAAAATCCAAAAAGTGGAGAAAGTCCTTCCTTGAGCAGCCATCCCAGATATCGATGAATCTGCCATCTGACTATGGTCGTGAACTTACTAAGCTAGCACGTGCCCAGTCTGAGCAGAACAAGGGAAGAAGTGCAAAAAGCGGGAAACAAATTGCCCAGCTCGGACAGCAGAAAAATCAATCGGTCCCCCCGCTCATAGTGTGTTCCGATGTCGACAAGGACTTCATAGTCGCTATGGATAAAGACCTGGAATTATTGGACCCCAGAGCCATAGCTGCTGCTAAAGAACTTGGTGTCACTGTATCTCAGGCCAAGGAACAGGCTACCGCCTTGGGTATGAGCCTTGGTCAACTTTTAGGCAATGAACATGCGCCAATGTTAGAGATGGCACGGAAATATGTCCAAGGGGAGCCTATGGTCAGTAATGAGGAGATGACGGGTCTATCAACACATATGCGAAATCTGCATACCTGGTACCTGGTGCACACATCAAAGAAGGACGCGAAAGAGTGGTTTCCGCTGGACGTTAGAGTGGAGCATTTCTTCAAACGTTACACTATACAGGTTCAACTGACTGAACTGTTCCAGTTATTCCAAAAGCGCGCCCTCGACAAATCTATCCTCTCTTGCTATTGTCTGTAAGTGATTTATTTTCGTAATTAAGTCTCTAGCTCAGCTCGTTCATTGCCTGTATTATATTATCCTGCCTATATATATATCCTTTTGTACGCTATTATGCAGAATGAAGATGCTGGAATGCAAAAGATCTAAAGTTTTTTAGGCTGGGTTCGTTGACCCATATATCGTGAATTCACATACGTTAGTCAATCACCCCAAAGACGTGGAGCATGACCTGACCACCTTTTTAACCATGCAACATTTCTGTACGGAAATACTATTTCCTTACAACTTCAGGTGAGTGTTTCTGTCTTGTACATATTTTTATTTGGCTTTCTCGATGTTAAGTGTAATTGATGAGCTATGCATGTCTGCTTTATGTAAACGTCCGCAGGTTCCACTGGATTCTGCTAAGCATTCAACCTGACAAGTCCACAGTTGAAGTCCACGACTCATTAAGTTGGGACCAAGCGTTGTGGTCCGACATGAAAGAAATGCTCAACAAGTAATTTCAATCATTATCGCATTATATCGCCCTCTTTCGTTCGTTCCCTGATGTCAAGTAATTAATAACTCCTTTGTTCATTTTCTTTGCCAAAGCAGGTGTTGGACAATTTTCAAACAGAAGGTAGAAGGTCCATTCAAAGATGAGCTAACTTATAAAACGGTGGAAAGTCCGCAGCAGCCACCGGGGAGTAATTTATGTGGATTCTACGTTTGCGAGTTCATTCGCGAGTTGACCACTGAGCGGAGAACAACTGCTTTCAGCAAAATGCGGGAGAAGATCGACCCAGAACTGCGCGTAGGAGCAATTCAAGAGGAATTGGCGGGATTTCTGCTTAGGGAGGTCATCAATGAAAGGGGAGAACATTATGCTTCGGACGATGAACTACATATGCCTTGATGGCTTGATCTATCTGCATGTAATTAAATAGTTGTATTCTCGCAAGAGATCGAATATTAATTATATATGCATCAACATGTACTGTGTATATAGTAGAGCGTATAATATGCGTACGGAAACGATGGAGAGCACGTCGGCGATGCGAAGAAGGGGGAGACGACGGAGGCACCGGCGAGAGGGAGAGGGGGCACCGGCGAGAGGGAGAGGAGGCATCGGCGAGAAGGAGAGGGGGCACCGGCGAGAGGGGGCACCGGCGAGAGGGAGAGGGGGCACCGGCGGCGAGAGGGAGACCCTAAACCCTAAATACCAAAAAAAAAAAGCACTCATTGGTCCCGGTTCGTAACAGTCTCTCCCCACGCCCAGCCAGAACTGACCACGTGGCCACACATTGGTCCCGGTTCGTGGCCCAACCGGGACTAGCATTAGTCCCGATTGGCCAGTCCCGGTTGGGCAACCGGGACTGATGGCCCAACCGAACCGGGACCATAGGCCCATTTTCTACTAGTGTACGCTTGCTTCTCCAGTTGGACAGTTTGCACGAAACAGCCTACACAAAGTCCCAAGTAATGAAAATAGGTGAGATGATATATATGACAACATGCATAACTCTGGCTAGTATGGGTGGCAAGGGTTGTCTCATCGCAGCCTCCGCTTTGATCGGATTTGGGCGTGTCCATGCCGGCAGATGGCAGAGACACATGTGGCAGGTACAACTCGTACCTAGCTCAGTAGCTCTAGGTATGTACGCTCCCATGACTTGGGAGAAGATGTTGTTTTTGATATGATCTAAATTCATATTAAGATAAAAGATAACTTCTGACGAACAAAGCGAGGTCCGTCGTCGGAGGCTTGTGCCGAGTGGATCGTTGCCGAGTTGGACTGTTACTGATTTAGAGTTCCGCTCTATATATATCTCTTGTAAGCCGTCGGTTTTGAGATAAGTCGCATGTTATAAATTCTCGGTGTTTGTAACCTCACCCGATCATAATGAATATTTGCTGGCTGACGTTCATGGTTTTTCTCTTCCACCTTGAAATGGTTTTATTTTGTTCATCGTTTAATTGTGTATCTATAACAGAAGACAAGCTGTTACAAACGTCGACCTGCACCCAGCTAGCCGTGCACCGACGAGACGAACAATCTCCATGCTGTCGACATTAGATTCCTCGATAACTGTAGACCCATCAAAGTCAACGGCAGTACACACCAAGCTCGCTGTACTTGAGGCCACCGGTTGGAATCCGCAGAATATTCAAGCCAGCTGAGAGTGAACCGCATGCGCGAAGATTCCTCCGTATCTCATCGTACGATCGCTTTTGCCTTCTCTGCCTGCAGAGCTGGCCGGCCCGCACGTCAGCACCCGTCAGCAAGGGCCGTGCACTCTTCCACTCCCTAGTCCCTATATATAGACGACTGAGAGGAGATGACCTAGCTATCCCACTTACAGACGTACACCTCTAGGCAAGCTAGGTACCTTGCTTCCCTCTCAAGGCCGGCCGGCGCGCCGAGAGCTAGAGATCCGTTAGCCAAGATGTCGGTGCCGGTGGCGTACCAGGGGAACACGTCCGCGGCGATCGCGGACTGGCTGAACAAGGGCGACAACGCATGGCAGCTGACGGCGTCCACGCTGGTGGGCCTCATGAGCCTGCCGGGGCTCGTCGTCCTCTACGGCGGCGTGGTGAAGAAGAAGTGGGCCGTCAACTCCGCCTTCATGGCGCTCTACGCCTTCGCCGCCGTCTGGATCTGCTGGGTCGTCTGGGCCTACAAGATGTCCTTCGGCGAGAAGCTCCTCCCGTTCTGGGGCCGCGCGGGCCCCGCCCTCAACCAGGCCTACCTCATCGGCCGCGCAGCCCTGCCAGCCACGGCGCACTACCACGCCGACGGCACGCTCGAGACGGCCATGATCGAGCCGTTCATTCCCATGGCCTCCGTGGTGTACTTCCAGTGCGTGTTCGCCGCCATCACGCTGATCCTGGTCGCCGGGTCGCTGCTGGGTCGGATGAGCTTCCTCGCGTGGATGCTGTTCGTGCCGCTCTGGCTCACCTTCTCCTACACCGTCGGCGCCTTCTCCGTCTGGGGTGGTGGCTTCCTCTTCCAGTGGGGCGTCATCGACTACTGCGGCGGCTACGTCATCCACATCCCGGCCGGCGTCGCGGGCTTCACGGCGGCGTACTGGGTCGGGCCAAGGACCAGGAAGGACAGGGAGAGGTTCCCGCCAAATAACATCCTGTTCACGCTAACCGGCGCCGGCCTGCTGTGGATGGGATGGGCGGGGTTCAACGGCGGCGGGCCGTACGCGGCCAACGTGGACGCGTCCATGGCCGTGCTCAACACCAACATCTGCACCGCGGCGAGCCTCATCGTCTGGACCTGCCTCGACGTCGTCTTCTTCAAGAAGCCCTCCGTCGTCGGCGCTGTCCAGGCCGTCATCACCGGCCTCGTCTGCATCACCCCAGGAGCAGGTACATATATTTCTCCTCATCTGTCGCTGTGCCCTCGAGCATCATGCATGCATGGCGCGTATTCTACGTTTTAGGGTACGGTACTAAGTTGACCTAGCTTGCATTCAAAATTGTCTGCGCTGCTATAAAGGTGGAGGGGATCCGTGTAGCAGTCTGCCAAACAATCTTATCGCTGCCACGTTCATTACTTAATAACTAAATAATCACTGAATAATTAGTGGACAAGCAACACGTCAAGTGCGTGGAATCTTTATGCATATTTCGTCAGGTAGCATAGAAATCTAGCCAGTTTAATTTGTCTTGTGTGCTCAGTCGTCGGTGCTAATCAACATCTCAAGTCAAAGTCTCTAGAATCTGCGCACACTTGTTTAGCTTTTCCCTAAAATTTCCTCGTAGACAAATCACATCGAAAACGAAACAAAATTTTCCCCGTTCATACGGCGACCGAGTTACAGCAAAGTAGTTTTTCTAGTCAAAAGAAAAAAGTAAAGCAAACTAGCAAAGTAGTCTGACATTTTCATGCTTGCCAATACGTTGCAGGTGTGGTTCAGGGCTGGGCGGCGCTGGTGATGGGCGTGCTGGCCGGCAGCATCCCGTGGTACACGATGATGATCCTCCACAAGCGCTCCAAGCTCCTGCAGCAAGTCGACGACACCCTCGGCGTGATCCACACCCACGGCGTCGCCGGCCTGCTCGGCGGCGTGCTCACGGGCCTCTTCGCCGAGCCGACCCTCTGCAACCTCTTCCTCCCGGTGATCAACTCCCAGGGCGCCTTCTACGGCGGCACCGCCGGCGGTGCGCAGCTCGGGAAGCAGATCGCCGGAGCGCTCTTCGTGATCGGGTGGAATGTGGTGGTGACATCGCTGATCTGCGTGGCCATCGGGTTCGTCGTGCCGCTGCGCATGTCGGAGGAGAAGCTCGCCGTGGGGGACGACGCCGTGCACGGCGAGGAGGCGTACGCGCTGTGGGGCGATGGGGAGCTCTATGATGTCACCAAGCGTGGAGAAGGGGAGTATGAGACTGAACACGGCGCCAGCGCCGCCGTCGCGCCTGTCTCGCCTGTCTGATCACTCAACTTTCAGGGAGATTTATCCGATATTAATGTGCCGTAGTACGATTTACAATCTTCGTGGTTACGATTTGGGTCCAAGCCATGTTTCGCCACGTTCACTGTCTTCTAGTTATGTAAATATGTCCATCATACCATCTCCCATTTCTTTGGGAAGAAATGTAAATTTGTAATATTTCGGGACTAATGCATAGGAATTAAAATTGAAATTCGCGAAATCAAGTAGCATATCATTCCATACATTTCTAACTATTTGGTCTCACAACTTTCGATCAAGTTTAGTATTCATATCCATAAACTCGAAGATCAGAATATTAAGCTTGAACTTTAAGTTTCAAGTAATTTGCTCCATCATCCAATTCAAAACACGGTTCGAGCAATGAAAAGGTTGTGGGTCTGCACATGGGAAAACCAAAAAACACAATGAATATTCACAAAAAATGACCAATTTAAGAATTAAACATTTTTTGTCACAACAAACTTGCAATTACATTAAAAAGACATAAACATGGTACTCACCATCACAAACATTTAAAGGGATTTTTTCTTTGAGACGAATCTAAAAGTTGCTTGGCCAGGAGTAAACTCTATAGTAGACATTCACATAATTTCAGTGATGGTGAGTTACTATACAGTATCGTCACAAACATGTTGCTTGGCCAGGAGTAAACCCTATAGTAGACGTTCACATAATTTCAGTGATGGTGAGTTACTATGAACTATCGTCACAAACAGTTTCATGCCTGACTTTTAATTAATAAATTCCTCAACTGGCTACGAGTAAAATGCCACAACTCACAACATAGAGAAAAAAGCCAGGGCACCAGCTAGAGATACAGGTATAACGAGGTAAAACCCCAAATTAAAAAATATACAAAAACCCGCTAAGCTCCAACATAAGAACATTTTTTATATTTGCGATGAGGGGGAAACACGATGGTGCCCCCAACGACAGAAACAACACCCAAGGGCATTGCCGCATATAGGGCAACGATTGCGATCTTTCAAAACTTTCACCTTTTCCCCATCCTGTAGCAAACAGATATCAAGGCCAGCCTAGCAAATAAAAAACCAAAGGAATAGCGAGAAATGCCCTATAGCCCCTGCGGTATGCCGCCGATCCAAACAACCCCCATGAGCTCACGACGGGCACGCAAACCGAGGACATCATCCTCTTAAATGACATCCTTGTTACATCACATTGGATAGGTAGCATGTGGACCCGAGGCGAGGCTCAGATGTTGTAGAACAAAGACATAGAGAGGACGGGACAATTCAAGGAGGCAGATGATAACACATTAATACACGATGAGGAAAGAAACCCAAATGACGAGGGGAATGGCGTCAAAGATGTAAGTAGTTCTAACCGACATTGGATGAGGCCATGATGACTTTCTTCTAAGTTCCTTCAGTGCACTTGAGCTGACACACCGCACAAGGAGGAAGATTACCATCAAAATGTCCCCATACTTTGCCGGCTACCGCTCCAAGGACACAAGGCTGCAATACACCCGATGAGATTCCACATATGGGCATCAAGAGCACCAACTCGGCAAGCCCGTGGCCACCCCACCAAGGACAAGGATGAGCAGGCCGCAAGGGCATGACCCAGTTGTAGTAAGGACGGAGACGACCAAGCAGCATAGGATGCCAGCTCTAACCTGCAAGGGATTCATGCAGCTCCAGCTCCCACTACACCCAAGCAGGTGGCAACCATGACAGCAATATCTGCCACCTGGACGGCTAAACCTGACCACCAAATCGTCAGAGCCGCGAAGATAGAGTGATGACGGAGAGACGATGAGCGGCAATGGAGAAACCATACACGTGACTACATGATAGGGACATGACAGAGGCCACAAGAGAGGGAAAAGCAACGGAAAGGTCCATCGCCACCGACAACAAACTGCTTGAAAGGCGACAAAGAGGGAGGAGGAGGTTGCGCTGGTGGCTACGGTTGTGTCCTTCTACACGGAAAGCCAAGGTGAAGCGTTCCCAAGGTTCATCTTTGATAAGGAAGGTTCATATTTGCAAGAACATGTTGGCGTTGGCGGTGCTAGGTCTCATGACTAGTGATTTCAGTGCATGTAAATGCTTTATACATATAGGAGATATAATGTTTAAAATGTAAAAAAAAATCAAGAGGATTTTGAGCAAGCTAATGATGTCACTATGAATGTTGTTGGCGCTAAGCTTGCACATGAATGCAAGTATAATTGTATAAATATATATATTCTCCTAATACAACCTAGTTGACATGGATTTAGAATGGGTACGCGTTGTCCGGGAAACTGGAGAGCATCAATAGTACGTTCTTATCTTTGTTCGTATTAAATGTGGAGCAATCTTAGCTAACTGCACGTAGTTGAATTAGTTATAAAAGCATATTAAATAAATTATCATAGTACTAAATGATTTGTGAACAAGCAACATCAAGTTGTTGGTGGAATCTCAAATACATGCTTTGTCAGGATCTAAAGGAATCTCTAGTCTGCCAGGTTTGTCGTGTTTGCTCACGTCGGTGCTAATCAACATCTCAAAGTCAAACTCCAAACGTGCAAAATTTCATCGTTGACAAATCACATCGAGTACGAAAGCAAAGTAGTTTTCCCGTCTAAAATAAATAAAAAATAAAGAAAAGCAGCCTGACAATTTTTACCACTGGTACTTACGTGTAGGCGGTGCGTGGTGGCGGCAATGTGCCGGGGCACAGCCGTACATGATGATAATCCTCAATAAGCGCTCGAGGCTCCCACGGCTTCACCAGGCGGCGTGCTCACGGGCTTCTTCACGGAGCGAAGAGATGAACGTATGTTATGTGATCATTTGCGTGCAAGAGATGAACGTAGGATATATATATGCTGCTATTTTTGGAACTGTGGCAACGGGATATCCTTCCAGCCGATCGAAGAATCGCTGTTCAATAGGGACCCTTCGTCGATCGCCTCCTCGAATATAAACAGGGAAGCCATGAGCAGAAACCCGGAAATCTTTCCTCTCCGGTCGATCGATCTTGCAATGAATCCTCCGACTACAGCCTCCGTCCTCCTCCTCCTCGTCCTCCTCCCGATAGCCGGCGCTGTCGCCATGGCCGCCGAGGCCACAGATGGCCCGCCCGCTGTATACCTGGTATTCGTGGACGCCACGCCGCCCGGCGTCCCCTGCATGAAGTACCACCTCGGCATCCTCGCCGCCGCTCTCGGCAGGTACCACGAACTGATCGACCGTGTATGCGAAGTTCTTTGGTGTAACGTGCTTAAGGGGATGGTATGTGACCGTGCGTTTCTGTGTGTGAATTATGTGCAAATTAAGCGAGGAGAAGGCGAAGGCGGCCATCATCTACAACTACAAGAACGTCATCAACGGGTTCTCGGCCAGGGTCACGCCGTCCGAGCTCGAGGCCATCAAGAGTAAGCTACTTCGTTCGATTAGATTTACCCGATCAGTAATTAATTAGCAGCTAAACAGCATGGTTACCCGATCTCGGTTTGACATGTTGTGTTTTGAGCGCAGAGCAACCGCAGGTGAACCGGGTGCTGCCGAGCGCGACGTTGCATCTCATGAGCAGCAACTTCGACGGCGTCAGCTGAACAAAGCACGACCGGTTTCTCTTCTGGACGAGCCAAGATGGGATGATGATGTAATCTCTCAAATAGCCAAAGCATGCTAATGCACAATCGTCGCCTGAAAATTGCACATGTTTCGATGAGAATTTTGATCGAAGATAATAATAGACGATTTTCGTAACCAAAAGCATAATCTAAAAGGATTTTGACATGCCGGGGCTTCTATTCTAAGAGAAACGTCACACGAACTCACGGGTCACGAACCAAGCCTAGAGCACGCCATAAGTAACTTGGGCCTGGAAAATATTGGACAGCAGTATCTTTGGCCCATTAATGTTTTTCTAATATAGCCGCTTACAAACGAAGCACATTGAAAAGCTACATCAGATCTCCTTTTCTCTTTTTGGCCTGCAGTTGAAACAATTTCAGCCCCTTAGGTTTTATAAAATACATACGTTGTAGAGATGTAAGAAGAACATATAAAGACGGATACAACGATAGAAATATGCCAAGATGATACAATTGTCTTCACCAACATGGCAATAGCACACGCTCAATCTTCAAGATGGTGTACATGCAAGATTGATTTAGTTTTTTAAGATGTCGTCGTCCTCATCCATGCCTCAATACCGCGTTCGCTTTAGGCACATGCATATTGATAATGGTTTCATATCTTATTCTGCCTCCAGGAGAGCCGTTTTTGTTTGCTTTATGATATGATCAACAATCTGATACCTGACAAGCGCCACAAATAGTTGACAACTATTAATTTGCTAGTGAAACACATGTTGCTAAATAATGATATGCTCAATGTTATATCAATAATGATGTGTGGAAGTTGGGAGATTTTAAAAGAGACAAATGTATAGTGGATCAGTTGGAGGTTTATCTCCTAACGCATCGAGTCACTCTTCATCCCTAGGCCCATTCACCTCCTCCCATCGGATCCCCAACCTACTTCATCCTTTGTGTCCATTTGGCAGTTCTATCCCTCACTACCAACATCAACAACAGACGTCGTTGAACCTCCGCTTGCCATGTCATGAGAAACAACAGTTGTGTAAAGCCAAAGACCTAGCCCGCTTTATTGGTGCATGTTGAAACAGTGTACCATAGTAGATGGAGTTTTTTGAGTGCATAAATGTTGGACTTATGTATGTTGAAGGGGTGTAAAAGAGTAGATGGAATCATATACCTTTGTATATATATGAACATGATCCATACATACAGGCACATACATGCATATCATAATATTTAAGTGAACCAGTTACCGTAAATATAGAACATACTAAAGTAACTCCCCCGTCTTGGCTTTGGGTTGCAACTGGGTTTTATAGGCCATATACATATCTTAAACACATGGATAGCGAAAATGACCTAAATGGGTGTTCATTTGATACAACATGTGCTATTTGTACACCAATCTTGAATATCTATTGCTCAGCTGGTGGGTTATTAATACGGAGTCCCTGTTGAAGTTACCGTGAGTACAAGAGACTCGCATTCAGACCTAACTCATATATATATATATATATATATGTTATTGCCTTTCCTTTACAGAAGTACAGATGGGTGGGCGATGTATCACTATTTTTTAGGGCCGGAGAGGTTTGCAACGATTATACTAGCGACTCGGAATGGAAGTTACTGGGAATTACATTTGTACTTCTAAGACTTGAAAACCTTGATGTTCCTAGCTATGTGTTCGAGGAAGCTTTAGCAATTGTGCATGATTATGCAATGCCACCCTTGTGACTTGCTGATCCGCTAAGCTCCTTTCATTAATCGTTCCACGCCTAGTACTGTAGAGGATACTTATGTAGATGGTGTTGCAATGTGTGTTCTCACTCTCACCTCTATTTGTTTAAGTTCTTATGCACAAATGAGTCTGTAAAACTTGTTACTTGTCTAGACCTGAGTAATTCATGATTAGAGGTTTAATCACTTATTTTTCATATTTTGCTCAGTACTTGATTTGGACATATTTTTATTGCATCGTTTCCTCCAAATTGACAAATGCTTGAAGCCCGCCACAGATTACAAATACTCTTGTAGAACCAAAGAAGAATAATCAACATGATATATACTACAGTTCTTGAATAAAAAACTTGTTAATACTACTCCCTCCATTTCAAAATATAAGATGTATTTCGTTTCGTTTGACGGAGGTTTTGACCAATAATTGCACATTTAGCACTTAACTTATGTGATAGAAATCATAATCGTAAGGGAGTACTATTTGAGTAGGAATGCAATGATATCAATTGTATATCACATAATTACATATTATACACTAATTGTTGGTCAAATTCTTGGTCAAAGCAAATGAAATACGCCTTATGTTATGGAATGAATGAAATACAATCTTTGAGCAACGATCCTACTATTAGTTCGACAACTCATTCTTTGAGCCAAAGCATCTTTATTTTGTTTGTGATAATTAAGAATAAACTGGTCGACATGTTACAAACGCTTCAAGTCGTTGATACTACTATTATTAGGTATACACAAGGCTATAACTTATTCTTTTTTTTGAGTTTTAAGACGGTCATATCCGTCGTCCGATTAGATAGAATAGAATGTTATTTACAGAGTTTAAGACTAGGAAAAACCCTTTAAAGACAAACAAAACTACGAGTCTCCCGGATCGTGCGTGTGGGCGAAAGCCCGCTGCGCCACCTCTTCCCACACCAAAGCCGCCACCATCGTAGGCTAGCTCGTCACATTGCGGAAGGTTCTTCTGTTCCTCTTCTTCCAAGCCGTCCGAAATTTTGGTGGAATGCCCTCAAGTGTCCGCCAAGTCAGCAGCCTTCTCCGATCGACGACACGCTGTCACTCCATCTTAGCAAATGCACGGTGCATCGATCCGGAAGGGCACAGCCAAAGCCCACAGACAGAACCAGGATCTCCTTGCCACCTTGGCAAGGAGGAGAGCCCAGTCATCAAAAACAGCATCTAGGCCACCACGAGCGGCATTTGCCGCTCAATCTCAGTCCCTAACTTCTTCTTCTTCTTCTTGGTCTTCATCAAAGAGAGGATAACTTATTCTATGTTGCTGAACTATGAGTTCAAGCTTTTAGCGATGAAGTGTGAAAGTTGGAGATTCTGAAAGAGAAGGATGGACCGTGCTCTTTAAAGTATATCAATTTAAGTTGTGTACGTTTCGATCGGTGTACCAGAGGAGATATAATCGTGCATATACTCCCTCCGTTTACATAATATATGATGTTTTAGTATTCCAATACATACTACGTACGGAGTAAAATGAGTGAATATACACACTAAGATACGTCTATATATATTCGCATGTAGTTCGTATTGAAATACCTAAAACATTTTATAGTATGGAATAGAGGGAGTACATATGAATATGACCGATATGTGTTGGCACATTTTTTTAGTAAGACAGTAACAAACTCGTACATGTAGAACATCAAGTACACCAGTCTTGGCAATCAGTTGGAACTAGCATCTCAACAAACATACACGCCTTTAACATGCGGATACCAAAATGATCGGAACTTGTGTTATTTGATGCAACTAGTACTCTTCGTACACACCAGCTTGAATATATGTTGGCTGGCCGTGAAATGGAGATAATTGACCATGGCGTGAGTACGAAAGTCTCCCTGCTCAGGCACACAAACCGCCTATATATGTGATTGGCTTTCCTCACAAAAAGGCAGACCGAGTGAGAAATAGATGGTGGGGAAAGAACAGGGGAAGCGATGGTATCAGAGAACAATGAATTTATTTTTTAGAGGGCCGGGAGGTGTGTATAGTAGTGATTATGCTAGACATTCGGAATGGAAGTTGCTGGGAATTATAGTTGTACAAGGATCAACCGATAGAGAGGCGGCAGATCTCGTCGCCGCGACGGTGGCCGTCGTCGGGGTAAATCTGAACCAACTCAAACCGGTGCGGTAAATGCTGGGGGTGTACTGGTTCAAACTGGTGCGGGCGCTGCGCACTGTGGTGCTCCGATTCAGCAAGAATGTCGCGGGACAGCAGCTCACTCCGCAACAAAACTGACACCACAAACCAGATTAGTAGCTGCTTTTCGCCCCACATGACCTTCAGCAGTTCGTCACGCCATTTCAGTTTAAGCAAGGTGCTTTGGTAGCTCCTCAACCACTGGTCCAGCCGTTTATCAGCGTAGGGCAGTCCCGTGTGATATCTGCGAGGCTGCGACTCATCCTGGGACGCTATCTTGCCCATTTCTTAACATGCCAATGCCGTATATCAGCGTGTATGGGTATATATGTTTCTAATGATTCGATGTTCTTTTAGATGACAAACTTAGCTGATTTCGGCCCAAGCATGAGAATACACTTGTACATGTACTAGAACATAAAGTACACGGTCTTGGCAATCAGTTGAAACTTGTTATTTTGATGTGATTCAAATTCATATAAAAATATAGCCAACTCTACAGATCGTTGCCGAATCGGCCTGCATCTGATTTAGAGTTTTCACCGTTATGTATAACTATTGTAAGTCCTTGGTTTGGGATAAGTCGAAAGTTGTAAATCCCGGCGTTTGTAACCTCATCCGAACATAGTGAAAATTTGCTGGCCGACGCCCGTGGTTTTTTCTCTTCCATTGTTAGAAGGGTTTTCCATGTTTAATCCCGTGTCCCTATTGTGTTGATCTTAATTTTGTTCATCCTTTTTTACTGCCTATCATTTATAACAATACTAGTATCTCAACAACCCTGACACGCCCCTTAAACTAGCGGATGTCAAAATGGTCTGAATTTGTTTTATTTTGATACAACCAGTACTATTCGTACACACCAAGCTTGAATATACGTTGGCTGGCTGGTTAATGGAGTTAATTGACCATGGCGTGAGTAGGGGGCTCCTGCTCAGGCATAAACCCTCCTATATTATGCGCTCGCATATCCTTAGAAAAAACGTAGCCTGGGTGAGCAGGGATGGTGGTGAAAGAACCGGGGAAGCGATGGTACCAACAGAGAACAGTGTATTATCTTATGGGTCGGGGAGGTGTGTAGATTATGGTAGACATTCGGAATAGAAGTTACCGGGAATTCTATTTGCACGTCTAGCCGCTGAAATAGAGGATCCTTTCAGATATGTGGTGATAGGAGGTGGCAGGAGTCGTGGGTGCGGCGCAGTGAAAATAATTTCGTCGAAATTTCGAACGAAATTCGTAAAATTAACGATTCTCGCTATGGGGCGAGAAAGTATAATCTCGGATGAAATTTTCGTTTAAATTTGAATAAATCCAATGGTTTACACTACAAAAAGCTGTAGACCATGATATAGACAAGTACTTACCTCTACCCTTCTGGTTGAGGACTCATGTAGTTGATTATGAGGTTCTGTGTTCGATTCCAGGAGCCCCATTTTTATTTTTGAAAATAATTTGAACGTCAGACCATAAATCTGTCCAAATTTTTGAAATATTTCTTTGAAATTTCGTTGATTTCTCGAAATTCACGAATCTCTGTGAGGTGCGAAATTAGAAAAACGAAATGTTAAACCCTACTGCGGCGTTGGTCATCGTCGCGGTCAATATGAACCCGCTCAACCCCGTGCAGTACAGGCTAGGGGTGTACAGGTTCAAGCCGGTGCGTAATTTGTGCAGTTTGGAGCACCTATCCAGAAAGTGGGGTTCCATCGGTCGCGGTACAGCTTCTCGCTCCGCCACTGAACCACCAAAACAGCAGCTGCGGTTCGCCACACAACGCCTTCAGCAGTTCGTCGGGACAGAGCAGCGTAAACAAGCGGTGGTGTAGTGCCTTCCTCAGCAAGTGGTCCAGCCACAAGTTATGCCGCAGGAACGCAGCGTCTGGACAGACAGGTTGCCGAGGCGGCGGCAAAAACAAGTTGGGCTGGAGATGATTCTCATATGGAGAGACCAAAAAAGTTGAATGCTTCCGGTGTGATCTGCGAGGTCACTAGGCCCCTAGTGACTCATGCCTCAAAATACTTTTCCATTTTGTAACATACCAATGCCGTTTGTCAGTGTGTGTGGGTATGCTTCAGCTGATGATTTGCTGTTCTTTGAGATGCCGGACTCAGCTGGTTTTTTGGCCCAAGAATGGGAATTCACGTATTGGCATTATGGTGTTTTCGGAGGTACTATGACAGCGGAAGAAGTGGTGAAGGAACTCGAATGGCTTGTCGTCTCCGATGAAATGTTAGACCACATGGCGAGAATATGTTCAAAGTTCAATTCCCTTCAAACCTCAAGCTCACAAGGATGGTACATGTCGGTGCGGCCCCTTTACAGGATGAGTTTCAGAAGAACTTGTAATTTAGTTTCAAGAGGTTCAATCTTCTCGGGAGGAGAAGTGGCATATGCAAAACAAACAAAAAAAGTGTTAGGATTGGTCGTGTGCCACCGGACTGAAAAGAGGTTACTTGACTGGGACCATGTGGCCTTGGAACACTCCGATTTCCGTTGCACACACCCTTTTTTTGACTTGGACGTCTCACATTTTTTTTCGATAAAGAGCATTTGATTACTAAAAATATTTGAATATTCATCTCGCCTATACATAATAAAGATGCACAAAGCCGCAAATAGTTTTAAATAGCAAAAACGTTAAAAGGCGGACAACAAGTGATCCCTAGCGAACTTTAAGGTCTTGGCTATGAGTTGGAATTAAATCTCACGTTGCCAACACCTCAACAACCACAAACACTCGTGGATAGCAAAATGATCCTAATGTGTTCTCATTTGCTATAACCAGTGCTATATGTACACCAAGCTTTTATTTGTTAAGAGATATGTACACCAAGCTTGAATATATGTTTGGTGGCTAGTTGGTGAATTAATAATACAGTTTTAATTGACCACAGTGCGAGTAAGAGGCTTCGTTTCAGACAAAATTCGTCTCTATATGTGCTTGCCTTTCCTTAAAAGAAATTCAATGGGCGAGCATGGATGGCAAGAAACGGCTGAGGAGGTGACGGTATTGGGAGCAACGTTCTATTTCCTTTTGAACCGTGGGAGAGGTGTATAGTGATTATGGCTACCCATTGGAATGGAAGTTAATGAGAGTTACAATTGTATGCGAATCTTATATTACTGTAGATTCTCATGACGATATGGTGGCTATTTGTTTAGCTGTGGCTAGCAAGCGTGCAATATTGTGCAAACCGACCCTTGTGAATTGTGGATCCGCCTCTCTCCTGTTGTTCATAGCAGATCTTCGCCGACCAAGAATTTCACAATTGCTACTTGTGAGCGTGGTGCAACTTGTCTCTGTTCTAGTGTTTACTTGTTTGAGTAATTCGCTTGTAAAAATTGAATAAATGTGAGTAATTCGTGACACTCATGTTTTGATTTCTGCTGTTGTCCTCATGTAGTGCGATTATCATATCATGGGTTTCTATCACATGAAAACTGAGTAAAATGGTTATATTCCAAAACAAAAGCAAATGATTCAGATGAGCTAGATGGTAACTACAACTACTATGCCCGAGGTAGACAAGAACGTGGGTGTAATTTATCATACTAACTTCTCCCTCCCGGATCCCACAAACGGTCCGTTATAGTGTTATTGTTGCAATGCCCAAGGTAAATGTTCGGGGAAGAACGTCGCTCGCTAGATTATTATATCTAAACGTACAACATAGGCATGGGGGAGGTGGTAGCTAGGTTTCGAGAAACCCTCTGTATATAGACATTACACGATTGGGTCCTACATTTAATTAGATGCCTATCAAGACTTAATTCCCAGCCTAATTCGGATTCATCCCCATCAAGTGTGTGACATATAGTTCACATACATTTAGACATTATGTGAACCTCCTATTAGTTTATTCATCAGTAGACTCTCGTAAGAGGATATTCCAGTTCATAAAAGCGCTTAAAGATCATGCCAACACATTCACAATATTATATATATTTTCTTGATCCTTCCATTGGAAATGCCTTACTAATTAACTCTTTAACCTTAAGTAGCATCACTATGAACTTTTAAACGAAAAACATGCCAGTTGATCATTTGTTAGTGGAGGCCTTTTTGAATATTGAATTTTGATGAACATTATCCAAAAACAAGTGGAACAGATAGTTACATTTGGTTGAGCGCTTGATGAGGGTGTGATATCTCACGAAGCGGATTTATCTTTTGGAACTTAACATCATTATGATTGTTTATGGTAATAATCTATGTAGACGGACTTAATGAATGGACACACTAAATTCCTTCATAAATACCTACGGAAGATTAAAGTGTCATTTAAGATGAAAATCTTTATGTGGTTTCTTCATAAAAATATCTTGCTAGTAAGAATAGTTTAGCAAAACAAAATAGAATTGATGTAAAAATGCACTTTCTATGATTCAGAATAATCTATTCATCATTTGTATTAATTGTCCCATCACCAGCTAATATTAAATTTGTTTGCAAATTGGCTGGTTTGAATAGATAAAAAGACATGGTACATATTCGTGTGGGTGTAATTGGTTTGCTATGTTTTATTTGAAATTATAGGAATGACCTGGTTTTTAACAAGATAGTAAATGTTATTTATTTGTAGGTTAGACCGCATATTGGATTTGAGCATGGCTTTTCACCTCCAGACGAATCAGCGGGAGCATATGAATTCTGGATCCTGCCATCTAGAGAAGGTTGCACAAACCATCTTGGCTGGTGGAAATTCTAATATAATAGATGTTCCATAAGGGTTTCATCTTATTTTTATTCCGTTGGTTAGCATGTGTAGCAACCTTATGTGATTCTTGATTTGTGAACTCTTAACTCCATACTATGCAATAATAAGGTTGTGTGCATCCATTGATTCAGGCGCGAGGGTGTCTATCCCCTTTTCGACAAAAATATAATTTTAGTTAAGTAAGCAGTAGCTCGAAACGTACATGTCCATAAAGTAACTCACATATCTTGGCTATGGGTTGGACCTAGGGTTTGAGTTTCCTAACATCCAACCAGCCATAAACACGCGAATAGAGAAATAATAATCTGCATGTGTGTCTATTTGATATAACCTATATATACGTTGGGTTTAAATATACGTTGGCTAACTGTGTTTCGTAACATCCAACCAGCCATAAACACGCGACCTAGGGTTTAAATATACGTTGGCTGGCTGTGGCTGGTGAATTATTAATGCAAAATTAATTTACTGTAGCGAGTAAAGCGGCGACTCCCGTTCAGGCACAACTCGCCTATATATGTGATTTCCTTTCCTTTGCAAAAAAGAAAATGGGTGAGCAGGCATGGCGGGGAAAATGTCGATTGACGAGGCGACGGTACTTGAGAAAGTCCGTAGTGACTATGCATGGCAGCTATTCGGAATGGAAGTTATTGGAAATCGCAGTTTTATGGATATCGGGTGATAGCTTAGATGATCAAGTTCACTCAGTTGCGTTTCATTGAGTTGTTGGTAGCAATCGGGCAAGATCGGGCAATCAGACACCTGTGAATTGCGGAGCCGCATAGCTACTCTCGTTCGCTATGTGCACTTAAGTCACACAACCAGGGGTGGGCCTAGAATTTTGAGGGTGGGTATTCAAAATTCTAAAAATGTTTTTCTAAATGAAAGAAATGATTATAAAAAAAGAGAATATGTACTACTAATCATATACATCAAAATTTGTTTTTGAAAAATTAATGCAACATTGAGGTTCGAACACTCAACCTAAGAATTTTGCAATATGCATTAACCAATTGATCCACATCATCATTTGTCTAATTATAGGATAGTTACGGTTATTATTTATACCACAAAAAAATCACATATCAACATTTTGTAAAAATAATTGGGTATTCAACTGAATACCCTTGACTTGAGGTGGGCCCACCCCTGCACACAACTGGAGAACGTGATTTTTTGGTCACACAACTGGACTTTTGGTGCACGCAGGTCACAAACCCCACATGTCAGTCCGTTTTCCATTGCAGGAGTGCTGACGTGGACACGTAATTTTGCAGAAAACCCCCTGTATTTTTGACATTTCGCAAAAAAATACGTGTCCACGTCAGCACTCCTGCAACAGAAAACGGACTGACATGTGGGGTTTGTGACCTGCGTGCACCAAAAGTCCAGTTGTGTGACCAAAAAATCACGTTCTCCAGTTGTGTGATTTAAGTGCACATAGCGGACGAGTTGTGTGACCGCCAGTACCATTTACTCTGCTCTCGCTGCTTGCACTTTTCGGTCGACGAGAGCTTGGTTGCTGGCTGCCACATTTTTTTCTGATTGGCGGGACGTGTTCACCTTTTTCGGGCTTCATGTATGTAAAAGATAAAACAAACAAATGATAGGCTGAGCGAGATGGTAATTGCATACTCAGCACGTGGTTGAATAGTAGAAGAGATCACACACACGTGTTTTATAGCAAAGCTGCTGCAGCTAAATTACTCTGCACGTGGTGGAGTATTGCAAGATAGTAGCAGCGCTTGGTCGCTCGAGAGGGCAAATTAGTTTCAGGTAGCTTTTGCTTATTGGCCTTCAAACCAAGCAAAGAGTGAGTAAGCACGAGCGGAGGAGCAGGAGCAAAGCCCGCTTGTGCTTCGTTTTGGATGGAGAAAAGGACATGCATACAATTGTCTATGCACACTGTCTTATCGACTTAGTTTTCAATCACTTTCTAGTGATTCTTTTCTACCAAACTAGTCTAAAACACCTACTGCTTTGCATTTAATTTTAATTTTTAGAAATTGATTATCTGAAGCTTTGATTATTTCTAAGCTAATTGATTTTTTAATAAGAAAAACGCAATCACAATTTGGACTATAGTCATCCGACCCTCGGTCCACTCATAACATATGCATGCTAGAAACTGATCTTAGAGCCAAAGAGTGACCGCACCCTCCCCTTCTTTTTCTAGAGTATGTATAATTACAAGAAGGCCTCCAGCACAAAGTGAGAAGGCCAAGACTCCACAACGCCACAAACGCTACTCTCTCGCTACATCGTCTAAGCCTCCATCTACTACATTCCTAATTGATCTCAGTAACATGAACTCCTCCACGATGTGCGAGACGATCCTGCTAGGATGGACCCTAAACCCTCCCCTTCAACACCTCCCATCGTTGATAACTGACGTCAGCACCCTTTTATCGCTGATGATTCCGCTGTGTAAAGTCGGAGCACCATCGCGTCCCTATCGGAATTGCGTATAAGTTGGACGTGCCACTTGTTATCTCTCCCTAACTACACACACCCCATTCCCTTGTTTATTATCCTTATCATGCTCCGTTCTTTAGTAGTCATGGATAACTCATCGAAATACCCACAATCTCATAAATTTCGGTGGAATGTTGACCAAATTTATAATCTAGAATGAAGTTCTACAGTAATATGTATATTAGTACCCATTGAAATTTCAGAAAAAGTCGTTGAAACATTTAACCTATCCTCCCACCGTAATCACATCCTAATTCTAACATTCGGGGAGTAGATTAATGTTCATCCGTACATTCTTAGTATCGCGACGTTGGATTACGAATGAGATCTTTTTAGAATATACACGTGGAAAAGTTGGCACGCGAGGAGGGGGGGGGGGGGGGGTGATCTATTGCAATTTTATGTACATTTTTATCGCCATCTAAGCAGCTAATTTGCTTTTTTAATTTGGGACGGTTTAATTTGTTGTCTTTGCTCTAACTGTCAACCGGGTCATCATTGAGCTGATGGACTCACCCGCAAGTCAGACGGTCAAGCCAGCTGGTGCTCCAAGAGCGCTTCGTGTCCGCACTGTTGTGATTCAAAAGGGCCAAATATTACGAGGTTTTCTTTCTGGAAGAACATCCAAAGGGGCAAGATGACGTCGCTTTCCTGGCCGAAGACAGTGCCCCAAGGGCCAGGAGGAAGAACCAACCCCTCATTCACCAAACCCGTGCGCGTTGACATTGACACGAATGACGAATCCATCCTTCGCTGTCGCCTCCCGCCTTCCGCCCAGCTGCGCACGGCCGTGCCGACGAGCTCATCATCACAGAGCCGCCGCCATGGAGCCCACCGTCACCCACGTGCTCCTCAGTCTCCATGCGTATATATGACGAGCTCCATGAGCTGAGCTCAGCCCACACGCACTGCTTCCACTTCACCATCCACAGATCAAATTAAGCAAGAGATCGACCAACCATGTGCAGTTCCGATCATTTCTTCACCGGCAACAATAACCACGCGCACTTCCAGCCCAATCAGCACAGCTTCTCTCCGATCATGGACGACCTCGACAGGCATGGCGGCGGCCAAGATCGATCGTCGGACCCGAGGGCGGTGCTGACGACGTACCTGACTTTCCTGGAGCACAAGATCGGGCACCTCCGCGGGATACTCTGCACCACGCCGAGCCCGCGGCAGCAGCACGCCATCGTCTCTGCCGAGCTCCGCTGCATCATCGTGCAGCTCGTCTCCATCGCCGACGACCTCGCCTCCTCCCGCACCGCAGGCGAGGAAGCGGACCACGCCGGGTCGCCGCCGTTGTCGAACTCCACACACGACGACTCTGACCATGCGGCGGAGGAAGCCGACGCCGCTACAGATGAAGCGGAGCACCCGCCGACGGGGCCGTACGAGGTGGTCCAGATAGAGAAGGAGGACATCCTGGCGCCGCACGCGCACGCCTGCAAGGTGTGCGGCAAGGGCTTCAAGCGCGACGCCAACCTGCGCATGCACATGCGCGGCCACGGCGACCAGTACAAGACGGCCACCGCCCTCGCCAAGCCCGGGCCCTCCTCGCCGCCACCGGAGACGAATAGGCGCTTCTACTACTCATGCCCCTATACCGGCTGCAAGCGGAACAAGGAGCATAGAGACTTCCAGCCGCTCAAGAACCCGGTCTGCGTCAAGAACCACTACCGCCGGAGCCACTGTGACAAGAGTCACCTCTGCCGCCGCTGCGGCGTCAAGCGATTCTCGGTGCTTGCTGACCTCCGCACCCACGAGAAGCATTGTGGTCGTGATAAGTGGGTCTGCTCCTGCGGCGTCACATTCTCCAGGAAGGAAAAACTGTTCGCCCATGTCGCCGTCTTCGACGGACATACGCCCGCGCTGCCACCGCCCGATGCCGATGCCGATGCCGATGCCAACACCAACAATTTCAGCCTCGTGCACGGCTCCGGTGAGCAGCCACCGGCCGCCAGTGAGGCGTTGAATGTGGGCAGCATGTTCAATGATTTCAGGTGCTCTGGTGGCAGAGCGACCTTGGATGATGGGCGAGGGCGACTCGTCTCCCGACCGGCATTGATTTCTGCGACTTCGAGGGGTTCGACCTCCTCGAAGCAGTTGCCATGGATTTTTGATTTTATTATGTAGGGGGGGCTGAGGATGCTCCGAAAATCCCTGAACCTGATGAATAGTTACAGAACATGAAGTTAAAAACCAAATTGGTTGGCACTAGCATGCACAGCAATTAGGAAACAATGGACTAATTATAAACAGAAATTTCTACTGTAATTCATGACCATGTTTATATTGGTACCGATTTATTAAATTTATTTATTTATTTCCAGAGGAATTGAGTACCGAACTGACATGATGATCCAACTGTACATAATGATGCAACTGAACTTGATTGCAGTATTTGGGTGCAAGTGACAACGTTTTGGGTCTTGCTTCAGTTGCATTCAGGTATTGATATACCAAATCGCACCTTGACAATCATATATTCATCATCTATAACCAGAACCAAATATGCATACCTTATTACAGTGAGAAAATTTCTGCATTTTCAAGTTTATATTGACTAGTATAGAAGGATACTCAAATCTGAAGATACATCAAGTACACAATAGCAGATCCAAAACAGGAACACCGATTGAAGAGCTCACATACTTCACAGGCACTGGATATATTTATTGCAGATCCTTTTACACACAATGTGGGTGAGATGTTCTTGAAAATGTATAAAACACTAACAGATCCATCCATCTAATCTATACAAATCTGCTTGGTTTGGACAACCGATGCAGAAGCGGACAGACATTTGATAACGTATCATCTGAACTTGGAGGTTCTGCGCTGTAATTTTGAACATAAACCTAAAACCTTACCCAACAGCGGGTGCACTGTGCCGCACAGTCCCCTCTGCAATCCACGTTGTAGCCCAAAACTTTCGGATTCCGTAGAAGAACACTCCGGAGAGTTTTCCCGTTTATTTTCCAGTCACTGTCCAGCTTGCCGACATTCAGCTTTACCTCGCTCTCAAGATCACATCCAAGAACCTCTGGAAACTTCTTGAGCAACTTGAAAAGGTCTTCGTCTGAGAGCCCGAGGGTCCTGATGTAGTTCAGCACTCCACTTAGCACCTCGATGCTCGGAACCTCCTTCTTTCTCTCCTCAGTCCAGTAGGGCGAGTGTATCCATCCGTACGCCTTCTTGAGCATCTTTTCAGCATCTTCAGTGGAGAAATTTAACGAGGTGAGAATCAGTTTGCACTCTTCCCATGTTTTGCTGTCGCCTGCGTCCACGACAGCGGCTTGAGCTGGGTCAGATGATAGCGCCCGCCATTTTCTGCGAATCCTACTTGCATCTTGAGTTTTTCCGTGGTGGACGTTTGGCTGGATATTTAAGCTTGTTCCATGTTTCTTTTTAGACACATTCAGACTTGGCGAAGCCAAGAGATCACGCTGGAGGAACAAAGCACAAACTACTCTTAATTCACTGCAATTCATTCAGTCAACATGTGGCGAACTAAGAAAATGAAAACTCGTAGCTATGCTAAAAAAAGGGTAATTTGGGAGTGTTAAGCTGAAAATATCAGACCACACAATCAAGCTCAAAGATATCCTCTAATCAAGGTGAATGTAGTCTGGTACCTCGTCCAAATCAGAGTATGCTGATTGTAGATGCGTCAAGTATTGTAAGTCTGAAATATATAGTTGTGTAACATCTAGATTCATCGATACAATTTTTTAGTACAAATCTAGCACAACAATAAAGGTAGCCAGTTTAAGTGGAGCATCTTGTTCTGAATCAAACTCTGAATCTGCAAGTTAAATAACATCTGCATTTGCTGAACACCGGACTGCTCGCCACAAAAAAGAGCTAGGTAAGTCAAGTGGAGCATCGTGTTCTTCTTACAGATGATGGGAAGAAGGCGCACGACGCAGCAGCAGCAGTAGTTTCAGTGGCCGTCAGGAAGGGCAGCTTGACCAACATCCTGCAATAGCATCATTAGACACGGGTGAGCGATGAGGATTTCAAATCGGTGAACAACAGAGTCTGAAGCCAGCTTCCCCCACGCGTGGAAGAAGAGCACGGAACTCGCAAGATTGGCTGGTCGGAGGGATCGGGGCAAGCAGGAAGGGGGGAGAGAAGGGAGTGGCAGTACGCACGCATAGGGCAGGCGACGCTGGGCGGCGCTCGTGCTTCTGTGGCCGGCTTCCTCGGGGTCTGGCTCTTTCTCGACGGAGGGAGTGGTGGGGAGCCAGCCAGCCGGGGAGGTGAGGTGAGGCCGTGAAAGGAGATTCGGCGAACAGAGCAGCGTGGCCCTTCCGAGCCGCCTCCAGCCGCTTGTTGTTTACTTGGCCTCCGTCGCAAGAGCCACCACAAAACAAATGCGAAATTCCTGATATCTACGACCCTCGTTCAGAATCAGCTCCTCGCCTCCAATTCAGTTTTTTTTTTTTTTTTTGATGAAGTGGAGTTCAGTATTTATTGGTATTCTTTTGACTGACAATATGTTAAATTCACACATGATCCAAACGGGTCTTTCATTTTCTTCCAAAAAAGCGTGCAGGAGCACTGTTAAACTGAAGAAGAAAAGATGCACAAGTTTTATCTTTAGTTTGACAGCACGTCTTGGTTGGGTTATGAGTTCAGAATCTGGGAGTCAGCAGACCACGCAGAAATTCAACACCACATGATCCAACAGCACTGGCTGGAAGACGAACAAATAACCTTTCCCTCTTGTTTCTCTTTAACCAACACTTACATTGACCTAAGAAGATACACCGTGTTCCTACACCCATGGATCCATCCAGCAAACCAAGCAGACCCACCCATAATTCCATTCACATAACGAGACAGGCCACGAGGAAGCGGCTAACAAACAGAGACTCAGCCTACTAATCCGTAGCCATCTATCAACCTGGCAAGCATCTCCCGTACAAATCAAATCTCAACACATTGTCGTGGGCTCGTGGCGTGGGAATACAACCAGCGATTCAGTAACCTCCATGGCGGTAGAGGAGCAATGACCGGTAGACGGCGGCGAGGTGCATGAACACAATCACTAGGATGAGGAAGTCGTCAAAGAACCCAACAGCCCCAGCACGCCTGCGATTTCCAACAATATCCATCGGAATGCCGATCAGTTGATGTGTCGGGAGTTAGAAATGGAAATCGATACGGAATGTCAGTGCTTACTTTCAGGGAGAATGTCGACCGGGCTCAGGACATAGATTGAGCTCAGGACCACCTACAAAGTTCGAATCAGTAAGCGCGTCAGGTTCATATATTTATATGTACATACGCCCGGTCTCAAGCATCGCATCCATTGCAGCGCCAGTCACCCAGGGTTGGTACGAGAATGAATGAAGTACAAACAGCACGACCTGTTTACTTCCCTAATCTTAGTGATTTTCCAGGATCATGATAAGATGGCAGACATAACTTTATGGCCTACAAAATACATACCATCAGAATCATCCTTGCCCTGAAGACAAGCGGAAGGGTTCTCTGGGGATCCATTAGTTCTCTGAATAGTCTTCGTATGAAAAACGGTAGGTCTTGCAACCTCTGCAAAAGATAAGTGGGTCAAATAATGAACTAGCAGTTACCATAATCTACTACATTTCACTTGATTGCTCGACTCGATCGACGCAGTATTAGTAAATACCTAGAAAATATGGTTGAATCATTGCAGGATGTTAACATCTATTATGACAAGTATGAATCTTGAATACCTATATCTAAGTTATCTACAGTGTTCTGATCTGGCAAGACCATAACTGACGATGCAGAACTTTCTCCTTTCCCTACAAAAAGTGACGTGGGGATTTCTAGCCTATATGAATAATGGGTGACTGACATGTTCCCCTCTGGCATTGCTGAATTGCTATAAGTTATTTCGGCCAAATCATCATATGTCCATTGCAAAATTTATATCAGGAAAACAGTTGTTGATCTTTTGGCAAAGGGTGGAAATTTGAAATCATTTTGCCAAATCTGTCATGTAGATTATATATCTGAAATAAATGAAGTCAGACTTAAAGACCAGAGAATAAATAAACCTGAGTTAGGCTACGCGGTGCTCCACCGAATATGTGATTATAGTGCTGAATCTCCCCCAAAACACGTTGAAGCTGAGGATCATCATTCTGATCCTCTGATACATTAGCAGGTACCAGAAGATTTATGAGGCGACGGCAAATGGGACACTTGCAAGGCTGTATAGCAGCTCCATGGTTCCAAACCCGGATGATGCACTCTCCTGCAAAAATATGGAACTTAGAAGTACTAACTAAATCTTCACTTATGGGAGATAGTACAGGAATAAGTTGGATAAAGTACAGAAAATGTGCGAATCAACAATAACATATTACCACATATCGTATAGAGGGGAAACTTGAAGAAAAATAATAATCCGTGCAGCAAACATATCCACTATAAAACACCATATAGTCATTTCCATCACACTGGTACTAGAGTACAGACAAGGTAATCAAACTGTTTATTCCTAGTGAACAAAAGTTAGCACCACATTTCCTAGAAATTAAAACTACCATCCTATAACCAAGGGAACTCAACGTGAATGCGCCCAAGTGAGTTTCATGCCTAAGCCCCGGACATTGGATGTGCCAAGATGATGCTTATCGGCAATGACGTTGGTTTTTCTTCAGTGGTTGCAGGAGGGGATGGTGTCCATCGGCTTCAGTAGCAGGCAAAAATCTTAAATCTTAGTTTTCAAGCTAATGAGAAACAACCTTAAATCTATCTTCTGTTTCTGCATCAGGTCGTGCACATTCTAGTACCCATTACCCGGAAACCCGTCTTCCTGCTACCTGTATTATAAGCTCCATTATTTCACCCAAGCAACCACACACACCCTAAACACTCATTTCGGATCGATTTGAGCAAGCACGAACTAGACAAACCCTGAGAGAGCAATGGCTTGTTTTCGATCTGGGCATCAGGCTCGGCAGCTCGCAATTGCTCCGAACGACTGAACGAATCTACGAACGCTCGGCAATTCAACCAATCCAAAGCGCTCTTCCCGCGGAGGCAGATTAAATTCAGGATCAGCAGCTTCGCGCAATCGTCCGACGGCTCCGACAGGAGTGGTTCGAAGCAATTTGACGGGGATCCTAGAAATGACCAGATTTCCGCGAGAGGAAGGGAAAACGTGAAGAGAGATCGTGGGAAGGCAGGGGGGAGGGACGAACCGCAGAACCAGTGGGAGCAGTTAGCCTGGCAGGGGATCCGGAAGCGGTCGTGGCAGACCGAGCAGACGTCGTCCTCCGGCGGCACCGGCGACGCCGACGCCGACGAGCTCATCCCCTTCCTTCTCGCGCACGCACAGGGACACGTCACGCGCTTGTTTTGTTCGTTTCCTTTCCCTTTCACGGTCAAGTCGTCGGCAACCGTTTTGATTTGCTTTTCCCGTTGTCGACGTGACGCGGTACCGCGTACCATTCCAGACCCCGACACGAAGCAAAGACTTTGCTTAGCGGCCTCGATTTGCTTTTGTTCTCGCTAGTATAATAAATCTACTCCGGTTAACTAGTTTTGAATAACTTTTCTATTTTTGTACAAAGCTTATATTGCCAAAAAAAAATATTTACATGTTACATTGCCAAATTTTGGTAATGACTAAAACTCTCTGTCCATGTTTTTAATTTTTATTATTGACCGTGTTGCCCAAATCATCGAGCAGAAAACCTCAATTTTCTGGGCCTGGTAAAGCCCCATGAAATGCAGTCTTACCTATCAATAGGGTACACAAACATGCTGACAGTTTTATTTTCTATTTTTTAGAATGAAGTTCACAAAGATTTCCCATAAAAAGAGATCCACAAAGATAGTGCGCAGCAAAATATGGCCTATATATCATCTAAAAAATATAGCCTGGGTGCCGCTTAGAAAAAGGGAAAACAGCATTGCCCTAGAGAAGAGAACATACTAGAAGGACTTGGCGCGCTCTGCTGCGCCCGTTTTCACTCTTGGTGTTATATGTATAATGGGTGCTAAAATGAAATGACTGAAGATACATTTTTTTCAGGAATACTAAAATGAGCTTTGACTAAGGATTGCAATTTGGAAACAATTTTGTTTGCAGTTTCAAAAGGACATCATAGACTGAGCAGATGACCCATGGTTTCAGATCATGGTTGTATATACCTTAATTTGAAGCTGAGACAAAGAGAAGGAAACAAAAACTTGTTACAAAAATTGTTTGCTCTATGGTAAGGGATATCACGAAATTAGACCTGTAGATCTTCCAAGGACAAACAACCACTCTTTCACTGAAAGCAAACTACTTCAGTGAAAATAAATCCAATAAACATTCTAACAACACCAGCAGATCTGATTTTATTCATTAGTATTTAGTTCTTGTTACATTCTATCCACTCTAACATTTCTCCACGAAATATATTCGATACAAACTAGTTAAGAATTGAACATTTCAGTACAGTACTGCGATGACAGTCAACATCCGAGATGTGTGTAAGACCTGCTGCCTACGAAAATATAGGTGATTTTTTGTCACCCATTGCGTAAGAGATGATGTTTTTCTTCAATGGTGATATGAACTGAGCACCATGGAATGCAGCGGCTCTTAGGACGTTCAGGGGTCCGAAATCCACCGAGTACATCTTCTGGAAGCCATCTAGAACTGCTGCCATCGCAATATTCGCAGCCTTCCGGTCCTTCTCATACCGACTTAGCAGAGATAGCTGGCAAGTGGGAAAAGTTTTGTTAGTTTGCTCTGGATGATAAACATGGTATTGTTTATACTAGACTACCTACAATATGCAAGATGATATACACTGCACACAAATAAAGATGATTAACCTACTTAATGACCAGCTCAGCATCTTTTGCTTGCACTGCATAACTTTCTACAAAGTAATAGTAATAGCTGCTCATAGAAGCTAGGATACAGTAGTACTTAGTTGATTCAAATAATAAATAGGTACTTACATCTCCAATATCAGCACCAACAGAAACTCCTTCGGAAATAACATTTGCCAAGGCAGTTGCATCTCCAAAACCCAAATTGACACCTTGGCCGGCCAAGGGGTGGACTGTATGGGCAGCATCACCAACTAGCGCTAGCCCTTTGGAAACATATTCATGGGAATGCATCAGTGAGAGTGGAAATGCCATTCTGTCAGAGATCAATCCAATCACTTTCGGTGGCACTTCAAAGCATTCTTTTGTAGACGCTGCAGTATCTCCAATGCCAGAAAACAACCTTTCCATGTAACGGTCAAGACCACTAGAGTTGGGATGCGGACCATAACCAAAATCCAAGGCATGGTTCACCGACTTCAAAAAATCTTCAGAGCTTGTGGACTTGTGGCGTGATGCCTCCTCTGGGCTCATTGTCCACACTATATTGCTGAAGTTGTCACCTATTGGAAGTAGGGCAATTGGACCAGAAGGTAGAAACCTCTGCCATGCACAGTCATTCTCTGCAACATGCTTCACTGTACATATGATCGCACTCTGAGGATAACTCCAGCCAGATGTTTTTATGCCCGCAGTCTGCCTTACATTGGACTTGGAACCATCAGCTCCTACCTGTGACCATAAGTTTACATAAGCGATTGAAGGCAATGAAGAGATACATAAGTTTAAATGAATGGACAAGCAGATAAAGGAACTTACCACCAACTTTGCATATAAAGTCTGTCCATCACTTAGGTCAAGTTTAACCAAATTATTACGACGTAATTCCTCTGAAGTATGACTGTTGGAATCTGCCTCGGTTGATGGTGACTTCAGTCCTGCTGCTCCATGTCTGCTCTTTGATGGAAAAGCAAGAGATACCAATCGAGTAGGGTAGATCATCTTTTCAATGTCTTCCTTTTGCTCCTGATAAGACAAACATCTTAGGGATCAAAACAAGGTCACTATTTCGATGGAAAAGAAGCCAGCTTACAAAATAAACACATCAGCTGGCTGCAAACATACCAAACTGTGAATTTCTACGAGTTATGCTCTTTGAGACTTTTAGGATATGTGAGGTCATCGTATTCCTTATGAAAAAGACTATTAACATCACAAGAAAAACGTAGTGTGCTTCACGACCAACAGTTGTAACAAAAAACGTATTGTCAGTGACTAGGTAACTAGGTATTGTGTGCAGCTAATAAATTTGATGCATCAAAATTAGGTGGCATAGGCAAGTATTTTGGTTTCTTATTCAAAATTCTCTTGTACAAGACTTACTTTGCTCTCTTGAACACGTGGACTGTAAGGTTGTACATTATTCAGCAAGTTTGTAAACTAGGAAGCAGACCATTTGTCTGAAGTGAACTAGGAGTAGTAACTAGACGAGTTCAAACATCAGAACTAACATCTAGATCCGAATCAAAATCATACAGAGTTTAAAGAAAAAGACAAACCTGTAAACGTAACAAAAGCGAGTTGCAAAGCACCTTGTTCTCCACCACACATCTAAACAATGCAAAAAAAAAAAGCAAAATGTTATCAATGAACCCGAGAAAAAATTGGATCAGGCAATTACAGCAGGTTCACTTAAAACATACCCAAGATGTTCTTTGCACACATCTCTCGCATTGTACCTTGTGTATCCTAGTCCAGTGTAATCCCATACCTGCAAGTAATAGTTAGTCCAAATTGCAATCAATACTTATGCTGAACAACAATTATCTAAGCAAGAAACTCTTGCTCTCGTTGTGTGCCAGAGCGGGAAATAAGAAACTGTTTCTCCGATAGTTTCGAAGTGCAAGAAATAAGAGGACATGACCAAATGTGAAGGAGTCAAGTGACAATGCCTGCACATATGGTTGGATATAGTTTCCGTACAAGGATCACACAACAATAGCCTAATAGACATAAATTAAACCATATAATAAGTAACATCAAATAGCTAAGCTTCAAGTGATCTATTGTATCCAACAGATGAGATGGGCTAGATAAAACACATGCAGAATAAGGTAATAAAATAGTGTCACTATCTTTCATGTTCCATACTTCCATTTGGGAATTGTGTGGGAATACTTTGAAAATGTGAAGTATAAATTGCATGTTACATTTGTATAGCGATTGATTCATTAGTTTATTCAACTTGGTTCAGTGAGACAAAGGCATGAACGAGGAAACATACTACAACAAGCATCGTGACTTGTTCAGAGTCTGATGAAGCACAAGCAGTTGTACAGATAAAAGTAATCACCATACATATGAAACGATTGCATGTCATCACCTGCATTTTACCAAAGAAAGCATGTCTTTGCTTTTGAATATGCTCCCACGCACCGATATCTGAAAAATGACACAGTACAAGTAAGAAAAATATGTCCTGTTATGCAATACTATCACTAGTAGCTAAACTAGAAGTAGCTGCAAACACATGATAATAAATGTTTTTAGATGTTAAACTTCTGAAACTACATGTTGTCAAGTTTCCTATTTTCACTCCCAGTGAAATGGCACAACTGGTCACAACAGAAAAGGACTGCTGGGCATACATAGATCAGCAGGGTTGGCTGTACCCACGTGGTTGTGCTTATTTGACATAAGTTTCAGGTTATCACTCACTTGAGAAGAAATGAGCTCAGCTGAATATTGTGTTGTGATTTGTGCTAGGCGCATATCAATTACCTAACTTAATGCAGAAGGTTATGAGTACTTAGAAACAACTGCCAAACCGAACAAAAGGGGTCAACCTTTCTGTATTATCAACAATTACATACTAAGCACCTTCAATTCCAAATACTGATACATGTCAGACACATACAGAATTCTGAACTGAAACAAATAATGTCGATCCATTTTAAATCTCACCTCTGAAGAAGGAAATGGTTGCAGGGGTAACAGTGCTGACCCTTGAATCAGGCATACCATCTTTCTTCAGATAAGCTCTTGACTTCAATGCAGGATTGCTATCGATGATGGCAACTCGCAGATGTTTGGTCAATGGCATATTAGCTGCAGGTAGCATAAATAACCGCATAAGAAACTCGAGACTATATACATACAGGGTGTTCTTCATAACTAATGTTGTATCCTACGATTGCAAGGATCAACTGTCAGCCTACAAGTTACACGAAGCTGAGCTCATGAACAACTAAAACTAAACAGAGAAACAGAACACAAAGGCAGCAATACCTACACAGTGCACAGCAACGGCCAAGCCCACCATTCCGCCACCGACGATAGCAACGTCGAGCTCATCTACCCCAGCTTTGATGCCACCAAGCTGCTCCGCCTGAGACTACATGTACACGGATACAATCACCAATAAATCCTCGATCAATCTGAAGTATCTAAGCCCTATGGGGACAGAGCCACATGCAATTCGCGGAGAGATAAGGTCACCTGCGGCTCGGTTTCCCCCACCGGCGCGCCGGAGAAGGCCCTCGCGTTCGGCCGGATCGGATTCGCCGCCGCGCAGCATCTGATTTGGGGGAGAGTGGCAGGACGCGGGACGAGTCAGACAGGCAGGGGCCGAACAAACCGCGGATCGAGACGAGGGGATGGAGTGGGGCGCACCTTGTTCTGCGTAGCAGGGAGTGGGCGGAGGCGGAGGCGCGCGCCGGCGTCATCGGGGAGGCGCTGGCCGCGCTGGGAGGCAGGAGGGCAGGCGCTTGGCCGCGGTGTCCGGCGGAGGCGGTCGGGGAGGCGTTTGGCCGCGGTGCGCCGCACGGAGAATCAGGTAACACGGACGGGCGGAGCGGCCCGGGGGGGAGAGGGGCCGGCGGCGGTGGCGGCTCGCCGGGAGGCGCTCGTCAGGAGGCGTGCGGCAATGGTTCAATAGGAAGTTGGGAACAAATAGAGCAGAGGACACATTGGCATCGGTTCTCGGTAGAGATAACCGCATCAGCGGTCCTAATTCTTTTCCCAAACCTTCACATTAGTCCCTATTCTTTGAAATTACATGTTTAGGTCCTAATTGTTTCGAAAGTATGTCACGCGAGGTCCTAAACGCGTCTGACCAGCGTTGACCCGCGCCACGTCGGCTGGTGGGGCCCGTAGGCTCAACTGACGGAGGTGAAACTTTGCAGATAGCCCCTTCAGGTCCAGTTCGTCTCATATCTCGATCCCGTTCGTGTTCACTCATCCTCCCGCGATATTGGAGGCGAGCTGGCGGCGGAGGTGCTGCTCCGGTGGTGACCGGAGGAGATCGACCGGCGGCGGACGCCGCAAGGATGGAGCACGCTGGGAAGGAGCCCGACACCAAGGGGCCGAAGCTGCGGCGACCCGGAGATCCTCCCGCGCGCTACGGTACGAAACCCTAAATCCCCAAATCTTTCTCCGGTAGAGGCGGATGATTAGCAGACCGAATTGGCGATAGAAATTGATGATTTGCATTAATTTTAGGTCCACTTGTAGTGATCCTAAAGTGTGGAAGAAAATGAATGGCCCTACAATGACTCCACCCAAATATGACAAAAAAATTGGTAGGCCTACCAAGAAGAGAAGGAAAAGCCCACTTGAAGAGGATGGTGGCACTAGACTCAGCAGGCATGGTATAATTGGCCGCTGTGGTGCTTGCAATCAACCTGGACACAACAAAAGAAAATGTCCAAAACTTGGTAGAGGACCACAGCCAGAACAACCAGCTGCCGCACAGCCAGAGCAACCAGAGCAACCAGCTGATGAATTTCAAGCAGATCATGTTCCAATTCAGATTGTTGTACCTGATGATCAGCCTGAATTTCAACCACAGCCTCCAACGAAAATGCCCGTGAAAAGAAATACATCCAAGGTACATTGCTGCAACCTGTGAATTTGATGTGCACTGATTCATGTTCACACTTGTGCATTTCTGTGAATTTTTGCAGAAAAAGACATTGCCACATATGTCGACAAGTGCGACAGCAAGTGTTGTTGAAGCTGCGATGAGCTATGATATCACATCATCTAGTGTGATTCAAATTCTACAGGAACAAGTGAGTACTAAACAATTTTTATTTGAATTGTGTCTTTTGCAGCGAACAATCTAGGCAATGCATTCTAAACAATTTCTTCTTTGCAGGATATAGCCACCCAACAGTCTCAAACTGCACCACCTGCTCCTCTACCTGAAAGCCAGTTCATTGCTAGCTGCAGAGGTGAGCTACCCCCTCCAAGGACAACTACTGCAACCCTTGGTTTAAAGAGAACGAGGAGGGTGGGCAAGAAGAAGGAGAACGCTGTCCCCAAGGTTTAGATGTGAAAATGGAAATGTTTGCATATTCTGGACATAACTAGAAGAATATGTTCATATTTTGGCTAGGTTTGTATTGAAACCTGAAGCTCAGATATAGCTATGGTTTCACACAAACCATGTAAGTGCACACTTGTCGAGTGCACTTTAAATCTGCCACTAGTTACTTTTGGCTAGCTTTGTAATGAAACCTGATGCTCAGGCTATGTTAATTTGAAACTATCAGTGTGACTATCTCAAGTCAAGCAAAATAATTCTTAAAAGAAATCTCTTCTTAAAACATAGTTCAACACTACTTAGCTCGAGTCGAGTCGAGCCCATTACATCAAATAAACACAAACGATTGCACAACACCAGTACATGAAACAAACACTACTTAGCTACAGCTCACTACTTAGCTACAGCTACATACAGTATTACTGCAATCAGAAACAAGATTGCACCGAACACATTCCTGCAGATCTCCAGTAGCTCGTCCAACTTCTTCACTACAAGATCCATCTTCTTCACCACGTCCTCCATCTTCTCTCGTCCTGGTTCTTCTAATTCCTGCTCTGTTTTTTCCGATGCTATGTCAGCGCCAACATCAGCACGTAAGTACCCATTTCTAACAAGGAAATCCACATAGTTATCTTCTCCATTTTCCCAGTAATAATGGTTGCAAGGATTCGGTGAAAGCTGTGGCAAAAATCAACGAAAAATAAGAAACAAAGCAGAAAATTGAATCCACACAACAACGAGCTCGAAATTGCAACTTACACGATGGTTAGGACACTTGTAGTACACACGTCCTGGATTGGCACTTGATTGAGACACGCGACGAACGGTGTTGCGAGATCGGCAGCAGGGACATGGCACCAACGGCAGGGTCCCCGGCGGCTGCAGAGGACCTACTGGATGCGGCGGCACAGACTGGGATGGAGGATCTGACTTCCAGCTCGCACGCTTCCCAGCAGAAGTCGAGCTCACGGAGCCACTCATGGCGCTGGATCAGGCGGCGGGAGAGAGCAGAGAGGTGTGGAGAAGAACAGGGGCTGGGGAACGGAAGACACCTATTCATAAGGGTTCATTTGCATAAATACCAACCACCAACGGCGGGAAATCTCCCGCCAACCGTCCACCAGCCGACGTGGCGCGGGTCAACGCTGGTCAGACGCGTTTAGGACCTCGCGTGACATACTTTCGAAACAATTAGGACCTAAACATGCAATTTCAAAGAATAGGGACTAATGTGAAGGTTTGGGAAAAGAATTAGGACCGCTGATGCGGTTATCTCTTCTCGGTAAAACATGTGCCATGGAAATCTTCGTTTTTTTTTTCAACATGGAAATCTTCGTGACTCCCGTTATTGGGCACACAAGCCCTCCAATCATTTGATCACACTATCATATGATCACGACATGTTAACTTTGTGAAAATAAATCTACAACTTACTCTGTTTCATATTAATGTCTTAGTTGTACTAAATTTGTGACACTTAATACAGAACAGAAAGAGTATCAAAATGGTAGTTGGTGACAGCGGTACATAGCTCAACACTCAATATTTATCATCGGGCGCATCCAGACCGCTTGGTTTGCATATTATGTCACATATATATGACCCACAAACAAAAAAGATATATAAGCTCTACAAAACATCATATATCCGAAAACCAGGCGAGTAGATGCCCAATTAAAGGGCTAATTACTTATTTTGTCCTAGCTAATCTGACAGCATGCAACTAAAAAATAGACTAGAGGTGAAATTAATTAGGCCTAATTTGTATCCTTCTCTTCTCTCTACAACGTATCCTATGCATCCGATACTTGGTGTATTCATGTATCACATGACCCTCTGATCCAAATCGCCGCGCTACATAAAGTTGCGACCAAAATGTAGTTGCACGTTCATACGTCCCAAAAGTATTTATAATTTTGTTTGTTATGTTCTATTATTATATCATCGTTATATATTTTATCATAATTTTACATCATTTTATATTGTTTTCTTGGACTAACCTATTAATCCAGTGGATCATGAGTCCCAGTCAAAATGCTTGCCTTCTAGAGGAAAGAGAACGCATCATCAGGGGTTGAAAAGCAAGGCCAAGGAATGATTTGTATGTATTTTCGACGATTTTTATGATGTGGACGAACTGGGTGATATTTTGGTGGCCAGAATTGGTGTTGTCAGTGACATACTTTTTGTTTTGTGCCTAGGTGTGGTATGGTTGAAGTTTACTTATCTAAATTTTGGTACTAGCCAAATTTGATATTGGCGGTGACTATTTGTTTCATGGAGAAAATAGGTAAAAATGCACAAAGACAACTGTTTGGGTGTTGTCGGGGCATATCCCATTTGTGTCGGGCATGCGTACGACACTCTAAACCGGACACATTTTATGGTGTGTCGGACAAAATTTTGAAGGTAACCGCGGCGATGCTTTTAGCCTGGATGGGTTGCTGTCATGTGGGCCATGAGCTGATACTCAATCAGTACACTTAATGCTTCATACCACGGTGGCGGTAAATCCATGCATGCACGGACGTAGGCTACAGCACCTCATGCATGCATGTTTGCTACAACAAGCTATATTTAATTAGCCCATCATTGGTTTTTTAATCTTCCTGCCTAATCCATGCATGCACGGACGTAGGCTACAGCACCTCATGCATGCATGTTTGCTACAACAAGCTATATTTAATTAGCCCATCATTGGTTTTTTAATCTTCCTGCCTAATCCATGCATGCACGTGTGATTGCAGCTGGATGTAATCTTCCGTGATATCTATACCATATAAGGTAGCTAGCTTAGTAACACATCAAGATTTAGCAGCTATTGGTTTCCATGTGAACTATTATTTTCTCCATCTTGTGAAATCTTTTGTATATGATTTGGCATATATTTTAGTACAATGTGACTGTATTTTACAATGTGACCGCTATCGGCAAGCAGGCCATCCCTGATCCAGCAACGCTCCGCAAGTGGTGGGCGATGATCAACGAGCGGACGTCGCCGCCGCGGCCGTCTCCCCTTCACCCTCTTCGTCCGCTCCCATCCGGTTCAGTACTCGATTTCGTCCCTCTGCCTCAGAAGATCAGCCAGACATGCTCGAGGCTCTGGCACGAGAGGGGGAGGGCGACCCTCACACCATCGGCTTCTGCACGCAGGACGGCCTCGGCTGGAGGATGTCGAGGACGAGGAGGCTTAAATAAATTTAATTACACTGAACTGTAATATATATTTTTTTTCTTACCATATTATGGTTTTAAAAAATATAGGTTATGTACTTAGTTAGCATTGTTACCTATACGGTCTATATTTAATTGTTTTCCATTATATAGGTTTAATGTATATCATCTGAGTTATTAAAAATCCTTTGTGAGATACTATTCTTAACAACATATAAATTTATCTAAACTGCGAAAACAAAAATAGAAAATACACGGTTTCTCGATGTTCTAAGAAATGATGAATTATATTGTTTATATAAATATTATGGATGTTAATCTCTATTTTTAATATTATTAAATATTTTGGTAAAGATTTCAACGGAACCTGGCAAATATGTACACAGATGTTTAGTGTATGGTTATGTAAGGATGTTTTTTTAGCGCGCCGACCAAAGTTTTATTAAGTAATCATAATGTTTACAGGTATATCTAGATCATTCGGAAGATTGATTAACCAAATATGTTTTGGCTGCGGCCACCCAAAACTGCCCCAAACAACGAGCTTTCATGACTTCTCAATATCCGTGTAGTGGGTGTCACAAGCCTTTGAAATCGTTTCTGGACACCAAAAATAGTCTTTTGTAGCTCATTAAAATAGCCAGAAATTTTTGAAACGACGAGTTTTGGTGAATTTTCAATAGACGTGTACTGTGTGTCTTTATACAAAAATGCTAAATGCGGCACAAAACTAATTTACTTATTTACTCAAATATTAATAACTGAACCGAACGTACGTACGTTCTTTAGGAACATGCTTGGCTATCATTTTTATCTCTTGAATGAAATCAAGCGAATATGCTCATGCGAACTTACTTTAGATAAGATGTAGTCTTGCAGTGTTGCTACACACGGGCGCACAGAAGAAAACCACCTTGTGCCCTCCTAAACCGTACAAAAGTGTTAGAGTGAAACAAGATGTAAAGGAATTATGTGAAACTTGTGTTCTTTCATTGATCATCAAAGGGGCAAGGGTTACCGCCTCTTGGCAGTGTCGGTTATACGGATGTCGCTTGTACGGGGCGTATGTTAGGTGAAACAATGTCGGTTCGTACTCTATACTAAGCGAAGGCGGTCGTACGGAACAGATGCGTCCGTACGGCGCTTTGAATGTCTAATAACTGCCTTTGGCAGTTAAAATCTATTTCTAACACTCCCCCCTTGCACAAAGCAGCGTCATGTATATCTTGTTGTCTTGTATCCTTGTATAACACTGAAAATAATTGTCTTGATCGCAAGTATCTTTATCTTGGATAACTCCTTCAAAAACCCTGTGAAAAAAATATGAGGAGAGTAGTGTGTATGATATGTTGCTAAAACTCCTTTAAACCCAGTGGGAAATAAGGAAAAAAATGGTGCAATATATAATGGATTAATTGTCTCTTTGATAACTCATATGAGAAAACCTTAAAAACAAGAAAAAAAACATAAGCGAGTTGAGAGAACAATAAATATATCTTGTATACCTCCTTTAAAATCCCCGATGCGGAAAATAGGAAGTATGACATATCGAGAGTATTTGATATGTTGTTAAAACTTCTTAAAAACCAAGTGGGAAAATAAGAAGAAAATGATACAACATATAATGGTAATTGTCTCTTTGATAACTTATATGAGAAACCCTCAAAAGGATAAAACACATTTCTAAGTATAGAGAACAATTAATATGCCTTGTATACATCCGTCCAAAACACCGGTGTGGGGGGGGGGGGGGGGAGGATATATGACATATATTCTTGTGTTGATATTACCTCATTAAAAACCTTGATGAGAGCTTTGAGAGTAAAGTCAGAAAAGGAAAATTAGTGTAATATAATGTTTGAGTAGGTTATAATTCAGTAAGAGACTCCCCCTGATCCTTGCCATATAGGCGCAATATGCTTAGTGATATTGCTTTTGTATAACATGTTTGCGTTCGAGCAACACAAGCATTATTATCTTGTAGATAATAGTTGATGATTCAATAGAACCATTACAACATTGGTTTACCATTCCGTAAATCCATACATATCTATGTGAATCCATGTATTTTAGAACGATAGGTGGTTGTATCCATTAGAGTCTGTTTGGGAGGCATCAATTGAATGGCAAGTCCATCATGTAGGTATATGAAGCCCTTTTGAGATTTAGTGTTATGGGAATCAGAAAAGTAACTAGTATCAGCGCATCCGATGATATTGGAGTTTAGATTTCTCTAAAACAAAAAACAGGTCAATACATTTGATGCCTTGGAGATGTGTCCCCTAGTGTTAGGTGCAATGGAACTTAGATATAGAAATTATGTACCAACATCCCTTCTCCATCTTTTATCGTTTGAATGTAAATTTTCTAAGTCTGGAGATTGAACAACCATAAAGTTTAGATGGATATGAGTTGTCATATTTGAATTCTCCAACACGTTTTGGATATAGGAAAAATGGTGTACCATATTTTTTGAGTGAAGGTGCCCGAATTGTAGCTAAAGCAAAATTGGTTTTGCTTATATACTTCATCTTAGATTCCGTATCTAGATGATTACGTGCTTTGTCAATATCTTGTGTGTTGCCAATGATGTTATAATCATCAACATACACTGGTTTGATTAATACCCTATTGATGATTTCTTGATGAACACATGTGAGCAATCATCATTGTTAGAGTAATCCATTCTTATAAGAAACTCACTAAGTCGGGTGTACCAAATTTGTTCCGACTATTGTATGTCATGAGATTATTTATTGAGTTTACACTATGCATGTTGGCATCTTGCGATTTGTAGTTGGATTCAGAATTTGGATTCTAAGGAGAACATGTATGTCCGAATCAAGTGACACGAATATATATATGATCACTAGCTACATCTATCATTTGCATTAATAGATGATTTGTACTGCCATTGAGACAAGTTATCGGAAAATGATTCCAGTTGTGGTCGAAGACTGGATTTTGGGTATCTGTGCAAATGCTTATGCTACAAGCCTTGCTATTGACTCACCACCTTGCTATTCTCATTCCTGTTTTCTATGAAACCTGGTGTAGGTATGACTTTTGTGTACACCTTCCTTGATATAACAAGGCTATTTATCTTGTGTTGCATCGTCTATTTGATCCAGTCCAAGCGAGTGTTTTTCGAACTCTGCCATGGACATGGTATTTGGATCTAGATCATTGCAAAGGTTGTTTGCAATCACGGTTGAGAAAAGTATGTCGATATTTGTAGGCTTTTAGTTATATGATTCTCTAGAATGTATATAATTGTGAAAATCTTGTTTACCCTTGGTGAATCTTCGGGGTCTCCCAATACGGTCGAGTCTAGGTATTCTAATGTTCCTACTGCATGCCAACCTCGCGGCATTACGCCCCGGCTCGGGCCTGCAGGTGGATGTCGTCGAGGAGGGGAGGGTGTTCGGGGAGAAGTCATGGCGCGTCGTCTTTTGGTGCTTCTTCTCCAACTTCAGACGCGCTAGAAGACCATGACTGACTTGCTGGAGGATTACAATCGGCTAAAGGATCGGTATGAGAAGATTACAACGAAACTGAGAAGGATAAGGAGCCAAAACCCCGACCCTAGCCTGGCCCTACCGTCCCCAAGCTAGCGACAGAGAAGACGCCCACGCCGTCGACATGACGCTCCATTATTCTCAGGTAAGGGGCATGGAAAATTCAACTAGCATTTGTAAAAATCCCCGTGAATGCTCACAGAAGGTTGCTCTTCTGCGTAGGGATTCTACGGTGGATGATCCTGCCTGGGCAACAGGGCCAGTCCATAAGCCGGTCAAACATGGTGACCGCCCCGGGTCTCGAGAGTATGCTTGTAACTATTGTATTATTATATATATGTCACCTATAAGAGACTATTGGCCATTTATAAATAGCACAAATTTGACCTTAGTTTACATTAAGAATTGAAACGATGAACCAATATAATGTACCACATAAGAACAAACCTATTAAATAAAAGATATTGGGTTTAACTTGGCTGCTGGTCTCCCTTGTGAATACCTTAGACATGCTATATTAAATGTTTTGTTTGATATATTATTAATGTATAATTTATGCATAACTTCTTATTTTTGAAAAACAAAGAGAAGCAATTGTATATGGAGACAAAGTGAGCATATATAATAACTGAATATTGTGTGTGCAATAGTAGAACCTATAATATTTTATGTTCGTTGGTGATTATATAAGCATAAATCATCAACATATTGTTAAATATTACTAAATCCACTGTCACAATAAGACACATTTGACCAAGTAAATAATGATCATGTCAACTGTTCAGTTTATATTTAGAATTTTCTATATTTGCTCACATGACCATACGCTACACACTTCTATTAAGATATTTGCTAGGTTGTTTACATTGGAATCTAGATCTACTAAATTATTTAAATACCAAAAATATATAATAACATTTCCACAATAATCTTCATATAGGCTATATAATAATTCTAACAACATCATGGAGGCGTGCACTTTTTTCTTTTTATTTTTGTTTCTTTTCACATTTAAGGTAATTTTCTCTCTTGTTAAGGATAATGTCTCACAAAAAACCCATTTCGCGTAACTCGGATATATTTTGAATGATAAACACTGCAACTATATAGTGGAAAATAATTCAAAATATTGCATGGTTAACAATAATAACTAAGTATATAACATATATTAAGAAAAAAGGTGAAAAAAGAAGTAAAAAATGTATAAATGTTTAGTGTAATTATATTTATTTAACTAAAAAACGTGAGCACCGGGTGTCTCATGTATGTGCAGATGGACATGCACGGCGGCGTCCACCTCCGGACATGGTCGCTGCACATGGATGGCGCACCGAGTGGATGCTCAGGAGATAATTACAACTACTCTCTACCCTATTCAGATCGCCGAACATGGCGTTAGTCCACCTAAAGAATGTCAATGTTGTTTGCTTGTGTGACATATTCGGGGTGCCCTGGAAGTCCGCTTTCAACATGGTGTCAGAGGGATTGGTAGACGCCTAGCCGCTTCCAGTGCCTGGCGTGCCGTGGCACATGATGTATCTTCTTCTATCTTCCACGGATTGGCCTGAAATTCAGTCCTCACTGGCACCTACAGGAACCCTACAAGGTGTCTTCTCTCGAAAGTTCTACTATGAATTTTGATTGGGTTCCTTTGTAAAGAAATTCTTGGTATTGAACATCTTGGTGTTGAACAAATTGTTATAAGACGGTGAGAGATGACAAATGGCTCCGAGCTTCACAGAGCTCCTTTTTGAAAAACAAATTGAATAATATTTGAAAATTGAAAAACAGGTTAACAATCCCACATGTAAATACTGTTGAGATCTACAAGCCTGCAAAATTTTAACTCGAAAATCATTGTATTGTTCGCTGGGCGAAAGTGATAAATAAGTGGATCTGGACAGTGAACAGTATACAATTTTAGTGTCCAGGTTTGCTGGGTCGGCGCTCTGTTGGTGGCGGCGGCGTTTCTTACAATAATGTCTCCCCGGGTTCAGCCCCATCTCGACGGTGATGTCGAGAAGCTTGTGGGAGTGGTGTGATTCTCGAGGACTTCTTCTGGCGGTGGTGGTCTCCGGATTGACATGGAGGTTCATCGACGGTTCATCCTTCTTTTTGGCTCCGGATGGATATGGTCTTCTTGACCCGTTCGGCGACTTTCCATCCACAACCAACAACGTCAGGCCGTCTCTGGGAGGAGCGGCAGCGGCGGCACGCCGTCGACACGGTCTGGAGGTTGAATATGAAGGGCATCTCAAGGATCTCGTTGTAATTTTCGATTTTGTTGAGGTTTTTGTACTGTTCGGTGTTTGTTTTAATGCCAGGGTTTTTTTCGCAAAAAAAACAGTACACAGTTTTATAAATTCGAATTTTGACCGATTTGCCTTTTTTGTATAGCTCAAAATACAATAATTTAGAGTTAAAATTTTGCACTCTTGTATATCTTTTTTTTTTTGAACGGGAAAACGGCCCAAAGGACCGAGACTTCATTAATTTTCAGCAGAGGCTTTACAATACATAAAAAGGACCCAACAGAAAATTAAAATTACAACCAAGTCCTTGAGATTTGCACCGTGGACCTCAGTTTTGCAATGAAAAACGCAATCAAGTCCAGCTCCATCTTCGCCTCGCTGAGCTCGAACCACGCCATGGCCAACCGCGATGACACCGGGGACAAGACCACTTGGGTCACCGCAGCGGGAGCTAACCACAGCGGGGAAGCAGGGCCTCCAAAACAGGAGGTTGATTGAGCCCTTGTGCCAGCCATCTATTGCCAGCAACGAGGGAGGGAGCGGCCGCCCTTCGGCCTGAAGAATCGGCGGCAAAGAAGCCGTCGATGATGCTCTCCCAGAAGCAGCTCCATCAGCATAGCAGCAGCACGCAGCTACTGAGATGAATATCGGCAACAAAGCTGCATAGAAGTCCCCCCCCCCCCCCCCCCCCCCCCCCCCCCCCCCCCCCCCGCTCTCCTCCAAGACCTGCCAATCAAAGAAGCAACCACCATCTACTGTACTTCCCACCTCCATGGCAGCAAGCACACGGACGGAGTACTCCAGATCGAGCTTCTTGGAGGGAAAATCGAGCTTATTTGGAGAAGCACCATCAGATCCGCCCCAGGACCGCTCCATCCACCATGGACAGAAGCCGCACCGGAGCATCTCCAGGGTTCGGTCGCCGCCCGAGGACGACCAAGCCAGGCGCAGAGGAAGGAGAGACGGCATACGCCAAGCTCCACAAGGGAAAACCAACAAATATGTACAGCTAATCCTACCTAAAACTACTCCGGCACCTCTCCAGCACCAACTCCGGCCAGCTATTCCGGCGGAGCGGCCAGATCGGTCCGGTCTTCAGCAGTCGACTCTCAAGAGAACTGTAGCGAGAGCAAGAGCACTCTTGTATATCTCTGACACTAATTTGGAGTGCCAGTGAGGACCGAGTTTCAAAGCTGCTGGAACTCGACCATGCATAGCCACGGCAAAGCGTGATCCGTGCGGGTGCGTCATCCAGGTTGTCCGTCGCGGCACCTCCTTGGCTTGACCTTCCACAAGTCCGCCACGGTCTTCCTGACAGTACGATCCTTTGTTTTTAGTTACCGACGGGTGACTTGCTCGTCATCACCGACGATCCCCGTGCGACGACAAAGTAGTGTTTCAGCCAGCTGAGATTGTCTTGACCTGCAGTCTCGGGCTGGCGCGGATGGACGGAACGACCATTGGCCCGTGCCCGCGGGCCGCCGCGGCGTAGAGCCTGGAGCTTGGAGCAAGCAGCGGCAAGAAGAGCCGAGTGACGGTGGGGTCGCCAGCGTGTGGTCGTCTTTGATCTTTCTTTCCCTCCTCTCCGTGATCATCCTCTATGGCACTGGACCCGGTGACGCACGGCGGCGAGGACCTGGACCTCGGAAAGAGCTGAAAGGCGCAGGAGTCGTGGACGGCAGTGATGGCGTGCTTGCTGATGCACGGGAGGTGGCCCGTGGCCGCAGCGTCACTGACGTTCTTGACGACGCCGTGTCCTGGAGGGCGGACGCGGCGAGGACAAAACGCTGTCGTGGGTGGTAACGAGGAGGCGCGCGCGGCCGTCGACACCGGCGTGCGAGGCGAGCTGATGGTCTCCGATGCCCAGGCAGCAGGAGGGGGGCGGCGACGGAATGATGGAGAGCCCTGCAGAGTTGTTGCAGGGGACGGCGAGCGCGTCAGGCGTAGCGCGCCGAAGCAGTCGGAGTGTGGGGCAGCGTTGATCGACGGAGATGCCGTGGGCGAGCGTCACGGCTCGTGGCTGCTGGCGCGCGTCCCCGGCGAAGAGGAGGCGAAGGAGAACTGGCCTGGCGGCGTCCCTCAGCCGGAGTGACAGTGTCGTCCTGGAGCATCTGGGCGCTTCGGGTGTCCACGAGCGTGCGTCTGGCGTGGGCGGAGCATACCAGCGGCGGTCGTCACACCGACGGTCACTCTTGCGCTCGTAGCGGCCACGGCCATCAGACACATGCAAGTTTGTCTAAAATACAACACTGTACAAAGCGTGAAAATGATAAAAATGATCATTTCTATGAAAGTTCAGCGTTCAAATCCTGTCGAGATCCAAAATCCTGGAAGAATCCCTGAATTCCTTGAGCTCCGTATCACCTCCCTTGTTTGTCCGCATGTATGCGGTTCGTACTCAAATTGGTATCGCGCGTATACACTGAGCTGTACGTACACGGTCAGATTTACAGGCGGTTCAGAAGAGAGAACGAGAAAATGATAAAAAACCACCACATTTACGGGTGAGTTGTCACATAACCACCACATTTGGAACTTAGGACACATAACCACCACTTTTGGGGCTAGTGTGTGACGCTGAGTACTGATCCATCCTTGTTAACGTTTTAACCATTTTTCTGACAGGTGGGGCCCGCTGGCAGTGCTTACGTGGCAAAGGGCGGACATACCAGACGGCCGTTAACGCGCGCGTTAGGGCACGGGCACTCTCGCTCTTTGCCACTCTCGCTCACTCTCGTCAGTCTCTCTCCCGCGACTCGTATGGCAACCGGAGGTGGCGGCGGCTTGCCGGACGGGCACGGCGGCTCGCCGGAGAGGCAGGGCAGTGCGTGTGCTATAGGCGGACGCGCTCTGACCTGGCCGGGCTTCGACATGGGCGCCATCGATGTTGACAGCGAGGAGGACCGCGAGGCGAGGCCGGAGCAAGAGCACGAGGGTGCGCCGGACCAAGAGCACGAGGTCGCGCCGGAGGAGGGGTGCTCGCAGCTTGCTCCGGCTAGCCAGTGCAGCAATGACCCGCTCAGCCACTACATCTCAGACGACTGGTAAGAAGAATTTCCCTGGCTCTGTTCTGAATTTGGGGATTTTCTCGTTTTAGGTTTCTGAATTTGGGGAATTTAAGTGTAGTGTGTGCTGAACACAAATTTAAATTGTATGTAGGCAACATTCAGAGATGTGGGAATTGTACATCCAATTCGACGGTGCCAAATTTGTGTCAACCACTATGCGCCGGTCTGACATTAGGTGGCTGTATTTGTATGAGCTGATGGAGAAGCAAGGATATGGGCTATGTGATTCGATGTATGCCTAGCCAGTGCTGATTGAATGGGCTAGAACTGGTTGACAGCAATATTAAGGTGCAAGAGATGATCAGAAAGTATGAAAGGTCGAGGAAGCTAGTACTAACAGTGATGAGGGACAAGAAAAAGCAAGCCATTGTACTGTCTCCTGTGAAAACAAAGAAGAGGAAGGAAAAGAAGCTGTATGCTAGGTCATATCCGAGCCCAATTGTAGTTGATTTGGAGGACGAAGAGCAGTGTGAGAACAACCCTTTGCAGACTCAGAATAGTGTGTATTTTCAGCCTTTGTGCACACAACTTGATGATAATTTGTAGAAATCAGCAGAAGAGGAAGAAGATGCAGAGGAAGAAGAAGAAGGAGATGCATCTCATGATGACAGCTGGATGTATCCTTGCCAGTATGACCCAGATAAAGCAGTGCAGTTGAAGAGGAAGGAAATAGAAGAAATGAAAAAAAGAATTGCTAAGAGGAAGAGAAAGATTGATGAACAACTCTATGAGGATGAGTCTGAAGCAGAAGACATTTTTGACACTTATTATGCAGAGAAACCAGAGGAGCCAGTGATGAAGATAGTAAAGAGGCAGTGCCCAACAAGAAGATCACATTCTCATGCACCACTGCCAGTTAGGAAAGATTGGGCTCCATCTGATGATGAAGAGGACCTAGGTTTTCTTAAAGAAGAGGATGATGATGGGTTTGAGCCTGAGCCATTTGTGCTGCCAAATGGGAGGAAGAGCATAGAAAAGAAGCAAAAAAGAGAGGGTTTGGTATGATGAGACGAGGGAAAATCCAGAGCAACAATTCTGCCTTAAGCTTTGTTTCAAGGATGTTTATCAGTTCAGGAAAGCATTGTGCGGACTTCATATTGCACAAGTGAGGAATTTCCATTACCACGGGAATTGCTCAGATAGGATCATTGTGTGCTGCAAGCCACCAGAGAAGAAGAAGAAGAAGTCAGAGGATGGTCTAGAAATTGCAGATGAAGAGGGTAAAGATATACAGGAAATTCCAGAAGAACACAAGTGACAGTTCTTTATGTCAGCTTCAAAAATAAAGAATGAAAACACCTTCTGCATCAAGAAGATGCAGTTGGAGCACACTTGTCCTACTCAGCCACAATCCAGCAGAGTTAACAGTAAGTGGCTAAGCACTGCTTTTGTGGATGACTGATGACCCACAAGTATAGGGGATCGCAACAGTCTTCGAGGGAAGTAAAACCCAATTTATTGATTCGACACAAGGGGAGCCAAAGAATACTTGAGAGCCTTAACAGCGGAGTTGTCAATTCAGCTGCACCTGTGGATAGTCTTGCTCGACACAGATTATCAGTAGCAACAGTTTTATAGCAGTAGTAGCGGTGAAATAATAGCAACAGTAAACAGAGACAGCAGTAGTGATTGCAGTAAACAGTAGGATTAAAACACTGTAGGCATAGGGATGGATGAACGGGCGCTGCATGGATAAGATAGCTCATATAATAATCAAGACATAGGCATTGCAGATAATAATGATAAAGCATCCAAGTACTAAGTAAACGTAGACATGTGTTCCGTATATAGTCGTACGTGCTCGCAATGAGAAACTTGTACAACATCTTCTGTCCTACCAGCCGGTGGCAGCCGGGCCTCAAGGGAATCTACTGGTAATTAAGGTACTCCTTTTAATAGAGTACCGGAGCAAAGCATTAACACGCAGTGAACACATGTGATCCTCACATCGCAGCCATTCCCCTCGGCTGTCCCAATTATTGTCACTTTGGGACCGCGGGTTCCGGACAACAATATGTGTATACAACTTGCAGGGTATGATCAATAAACAGTGCATATCATTATGAAACAATAACATGTTCAGATCTGAAATCATGGCACTCGGGCCCTAGTGACAAGCATTAAGCTCAACAAGTTGCAACAACATCAATAAGTACTAACAACGGATACTGGGCACCATGCCCTAATAATCTTATAGCTTATTACATGAACAATCTCATCCAATCCCTACCATCCCCCTCAGCCTACAGCAGGGAATTACTCACACATGGATGGGGGAAACATGGATGGTCGATGGAGAAGCGTCGGTGATGATGATGGCGATGATCTCCTCCAATTCCCCGTCCCGGCGAAGTGCCAGAACGGAGTTTCTGGTCCCCGAAATAGGTTTCGCGATGGTGGCGGCGTACGGTGATGTTTCTGGATGAAGTGGACGACCCCCGACGTTTTTAGGTCAGAAGGGTTAAGTAGTCGAAAGGGGGACTCGGGGAGGTGCCCGAGGCGCCCTCCTCAGTGGCTGGCGCGGCAGGCCCCTGGGCCGCGCCACCCTGTGGTTTGGGCCACTCGTGGCCCATCTCCGCCTCCCCTTCTGGCTCCGTGAATCTTCTGATAAAATAGGAGGTTTGCGATCTTTTCTGGTGTTTTTCCCGAAAGTTGACTTTCTGCACAAAAACAAGACACCAGGGCAATTCTGCTGAAAATAGCGTTAGTCCGCATTAGTTGTATTCAAAACACACAAGTTAGAGGTAAAACAATAGCAAAAGTGTTCGGGAAAGTAGATACGTTTTGGACGTATCAATGACTTCAGATCAGCTCCAAACACAGGGATCAGATCTGTCGCCGACAAAGCTTTGAAGGAATTTGGAGTAACTATACCAAAGAGGATGGCCTACAGAGTTAGGACAAAGGCATGACAGATTGTTATGGGAGATCACAAGAAGCAATATTACAGAATAAAGGATTATCTCCAAACAGTGATAGATAAAAATCCAGGATCTAGATACATTGTCACCACAGAGATGGGGCCAACAGAGGCAGAGAAGGAAGCAATGAAGAAAGGGCAGCAGGTTTGGATCAGTGACAAGGCAAGATTCCACGGGCTTTTCTTTTGTGTCAATGCTGCTAGGCTTGGATTCCTGGAGGGTTGCAGGCCCTTCATAGGCTTGGATGGATGCTTCATAGAACTCAGTACTGGAGGTCAAATCCTGGCAGCTACTGGCAGAGATGGCAATAACAACATTTATCCAGTTGCTTGGGGCATTGTTGACAAAGAAGATACTGAGAATTGGCAGTGGTTTCTGGAGCAGTTGAAGGAAGCACTTGGTGGAGAGGAAGGCCAGTTTGGACACTACACCATCATGTCTGACAGGCAAAAAGGGTTGATAAAAGCAGTGAGCACTGTTTTTCCAAACTGTCCTCAGAGGTTCTGCCTTAGGCACATATTTGCCAACTTCCAGACTGCAGGATTCAGAGAGGATCTCAAGAAGTGAATGGACAATGCAGCCTATTCTTACACCAAGGATGGATTTGACAAAGCAATGGAAGAAATGAAAAAACAATGTGAGCTAGCATGGCAGTGGCTTTCTAAAATTCCAGTGGACACATGGGCTAGATGGGCCTTTGACACAAACTGCAAGACAGATTTAGTGAACAATAATTTGAGTGAGGTGTTCAATAGATACATACTGGATGAAAGAAACAATCCAATTGTGACAATGCTTGTAGGGATCTATGACAAGCAAATGGTCAGGTTTGATGAGAAGAGAGAGGGTGGGAGAAAATCTATGTGGGAAATCACACCACATTATGGTGAGAAGCTTGAACTGATGAAAAAATATGCAAGAAATTGTGTTCCACGAAGAGCAGACCAAGGACTGTGGCAGGTAGAAAGTGGTAATCACACATATGAGGTAAATGTTGAAAAAAGAACATGCGGTTGTAGAAAGTGGGATTTATCTGGGTTGCCGTGCAACTATGCAGTTAGTGCAATCTACAAATCAGGAAAATATCCAGAAGATTTAGTCTCAGATTTCTACAAGAAACCTTTGTACCTAAATGCCTACAGGCCAGTGTTCTATCCAATGCCACAGCAGCATGGCTGGACAAAAACCGACACTGAAGACATTATGCCACCTGATTTCAAAGATCACCTGAGGTCCCTAAACCTAAGGAAACCTCCAGGATGGCAACTATTACCTGTAGCAACTGCAAATTGCAAGGACACAAGTACACAAGTTGTTTACAACCACTCAAACCTGATCTTGCACTTAGGAAAAGCCAGCACAAGGTAGCTAAACAATTTAAAACATGATTACTGCATTTCACTTATTTTTCAGTTACTAACTCTGTTTTTTGCAGTCAAACAGGACAATTTCTCATGGGGCAGGCCCAAGTGGTGATGGCGCACGCTCATCTTCCTCTCATGCTGCACCTCCTGTGACAGAACCATCTCCAAGGCCACCAAGATCATCTGCTGCTGCACCCAGGCCAACAAGGTCTTCATTTGTTTCACCCAGATCAACTTATGATGCACAAGGTCCAACTGCTTTAGCTCCTACTGCTTCAGCTAGTACATCACCAAGTAGAGAAGGAGGTGTACTGGGCTACTTCACAGCTGGGGAAAATGCAGGTCCTGGGAGGGATAGGAATGTTGGGCCTCTAGATGGTTGAATTGCTATGAGCAATTCATTGATGTAGAACCTATTATTTTGCTATCACAGACATGGTTGAATTGCTAGGAGCAATTCATTGATGTAAAACCTCTATATTTTGGTACTTGTTGACTCCATGATGCATGTTAGTAATCTGAATGTTCTGTGATCTCCTTAAACTTGTTGACTCCATGGTTGTTGAGAACTTGTCGAGACCAAAACCATCCTCTGAAATGGACCAAAAAGGTCTCGACAACTTGTCGAGACCAAAACCATCCTCTGAAATGGACAACTTGTCGAGACCAAAACCATCCTCTAAAATGGACCAAAAAGGTCTCGACAACTTGTCGAGACCAAAACCATCCTCTGAAATGGACCAAAAAGGTCTCGACAAGTTGTCGACAAGTTGTCAAGAACTTGTCGAGACCAAAACCATCCTCTGAAATGGACCAAAAAGGTCTCGACAAGTTGTCGAGGTCTCAGCAAGTTCTCGACAACTTGTCGAGACCAAAACCATCCACATAAATGGACCAAAAAACATTCAGCATTAATTAAAAACAGCAACAATAACCATTCATTGACACATAATAACCATTCAACAACACATAATAATTCTGATAATAATTATACTTATTACAACTCACAAATCACAAATTGTTCATAATGCAACAAATAATTCATAATCCAACAACTACACTGAATTCAACAACACTGAATTACATGACCAAGCTAAAATTAAACATCACATAGATCTTTTATCTTCTTGAACCTGCTCGTGAGGTCTTCTTTCTTGTTCAGCAAATCAGAAATATAATTCTCTAACTTCCTCTTCTCTTCCTTGTACTTATCTCTGTCCTTCTCAGCCTTCTTCAACAAGCATTTGTGCATCTTACAGGTTGTTTCATCAGTGATCCTCTTCTCTTCTAATTCTGCCCTAGCATCCATCAATGCTTGTTCAACTCTAGCCTTGTGGGCTAAAGTCACATGCTTGTCTGCCACCTCTTTAGCAACCTCATCTTGTGAATTCCTCAGATCAATGTGGAGCTTTTCTATTTGGTCTTGATATGCAAACTTCTGATCCATGAAATCCAGAGCATCACTGACTCTGCCTTGCTTTGTTTCTTCATACATTTCCCATAGTTTCCCCAATGCCTTCATCATAGCATCAGTAGGGACTGGATCAATCCATTCCAGGAAGTCACACTTCTCTGGTTCCTAAATGACAGAGCACAGGCACACACTACAATTAGCATCGGTAGGGACAGTTCATTTATCTAAACCACTACCTAAAATTAGCTACATTTAACAAAATTTCAAGCATAAACAGTGTGCACATACCGGCCCTTCACAAGCTAGGAACCTCCTGCCAGTGTTGTAGCCCTGAAATCCCACATGTTTGGCCGCCACATAGCCACATCGACAGAGCACAAGCTCATACCTATCGTCGGCTCCTCCGCAGTACTCGGAATCAAAAATGGTGTTGATACTCTAACATAACAAGTGCAAATGGCAACGCAAATTAGACTAGATTTCAACTAAATCGACAGGAACCCTAGAAATCGACTTGAACCCTAGAAATCCCCCAATTCGGTGTGCAAAGAACTCACATTTCCGCTATCCGAGCTCAGATCGGTCGACGATTCTTCTCCATCGCCCCACGACACCATGGCGGAATGGCGCGTCCTTGGTTCTTCTCCAGCGGCGGGGCGGCGACGGCGCGGTAATGGCTGGCAGGAGAGACGAATGGAGGGGAATGAGAGGATCGAGCGAGGAGTGAGATGCGACGGCAATAAGGAGTGCCCGTGCCCTAACGCGCGCGTTAACGGCCGTCTGGTCCGTCTATCCACCCTTTGCCACGTAAGCACTGACAGCGGGCCCCACCTGCCAGAAAAATGGTTAAAATGTTAACAAGGATGGATCAGTGCTCAGCGTCACACACTAGCCCCAAAGGTGGTGGTTATGTGTCCAAAGTTTCAAATGTGGTGGTTATGTGACAACTCATCCACAAATGTGGTGGTTTTTTGTCATTTTCTCAGAGAGAAGAGAGGTCGGAGACACTTTGTGACGAACCATTCTCTCGCCGCTCGCTCGCACGCACTCCAATCTCTCCTTCTTGCCGCCATGGCCATCCCGCGCTTCAGTTGAAGAGGAAAGAGAGCGGTGCCGGCGGGAGCTGTGGCCGATGGCAGCGCTCAACTGCGTGGTACCACGCCGCCGATGGCTGCGCGCTCGCTATGGTCTCCGTGCTCTGCCTCGGCCGGCTGGGCGCGCCCGACCTCGCCGGCGGCACGCTGGCCATCTGGCTCACCAACATCTCGATTCACGGGCCACAGCGTGCTCTCATGTATGCCTCGCGTCGGGGCTGGAGCAGCTCTGTGCGCAGGCATACGACTCCCGCAACTACGACAACCTCATGCTCTCCCTCACCTCCGGCTCTCTATCGCGCTCCTCTGGCTGCCCGTCGGCCCCATCCATCTCCGCCGTCGTGTACGCGGACTGGATGCTCCCCGACCTCGCTGTTGCCTACAACCTATGGTCTGTGGATCGCACACACCAACTGGAAGAACGGAGAGAGATGAACACGAGGACTTGTGCAGCGTTCAACTTGTCGCTCTTCTGTCTTCTTCCTCCTTTGATTCAGAACGAAAGCAAACATGCCGCGGTATGATCGCCCACGTTCCCTACTGAGTCGTGACATCCCCACGATTCGGAACGAGCCCACGAGTGATCCTACAATGTCAGACGTCAACGCACATCGCCCAACGGAAATATCTGTAAAAGTGCTAACTGAAAACTAACACCTAAACCTGACGAAACTGAAAGTGTTGACACCTAATACTTGATGAAACTGAAACTATCCTAACAGCTAGTTAATTTTCAACACTCGCTGCCTACCCGCACATCGGCCACCAAAATTCAATTTGAAATCACATTAGATGAGTCACTTTATTACTTAGTTAAATCATTGCTGATGCATTGTCACAAAAAAAGTCATTGCTGATGCAGATTCATTAGTTGGTCCATTTCTTCTCTGTCGTCTACCTAGGTGCATATAGAGTGGAGCCGTGTCTTTTCACTATCTTAGTCAAACATGTATGTATATACTCCCTCTGTTTCATAATATAAGATGTTTTAGGTGGTATACATATTGTCTAGATGCGTACTAAAATTAGTTAACATACACACTAAAATGTGTCTACATACACTTACATACATATGAATGTGGACAAATGATAAAACATCTTATATTTAGATACGGAGGGAGTATATACTAGACCATAAAGCAATGCATGTTCGAGTAGGACGATGAGGTCAAAAGCAAATCAATATCTCGGTCGATCATGTCCAAAGAGAGATCGTTGCAGATGAGTGTGTAGACGTGATGTTTGTGTTCTTCTTAATTGTAGGCACTCGTGGAAAAGGAGCAGGGAGCACTCGTTCTTTTTCTTTGTTTTTCAGGTATGCTCTAGCCCATATTTTTAGTGGATGGGTTCTGCTTTACACGTGCACTTCATCGCACTCAAATTACACCAGCTGTCAAGTAGTCGATCTACTACAGAGCATCGAATCTAATGTAGTGACTAGTGGTCGCAAATCTTTTGAGTATTCGCCACGCCCCGCTTAATCCATCCTCCAGTGGGGGTTTTATTGGTGCACCGAGGCGTTGCCCTAGGGTGAAACTGCGGCGTTGACTATGTGGTTAGTGCCGTTCTCTCCGGCCTCTTCCTACCTTGTCAACGTTTTTTTACATCGGCGAAGGGCCAGTAAGGGTAGGTGCTGCCATATATGTTGGATTTCTTTGAAACTTGGCAGTTGGTATGTCATTCAAAGTAAGTTGTTCGCTGGTTTATGGTTGGACATTTTCGATCTTTTTGTCCATTTGGGTATTCATTAAGGTTCGGTTTCTCCAACCCTCTGGATGTGTGATTGGCGGTGACAAATTGCAAACCTATGCTGCTTGTGGTGGGCCCCAAGCCGATATTCTTTAGCAGTAATTTGATCTCATTGTTCGCGGAGAGTGGCTATCGCGGTCTTCAAAGTTTTATTGGCGAGGGCATTTACAGGTGTTCCAGTTTTTTATGCTTATTTAGTGCATGTTTGAACCTCTGCGAGCTGTCGAAGAATCGAAGTAATAAAACGATCAGCATGCTTTTTTAGTTTATTTTTATTTTGTATAGATCATGATACGTCGAGTTGTATCTCCCTTGTACCTGCTATTATTTTGCTTTCGGGTGTCTTTTATAAATAAAAAAAATGTGTCATATATTTAGTTCTAAGAAATGAACCACATGCCATGCTCTCCCACGAACACATTTAGCTTCACGTAGCAGGCCTCCCGAGAACATATCCGGTTCACTCGATCTTATTAACCCTATGTTGAGCTCCAAACAAATTTAGCATATATTGTAAACATTCGGCTACCATATTGTCAAACTACAACTTTAATTACAAAACATTATTCGAGAAAAACGAATATCATTATGTAAATACTCCTAGTCTATAGCCTGCATGTCTAAACTCAGAAACGACAAATGGAGGCCGAGCTCCATGGAGCCATTTATTTTAAAAAATTCGGAAATCTTAATTTTAAGTTTCCACAAAATCCTAGGTGTAGAAAATGTTCTATTCTACCAACTTGCAAAATTTATAATTAAAATATTTCATATTACGTGATACAAAAAAAAATCTGACAAATTTACAAGAGTTGAAATTTTGCACAGTTCACTGCTTTCAAATGTCAGACTTTGTTGTTTTTGTGCAGCCCAGATTACAAGATATTTCTAGCTGAGATTTCACACATTAGTAGAATGCAACATTATATATACAACTAGGATTTGTTTCAGGATTTTTTTAAATATCAAAATATGATTTTCGAATTATTTAAAATAAAGGGCTGCATGGAGCTCGGCCTCCATTTGTCTACTCTCGTCTAAACTGGGCTATGAATTCGGCCCATTTCAATGGTAGTAAATTTATCAATTTTGGTTAATATTGAATTGTAAAATAGTGAAATTATATTTTCAAAATTTCTATACATATAAACCGAGTGCCGGTGCACCGGATGCACCAAAAAGTTGCGCCCTCACGATCGACCAATCCTAAGAAGAAATCCAACTGACCCAACCCTTTCCCTTTCCCTTCCCCTCCAGCGCTCTCCTCCGTTCTCTCAGATCCGGGCCGTCTGGCCCCTCCCCTCTCCTCTCCGGCTGTTGCCGGCGTTGAGATTGGGTGAGGGACCCTTCCCGTGTTCAGTAGTAGCTTAGGGTAGTGTAGTTTTGGTTTCTGCCCTTGTGGTGTCTGGCGTATGCCGTTTGTGTCCGGCGTCATGCCGTCGCTGCTTTGTTCTCCTCTGCTCCCGAGCGGTGGTTGGAGAATCCTTCGCTTGCTGCTCAGCTGCTGTCCATGGTGGATGGCGGCCGGCGGCGAAGCTGCTGGAAGCGGCCTGAATAAGCTCGTTGTTGCTTGGTGGTGGCACCGTGCCTTTCTTCTTTTCTGTCCCTGGCCGGCCGTGGTGGCAAGGGGAGACGGGGAGGTGGAGGTGGTGCGGGGCAGGAGGCGTGCAGGTGAGGATGGCGAGCTAGGACCTGGTCTGTGGTTGGTTCGGGAGGACATGGATGGCTGCGAGCTTGGCGTATCTCGCCGGCCGACGTTCGGGTCAACGGAGATATCCATCTCGCTGGAGGTGGTGACTGATGCGGCTCTCAACGCCTGTGGGCTAGGAGTTCCTTCTGTTCCATGTCGGGAGGTTGAAGATGATGGTGTCCTGTCTGCTTCTGTCTCTGGCTGGCCGAGGTGGCAAAGGGAGAAGGAGGTGGAGGTGCTCGATCTGGTTTTGGATGGTTGGGTGGTGGTGTTGGTTCTTTGCGGCGTCTCTGCTCCGGCCGGCCGTGGCGGCGAGGGGGGTGGTCGTCTCGAAGGTGGAAGAGGGTGGAGAAGGAGGTTCGGAGCTCGACTCAGTTCAGAGGAGAAGTTTTGGGCGGTGGTTGGTGCGGTGTGCTGCGGTTGTCTGAGGCGACGGCGGCCAGACCTGCAGGTGGGAGTGCCATGGCCGTGGTGCGATCAAAGCTTCAAGTTTCGGCGTCGGCGTCGGCGTCGGTCGTCGGACGACTCTTGCTTTCAAAGGCGTAAGGTGCTCTCTTTCCCAGGAAGGGCGGTTGTCGGCTTCCTTCTTCTCCGGTGGCTCGCCGGCGGTGGAGGTGGTAGCGTGTGTGGGTGTTCTTCCTCTCTGTTTTCTGTTGCTCTAGCTCGGGCTGTGAGCTTGCGTGTGTGCGTTCTTTTCTTTTAGTTTGTATTCGCGCAACTCTTTCTCAAAAAAAAAACGATCGACCAATCCTGGCAGGCACGTAGCCCACTGGTTCGGGCGACAGTGGTACCGAAACGGCAGCATCGTTTCATCTCAATTTGGTAACGCGCTGAAGCTGAGCTGTACAGGCCGGAGGAGCAAACGGCGGTTCACTTCGGAGGAGAGCACACACGAGTACGCGAGCCCAAGACAGAAAGAAACAGAGTCGTCGTCATTCCTATACAGCCTACAGGCTACAGAGGATCGCCCACACAAAACCACTCGTCTCTCCGCTTGCCACTCGCACGCACTCCATTCTCTCCTTCTTGCCGCCGCCATGGCCATCCCGCTTCAGTTGAAGAGGAAGGATAGCGGCACCTGTGACAGCATGGACGGCGACGACAACCCATCGGCGTCCGAGGAGCTTCGGGAGCTGTGGCGGATGGCGGCGCCGATCACGGCGCTCAACTGCGTGGTCTACCTGCGCGCCATGGTCTCCGTGCTCTGCCTCGGCCGCCTGGGCCCGCTCGACCTCGCCGGCGGCGCGCTGGCCATCGGGCTCACCAACATCACGGGCCACAGCGTGCTCTTCGGCCTCGCCTCCGGCCTCGAGCCGCTCTGCGCGCAGGCCTACGGCTCCCGCAACTACGACCTCCTCACGCTCTCCCTCCAGCGCGCCGTCCTCCTGCTCGCCATCGCCTCCCTCCCCATCGCGCTCCTCTGGCTGCGCGTCGGCCCCATCCTCGTGGCGCTCGGCCAGGACCCGGCCATCTCCGCCTCGGCCGCCGCCTACGCCGCGTGGGCGCTCCCGGACCTGGCCGCGGGAACCGTGCTCCAGCCCCTCCGCGTCTACCTCCGCTCCCAGGGCATCACCAAGCCCATGGCCGCCTGCTCCGCCATCGCCGTGGCAATCCACGTCCCGCTCAACGTCCTCCTCGTCTTCGTCATGGGCTACGGCGTGCGCGGGTGGCCGCGGCGCAGGCGCTCACCAACACCAACATGGTGCTCTTCCTGCTCGCGTACGTGCGCTGGGCGGGCGCCTGCGAGGACACCTGGAGGGGCTTCGCGCGCCCGGCCGACGTGGCGCGCGGCCTCGCCGGCCTCGTCCGCCTCGCCGTGCCCAGCTGCATCGGCGTCTGCCTCGAGTGGTGGTGGTACGAGGTGGTCACCGTGCTGGCCGGGTACCTCCCCAACCCCACCGCGGCCGTCGGCGCCGCCGGCGTGCTCATCCAGACCACCAGCCTCATGTACACCGTGCCCATGGCACTCGCCGCCTGCGTTTCCACCCGGGTAAAGCCATCGCCAACTTTCCAACCAGCCATTGTTGTCATCTTTCTGAAAAGAACTAGTAATTTGTTTGATTCGTGCCGATCCAACGGCCGATTTCTTTTCTTTTGTGGAGTTTCTTTGTCACATCGATTCGTGATGCATGCGCGCGAGAGAGGTTGTTACTCCCGGACCCGGTGATTGTTGCGAGCATCATCGCCGCCCGTATCACGTAACTTGTGCCCAGACAGACAGCCGTCTTGCTCACACAAGTTCTGGTCTTTTCTCCTTCTTTGTTTTCGCTGTGCGCCTTGTAGTATTAATTTGCATGATGCCGACAGATATTCCCTTCCGTTTTCGGTTCCATGATTTGCAAGCTCAAGTTAAAAACGTCCGCTCCTTCTTTTACGCAAGAATTGTGGCAAGTGATGATATATTTGCTTTTTGAAAATTATTGCTATCCTGGTTGGCCTCTGCATTACTTTCCGTTGTTTATTTGGCTGTCAAAATATGCTTCATAATAGAGGATTCTTGTAGATCTCGAAGTTTTGAGTTTATTTTTAGTGGACACGCAAGTCTGTCTAGCTGATTTGAGATATTCTTGTCAAAATATAGCTGCATTCCATATATCAGCCAGAACAAAAGCTGGATGCAGTTGCACTTGCACCACACACTCAGCTGCATGGCAAGTTTTTTTTTTTTGCAATTTTCCCATATATTCAACACAGAACGAAATACAGAGTACGATTACAATATACGAGGAAAAGAGAGCAAGCAAGAACCGCTGCTTCGCCGGCGACGAAGACGAAGGAGGCCATCCACCACCTTGCCACTTCCAGGGATGACTTTGCCCTATGAGAGACGCCACCCAGCTGATCCGCCGCGCCGCGACGGATTTGACGATGAACGGACACGGCAGACGTCCCCCGCCCCACCAACACCGCTTTGCCCCGGCCGCCGTCGTAGTCGTCGCAGGAAGAAGAAGCCGAGCTCGAGCAGCTCCAGGAACCCGCCGCCAGATCCGCCGCCACCTCAGATCTGACGGGGGAGAGAGGGGCTCGAGCACCACGCCGGGCCTCAAGCCCCTCCAAGCCGAGCGCGACGGCGACAGGTCCCAGGGGACACCACCGCCGGAGAAGAAGCCGATCTCGACACCAAAACCACCGTCGTCAGCGCCATCTCCTCCAAGACGCCGCCGGCGAGCACTCCACCCCAACCTCCCGTATGTACAGGCCGGAGGCGGGGATCCCTCACCCTCCCGCCGCCGAAGCGGCCGGCGGAGGAGAGGAATCCCCCGCCTCAGCGGCGCGGACGCGGTGGCTCGGCGAGTCTTGTCCAAAAAGTCGCCTTCTTCGCCTCAACAGTGACGGGAGGGAAGGGAAGTTCACTCAGAGATCCCTGGGCGGCATCTGCGCGCATAGCTGCATGGCAAGTTCCTCTCCTCCGCCTCAGCGGCGCGGACGCGGTGGCTCGGCGAGTCTTGTCCAAAAAGTCGCCTTCTTCGCCTCAACAGTGACGGGAGGGAAGGGAAGTTCACTCAGAGATCCCTGGGCGGCATCTGCGCGCATAGCTGCATGGCAAGTTTGCTACTCTTTTCTCACTACACCACACCATATACCGCCATTGCATATACTTCTTGCATGCGTACATATTTTGCTTTATTTTCTGTTAATGAAATTCTTAATTTAGCTGCATAATTCTTTTTCGAAAAAGTGGGATCAATAACCGCCAAGTAGACGTTCCCTTTCCATATTTTTTGTGCATGTTTTACCGAAACAAAGTATTTGCTCAACACCATATTATTATGGAATGCAATATTTGCACACAATGAATCAACTGCACATCATACTTTCTCAAGCTTGCGCCAAAACAACACCACTCGCACGTTCCTTTCTTGGTAGATCCTAGATTCCTGGGTAGCTAGGGACCTGCTTGTTTTTACCCTCACCACTGTAGTATTTCTCAATGGTAGTCCAAAGTTGGCTACTTTTACAAGTTACAGCGACGCACAAACGACAAGGTTTGTAGTAGCTTTCTATCCTGCTTCGTCCACTGGTCCAAGGGTACCTGGTCTGGTCTTTTCATGGCAGCACGCACGCAATTGCACTGTTCGCTTATAGCAGTTGACCAATCAATGTCCGCGGCACAGTTGCTCGCCGCCGGGCCACACGTGGCAACAGTGCTCACGGTACTGCTCAGTTCCAGGACAAGACAAGATTGATATCTTGCTCCACTGTTTCTGCACACCATTTCTGCTTCTTAATCCTGTTTGAGAATCTGTAAAGATTCATCAAGAGTATGTTGATGAAACTACGTGGATCGATCGATGCAGGTGGGGAACGAGCTGGGCGCCGGGAAGCCGCGGCGGGCGCGGATGGCGGCGACGGTGGCGCTGTGGTGCGCGGCTGGCGTGGGGCTGGCGCACGTGGCGTGGACGGCGGCGTTCAGCGCGCAGTGGGTGGCGCTCTTCACGCGCGACCCGTCCGTGCTCGCGCTGGCGTCGGCGGCGATGCCGGTGCTGGGCCTGTGCGAGCTGGGCAACTGCCCGCAGACCACGGGCTGCGGCGTGCTGCGCGGCACGGCGAGGCCCGCCGTGGGAGCCCGGATCAACCTGCTGTCCTTCTACCTGGTGGGCACGCCCGTGGCGGTGGCGCTGGCGTTCGGGCCAGGGTCGAGGGCCGGGTTCGGCGGGCTCTGGTACGGGCTGCTGTCGGCGCAGGCGGCCTGCGTGGCCCTGGTGCTCGTCGCCGTCGTGTGGCGCACCGACTGGCGCGTCGAGGCGATGCGCGCCAGGAGGCTGACCGGCACCGGTGGTGGCGCGGAGATGATGGCGACGGTCACCACCGAGCAGCAGGTGGATGCGGAGGCGGACGAGGAGACGAAGCGCCTCGTGGCCGGCAACGGCCGGGATGCCGACGTCGACGTGTAGCGGCCGATCGACCGGTTGCTTTCGTTGCACCACTCACCGGCTGCGCGCGGCCAGCCGTCAGGGCGCATCGATCCATTTCCGGTGGCTTCTCGCTAGCTACCGATCGATCTCTGTGTGCGTGCAATGAGGACAAGCTAAAAGCTAAGCCAAACTAGGCACACCATTCATGGATACGGCCACCCTCGATTACCATAGCATATTTGTAGCGCATAGCTTTAGTTATTGTGGTGAGTCAAACACGGCTCACATTTTGCTGATGCTTGCAGCTAAGCGCGCGGTGGTGTCATGTTGTGCTGGTTTGAAAGCTAGCCAGCTAATTAAGCTAGTGATCATCGAGCTAATTAAGTTCAGTGACTCAGTGAGAGATTACACGAACTTCTTTATTCGTGTTTGTGTTTGTTGAACTTTGGTGTTGATAGTGAATTAGTGATGCATGCATGCCTTGGAAAGGAGGGGGAGGGACCTTTCCATTCGCCATTGCTTCGTGCTGCGTACAAAGTTGGTTTTTATAAGTAGTATAGCTTCTGATATAGGACGGGATGCTAACTTGCACTACCTGATCGAGCTTGTATCCGTGTCTCTTTATAAACCAGGGCCCGATATTGCCCACGACTTGTCCCCGAAAGAAGATAATGTTTATCTTTTAGTATAAGGAAAGGGTCCGGAAGGACCCCAGAACTTAATATAGTTGTGGGTATACACTAGCAAAGAGAACCCCGAGAGAAACTAAAATTACAACATGGTCCTTCCGGAAAGGATCCTCGAAGAGAAAGAAAAAACCGATCCGGTCCTTCTCCACTGCTGCTGCATTGGGACTCGAAGCATGGACGTCGTTCTCGCCGTCCAGGACAACACCACTTAGGGCGGGGGAGAAGAGAGGTGCCACGCTAAAGTCAAATACTCCATAGAAGCACGTCGGCCAAGAGGATGAAGAGGGAGATGTGTGGAAAGTGCCAATGCACGGAGTGGCCTCGTCCACCGAAGATAACATCAATGCAATATCATCGTCATTGACATATTGCGCTCATCGTAGTTTCAGTTACTTCACAGGGAGCACGATATTCGGGCACCATCCCCCATTTCTCTCAACCACAGTGACTCGATCGAACATGAACACCGCGAAAGAGGGGCTCCCCCCGAGATTATTGAAGAAGCCATTGCCATACCTACGCCAACCCTTCCTCTTCGAGCAGAGAAGCTTATTGGTGACCCAATGTCGCTCCTCGCTAGAGATTGTGGCCACTTGCAGATATAGACATACACCAACATGCCAAGAGGCAAACAAACATCTACATCAACTACATACAAATGAGATTTGGCGTGCTCTCCCATCCCTACTCCAGCTAGCGGCACCAAAAAAGATGAAGGGGAGGGGATCCGAGGGAAGTGAGGCGAGTCTCAAGGGCGAGATGGAGAGAGAAAGAAAGAGGGAAATGAGGGAATGTTGATAATATAATTTCCAGTGTAATAAAATTTGAAAAGTTTATGATATAGATTTGCACTAATGAATTCACTGGTATGGTCACACGGACATCCTGTGGGATCTAGCTACGACCATAACTCCACAGGGATGGTCGTTGAACTCGCTGACGTTGGCATTTTCTTCCTTCACCAAGAAGCTCGTCGACCCCCTTCTCCTGAGCACGCTCTTTAGCATTCACTAACTAGAAGTCTCACTAGTCATGGAGGGCCGCCTCCTAGGCACACCCAGAGGTGTTCACATGTCCCATATATGGATTGTTTCTGATAGTCTTTGCCTCACCAACCCTATCGCAAAGATCCCCAATAGACCAACTTGTGATTTGACAATAAATTGTGAGCATTTATACAAAACTATTTTACTTCTCCATAACATATCATATCACTAAACATATGTCTTACTTAGTGATATATTTCTCCCAAACAATTAATTATTAATTTGACATAAATGTTATCGTATCTAATTTAGCATATTTAAAACGTAAATGTGCCGCTAAATATTTACAAATCATCTTATTAATAGTAGTTTCAATGTATATCATCCAAATAGTTTTCTTGTGCTCACTGAAACTCCACTTGGTTGTGGTTAAATATATTATTAGGTTTGTATTTTTCTTTGTAAACCTTATAAAATCCAAAGTTAAACTGAAATCACCCTAAATTGAAACAAATTAAGTTATACGAAAAACACATCTAAAAAAAGCTATATGTGACATCTAATAAACAATGTTGTGTTTATATGTGTTCATACCATAAATCCATATATATTTAAAATATATGGCTATCATATATTACAACAGACTTGTTCAATAAATATGATATAGGTTTCTAGATTAAAAACGACTCATACTTTGGTGCAAATAATTAAATATATAATCCTAGAGCGTATGGGATGTCAACAAGTGGGTTTCCTTCCACACTCTCCCTCGTTGGCGGTTAGTATTTCTTGTTTTTTTTTCTTGTTTCGATCTACCCTTCGAGGGTTCGGTAGTTCTTTGACGGCCTATATATAATTTCTCTATATTTGGTCTCAGAATGTTCGCATTTGCAATTTGCAACGTGCATGAGAATTTAAGTCCAGACTTCTCTTGGTTGATTTTATCGTAATGCTTGATATGGTATTGTTACTACAGAAAATGGATATCCATTGTTTGCTATATAACCCAACCCAAACCTGGGCAGCCCAGTTTGACATGCCCAACCCGAAGCCCGGCGTTAGGGTGGGGCTCATACCTCTTTTATCTGTCACAAGCTCTGCCAGAAAACTTAAAGTTGGTACATTATTGCAAACTTGGGTATTATAATGTATTAATATTTTTATGATTAAGATGGTATTTGTAAATTAAAAAGGACATTGTGTCACTGTTTGGGGCTAGGCTTGGGATTGGTCTTTTGTTCATGATGAAGAACCCTGCCTGGCCCGAATATGTTTGATAGTATCTGGATTGGATAAATGGAAATCGTAGTGTTGGTATTCTAAGAAATGACTCCCACAACCACGTCTTCTTCACCATAGCCGAGGCCTTGTCGTTGATATGTTGATATATGACCAACACAACTAGGTTCTTCTGCAACACATACTCTGAATTCCATAGATTAGCCCATTGATGTAAAATATGAGAAGTGGGGTCATAAACGAGCTATTTTTGTCAAACTATGCCAACAAGTTTGAAGGTTGAAAAAAAAAAATTCCTCCAAATGGACCATAGTGTGTTGAGTAAGCTAGAAAAACGTTACTAGTTTAATCGGAGTATCGAATCTTCTTTTTCATATTTAGAACATTACTAGACATTTTCGTCCTCAGCGACGACAAAGCTATCTCAGCTGTGAGATGCGTGTCCCGTCGATACGGCGGTGAGGGGGCCAATTGCGTTCTTCATATTTGTTTCGGGGTCTTTGGTCAAAAGTTTGGGGCCAACTTTGGACCTATCCGCAAAATGTATTTTTCACCGCTGAAATCTAATACTACCTCCGATCCATATTAGTGGGCACAACTTTGTCTAGATACACATGTATCTAGTCTAAATAGTTAACTAGATACATATGAATTTAGACAAAGCTATGCCCACTAATATGGATCGGAGGGAGTACTACAAAAAAAAAAGTGAGACATGTAGTACGACACAAGCTAGCTAGAGGCTGTCCCGTGTCTCGGGAGCATCGGCGGCGGGAAAGCCGTTCGACACGGTTGCTTCCTGCCCGTACGTGCACACGCACGCACAGCGGCAAGTACAAGACATGCATAAGCGCACGGAGACGGAGAAAGCCGGCCGTACGTCTCTCAGGTCCGTCGACACAGTCACCCACGGACGCAACGATGTGTAATACAGTTTATTCAGGCCTCAGCAAAAATGACAAATTTACAAGTTTGATAAAATCGCACTGTTCACCACACATAGAGCCGTTTTTTTTTTTTCAGTCCATCATATGCGATATTTCGTTTTATTCTTGTACATTGGTAAAAAAAGACTGGACCTAGACCTAGTAGATTTTTTTTTAACGGAGATTCCTGCCTCCCGGGTCGCTCCCGCTCGGGCGACTCCGGAGGCCCCCAAACCCTAGAAAAAAGCCCCTAGATTCGATCTCCCCTGGCCGCTGCCGCCGCCGTTGCCGGCAGTGGTGGCGGCGCCCTGCCCGTCAAAGGCGGAGGGCACGGTGGGCGCTCCTGGCGGCATCCTGGCGAGCGGAGCTGAGGTGCTGTTTTGGGCACGTGGGGTGGAGGACGCCGGGACGGCGGCTCTGGACCAAGATGGCGGCGTCGTCTCGGCGGCGAGCGGCGGCCGTGAGTGCTAGCCCGTGACCCTGGCCGTGCGGACGGTGGGGTGACGGGGAGCGGGTGGCGCGGCGCGTGGGGCTCTCCGCCGCCCTCTGCGTCAGATCTGTGAAGACCGACATCTCCTCCTGCAGCTGCCCCTCCCCTTGGCCGGTCTCGCTGGATCTGGCCGGTGGAAGGTGCTGGGGTGCTCGGGACCGGGGGAAACCCCTGGCCGGCGGTGGCCACAACGGCGACGGTGCCTCGGCGCCGGATCCCTCCTTGGAGGCTTCGTTGAGGTCACTTCTCCCATCCCTAACCTCTCTGTCCTGGGGTGAAAACCCTAATCCCTTGCTTGGGCGGCGGCGGCGTTGCGATGTCGCTCCCTTTCTTGGAGGCGCTATCCGGGGATTGAGGAGGTGGTTGGTGAGTGGGTTCTCGGAGATGGCGTGTGGCGGTGCTGAAGGTCTGCAATGGCGATGCTTGGTCCTTCTTGCCGGTCTTCCCAGTGTGTGTTCTCGTTCTGCAGCTTGCGTCTTGCTATGTGGAAGTGCTGCAGCTGATGGCGGCGTTCGTTTGGAGCTTCGGCGCGGCTGCCGCTCATACTTTCTCCGATGGCCACTTGGGTTGCTGCTCCTGCGTGTTCTCGGGTGAACTTCTCTGTCGGCCGACGGTGCGGCGCCCTTCGAGCCAGGGCGAGAGGGAAAGGGTTCCTCTTCGACGACAGAGGCCGCAAGGCTGCACCTATGGCCTGTGGAAGAGATGTGTCTGCGTTCTACCATTGCTCGTGCCTCCTGCATCGTCACGCCTCGCTCCGGTGGCTTCCACGGTGGAAGACGATGGCCTCGACGATCCAAGCGATGCTTTTTTCCTACTGTCTGTTTGCTGGGTGTGTGAGGCTTGTAAGCTGTGCGTTTGTACTCTGTAATCTGGCGTACTGGCTTTGTTAATTCAAAGTTGGGCTCTTTGAGCCTTCGATTTAAAAAAAGTAGATTATTATTTTCCCCCCAAAAAAATTTTAAACCGTTATTTTTTTCTTTTTTTCTAAACAAACTCACTATCTCACGTGTTCCACCTGAACGGCCGCTCTTGTTGCTTTTCGCAAGTTGCAGCGGCAAAGAAACGATAACGTAGTACCGCTTCCGAACGATGCACACATCTTTTTTTATTAATGAAAAGAGAAAACAGGAAACTAGCAAAATCTTACAAAGAAATATATCAATCATCTGTTAGCCAGAGTCCAGTGGATAAATCGCTAAATCTACATGGTTGATGAAGGAGGTGGACCGGATCATAGCCATGTGTCCGGATCTCACACATATAGGCACATCATATAAATCAGGAGGCCTTGCCAGACTGCCCAACAACTAGCTAGGATCACAAGGCAGTCCAGCAGACACTCGGCGTGCACATGTGCCGTCTTTCACGAACCCATCTTCAGGAGTGATCAACGCAATGACCTTGCCTGATGTCGTCACGACGGCCGACAACACCACCTTCCTGCGCGCGTCCATCAACCCGCATCTGTCGCCGAGACCCCGCTGCGCTACGCCATCGAGACGCACCGCCACGCGGTAAATGAACACCGCTCCACCAGAAGACCCTATCCAGGCATCTAGTGTTTCAAAACGATGCCCTCAAAAGGGAAAACGACACCGAAAATGTCACCATCGTCCTGTCGTGGTGGTGTCACGGCAGATGCCATGGGTATGGCTTAAGTGTGGGCTCGCTTGGGCGTTGGGGGAACCGGGGAGGGTTTGCGCGCTTATGAAGCACGCATGAAGATCAAACAAGAACCTCGCAGGAAACAACAAGAACAAAGCAAACCAAGAACAGCCAAGAACACCACGATGTACCCTGCTTCGGGGCCCTCTTGTGGAGGTAACACCCCTACTGCAGCTCTAGCCTACTCTCTTATATCTCAAGTGTTTACAAGTACAAAGCGCTCCTCGAGCTGTATGATGAACAATGGAGAGAGCTCCAAGTAGAAGATGAAGCTTGGGGGGAAATGATGCTCACAATCGTCGATCCCTTCACCGGGGAAGGTGGTGGCGCATATATACAGTAACCGAATTACCCTTTTGCCCCTGGCCGCAGAGACAATGGCATGGACAAGGAGAACAGGACAAACACTGGCCACTGTCACTCAGTCCAGCTCACCCTCTGTCCACCACAGGCTTTCCTCTTTGAGCTTAAGGCAGTGTAGACCACAGTAGCCTAGCCACTGCCCCTTTCCCGAATTGGCCGAGTCAGCGCCTAGGGGCTTGTGACCCGGAAAACCTGTGGCTGTACCTTGCTGTCTTCTGAGCCTCGGTCAGTAACATTACAGTGCCCGTGACTTTTACTGACATTACTTGGCCCCTGTGCAACATCCGAGTCGACCTACCCGGGTCCTTCCTGACGGATCCGGATAATTTAGCCGGCTCTTCTCCTTGGATCCGGTTAAGCCTCACCGGATCCCCTTTGGTCCTTCCTTTTACTCTGGCTTGAAGAAGGACTGACCGAATCCCTTGAGATCCGGCCCAAGTGACCCGGCTAATCTTGATCCGGTTAGACCTTAACTCTTCATAACACACCATCTTTGCCCTACCCGGGGGCAGCCCCCCGACAGTAGTCCCCGAAGCTGGTATGGTCCTACAGCCTCGGCTGAAGGGCCGTTCCAGATTCAAAACCAACATCATTAACCGGATCACTTCTAGTTGTCACCGAATTTTCCGGGACATTTGGCAGGAAAAGCCTGTGCAAAGCCGTATAACCCGGGTTGTCAGCTCGTTATCCGGATCCACCGGGTACTTGAGTGTATTTGACCAGAAGACCACGTCTCCTCGTTTTCTCCGTTGACCGGCACATAGGATCCGTTCCACCGCTTCCAATTCTGCGGCGTGACCACGTGTGCTTGAAATACACGGCCACAGCAGCTGCCACAGAGTTCCGCGACGCAAGGGATCTAACCGTGCTCCGGTAACCGCGCGGTAGTGGGGGGCAGTTACCGCTGGAGGCTATAAAGAGGGCGCGGTGGTTTTTCCCCGTCTTCTTCCTCTCGACTCCCACTGACCCGCTCCATCGACGCCGCCGCGACCTCGCCATTCAAGGTTGCCGCGCCAGGGACGCACAGCGTACCAGAGCAAGATCACCGGAGCCGCGCCTCGCGCCCATCTCCGCCGTTTCTCCGTCGAATCTCTCCTTCGAGGAACTAGCACTGTAAGTTCTTCCTCCTCTCGCCATAGCCACCGTGACGAGTTCATACTTTTTGAAATACACACGCCTGTTCTTGCTAGATTGATGCGTATCTAAGCCCATGTCCCTGCCGTAGCATACTCTGCAAACTTTCTGTCCAAGTTTTGTATCAGACTAGCCTAGATAGACTTGTCTCCGTAGGAGCAGTTCAACCATGTTTTTGCCTGTGATTTTCTTTCTTTTTTACTACTGCTGTAGATCTTCCCAACCCTAGAAACTCGCGGAAAGATGTTTGCGATCTCCAACCGCATCACCTTCTCCACCGGACCCGGTTAACCCTACCCGGGATAGGATTAGCCGAGTCACCTTAGATCCGATTCGGCTTTAATGTTATCCGATTCTCCTTTGGTTCCATGGATTCCGAATTTCCTGACCCGGTTATCCGTCTTTTTGCTGCAGGACTGATTCGGTTATGGCCAAACTTCCCCCTGGCAGATGGGAAGGATCTGATGTTACCCGGAATGATTTGGAATGGCTACGAGCCACCCGGCGTATAACGCCGCAAGTTATATGCCGCAGACCCGGAAAAGAACTCGCGCCGGCCCCCGAACCCGGTGAGCGCGTGGTATTCATAGCGCATTTCGAGCGCGGGTTCGGATTGCCTGCTAGTGACTTCTTTCGGGCCTTTCTGGACTTTTTCGGACTACAACTTCACCATCTCCCGGCGAACGCCTTCGTCTCTTTATCAGCTTTCACTTCCTTCTGCGAAGGCTATCTCGGCCTCTGGCCGAGTGTGGATATATGGGCCAAATACTTCCACCTCCGCAAGCATACCATTCCAGGTACCAAGCCGAAACAACTGACTGCTTGCGGTTCGGTTAGCATCACGCCAAGGCAGGGATCCACCTTTCCCCGTGTCACTGGCCTAGACACGGTCAAGAAGTGGCAAAGGACCTTCCTTTATGTGAAGAGTGCTGAGGGCCATGATGCCCTCAATCTGCCCGAGTTCAGGATGGAGCCGCCCACAGCCGAACTGAACTTCGGTTACAATCCGGCTGAAACAATTGCTGAACTTCAGACAGTGCATACCACTCTGGAGGATTTTTTGAAGAAGGGTATGGTCTCTGACGACCTCCTCCGGACCTTCATCTCTCGCCGAGTCAGCCCTCTTCAAAGGCGTGACCACAAGATATGCCACACGCGTGGCGCACTAGATCCTACCCGGATCAGCAAACACGAGCTTGACAAAGCTTCCGTCTTCAGACGGGTAAACGCCATTGCTGCCAATGAGATGTCGGATAAATGGCGGTGGGGTGTAAAGCCATTCTACCGGGAAAAACTTCCTCCACAGGTTAGCTCACCACTTTCCGAATCCACTCTTACTTCATCCGAATAATCCTGGCCTGATCCGGATTCGCATTGTCTTTTTTGTAGCTGTTTGACCGTCAACTTATTGAAGACGGAGATCTTTCCACCAAGGCATGGACACCGGATCTCAGCCCGCCGCGCGAGGGCGAAGAGGATCCGGATACGGATGACTACTTGCCAATTCCCCGTGCCAAGCCAGTCCGCAAGGGTAAGCAATCAGACATTCACCACCTTTCCGACGAGGAAGATGAAGATTGCTGCATCTTAGAACCCATCGACGCTATTCCGATTTCATGGAAACCACCTCCTTGTGTTCCAGCCAAACAAGATACTGGAGAGGCCTCTCGGAAACGCGCTGAGGCGCCCGAAACAGATGCCCCACAGACAAAAAGAAGGAAGAAGTCCGGCGACAAGCCAAATCGCGTCAAACCGATGCCCACCACCAAGGGGTAACATTGAGCGAACTTTATTTGCTTTCTTCCTCTATTAACCGAGTCATATCTATCCGAGTTAACCGTTTGCTTTACTTTATGCAGTGATGTCCTCATCACCGCGCAGACTCATTCATCCATCTCTTCTCCTATCCCTCCACTGGATACGGCCATGGAAACCCAATTTCCTGACCGAACTGCCACCTCACCAACGCGTGTCACCACTACCAATATTCCCCAGCCGACTCCCATTTCAGAGCCGGTTATCGACTTGGAGTGTGAGGAAACCTCGGCTCCAATCCGAGATTCAAGTTGGCCACGCCCTCTCAAGGAGCTGGAGAAGGAAAAGGCCAAGACATCGGCTACGTCCTCGCCTAAGCCTGATTCCCGCCCTGCTCCTGCAGCTCAAACTGCACTGAACCAAGAGCAGCAGAAGAAGAAGAAGCAGAAGCAGCAACAGCAACAGCAAGTTTCCGAGAAGCAGCACAAGGAGCCACATCCGAAGCAGACTTCTGGTGCGTCACCGCAACCCAAGCCGACTCAGGGTGCCTCTGGCACAACTCCGACTACCTCGGATAAGCAGGTGGTTGCTAGCAAGAAGGTTTCTGCCGCCCCATCAGCGATTCGATTCGGCCAGTCCGCGTCGAATCCGCGCCCTCCGAGCAGCGATAAGCTCGAGTCCGCCAAGCAATTCATTGAAGCTTGGAATGATGCTGACTTTGCCACAGGCTTCTCTACTTCAGCGCCACACCCGGCTGGGCCTAGTCGGATGTTCCAATCCTTACACTCTGTACAGACCTCGGTCACTGAAGCTAACCGGGTGTTCGAGGTAAATTTATCCGAACCTTGCTTTTATTTCAACATAATCAAACAGTACTATACCCAGTCCCCGAGATTCGGGTCGAACGACTGATACTCCTCCGAGTAAGAAAGTCATTCGGCTTGAATCTCTAAAAAAAATTATGATGAATGTTGCCTTAACCGAGGACACCGTGGGACTTCCAGTCCCCGAGTCTCCTTTTCAACTGATTCGGTTAATCTCGGGCCAGTCCCCGAGATTCTTCTGACGCCGTTTGCCTGTTTTCTTTCAGGAAACCATGACCGCTCGCGGCAAGCTCTTTAAGCAGCTCGCCCATCAGCACCAGAAGCTCCAAACTTCCTTCGATGGGCTCTGTCTTGAAATGGACAAGAAAGAAGAAGAGCACAAACGCGCCTTATCCGAGGAAAAATCAGAAGTGACTCGGCTCCAGCGAGAGCTTGACCGAGTTGAAAAAGTGAAGAACAAGGTTAAAGGAGAGCGGGATACGCTGAAGCGTGAAAAAGATACTATCCAGAAGGAGCGGGATACTTTCAAAGCCGGACTTGAGAAGCGGGCCAAACTGGACCAGCAAATTCAAACGACCATAGCCGAATCTGAAGCCGAAGTCAAAGCGGCTAAAGAAGAACTGAGTGCTCACAAAGCGGCCAGTGCGAAATGGCTTGCTGCACTTGCTAGCCTTAATGATGACATGGATCGTAAGTTCACCGAATCCCTTTTTTCTTTCTGCCCTTAACCGATACATATGCTTGTGTTCCTTCTTGCTGAACTCAGTATTAGCTTATTTGTTTGTAGGAGAGTTTACCAGCATCCGGCTTCAAGCCGCCAGGGCTGTGAGAGACGCCCGAGCTGAGAGAGCTAAATTAACCGAGGCTCCACTACCAGAGACATGGGACATCGAAGATCATATCACAGCACTCAAGGCTCGGATTGCTCCTTTGAAGGATTCCCATATTGGTCTGCTCAATGCAAGTCTCAAGGCTCACCGGATCTTATTTCCTGAAGCGCGGCAAGTTGTGCCTGTGGAGGAGCTGATCAGAGACCTGGACCAAGCCATGACCCGGCTACAGAAGTGGAGGTCTTCGTCCGCCCGCGCTGGTGCTGATGCAGCTTTGTTATTCATCATGTCTTGGTATGAGCTGATTGATCTTGCCAAAGTGCGCTCCTTTCGCGAGGGTTCTTCATGGGCTTCAGATCCCAACCGGATCAAGATCCGTGAAGAAGCCGCCAACTTTATGGCCGAATTTGCACGCACCAAGCATCTTGATCTGGAGGCTCCAGTCTACTCGGATGGAGAAGACACTGAAGAAGAGGAATCGGATGATGCCTCCGCTGAAGAATACGCCGATTCTGAGGGCGGGTCTGATGAAGAAGAAGAATCCAGCAAGGTACCAGCCTCCGACTCGGCCAAGCTCACCGAACAAACTCCAACCGAGTCTCCTGTGATTCCAGCCACTAACTTGACTGTGATCACTAAACAGGCTTCACCTGATCCGGATATTCCCGAATCCGCCCATCCTTCAAGCTCTCCAGTCAAGATTACTTCCGAAGTGCCACCATCTTCTGAGTCTGCTCCAGCAACAGAACCTCCCGTAACCGCGTCCACTTCAACCGAAGCACCCGTAGCTGAAGCCCGTGCCCCCGAAGCTCCGCTAACCGAAGCTCCTACCACAGGAGTTCCTGCAACCGAAACTCCTATGACCGAGTCCGCCGCGACCGAGTCCGCTGCACCCTGAAGTACTTAACAAAAACATTAAATCCCCGGTATGCCGGGAGCAGATGTAATAGACTATTTTAAGTTCTTTCGAGACTATGCTTATCATGCTTAACGCGATCCGGACAAGGTTTATGTTGGATCATCTTAAACCGAGTCCCCGAGTTTGTTTTCTTGTTTACTACTTTTGCCAAATCTTTGCTCTTGTCTACCTCTTTGGGTGTTTTGACAGTCGAGTCACAAGATAGGAATCATAGCATACAATACTTGAAACGCACGAGTTGTGGTTTAGAATCATTCAACATAAACGAAAAAAGAAATAACAGGGGTTAGTAAACGACATGTGCCGAATCGGTTTTGGACCGAGTCCCCGTGTCCATTTTCATGTTTCCCATATTCCTCATCTCTGCTCTTGACTACCATTTTGGTGTTTGTCAGTCGAGTCACGAGATCAACAACACAACATACATTACTTGAAGCTTAGAACAAGGTTCAAAGCGATTCGGCACACGAACGGCAAAAAACAAAACAGTAATAAACAACACATGCATAAGGACGAAGCAGTCCCCGAGTCCAGACTCGGATTACCGCGATTTCATTCATGATAAATTGAAATACATACATTGCGCCCTTTAAGAGTAGAAGGGTCGAAGCAGAGCTACATTCCAAGGTCGCTTGGTTTCCTGTCCGGGTCTGTCCAAGCCATCCTCCCTTGATTCCTGTGCATCTACAAGGTAGTACGAATCATTGTGCATAGCCTTGCTCACAATGAATGGTCCCTCCCATGGAGGTGACAATTTGTGTCGGCCTTTGCTGCGCTGCACCAGCCTCAGCACTAGATCACCCTCATGAAACACTCGAGGACTGATCTTTCGGCTATGATAACGCCTGAGATTTTGCTGGTATATTGCTGTCCGAGACAGGGCCAATTCTCTTGCTTCCTCTAGCAGATCCACTGCATCTTCCCGGGCCTCCTTTGCCTCGGTTTCAGTGTACATTGCCACCCTTGGTGCATCATATTCTATGTCAGTGGGTAGGACAGCTTCTGCCCCATAAACCAGAAAGAATGGCGTATAGCCTGTTGACCGATTCGGTGTAGTCCTTAGACCCCATAGAACTGATGGGATTTCATCTATCCAGCACCCCGGAGTTTTCAACAATGGTTCAATGAGACGAGCCTTGATGCCGGCTAACACTAGAGCATTTGATCTTTCCACTTGTCCATTGGACTCTGGATGTGCCACTGAGGCTATGTCTAACCGGATCCCCTTATTCATGCAGAATCGGGCAAACTCTCCGACAGCAAAGTTTGTGCCGTTATCCGAGATGATGCTATGAGGGTATCCGTATCTCAAAATGATTTCTTTCAAGAAGATTACAGCCGAACGGCCATCCACTTTCCGTATTGGTTTCACCTCTATCCACTTGGTGAACTTATCCACCATCACCAGCATATGTGTCATGTTGCCCCTAGCCGGCTTGAAATCTCCCACCATATCCAAACACCACACCGCAAATGGCCAAGTAATAGGAATTGTCTTCAGTGCCGATGCGGGTAAGTGTGTTTGCTTAGCAAATCTCTGGCATCCTTCGCACCTGCGGACTATGTCCTCCGCATCTGCATGAGCAGTGGGCCAATAAAATCCATGCCGGAACACTTTAGCCACCAGGGCTCTTGTACTGCAATGATGTCCACATTCACCTTGGTGTATCTCTAGGAGCATCTCCTTGCCCTCTGCTGGCTCCACGCAGCGCTGCAACACCTCGGTTACACTTCTTTTGTATAACTCCTTGTTGATGATGGTATAAGCCTTGGATCTCCTCTGGACACGCCTAGCCTTGGTCTCATCGCTTGGCAAGCTTCCTTCCTCGATGAACTTCATGATCTCTTCAGCCCACTCTGGTACTGGATGCAAAGGGAACAAGTGCTCATTTTCTTCCACAGGTTTGGCCGCCATTATTTCTTCTATCAGCTTCTGCCCATTCCCCACAATCCGGTTATCCTCATCTTCATCTCTGCTCCTCTTTCCCAAGACTCGGTTAGCAGTTTCCGAATCTGTGTGAGCAGTCCCCGAGTCCGGGCATGCCGTCCCCGGGTCTTCCTCGATATACTCCACATCAACATTCATAGGAATAGCTTCGGATTCTTGCTTGGGAATAAAAATCGACTCGGAATCAGGCGAAGGTTTGATTGAAGGGACCCTTAGATGATTCAAGGATATTCCGGGTGGGATTGCCTCCCTAGACGACCCGAGTTTTGACAGAACATCTGCAGCTTGGTTTTCCAGCCGAGGTATATGCTTGTACTCACAGCCTTCAAAAAATCCCGAAATTTTCTGAACATGAAACCGATACAGTGCCATATTGGCGTCAAGAGCATCCCAATTTCCAGAAGATTGCTGCACGACCAAATCCGAATCACCGAAACACTCAATCCGGCGAACGCCGATGTCCCGAGCCACATTAAGCCCATGGATCAGTGCCTCATACTCGGCTACATTGTTTGACGCTGAGAAATGAATCTGCAATACATATCGCAATTGATCCTGTTTTGGTGATGTGAGCACCACCCCAGCACCTAGCCCGATTTTGCATTTGGAACCGTCAAAGTGCAACCTCCAGTAATTGTAATCCGGTTTAGGTGGTTCATATTGCATCTCAGCCCAGTCACAAAGGAAATCCGGCAAAGCCTGAGACTTGATAGCATCTCTTCTCTCATAATGCGGTGTGTAAGGAGACACTTCTATCGCCCATTTGGCAACTCGGCCAGTTGCATCTTTGCACCCAATGATCTCCGCAATTGGAGCTTCACATACCACTGTAATCGGATGCTCTTGAAAGTAGTGTTTCAACTTCTTGACCGCCAGGTACACACCATATGTCATCTTTTGGTAGTGAGGATAATTTTGCTTCGAAGTTGAGATCACCTCACTCAAATAGTACACCGGCCTCTGCACAGATTTACCATCCTCTTCTCGCTCTACCACCATGACCACACTTACGACCCGGTTAGTGGCCGCAATGTAAAGTAGCATTGGCTCATTCGGCAAAGGTGATGCCAAAACTGGAGCAGTGGACAACATCTTTTTTAATTCGTTGAAAGCCGAATCTGCTTGCGGGGTCCATGTGAACCCGGTGCTCTTTTTCATTAACTGATACAAGGGCAAGGCTTTTTCTCCTAGCCGACTCACAAACCGACTCAACGAGGCTAAACACCCGGTGAATTTTTGTACATCTTTTAGACATTTAGGCAATTTCATTCTTTCTATGGCTCGGATCTTAGCCGGATTCACCTCAATACCTCGGCTCGATACAAGGAAACCAAGCAACTTTCCAGCTGGGACACCAAAGGTGCACTTGTCCGGATTCAATTTTAACCGATATTTTCTCAAGTTCACAAATGTTTCCTCGAGATCCTCGAGGAGAGTACGTTTTTCTTTTGTTTTGATGACAATGTCATCCACATACACCTGCACATTTTTACCCATTTGAGAATGCAAGCACTTTTGCATACATCTCTGATAAGTTGCACCAGCATTTCTCAAACCGAAACACATGACACGATAGCAATACGCCCCATACGGGGTAATAAAAGCAGTCTTTATTTGATCTTTAGGGTTCAGTGGTATCTGGTGAAAACCAGAGTACGCATCAATAAAAGACAACAACTCACACCCAGCAGTAGAATCGATCACTTGATCAATCCGAGGCAAAGGAAATGGATCCTTTGGACACGCCTTGTTTAGGTTGGTGAAATCGATGCACATGCGCCACACCTTGACCACAGCTGGTTCGTCCTTCTTCTTCTCTACTGATGCATACCTTCCTGCGCGCGTCCATCAACCCGCATCTGTCGCCGAGACCCCGCTGCGCTACGCCATCGAGACGCACCGCCACGCGGTAAATGAACACCGCTCCACCAGAAGACCCTATCCAGGCATCTAGTGTTTCAAAACGATGCCCTCAAAAGGGAAAACGACACCGAAAATGTCACCATCGTCCGATCTAAGATATAGGGTTTCCCCCAAAACATTACGCATGAGGCAGGATTGCAGCAAAGACACCTTCACAAGATCTGGTTGAACTTTCGAAAAAAGTTTTATATCTTCGTTTTTCTTTTGAGAATCGGATAGAATAATTGGCCTTCATCGTCGAGAGCCGGATGAGATCGAGTGTCTCGATCGGATCCTATTTTACTCTGAAGTAGGAGCGTGTACATTGCACCTGTCCTTTTTTACTCTGGAGTAGAAAGCAGCTTTCTGATCATCCTCTCGCCTTTATAAAGGAGTCATGCGAAACAGACTCGTCGTCACTAGTATAGCAGCTTATACGTGTTCAGTTGGTTCCGAAATGACCATCAACACGCCGACTTTTCAAGCATGATGCATGTACAAGTCGGCTGACTTGCTAACAGAATTTAACAAAGAAAAAAAAGGCTAACAGAAAGCTAGCATTGGAGAGACAAAGTTTAAAGGCTTGAAGCCTTCTCTGCTTCTCTGGAGTATGTATATTTCTTTTCTGAAAAAACAAAACAAAGATGGTCCTCCTTGTGCATCAGATATTTGTGGACAAGGTGACACAAGCGCACCGAGGAGGAGAGCTCCAGGAAGTGAACGAGTTGGCGCGAGTGAGAACCGCATGACATCGGTGATCACTACCCTACACGTATGTACTTTGGTCTCTCCTTTCTCTCTGGCCATCTTTGGCATGTACTACTATACTTGTCAGTAAGTGGGTATAGTAGACCCTTGTCCTGCATGGCCGACCCCACAGGCCACAGCATATATCCTCCGCAAAACAAAAAATCCCGGGTGCATATATGCGGTCATGTGTACGGACCCAGGGAATTGACGGATTCGAATCTTGATCGGATAGGGGAGAATTTGCTGGGTGTTTCGGTCTTAATAAAACAACAGATGAAATGGGGGCGAAGAGTTGTGGACTTGTGGTTGAGCACCGGCGTTCTGATTGACAATTTTATAACAGAGCTGTTTTTATCCAAAATAAATAAATAACAGAGCTGTTGTTTGAGGGCGAGAGAGGTGCACGTCAATTTTTTTGAATTCGTATTCATTCTGTGTTTAATTTTAAACAAAGGTAAAATTTACGTACTACCTCCGATCCATATTAATGGACTCAACTTTATCTAGATACGGATATATCTAGTTAAGTGTTTAGACTAGATGCATCCGTATTTAGACAATGTTGAGACCATTAATATGGATCGGAGGGAGTATTAAATTTCACGCGATGATGGAGTGAACGGCGATGTACCCTACTTTTATTTTCTCTTGGCAAACTCATACGCAACTTGCGTACATGCATTATGTCTGACGTGCACCGCCAGTGACAGAATCGAACGCCCGTGACCGCACCTACACCTACACGCGTGCATGTCGTGTGTTCTCTCTTTCTTGGCTCTGTTTCCCTCACGTGGGCATGCGCTACTTCCGATGCAAAAGAGTTGACGACGGTCACGCCGCCGGCTTTGGCTGCGACGGCGACATTAAAATCTGTGTGTGACTAGCCACTCGCTTGCTGCTTCTAGTCTAGCAACAAGCCAACCTATCTCTTCTCCGTAGCATGCAGTCCTTGCAGTAAATGGCCGAATCGTATCCTCTGCCGCCCGTTTCTGAACGGACGTACGGGAAGGAGCTACTCTGGACACGGAGCTAACCTCACACGAGATTGGTCCAGCGGTGGGGGTGCGTCGCTTTGCACGCTGTGTCGTTGCCTGCCTTCTGTCGCATCACATACGCTGAGTATGTTGCACATGGGCCGATGCTCATTGCTTGCAGTAACCTTTTCTTTCTCTGCTTGTACCGTGTTGTACTGTGCTCTACTTCTTTGCATCCCGCTGAATTTCGTCAACCAACTATACAACAACTAGAGTAGGTGTTTACATAAAAGTCCGGAAAAAAGCTTCTCGCAATTATAAAAAAAACTCTCAAAAACTAGTGTATAGGATGCAAGGCTTTTGCATGCACATTTTTTTATTGAATTTTAAACAATAGGAAAGGCTCCTACTGAAATTTACACTTCTTACCCAAGGTAGCAAACATAAAGAGTAAAGAGGAAAATCAGATAGAGTCTACTAGGGAGTATGTACTAAGCTTTGACTCCTTACACATAAACATTACACGAGTATTACATGGTTCTTAGCGTCAATATTTAGAAATAACAAGGCCCTCGTTTTACATTCGTAGGTAATCTTCCTTTTTTTCTAACAAAAAAAAAAGAACTTGCCTTGTCTATCATATTAGAATTCGTGCTCCCTCCGTTCCACATGTTTTAGCTATTACATATGTTGTCTAAATTCGGACTAGAAAGAGTGGAAAAAAGATTAAACATCTTATATTGTGCAACGGAGGGAGTATATCTCTCTCATAACAACGAGACATTGATCGAATTTTGCGTGGTATATCTATCACATTTTTTATGCAGGTCTTGTCGGTCATTCCTCGTTCTGACATAGACTAGCGGGGCTCGTCTCATTTGCTCCTCATCTTGTCTCTCTCCTCTTCCCTCAGTTGAAGTCAGCTTCTCTCTTCCGCCTCCTCTGCCCATCTCTTCGGTGGTTGGACTAGGTTCAAGTTTTTATTTTTGGTGTGAGCTCTATGCCTCTATGGCCTTTGGCATGATCTCGATGGGAATTTGGTCACCGAAGCTTGTGAGCGGCTTCCCATGGTTGGTGGTAGTGGTGTGGTTCTATGTGGTGCTCCAAAGGATAGAGGTGGAAACGAAAAGCATCACTTCCTCTGCCTCCACTTCAAGAAATTGGGCGAGGCCCAGATCTAGCGAGTTTGGCTGGCGGCGTTCCGATGTGGTGGCATTGTGGTGATGGTATTGACGGTGATGATGATGATGACAATCAACATGGCGACTAGTTTGTGATGTAGTGTTGTTCAAGTCGTAGGCATTCTTTTCTTTAGTCGAGGACTTGCAACTGCCGTCGTCAGCTTGCCTCTATTTCCTATGGCTGAATGGAGGCCCTCCTTCCTCCAGGTGTGAAGCTGGTGCAGAGGATATTCCACTACTCCGTCCGAGCGCTCCACCATCCCAACTAGTTTTGTCCTTGCTAGCGGCGAAGGTAGCTCGGGCCGTCGGGCGTGATGCCTATCTCGTCGATGCGGCGGCCAAGGGGCCCAATTACGGTTCTCAAGTTTATTTTCAGCTCCTTGATGCAAAAGTTTCGGTCTGTGTTGTAATTTCTAATTTCATTAGGACCTTTCTGTAAAATGTTGCAAAGCTAGGATCGAAAGCAGCTTCTTAGTAAAAAAAAAAGTGAGATAAACTAGCAGGAACGCACCCTGTGCCAAGACACAAGGTAGCTTTTCTCTCTCAAAAAAAAAGAAAGAAGAAGACACGAGCTAGCTAGCTAGGCCGTCCCGTGTACCCGCACCCTGAGCATCGGCGGCCGGAGAGCCGATCGACAGGTTGCTTCTCCTGCTGCCTGCCCGTACGTGCACACGCACGACACGAGACAAGTACGGAGTACAAGACAGGGAGATAGCCGCCCGTACATCTCTCACTCTCAGGGTGCCGTCCACACTCGACACATTCATGCGCAGACGCAAGGGTGCCCCCTTTTGTTGTGGTTCTGTTTCACCTCACGTGGACATGCATCTATAGCTAGCTACTTCCAAAAATCCAAAAATATTCATGGACGTAGACAACGATGTGTACAACTACGAATAACATGAAAACCATAAAGACCAGGGGAGGCGGCGGATGTCGGGGCGGCGGCCTCGGATGGTGGTGGACGTCGAGGCGGCGGCCTCGGTCTCCCTCGCTACGACGGTTCTATTAGGCAGAGCCGTTGTCTAGCGGGGGTCTGGGTGGCGGCCTGGATGAAGACTGCGCGGACAGAGGGTTCGTCGACCTGATTGGATCGCCTTCGGATAATGCGAAGGTCGATCTGGTTGCTACGCCGGGGCGGCGGCCCCGGAACAGGTGGTTTTGGTGTCAATCTGGATGAAGACTGCGCGGGCAGAGGTTCGTCGACCGACTGGATCGCCTTCGGGCAATGCGAAGGTCAATCTGGTAGCTACGCCGGTGCGGCGGCCCCGGATTAGGTGTTGTGTGTATGTGGTGTTTGGTCGGCTTGCGTCGTGTGGGCGGCGGGTCGCCTCGTCTGTGTGGTTTTTTGGTCTTGTTTCCCTCATAAACAAGCTATTGTACAGTTTGTATGGTTTTTGGACCGGTTTTCCTTATAAACTGGGTCATCTCTTCTATCTATTCGGACGGCGGATACGACCACCTTATACCTAAAAAAAAAGACAAATTTAAAACTATTAACATGGACTTGTGGCACTTGGATTGCTCAATTAGGTGCCACCATACGATCTCAATATTCGGGGAGATAGTTACAAAATATGACAAATTTCGGAGTCTAAATCTTGCAAGTATAATAATAGGTTTACATTTTGATAATATAATGTTCAGTTGTAGTTACGATATCAAGATGAAACTGTTCTATAACTCGACTATCCTTGTAGGAATGAAAACTCATTATATGATATGACTGCGTTGTACTACTATATTTTTGTGTGCTGAATGAATGAAGCAAAGAGTTTTGAGTTAATAAGGATAGACAATTCTTGGTTACTAAGCGATACTGACCAATACGGCACTCTTTATCACTCACTATATAAACAAGTCAGAACTTTCATTTCAAAATAAGTGATTTTTGTCGAGAAAAAATATGTACCCATTTTTTAAGGGAAAAAATATATATACATCGTTTTGTGCAAATTAGGGTGTGAGAACTTCTTTTTGCAGATGGGAAATTTTTTTTTGGGAAGGCCATCATGGCAAGTTTTATTACTCAAATAAGAGATATATAGTTCAGAACAGATTGGTTAATGAAGTTAGGGGATTGATAACTTTTTTTTCGGGGGTTGATAACCCCTTTTTTTAAGGACGGGAGAGTTTTTTTTTTAGGCAAGAGAGAGATTTTTTCTGGCTATCCCAGTAATAGCGTCAGGGTCGGCACTAGTTCTGGGCAGAGCTACGATTTTGGGCTTTTTACTTATCAAACCAGGCCGATGGCACATCATTCTATCTCTCCCTCATAGCCCACTTACCGCTTAGACTTGTCTCAAAAAAAAAACTTACCGATTAGACCGTTAGATTCCTGCCCAGAAAAAATCTTCGCTCTGTCCTACAATGGCGCCGGCGGCGCGCCGAGGTTTCCTTGGAGCAGGAGATCTACGAGGGTACCTTGCACAGGAGTTGGTGAACTGTAGCTGACGCCCCTCCTCGGCCCCTGGTGGCGCCGCTACTCTCTAGGCCTACAAACCGGCATTCGCCCTCGCGGCGTCACCCGCCCCCTCGCGGTCGCGGCCACGGCGGACGGCGGCACTCGCTCGACTTCGACAAATCGAGGCGGATCACGGCCGGCGCCAGATAGAGGACCAGATACACTTTCTGAACTACTTATATTAAGACTCACGGATAGGTCGGTTTCAATTACATCTTGTGCATCAACAAGAACAGAAGTCCGCAAGACTTTTACCCACTTGTGCAAGCAAAAGGTTGAACAAGTTAATTTGCCTACGTGAACTGTTGATACGTTATTTTTTTTATGAAGTTATGAACAGCGAAGTTGCAGCATTGCATAATGAAATGACTAGTTGGTTTCATTAGTTGTTGAATTTTACTTTACCTGACATGTAATAATGAGAGCAATATAGCGAATTCGTGTTTAGTTTGACTTCTCAGTGTATGTTTTCATTATTTCTTCAGACATAGACGAGTGCACATTGCGTAAGCAGGATCCCAAGTATGAGGATTTGTATCCCTGCAGAAAAGGGGTCTGTCTCAACACACCGGGAAGTTACTTGTGCAAATGCAAAGGAGGAACACGACTTGATGGAACAAATTTGGGATGCCAATCTCGGTATTCAACATCTGCAAAATTGGTTATTGGTAAGCACCATTTATCAAAGAGTTAATCTCGGTATTTGTGTAACAAACATATTAACTCCAAACAATACTTAGAAACGAAAGAAAAACAGTAAAGTCCGAATTTGTATTAGAAATTTTCTAGAATCAGTTTTAATAATAATAAAATATTTGTGCAGGACTAAGTGTTTCTGCAACTGTGGTGATGGCCTCCGCATGCTTGTTGCTCATGCAATTTCAAAGAAAAAGGCACAAGATGGAGAAAGATGAGTATTTCAAACAAAATGGAGGTCTCCAGTTATATGATGAGATGAGGTCAAGGCAGGTCGACACAATTCACATACTTACAGAGAAAGAGATAAAAAGGGCTACTGACAACTACAATGAAGATCGAGTTATTGGATGTGGTGGTCAGGGAATGGTCTACAGAGGAACTTTAGATGATCAAAAAGAGGTAGCCATAAAGAAGTCCAAGGTAATCAACGATGATTGCAGGGAAGAATTTGTTAACGAGATAATAATCTTGTCACAAATCAACCACCGGAACATTGTGAGGTTAATAGGCTGTTGTCTGGATGTAGATGTCCCAATGTTGGTCTACGAGTTTGCCTCCCGTGGTACATTATCTGAATATATTCACAGTAATGACCGTAGAAGATCACCAATCTCCTTGAATCTTCGCCTGAAGATGGCTACACAATCAGCAGAAGCTCTAGCTTACTTACATTCATCAACATCCCGCACAATTCTACATGGGGATGTCAAATCTGCAAACATTTTATTGGATGATCAGCTCAACGCAAAGGTTGCAGATTTCGGAGCATCAACACTGAAGTCCATGGATGAAAGTGAATTCATCATGTTTGTACATGGTACACTCGGCTACCTTGACCCCGAAAGCTTTATCAGCCATTGTCTCACCGACAAAAGTGATGTATACAGCTTCGGAGTGGTTCTCCTGGAGCTAATGACAAGAAAGAGGGCTATATATAAGGACGACTTCAAAGAGAAGCAGTCACTGTCTTACAGTTTTCCCTTGAAGTTTCACAGGAAGAAGCACCAGACTATGTTGGACCCTGAAATTATAGAAGATGCATGTATGGGAGTGCTCGAGAACATGGCCGAACTTGCAGTGCACTGCCTTAGGTCAAGGGGAGATGACAGGCCAACGATGAAGGAAGTTGCAGAGAGGCTACACATGATGACGAGACTCCAATCTGACAGAACTAGTGCTCATGAGAACAACTGTCCGGGCGAAACCCTTCTTTCTAAAAGTGAAAAGAACCGGTATGGAGAAAACTACAGAGGATCATCTTCGGTTATTGTCCCTTTCGATGAGATGACACACGGGACCATCGACATGTCCGAACTGGTCGAAGATCTTGCGAGATAATGTTTGTCAATTCGTTTGCATATGTAATTATTTTGTTTCCGGTGTGCAATACCAATTCCACCCGGTGCTGTAACAAGTTAAACCGGTTTAGCATACATCATTCTAGGTATGCAATATATACATAGTATGTGCATAATCTGATCATGTGTACTGTTCCCATTTGGTTTACGGCGCAATGACCCTAACATTCAGCCTGGCGTGCTGCCGGAGAAATTGCAGCACACACCATTGTGGGTATGAAACATGTACATTATAAATATATGCTCTGATCATGTGTGTATCCATCTAGCTCTTGTTTTGGGCATTAATTTGTTTTTGTGTTGCGGCCATAGAAATGTTCCCATTCTGAACTCTGAAGGTGTATTCAGTTATACCAAAACATACTACAGGTTATTTGTTCCACAACTGAATCGAAATTTACCTGTGCTATGTGGGGAATGGAGCGCTGCCACATATCCGCTCCGCCCATCCAATCGTGGCCCGGCGGCGAGAAGACTGACTAGCCGGCGTCGCGACGAACCGGTCCAAATTCACCAGCTCCGTCACCTACCACCCAACACCGCGCCGCGCCGCAAGGACCCCTACCTTACTTCCGGTACGCGCCGGGGTTCGCCCGAGGGAGCCAGGGCGCCGGTAGCCGGCGGCGGCGTACCGGAGGAGAAACCCGGTCGGCAGCTCCAACGTACAACTTCACCTCGCCGGCGGCGAAGTGCCGGCTGCCGGTGTGCTTTTCCCGGTCGGCAGCTCCAACGTACAACTTCACCTCGCCGGCGGTGAAGTGCCGGCTGCCGGTGTGCTTTTCTGGGGCGTCGCGCAGGCGACCCTGCCACGTTGTCGTACGCGATCGTGCTTCAGTTTGTCTGCATTGTTTTTGCACGCACGCGCGCGTGCACGCTGACGCTGCAGCCTGTACCAGTACCACTGAATGTCATGTACTGTCTGAAGATCTACTCCGCTGGCCATGTCCGTCCGTCCCAGCTGCTAAACAAGCCGTTGGATTTGTACAGCAGAACTGAGCAGCATGACTGTCATTTTTTTGCTCCAAATGTCGTCTTCCTGTTGATCAAGTTAACTTCAGTTGGAACTTGGAATAGTCAGCCAAATTTTGCAGTTTATCCTTTTAGATAGAGAAATGCATACTCTATTGGCTATAGCCGACTGATTCCATACCCTTATTTTGCAAACCTATGTTCATATCAAACTAGATTGATTTTTCTGAGACTAACGTCATAGATTTTGATTAGCACATATGACGAGGTGTGGACTCGGCAAATCTCTGGGTTGCGTACCCGGGTTGATTGAGGGGAAGAGAGATGAGCGCTGGTGATCACGACGGCTGACAAGCAAGGCGTTTACCCAGGTTCAGGCTCCCGGAGGATAACACCCTACTTCCTGCTTGTCTAGTATTGAATGGCGAGTTGTGGCTACAATGGCGAGATGGCAATCTCGCTAGGGTTTGTGGTGGCGGCTATGAGCGTACCCTAGACGAAGGACCCTCCTAGCCTTTATATGGTAGGCTAGGTCTCAGGTGAACGGTGCCGATGGCGCTTACAAGTATGGCTGGAGCCGCATGACCTAACGTCGTCTATCTTGGGCCTTCCTTGGGCCCTCGTCATAAGGCTAATAGGTTTGGCGTGACCCAGGTGTCCCCACCGTGGGACAGTCGAAGAGTGACCCCACGACAACATAAAAAAATGGCTGATTTGTAAATCTAGTACTAGGTCAGACATTAATGTATTCGTTTTTTTTCCAAATTAACATTAATATGCCCCAGCTGACCAAATTAATGATTCCGACCCTCTGAGATTGCAAGCTACCAGTTCATTGGCGATTGAGAGTGTAAGTGTAGGCTCACCATTTCGAATGAGAAGTTGAAACAGGGGTATTCTGACCTTGTTGATTTTAAAAAAATGTATAGGCTCCAACCAGCCAATCAGTGATGGTTACTTCTCCTCCCCGCTACAATCAACACCAGATTACTTGGTCAACTCGTTCCCTGAGGACAATAGAAAAATAAATGACGCGACAATGGAAAAATATAACATAAACAAACCATTGACAAAACCAAGAGGCTGAATTCTTCCTCCAGCAGTAAGCATCAATTGTGATGGTCAATTAAAGATTAAGGGAACAGCTCCAGGAAATAATTAGACTTAGGCAGACAACCAATCAAGGCCAAAGTCTCTGCGTGTTAACGTACACTGGATAGGGATACCACTAGTGGCAGTTAACTAGCACCCATGGAGACATATAGTATACCTATATGGCTATATCTCATCAGTATTATATCTCAACATGGATTTAGTTATATACAGAGACAACCCTACTTCACAACGATTTAACCCGGTCTAGCTATTGTGTTGTTTGCTTGCATGTAACATGACAAACTGGCATCCAGCCATGGCAGGAAAATCGTCACTCATGTTGATCTCCATAGCAATCTTCCTCCAGCAGTGGCAACCTCTTCCGGAGCCTCCATGTCGCGGCCAGGTTGCCCCGACAAGTGCGGCGACGTACTCATCCCATACCCCTTCGGCATTGGCGTGCACTGTGCTGCGAACAACTACTTCAACCTGACCTGCAACAGCACGATAGATCCACCACGGCCAATGATTGGGGACCCCGGAGAACAAGATGAGATTGTTGACATCTCACTGGAGGACGGTGAGATGCGCATATTCAGCCCTGTCAGCTACATCTGCTTCAACTCAAGCAACAACGCCTTCTGGTCCACCATATGGTACGATCTGCATAGCTCTCCCTTCCTCCCATCACCGTCGCGTAACCGCTTCACAGTCATCGGCTGCAACACCCTGGGGCTCATCAGCGGCTACAAAGAAAACGCGGGCCATTACGAGACTGGCTGCTACTCCTACTGCGAGGGCATCAACAACACGTCTGAAGGCGCGCCATGTGCTGGGATGGGCTGCTGTGAGGCTGCCATTCCCAATGACCTTATCTATTTGGAGATCGTGTTTGAGATGAACCAGAGCAAGGTATGGGGCTTCAACCCGTGCTTCTACGCCATGATAGCGGAGGTTGGATGGTACAACTTCAGCAAGCAGGACCTCGACGGCACACTTGGGTTCATCAATGGTCGAGCCAACAAGGGTGCCCGCACCGTTGCTGACTGGGCCATCAGGAATGGCTCATGCCCAGAAAAGGGGAAACACAAACCGAATGACTATGCATGTGTCAGCGCAAATAGCTTTTGCGTAGCCGCAAACAATGGTCCAGGATACTTGTGCAAGTGCTCCGGAGGATACGAGGGCAATCCTTATCTTCAGAACGGATGTCAAGGTTAATTGTTTACTCAAATTTACTTGTGCAGATTTTCACAGATAATGCTTTGAAACTGATAAACTCTAACCATATCCTAGTGTTCGTTAAACCAGATACACTTTATGAAAATTTATATGAAGACTCACCAATAGGTGGGTTTCGAATTTGACCTTATGTATCAACACACCAACATAAGTCTTCTAACTTTTGCCACGTTGTGCAACCACAAGTTTCAAACAGCTAACTATAAGTTAATAATTTACCGATGTATCTTCAATTAGTGATGCAATATTTATTTAAAAGAAATTATGAATAGGAAATTTGCAGCATTAGGGCAAATCCAACCGTTTCCCCCATTTGTCTTCCCCATATGTGCAAATGGAGGCTTTCCCAAACATATGGGGAGAAAAAATGCATGATACCCAACAGTTCTCCCATTTGTGCGAAGTGAATTCCCTACTATATTTTGTTACTTGTTGAACGTTTCTTCAGCTGATAAATATTATAATAGCTCACTCGCACAAGCAGGGGAAGCCACCCAAAAAGGGTGGCGATTCTAGTAATTAGTTTTTTTGGTAGGTTTGTATTGTTTCTCTAATTGGTAGGTTTCTCGAAGTAGTTTGTGTAGGAAAAAGGGTAACATAATAAATAAAATCACGGGGAGAGGCGTTTTGGCTCCCGAGCACATATGCTCCTACTTGATTATATAAAATAAAGAAAATAGTAAAACATTTCAAAATTTCTGAAAACATTTGGAGACAAACATATGCAAGTGTTCTACATACGTGCAAAGTTTCATGATGAAATGACATTTGTGCTGCTCTACGCGGAAAAAAAACCAAATCAGTGCTCTGGAAACTACATTTTAAAATTCCATTTTGGCAACTGATTCATTCTAAACTTCCATGAGGGGTATCGTTTCATCACGAAAAGTTGCATGTATGTATAAAAATTGCATATGTTTGCCTCCAATGTTTTCAGAATTGAAATGTTTTATCATTTCTTTAATATTTTTAATCAGGCAGGAGCATATGAGCTTGGGTGCCAAAGTGAATTTCCGTGTATTTATCATGTTTAGTTTAACACTTCTAAGTGCTTTCATTAATGTCTTCAGACAGAGACGAGTGTGCATTGCAGAAGCAAGACCCCAAGTATGAAATTTTGTATCCGTGCAGAAATGGGATCTGCCAGAACACACCGGGAAGCTACTTATGCAATTGCAAGAGAGGCACAGAAAATGATGGTACAAATTTTGGATGCCAATCTCGGCATTCTACGGCTAAAAACTTGGTTATTGGTAAGATGAGTCAATTAAATAATTGACATATATTCCATACTTTCATCTACATTAAGATGTGTATTGTAAGAACAGACACTCATGCAATAGTAAGAAAACAGGAAGTAACAAAATTAGAATTGAAAGAAAGCTGTAGGTCCAAATTTATAACAGAAATTATTGGCACCAGTTTTTCAAAAAGAAACTTATTTTTGCAGGACTCAGTCTCAGTGTTTCTGCAACTGTGGTGATAGCCTCGGCATGCTTGTTGCTCATGCAATTTCAAAGAAAAAGGCACAAGATGGAGAAAGATGAGTATTTCAAACAAAATGGAGGTCTCCAATTATATGATGAGATGAGATCAAGGCAGGTGGACACAATTCGCATACTTACAGAGAAAGAGATAAAGAGAGCCACTGACAACTACAATGAAGATCGAGTTATTGGATGTGGTGGTCAGGGAATGGTCTACAAAGGAACTTTAGATGATCAAAAGGAGGTAGCCATAAAGAAGTCCAAAGTAATCAATGATGATTGCAGGGAAGAATTTGTTAATGAGATAATAATCTTGTCACAAATCAACCACCGGAACATTGTGAGGTTAATAGGCTGTTGTCTGGATGTAGATGTCCCGATGTTGGTCTACGAGTTTGCCTCCCGTGGTACATTATCTGAATTTATTCACAGTGCTGACCGTAGAAGATCACCAATCCCATTGAATCTTCGCCTAAAGATGGCTACACAATCAGCAGAAGCTCTAGCTTACTTACATTCATCAACATTCCGCACAATCTTACATGGGGATGTCAAATCTGCAAACATTTTGTTGGATGATCAGCTCAACGCAAAGGTTGCAGATTTCGGAGCATCAACACTGAAGTCCATGGATGAAAGTGAATTCATCTTGTTTGTACACGGTACACTCGGCTACCTTGACCCCGAAAGCTTTATCAGCCATTGTCTCACGGACAAAAGTGATGTATACAGCTTCGGAGTGGTTCTCCTGGAGCTAATGACAAGAAAGAGGGCTATATATAAGGACAACTTCAATGAAAAGCAGTCATTGTCTTACAGTTTTCCCTTGAAGTTTCACAAGAAGAAGCACCACACTATGTTGGACCCTGAAATTATAGAAGATGCAGGTCTGGGGGTGCTCGAGAACATGACCGAACTTGCAGTGCACTGCCTTAGCCCAAGGGGAGATGACAGGCCAACGATGAAGGAAGTTGCAGAGAGGCTACACATGATGACGAGACTCCAATCTGACGGAACTAGTGCTCATGAGAACAACTGTCCGCGCGAAACCCTTCTTTCTAAAAGTGAGAACAATCGCTATGCAGAAAACAACAGAGGGTCATCTTCAGTTGTTGTCCCTTTCGATGAGATGACACACGGGACCATCGATATGTCCGAACTAGTCGAAGATCTTGCGAGATAATGTTTGTCATTTCGTTTGCATATATAATTATTTTGTTTCCAGTGTGCAATACCAATTCACCCGATATTGTAAAAAGTTAAACCGGTCTAGCATACACCAGTATGCAACATGTAAACATAGGTGCATAATCTGATCATGTGTATCCATCTAGCTCTTGTTTTGGCTATTTTCTTTGTTCGTTCTGGCCATAGAAATGTTCTCATACGGTTTACGGGAGCACTGACCCTAACATTTGATTTGGCGTGCTGCCGTAGAAATCGCCACAAAAGGCATCGTGAGTATGCTGTATGCAACATGTAAAAATATGTGCATAATTTGATCACGTGTGTGCATCAAGCTCTTGTTTGGGACATTTAATTTTTTGTTGTGGCCGCAGAAATGTTCAGGTTCTGAACTCTGAAGGTGTATTCAGTTATACCAAAGCATACTACAGGTTTTATTAGTTCCAGAACTTAATCAAAATTTACCTGTGCTATGTGGGGAATGGAGCGCTGCCTGCCACATATCCGCTCTGCCGATCCAATCGTGGGCCGGCGGCGAGCAGACTGACTAGCCGGCGTCGCGGCGAACTGGTCCGAATTCACCAGATCAGCCGCCTACCACCCATCGCCGAGCCGCGCTGACCCATCCCTTACTTCCGGAACGCGAGGGAACCAGGGCGCCGTCCGTTCGGTCGACACCTCGGCACGGCGGCGGCGTCGGAGACTAGCCGGAGCAGCCACTTGGGTCAACAGACGCTCGGCTCGCTGGAGCAGCGGAGGAAGAGCAGGAAACGGCAGCCGTATCTTCACTTCGAAAGCGTATACAAATTAACCGCTTTCGTCCTTGCTTTATTTTAATTCTTCTTTTAAAAGTTTTTGTTAAATTTGTTTAACACAAATAAATCATCCTTACTGGACACTGCCTAATAAGTGCCACACAAAGAGCGAAAAAAAATAAATCTTAGCCATTAGGATGACTCCAACGGTGCGACGCAAACGGATACCAGATTCGGTCCGTTTGCGTCGCGGTCCGGCCGGGCGGACAGGGGAGGACCACGACGCAAATGAGAGTGAACCCAACGGCAGACACGACGCATTTTGACGGACACTAGTACTCATCGCCTCACACGGCGGAGACGCGGCCGCGCTCTCCATGCCTCCATCGATTAGCCAAGATGGCATGCGCCTGCTAGATCCAAGCACGAACAAAGATCAGCAAAGATTAGCCAGAACATGGAGCAGGATGCAGACTAAGACTAGTACAGGTACAGCACCTGACCATGGCGAGCTGCTGCTGCTGCTTGTGCGAGCGGCGTGCTGCTGCCGCTCCTTCTGCAGCCGGTGGCGGAGACGCCCGCGTGCACCTCAGTCTCCTCCAGGCGGTCAGCAGAGAGCGTTAGGCGGCCGCGCGGAGGCCACGAGCTCGCACGGAGGCATGGCTGGTCAGCCGAATCGTTTCAGGAGGCGGAGGGCTCGAGCGGGTGCCGAGGCTGATGCCGTCCTCCGTCTCTCCCGAGGGCCGGGCGGCCGGCGCTCGTCGCGCTTGCCGTGGAGTAGCGCGAAGCTCGCTCGTAGGCGAGCCGGTTGTAGAGGTCGAGTGCGCCATGGCCGCCGCCGACAAACGCGATGCAAAAGATGGGATGTGAGCTCCGGGATGCAACTGCCCACCGCCGCCGCGAGGTTGCTGTCGTCTCCGGCCCGATCTGGTGGTGCGCGGCGGCGCTTGGCCTGCTGCTCGCGGTGGTGTCTCTCGACTACGGCGGGGCGACGGCTTCGATGCGGTGGGGAATTTTCTAGGAGAGAGAAGAGTGGGGTAGGTGGGAGGAGGAGAGAGAGATTTGTGTGGCTGCCATGTGGGGCAGCACGCCGACAGGGGAGGACGTGCGCGGACTCGGCGGACGCTCTTTTGCTCCGTTTCTGTCCGTACACGACGCAAACTGGACCCAATTTTAGGCCAGGAATGCGTCGGCCCGGACACAAAACGGACAGAAAAACGGACCCATGTCTGTATGCGTCGCCCCGTTGGGTCAAGATTTTCCCAAACGGACTCGATGGGTCGCCCCGTTGGAGTCATCCTTACCTTCAGATCACTAGTTCCTCTCCATCGTCTTCAGGTCGGGTTGTTGGTCTGGCACCATGGGGCAGAGAGAGGGGATTATGTTCTCTCGTGTGGTGTGAAGTAAGATCTTGTTGGTTAGCTTGTAATCCTATTGGCATCAAGGATGAATGGATGATGCATGTGGCATAGCCATAGCGGGTAAAATTTGAAATATTTAAAGCCAATGTATAGAAAAATATTATCTCCACTACTACAGCCACCCGCTCAGTATACATGGGTGCACTTAGCAATTACACTGAGCGGACCGTGGCCGAGTGGACGAAAATTTCTAGGCGGAAGGATAAACTGCCTCCCACGTCCTATCGGCCCATCCTTTCAACCCCTGCCTCGCCGCCGCCTTTCAACGCGAGCCACCGCCGATCCGCTCCGCTGCCTGACCCCCGTCGCCGCCTCTCCATGCGACGCTGCCTGATCCGAGCCCTGCTGTCCTGCTTCCTCGGCGCACCTGACCTCGCACCCATGCCACGACGCCGCCGGCTTGCACCCGTGGATGTTAATGGCGTGCGGGGGAGGAGATGGACGCGCGGTCAGCCGTTGCAGGCATTGGCTAAGTCTAGCCGTTGATATAGACCATCATGTCGGTCGTCGATGGCGTGCTTAGACTGCGCGATCCGCGGTGACGCTGGTGATGCGGAGAAGCATCTTCCGGCTGCACATCTCGGTACGCATATTGCTTTCAATGTAGTTTCTCGCTTGTCTTCATTGAGGGTATCCGGTATCGGATTTGTAGCTAGACGGCGTGCCCGTGTTGTGTTGTGTTGTTATGATTTGGGATCTAATAGGCGTCTGATCTTTAAGCTGGATATGGTGGCGGTCGATGACTTCCTTGAAGGGGTAGCGGAAAGGAAGCCGAAACAGTAGGAGAGGGGCGCGACCACCGGAAGAGACCTGCATTTCGCCCTCTCTAATTTGACAGTATTTTGTCTGTGCTTTACATTCGATGAAGAACTCGTCAGATGCTTGTACTCGATATCCAATTCCTGAACTATGGCACGGTGTGCTCATCTTGCAGGTGGTTGCCAATCAGCAGGTGTGAAAACAAATACGAATTTCACCTCCGACACCATCCACATGTGCCTATCTCCTTTCTTTCCTCACATGCTCTCTCTTTTAGGGAACTCACCAAGATCTGGTACATTCTCGATTCATATCTCTGTCAATTCTCTCTCTTCATCAGTCACTATGTATTTGTGTTAATGCCTCGAAGAACTTGCACTTCTTAAGACTACTCAACATTAATATGGCCCATTTCAACAATTGGAGTATGTATTTAATTGATTTGGAGATGTTGGTCTTCAGCCCGTATTGTTGAAATACATACTCCAATTGTTGAAATATCTGGTATTGTTGAACTGATTTGGAGATGTTGGATATTTGTATACTTCTTAAGAACTTGCACTACGTAGGGATTGTCTTTCGAAGATATACAAATATCTGGTATTGGAATAAATCATTCCTGCAAAAATACCACCATGATCTGACACTTACTGCAATTTTTTGTATTGCTGGTTAAGTTTCTGGAATTATCAAATTGCATAACAACAAAGTGATGAGATGGTTCATGTATATCAGAATGTCACAACTCTAATGATCAGGAATTGTAGTAATATTTACATTTTGTAGCTTCTTTTTGAAACATTTATCTGTATTTTTTATTTCATCTGACCTAAGAAGCGGTGCTTTTTCAGAATCGCGTTGTACTGTTGCTGACGGTGTTGTTGTCTATGGAGATTCATTATTCATGACGCTTTCCTCATACACTAATTAAACATCGTCAGTTCAGTGCTTCGTACAAATTGGTTGTAGAAGGACAAAGATACTCTAAGAAGCTTAATGAAAAACAAGTGATAACATACTGCTGGTGCAATGACAGACCGACCTTGGACCGGTCCCCTCCCTCCCGCATAGTAACGAGAGAGGCGATTTTCTGAGCTCCCCTTCTGCTCCCACCTCGCCGCCGGCGATTCGCGTGATTCCCCGCCCTCCGGCGGCTGCTCCGGCGGCGGGAGGGTGGGGAACATTTTAGATCTAGGATCTAGTGTCTCTATATTATCTAAAGAACTATATGAAGTCCTTGAACTTAAAAATATTGAGAAATGCTCTATTGAACTTGCACTTGCTGATGATTCCATTAGACATGCTCTAGGAAAAGTAAGTGATGTTATGGTAGAGTTACACATGACTTTTGTGCCTGTTGATTTTCTAATCATGGACATGGGGAATAAAACCTCTAGTCCTATTATTTTGGGAAGACCTTTTCTTCGTACTACAGGTGCCATTATTGATTCAAAGGAAGGGAATGTGAAGTTTCAGTTTCCACACAAGAAGAGCATGGAACACTTCCCAAGGAAGAGGGACACACCAAGGTTCAAGCTCCCTCATGAGCTACGTCCCCTTTGATTATCAAGTAAGTAAGCCTAGCTATATGGCTATAAAGAAAGCGCTTTACGGGAGGCAACCCGGTTGTTTTTGTTTGAGATTTTCTTTGAGTCCTCTTGCTGTAACAAGAGAGTAGTTTGTTAGTTTTGTTTCTGGGATTTTTAATAAAGAACCAAGTTTTACCTATTTTGGGTTTGAAAAGTTGCTATTCATTTTCGGAGAGTTTTCTGCCTGCACGAAGTCTGTGCACGGTTTGATTTTTCATTTTTTATCTGTAACTCCGATTGAGCTGTAATTTGAACTGTAGCTTCAACTTTTCATCCTCTGCACACGTGATTTTTGCAGATTTTTCTGACGAGTTTAAGTAGGGTAGAAAAATGCGTTTTGCTGCTGCTGTTTTTCTGGACAGATTCTGTCTTGATATTGTTTGATGCATTCTTTGAGCTTTTTGCTTGAATCTTTTTGATTCAATTGAGTTTATGAGTAGGCATACAACATTATATACTCTCTGGACATTCATATGAATTTTTGCCTAAGGATTTTATGCAGCAAGGAACCTATTTGTTTATCACTACTAATATCACCCCACAGAAAAGAAATGGGAGAAACGGTGTTTTGAAGTTTTTTCACAGGGATTAGAGGAGCTGCACCAAGAGCTATCCAAGGATGGTGAAGACCATAAGCTTGGGGATGTCAAGACAACCCCACTAGACCAACACACTCTCGGTTTGCACACGTCTAACTTCTGTTTTTCGATCAAAGCACTTTATCGTATAAACTTGGAGCGTCTTTTTTTTTTTTTGTTATTTCGGTTTGATTTTTATTTTCTTAAGACCACCACTATCATTTATATATGAGAGAGCTACTGGAAGTTTGGGTTGAATTATGTTGGATGCTATTAAATATATTGGGATAGGGATGTTTGAGTTGATTTTAAAAGATACATATAGTTGCATAATTCATGTGCTTTGAATGAATGTTAATTTGCAAGTGTGTTGTCAAGAGCTATCTTTTACCATGTTTAGATGTTGAATTTTAACTTTACTTGGTTTAACATGGATTGATTAGTTCTATGGACACTTATGCATGCATTTAGATGGTCAACTTTCTCCCTATTGCTAGCCCAAAAATTACAACAAGTAAAAAGCTTGTTTCCCAACACCTTCAACCAAAGTTTTTCCAGTGAGTCCACCATATCTACCTATTAGCTTTATGCTATTCCAAGTATGTTTATCATGTTATATTGTGTTATCTACATTTCTGAATTTAAATGCTTATGTTATTGATTGTCATGGGAAAAATTGGTTAAAAGCTCTCACGAACTTGATGCACAATTTACTTTTATTGCATTTAATAAGCATGAACCATTGTGATTAAAATTATGAAGTTGTGGGCTTGACAATTGTTTTGGTTGGGAGTTAGCCCATATGTGCTGTCACATGGCAAGCTTTCAACATTGCACTTATTTATATTTAGTTGATGTCATGTACTTTTGTTTATGGATGCCTATCATGGGTGAAATGAATGTGGATACTTAGTAAGTTCAAAGAGTTTGTATAAATGGTTAGAGAAATGCCTGGGCCGCTAATCTAAGCCATGCATCATTCATGGTGGAAATTTACAGCATAACCATAATGTTCATTCAGTGATGCACCTCATAATAAAAAGCTATACCCATAGTAAATAAAAGAGTGCTGAGATTGTTCATTGTCTGTTTGTCTTGTTGTTTTGACATGGGCTTGTTCATGTCAAGGGGCAAGAGGTACCCCAGTGCAGTTCTTGATGATACTATTATTACTTGCAATGACCTTTATTTGAATTTACTTTGTGGACCAAAGTGAGTAACACATGGTGTAGGTACTTGTATTCAAGGGACATGAGACATTCAACCAATACATTGTCAAGCACACCACTCATATTTGCTTTCACTTTAAACATTAATCATTCAAGATGCTATGATAGGGGTAATGAGAGCTCCACACCAATGACTACCACATTGCAAGCATTAACTTAAGTAGAAGTGTTTGGAAGTTAGATGAAACTTATTCATGCTTTACCTCTACTTATTTATCTATCCAAAGTGTCCACCTTTTATATTCAGTTTTCATAAGAAGTACTCTATGACCACCATAGGATGTTTTTACTTTTCATTATGCATACATTTGGTCCATAGTACTTTCTTCTATGTTACACTTTGTGAATTTATCATTGAACATCTTTACATTGAGTATTTGATATCACTTCATAATTTATCTTGCATATTGTTATTCCTTTGAAGAATGAATCATTTGACTTATGTAGCAATAGTAATCACCTTTGATATCCATTGATAGTATTAAAATGCAAAGTCCATGTTAGTTTTATCACCTTCATACTCGGGACGAGCATGGGTTAAGCTTGGGGATGTTGATGCATGTAAAATGCATACATGAACTTTACATTTTATTACATGTTATTTGCATCATATAAGGGTTATATTCATGATTTATATTGAGTTTTGGGGATAATTAACAACTTCCCCATTTTTCTGGAATTAACCCTGCGCTGTCAGAAAACCCCTTTTTCTATATTTTTGTTTCAGGGACCCAAACGACGTCCAAATGACCTGAATTTTACGGGGATCACTTTTTTGGAAGGAACGAAACGTAGGCGCAAAGGAATCGAAGAAACGGAGACCAGAAGGCCGAAAGGGGTGGGCCCACGCGGCCAGATTCCCTGACCGCGTGGGACCCACCATGGCCCTCGGGCCTCCGCTGCCGTCGATCTTTCTTCCCGAAGCTTCGTCTTGACCTAAAAACGACTATATATAGACCCCCCAGGGCTTTCGCGAAAGGGAGCGCCGCCGAAACACAGAAACCACGAAACAGAGACCTGGAGCTGAAGATTGGAGGGGGAAAACTCCGGCGGGGCGCTGCCGGGTGGTCTCCTTCCCTCCAACAACATCTCCACCGACACCATGATGAAGAGGGAGTAGTCCACCCCTGGACTATGGGTTTGTGGAAGTAACTTATGTATCTCTCCTCTCTATGAGCTTCACTAATTAGTACCGTATGAGCTGCTGAACATGATTACGGTCATCTATGTAATTCCTTTGTGGTGGATCTTTATTATGAGTTAATACATGTTTGAGATTGCAATGGTTTTGTTTCAGTTATGAAAGTAGATGCATATTATGTACCCCGTTCTTATTTACTTGTCATGATCAAGCATGTTTATGAGAGCATGTGAGGGGGAACGTGTGCATTAGTTGGAGTAACGGGGGTGGCTAGTGCAGTGAACGTGACAGATAGTTCTGCGATCCACTTGGGTTTTCTACCTTACTTTGTTGCCTCACTAGGGATAAACAAAAATACCATGCTACCGGAGAGTGGATGTGACCTTGGCCACTACCTCCATGACTAGATCTAGCATGTTCTTATTTTAACTTCATGTCATTGAACTTATTGCTATGCTCTGATTTATCTTAATTACTAAGGTGTTATGATTTAGTTCGCATCTTGGTGGAGCATAAGAGAGAGAACAACTTATACTTGAGATCTCTATGTTAGGACGTGATGCCCATATTATTAATAACTTGTCAAACCATGTCTTGCCATCTTACATGTTAATTTTAGTGTTCCATTGTCTACCACGTTATCAAGAGAGAGTGCATTTGTGAAACCATGAACCCCGGTCCATTTTTAATCATAAGAAACACCTTTCCAACACTTTTATCACCACTTTTGTTTGCTGCCATTATTAAATCCGAAAATACAAAAACACTTTTACATCTTGCATTCATCATAAAAAACCAAAAATATCATTTATCATTACCACATCCTTGCATATTTATTTTACCATCATTGCATATTTACTACTGTTTGCATATTTATTTTATTATCATTCTCACACCTTGTGCTTGACAACCACTTGGTGAGGTTGAGGGCACAAAACAATTTATTTTGTTGCAGGTTCTCAAGAGAAGGATAAGGAGATAACACCTGAAATACTGGTTCCCCGAGAGTTCGATATTAAACCCTCGAGTCACCCCTCGTGGGGAAAACTGTCTTCCACTACTACATACACTCTGCACTTGGAGTCTCAACCTAACCCATTTACTTTTCACGCAGGTACCACGCGAAGGGGCTAGCAACTGTTTTCTGACACCATTGTGGGGTAACTACGTGAAGGCCATCACTGGGCTGCGCCCCGGCCAGACTTTTCTTTTCGTAGATGGTAAGAAGGTTTTTCCGCTGCGACCCGGGCCATGGCCAGGTTGCCTGGGCCCAGCTCCGTCTAATATAATCAGTCGGTGGCAGTCTAGTTAAAACAAATCGATAAATTAGTTGGTTAGATGATGGAATTAGCTGCCCATATTTGCACGCATATTAGAGACCATCACCAGGTCACGGACTGAACATGTATAGTAGTCCTTCCCCCGTAAAAATTTAACTACTACACGACTATTAGCTGCTTCAGTTAAAAATAACACTACTACAGGTAGCTGCATGCATGCAAGTATCGGTGTAGCAAAACAGATTCATTACGTAAGCACGTGCCAAAGTCGTGTCTGTTGGGCACGTGTTCGCACTGGACCCGTTCAAGTCCTGTAGTATATATCTTAATTGTAGTTTTGTTGACGTTTTCAATGTTAGAAAAGTTAAGGGACAGGACTAGGCTTTCCGTCCGATCCCCGGGTCGCCAGCCCGACACGTGTCCACTAATATAGGCTAATCCCGCTTTTGCTATAAAACTCCTGATTTTTGCTGCAAATCGTCCCGCTTTTGCTGCATTGTAGCAAAAAACGGTTCGTACACAAAACATGAAGGGAAAAATTCTGGCCTCGCCGGAGACCTCGCCGGATACGTGGTAGCAAAAAGTTTATGCTATTGTAGCAACAGAAAAGTTCTATTGTAGCAAAATCACTTCACCGGAGACTCTCGCCGGAGACATCGCCGGAGACCTCACCCGAGACCTCGCCGGAGACGTGGTAGCAAAAAGTTTATGCTATTGTAGCAACAGAAAAGTTCTATTGTAGCAAAATCAACTTCGCTGGAGACTCTCGCCGGAGACCTTCTCCGGCGGCGTGTGCATGCTGCAATGCTGCAATATAACAATTTTTTTTTGCTATTATTGTTATGTGTTTTGCTACAATAGGATAAAGTTTTTGCTACGATGTTTCCGACGAGGTCTCTGTCGATGTCTCCGGCGAAACCGATTTTGCTACAATAGCACATTTTTTTTGCTACGGGATCTCCGGTGAGCTCTCCGGTGAGGTCCGACGAGTCCGGTGAGGTCGCCGGCGAAATCAGTCTTTTCTAATCTATTTTCTGGACGAACCGTTTTTTGCTACATAGGAGCAAAAGCGGGCAATTATTTGCTACGCGGTAGCAAAAACGGGATTTGAACAGAAAAAAGGGGACACGTGTTGGCAGGGGGACCCGGGTGATCTTTCCCAAAGATCCCCGGATGATTACTATACTTTTCCAAAATTAAGGCCGGCGGTGCAGTTAATAACGTTGCCCGTGAACAGCTTCAAGGTGCACGCACTAGTTAACTACAATCAGGAATACAGTGGCGGGACAGGAACTGCAGCTAAACTATGTACTTACCTGGACACCATGTTTTGTATGTTGATACATATACTCCTCCTGATTTGCTTCGTTATCTTTTCTAAAGCAAAAAAAAGATGGATGATATGTTTTGCTCTCGTACATTACAACACACATACATTCATTCTCCACCAGAGGAGGTCGACCGAGAAAGCAACTCGACGTACGTACGTACGTGTGGATGCTGGATCCATCCATCGAAAGGGCCGGCCGGCTAGCCAAGCCAATGGATGGATCGATATGGTTTAGATGCCAGCACTTTGCCTCGTAAAGAAAGGTCTTTTACATATGCTCCAGCCAGCCAGCCTGCTTTTCAATTGTGGCATCCTCCTCGTTAGATCGCCCAATCCAGGCATAAAGCGGCCAGCTACTTTTGCAACCTCTTTTTCGGAGGTAATTACAAAAACATATCACATTTGGGGCGGTGGTAACACGTCAGTACCATTCCTGTAATTTTTTTCATGTCAGTGTCATCTCTGGGACTAACGACAACAGATCGCACTGATTTCTATCTAACTACGTTTTGACAGCAGTGCTGACCGATTGGGCTAGGGGTGTAAACGGATCGGATCGGATCGGATCGGATTTTACCTCTACCATATCCTTTACCATATTTTTTTCTCGGATTCGGATCGGATCGGATAATGAACGGTTGCGGATTCGGGGGCGGATAGATATAATCACGGATTCGGAACGGAAACGGAGCGGATTCGGGGCGGAAAGAAAATTAGTCGGATCGATATGCGCAATGTATATCATCAAGCCACATAACCAAAAATAATAGCTCAACAACATAATAATCTAACAAAGTTATACTCCATAGTATGTAGAATGACCATGCAAGGGAGTCGTTGTTCAACAAATGAGCTCCACAACTCACTAAATACAAATTGTGCTCTATTAGTTTAGACATTTCGGTAGAAAATCGGATTATTCGGATTATAACCATCGGATAATCCTAACTAATATTCGGATAATCCATATTCGGATGCTATTTTTCATACCATATCCTATACCGTATCCGGGTGTTCAGTTCGGAATCGGATATCCTTATCCAGCAAATTCTTCGAAACCGGATATGGATTCTTTAAAACGGATTCGGCGACGGATTCGGTGCGGAAATTATCCTATCCGTTTACACCCCTAGATTGGCCCCACCTGTCAGAGCTGACTAGGCAGCACACGTGGACGTAGAGCTGAGGTGGAAATGGACCCACATGTTAGCCCCCACCTTTTCCCCTCTTTCTCTCTGTCCCTCATTCTCCTCTCTCTCTCTCACCGCCGCCCACCGCTCCCTGCTCCGGTCAGCTCAGCCCCCTCCCTCCCATCCAGTCCAGAGTGTAGTAGCTGCTCGATCTGGGGCGGATTCAGACGAGACGACGACTCAGACGAGAAGGGAGCAACACGCGGCCACGGCGAACGCTCCAATCGACCACCGCAATGCGACAGCGGTGGCGGACGACGCCTTCAGGTCCTTGTGCTTGTGGTCGGCGGGCTCCGACGACGACGGGTCGTCGGCCGGTGGAGGCGCGGGAGGAGAACTCAACGTCGCATCGGCGGCGGGTGCCAGCGCCGGCGCGGGCTTTGGTGCAGCAGCCGGCGCGCCGACGAAGAGCTCGAGGGGCAGCAAGAGGCTGTCCACCGTGAGCACGCACACGGGTGTGTCGTCCAGGACCGTGTCCGCGACGCGGGACTTCCGGACGCCCGTGTCGAGCGACACGGCGTCGATGTGCGCCACCACGGACACGTTGTACCTGCCGGACACCGTGGAGGCCAGCGTGCGGAGCGAGCGCGCCGACGCCTTGATCAGCTTGAGCGACGCCCTGGGGTTGTACGACGGCAGCGCGTGGTACAGCAGCAGCGCGACGAGGTTGGCGCGGGACATCTTGTCGACGTCCGGCGAGCCCTTGGCCTGGAAGGCTGCGTCGTTGGGCGCGAACAGGGTGAGCCCCTTGTCCATGGCCGCCTGGTACGCCATCAGCACGCCGGGGGTGTCGGCGACGAGCGCCGCAAACCGCTTGCACCCGGCCTTCTCCAGCAGCTTGGTGAGGCTGGCGATGGAGGGCACGTCGAAGAGGCCGTCGAACTCCATGGGCGCCGAGATCTCGAGCACCGCGAAATCGTACTCTGTCTGTTTGAGGGCCTTCACCATGGTGGCGTCGTACGTGTCGCCGGGGCTGGCGGCGGCCTTGAACCCGAAGCCGCCGCCGTCGAGCTTGGCCATCTTGACGCTGCCCACGTGGCTGCTGGCCGCGTTGCCGGCGGCCTGGTCGAAGGTGTCGGTGAGCGTGTCGCCGTCCGGCAGCGCGCGCAGCTTCTTGGTGTCCTAGTAGTCGAGCAGCGAGTGGAGGCGCAACGCGTTCTTGATGGCGCCCAGCTCATCCCCAGCGTCGGAGACGAGCGTGGACAAGACGGCGTCGGCGAGGACGAGGCAGGTGAACTAACCTGGTCAACGCAAGCCCAGCCTAGGGAAAATATGTAGGGCTGACAGGTGGGCCCCACGTCCACGTCAGTTCACCATCCACGTGTGTTGCCTAGTCAGCCCTTACGGATGGGCCCGGTCGGTCAGCCCTGCTGTCAATATGCTGTTAGACAAAAATTAGTGCGAGCTGTTCTCGTTAGTCCCAGAGATGGTACTAACATGATTTTTTTTTCCAAGAATGGTACTGACCCGTTACCACTGCCCCAAATGTGGTATGTTTTTGTAATTTCCTCCTCTTTTCCGCCTGTCTAAACAAAAAGATAGCTCGAGCTCTGACCGGTTATTGGGAGAGGAAAGAAGGAGGAATCTGTACTTGTGTAGAGCAAATTGTGTAAACCTGAAAGAACATCACTACTAGTAGTTCTCTTTATTTCTCACGCACGCCTTGGCAAGCTAGGGCCTATGGCCTATATAGTTTCGTTTCCTCCCTTGATCGTGACGCGGTTTTTACTCCATTTAATATAGCCCCTCTTTAGATCGTGCGCAGCATACTTAGAATCACAAGAACAGAAAAAACACACACAAACGTGACATGTGACATGTTTGGAAACACAAAACGTGTGATTACGAAGCACGAAAAAACTCTAGGAATAGCCCATGCATGCATGTCCTGAATACCTTAATTCAGGTTACAAATAAGGGTGAGTATATATTGTTCAAATTCTATAAAATTAAAGCTTAGTAAACGAATACACATGAATTTGTTTGGCACCATTCTTTTGATCCGAAGCATATGCACACGAAAAGATCATAAATACCTAAATTTTACAAAAAAAAAAGATCCATGAAAATTCCTACGATCCAAATAGAACATTCTATGCCATGCTCTACTTTCTACTCTGTTAATTGTTACCTCATTTTACTTTAGTGATGGACGATGTGGCAAATGTTTGAGGCCCGTGAAAGTCAGCTTAATGTAAAATTAAGGTGAACGTATTCGGTTGGCCTCAAAGTACAAGCGCCACCACCAGCTAGATGAAACAGGGCAGCAGCCTTGTAGTTGTAGGGACAGCACAGTACTAGTAGTACGAATAGAGTACCAGTACATTCATGTAATTAATTAAGGATGATCCGCAGTTATGGATTCTAAAACTACCTACTCATGTCACCATGAACCCAAATGATGCAGCTAGCTACTCCAGAATAGAGTAAGTGCAATTGAAGGCCGCACGAAATGCTGCCGCTTGCACAAAATTGGCATGCCGAATGGACATCCATCCCATGCTGATTAAAATCACTTACTCTCCATTACCTACGCACCCACACCACATGCTTACTCAGTTCAAGTAGCACAATAATTATGGATGCATAATAGTGCCAATTACTAGTGCTACATGTGCCTTGTTTGTGGGCAATTAATTGCTAAGCTTGTACGCAATAACTAAGCAACCCACCTGGCCATCTTCAGTTAGAATTCTCACATTGATTAGTAAGTTGTTGCACTTGCACGTACATACATCTTTTTAAGCATGAACATTGACACACGATGGAACAATTGAACGAATCTGTGGGGGTTGGTAGTTAGTTAACCAACACGAAACGAAAGATCATCGTAATCGTGGCCCAATCAATGAGATTAATCAATCAGGCAGCAATCTGATCACCACCAACACCTACCACCTTTTGGCCAATCCGGTCTCTAACATTACGTCCTTCACTCTCAAATCCCACCAAAAACAACTAATACTTATGGGGGGATAAGAGAGTAAGAACAAAGAAGAGAACCACAAAAGAACTCCAAGATCTAGATCCACTAGGTTCTCCTCGCTTGGAGGAGAGATGGATTGGTGAAAATGTAGATCTAGATCTCCTCTCACTTTTACCTCAAAGATTTGTAAGAATCATGCGAGGAATTGAGAGAGGGGCAAGCTTTCCAAGGTCAACAATGGTGGGAGAGAGAGACAAAAACGAGCAGCCCAAGCTTGAATAAGGGGAGGGGTATTTATAGCCCCTCCCACGAAAATAGCCATTGCAGCCACACTTAGACCGGAATATCCGGTCCCTGACCCAAATATCCGGCCTAAAAATCCGGCTGAGTACAGAGGCTCGCGCCGAGAAGACCTTAGCTGATTTTCTGAAAAAACTGGGGAGGACCGGATATTCCGGTCCCAACTTAACCCGGAAATTCTGGCCTACCCGGATATTCCGGTGCAGAACAAAACTGGAATATCCGGTTTGCTGAAAACTGACAGAAACAGTAAAACGAAAACTGTAATATCTTTTTCATCCGAACTTCGATTTCGATGATCTTGGGCTCGTTGGAATCGCAACGAAGAGCTCTTCAAGATCATGTAGAGAAACATCATAGTCCAAAGATGGAGGATAAAACCAAATGTAGAAAGGTAAAACTTTTCTATTAAAGAACAACCGGTAAATCCTCCACCACCAAGAAACCAACAAGTTTTTCATCAAGACTTCGTTTTCTATGATCTTAGCCTTGTTTCGAAGATAATCACAAGCCATACAATATCATGCATATACACATCATAGTCCATCATGTGAGGAGGAAACCACAAGGAGAGAGTTTGACCTCTCTAGAAAAGATAAGTCGGTAAAACCTCCAACATAAAAAGCGCAACAAGATATTCATATGAAATCTATTTTTGATGAACTAGAGCTTGTTATGGAGATGAACACAAGCTCTAAATTCTCACATGGATAAAAGCCAAATAACAACCAACAAAGATGATAGGCCAAGTATGCAAATGTTTGAGCTCTCCACAAAGATGCGATCAACTTACTCACTTGAGAGCCTCTTTTGATAGTACGCCGTCTATCTTATAACCCGGTCTCCTACTAACACCATGAGACCGATAAAATAGAAACCCTATCAAGATCATACCTTTGCCTTGCGCATTCCACTTGAGCTAGATGATGCCGATCTTGACTCCCTCAAGTTGGAACACCTTTCTTGATTGTGCTTGCGAGCACATCACTAGTAGGGATAAGCCTTTTAGTGGCGCACCATTTTGGTGATTCTGTGGCGCATGGGGCATGCGCCACAGACATCACGCCACAAAAATATTTATTCTGTGGCGCACGCCGTCCGTGCGCCACAGAAAAAAATATGTGGCGCACCCCCAGAAAACAGATGAGCCACAGAAAACAACAATTCTGTGGCGCACCCCTACCCCGGTGCGCCACAGATTTTTTTTTTTTGAATTTTAAAAAAAGGCGGCCAGATCTAGATCTGGATTTTCAAAAAATCCAAAAAAAATTCAAAAATCCAAAAAAAATCAAAAAAATCAGAAAATGAAATAATTTGGAAAACCCTAAATATTTGAATTTTTTGAACATTTTGAACACTCGAAACATATCTCAAATGATGACTTCCCAGTAGGTCACCCATCCTCAGATTGCTCCAACCCAAGCACGCTTAACTTCTAAGTTCCATTCAATTCAACTACCTCATGCTACTCAGGTTCTTATTGATAATAGTATCATATCAACCCTCTTAACCCTTGTGTATGTGTATATATGTGTGTGTAGTTTATGTATGGTATATATGTGTATATATATGTGTTTAAAAAATCCAAAAAAATTTAAAAACTTCAGAAAGAAGATCAAAAAATCCAGAAAAATTCAAAAAAAATCAAAAAATTCAAAAAATCAAAAAAATTCAAAAAATCCAGTAAACTTCAAAAAATCCAAAAATTCAACAAATCCAAAAAATTTGAATTTTTTGAATTTTTTTATTTTGTAGAAAAAAAACTTCTTTTTGAAATAACTTTTTACTCTTTCGGAATTTCCCGATTCTGAGAAAAGTTCACCGGGGGGGGTAGGCATGCGTGAGAGGGACACTACAAGAAATATGCTATCCTATGACCTTTTATTGTGACGCTCAAAATATTGGTCATAGATCTATGACCATTTTGAACCAGTTGGTCATATGCTGTTTTTGAGGGTGTAAACAGCACAAATTTATGACCAATTTTGTCAGAAAGGTCATGATCTCCTAACATGAATTGGTCATAATGCAAATAACATTAATTTAATATATTTTTTCTACCCGATTACGACCAATTTAAATGGTCGTTCGTATTAGTTGTCAGCCAACTCAGCAGTCTCGCCTACGTGTCACTGCTTAGGTGTCATTTTTGCTTACGTGTCATTTCTTAGGTGTCATTTTCGCTTACGTGTCAATACTCAGCCATCTCACTGACAGGTGGGACCCGTTGACAGGAGGAGCACATATTGACTTGTTGACCGATCTGAACGGTGGGACACGCCATGTGACTTGTCATATGGGACCCATCCTCTTGCCATGTGGGACCAGTGGGACCCGCCATGTGACTTGTCATGTGGGACCCACCGTGTGACCTGTGGGACCCGCCATGTGGGACCCACCCTGCTGCCATGTGGGACCCGCCTGGTCGGACCCACCGTGTGACCCGCCTGGTCGGACCCACCGTGTGACCCGCCATGTGGAACCCACCCTGCTGCCATGTGGGACCCGCCATGTGGGACCCACCCGCCCTAACCAGCAGAAAACCGGGCCCAACAGGCCGCCGGTCCAACCGGAGGAAGGCCTCCTGCGGGAAAAATAAAATTGCGTCGCTCCGGAATCGAACCTGGGACCTCTTCCTTCGCACGCAAGCCTACAGGCTGCGCTAGCCACCATGCACGCATCATGTTTGTGTCATACTTGAACACTAATACCTTTAATTTATTGTGAGGACTAACTGGGTACACAAACAGGCTTGGGCCCGTTCGGCAAGGTAATGGGCCAGCGAGGCTGGTTTTTTTTTTCTACCTTTTCTTATTCTTTTATGTTTTATTTTATTACTTTTGATATTGAACTCAAATTTCAGCCAAATAAATTTTGCATTTTTTTGTATAGATATAATTTGAAATTATAGACTATTAGGGACTGTAATTAGTCAAAATAAAAAATAAAATACTACTAACATTATATATTGCTTTACATAGGGTTTTGAAGAATTTGAAATATTTTCTTTGGATTATTCTTTAAAATTAAATATATTTCAGAGAACACTTTTTCAATATTATTTCCTTATTCCAAGTTAATTATTTTTACTGTTAACTAGATCACATATAATGACACAACGCGAAGGTTTTCTATTTTTTTGATTTTGTTTTGATCGTATGCCGATTTCAAAATGCGGTCAAAACGGCGGACATGACCGTTCGTAGCTAGGGGCCGAATCTTGCGAAACTATTGTTGTATCTCTGATAAAATAGGTACTTGTGTACCCAAAAATGATTTTTTCAAAAAATCTTGAGCAAACTAGGATGCACCTGTAGTTCAAATTTCACCCGCTTCCAGTTGAATCGGCGGAATTTTGTCTTTTTAACGAGAGGTGGAGCGAAACCTTTTGCCACACAACAATTTAGTTAGTTGTACATAAAATGTGGTCTAGTGTTTTTAGAAAATGTATTGCTCAAATTTTGGAACATATTTTTGGTAGGTGCTTCACAAAAAAACCTATTTTAAGCACTTGAAAAATGAAAAGTGGTTTTTTTTTGTGAAACATGTCGAAATCTTTGGTCGGCAACATTGCTTTCCATCCCACAATGAACACATGTGCCAAATTTGGGCACATTTCGACAAACTATGTCATGAATGTGTCCAAAACATTGCTCCTTCATCTTGAAAGTTATGAATGTTCGTTCGTGATAGCAAGTTTTTGAGAACACTTTTCCAGTAAAACTTTCGCAATGCAAGTTTATAATTTTTTGTGGTAACTAGGTCACATATGATGACGCTACGCGAAGGTTTTACATTATTTTGATTTTTTTTAATTTCGTGTGCTCATTTGAAAATCTAGTCGAATTCGTGGCCGTGACCGTTCGTGTCTAGTATTTGAATCATGTGGATATTTTGATATATCTATGATGAAATGGATACTTGTGAATGTAAAAATGAAATTTAGGAAAATAACGGGCAAGCAGTGTGACAGCTGCAGTTCAAAATCTAGCCGTTTCCAGCTGAATCGACATGAATTTGTCTTTTTAACGAGAGATAGATGGAAACCGTTTCACACGCAACCATTTGTTTATTTGCAAATAAAATGTGGTCTAGTATTTTTTTTTAAATGAAGTGCTCCTATTTTAGGACATATTTTTGGTAGTTGCTTCACAAAATAACCCATTTTTCGCATTCGGAAATAGAAAAATGATTTTTTCGTGAAAGGAAAATGAAAAGTTTCTTCGGCAACATTGTTCACGGTTCCAAGATACACGTTTGTGCCCAATACGGGCATATTTAAGAAAACTATACCATGAATGTGGACATAACATTCGTCATTTGGCCCTAAAACCATGAATCTTCATAGATGATACCTCATTTCTGAGAACACTTTCTTAAGAAAATTGCCGTATTCCGAGTTTATGATTTTTGATGGATACTAGGACACATATAATGACACCACGCGAAGGTTTTCCATTTATTTGATTTTTTTTTGAATTTCGTATGCCGATTTCAATATACGGTCAACTCGGGGGACATGACCGTTCGTAGCTAGGGGTTAAATCTCGTGAAGATTTTGTTATATCTCTGATGAAATAGGTACTTGTGTACCCAAATATGATTTTTTCAAAAAATCATAAGAAAACCATGAGGCACCTGTAGTTCAAATTTGACCCCCTTCCAGCTGAATCGGCAGGAATTTGTCTTTTTTACGAGAGGTAGATAGAAACTGTTTAACACGCAATCATTTGGTTAATTGTACATATTATGTGGTATAGTAGTTTTATAAAATGTATTTCTCCTATCTTACCACATATTTTCGATAGGTGCTTCACAAAATAACCCATTTTTTGCACCCAGAAAATAAAAAATGATTTTTTTGTGCAAGAAAAATAAAAACTTTCTTCGGCAACATTGTTCACGGTTCCAAGATACACGTTTGTGCCCAATATGGGCATATTTGAACAAACTATGCCATGAATGTGGCCATATCATTCGTCATTTGGCCCGAAAGCCATGAATCTTCATAGATGATACCTCATTTCTGAGAACACTTTTCCAAGAAAATTGCCGTATTACAAGTTTATATTTTTTTTGTGCTAACTAGGTCACATATCATGACTCCACGTGAAGGTTTTCCATTTTTTTGATTTTTTTTTGAATTTCGTATGCCGATTTCAAAATACGGTCAAAACGGCGGACATGACCGTTTGTACCTAGGGGTTGAATCTTGGGAAAATTTTGTTGTATCTCTGATGAAATAGGTGATACCTCATTTCTGAGAACACTTTTGTATCTAAAAACCATTGTTTCGAAAAGTTATGAGAAAACTACGAAGCACCCCTGTTTTTAGCACTTAGAAACCATTTTAAATGGCCACATTGTTTGGAACCAATCAGAATGCAGAGCCACTCTGCCCACGGATCACCCTACTGAAGCCTGATCTGAGTCGTCCATAGCTTTTGATCCAACGGCTCTTGCTCACTTGTCCTAACAAAGATTCAGAAAAGGACAACAGCGCGTGGCACCCTCTCCTCTTCCCTCCGTAACCTAACCCTAGAAATCATTTCCCCCCCGCCGCCGCCGCTCACCAGATCCGCACTCACCCACCCACCCCTTCCCCGCTTCATTCTCTCTCCCTCTCCCTCGATTCAGATCGACGGCGCCACCGCTGCCCCACGGCAGGCAGGCCGTGGACGCGCTGCCTCTCCGCGCTGCATCGCCTCCACCCCATTCCTCTCTGCGTCCCCGTCACTGCATCGCCTCCATCCCCTTCCTCTCTCGCATCCCCGAAACCCTAGAGCCCACCACTTCTCTCCCCTCGCCGGTTTCTATAGATGCGCCGCCACCGCGACTGTGAGGCGGACCTGCTGCTGCCGCTGCTCTCCTCCGACGAGCTGCTGCTGACCAAGTTCTCCACCGCAGTGATGGGCGGCTCCGACTCCTCCGTCTGCACGTTCGTCCTCGACCTCGTCGTGGCAGGCAGGCCGTGGACGTGCCGGATCTGAAAGGCCGGGCGTGCTGCTGCCGGCGTCTTCCACGTCCCCGTCTGCGACGGCGTCCCACGACCAAGGGAGCTAGCCGCCGAGCGCTACGCCCAGGCGCACATCAAGCTGGACGGTCACAGGTACGTGCTTTTCGTATCTCCCCTCTTCGCTCCCCTGCGCCTCGATTGGTTTGCTAATGCGGGCTGTGTGGTTAATTGTCGTGTGGATGTGGATGATATCTCGGGCAATTTTGATGTGGATGATATCTAGGCGTAGATGGTTGTGATTCGGCTGCTCCTTGTGTTGATCTCGAGGTGATGCGATCAAATGACATGGATTTGTTTCCATCATGGTTAGATTAAATTTATAGATGTGCTAAGTCTCTGGCTTCTAGATAAGATTTCTTACAACAGTTTTAGACTTAATTATGCTTGTACATTTGCCTGCTTATGACAAGATTTTGAAAATCTATTCAAGTACTTTGGTTAATTAGCTTAATTCTTGTTCAAAATAAATGAGTAACTAAATATATATTTTAATTGATACAGATTCAATTATATATGTCAAATCAATACATACTTGTGTTTGTAAACTGCATAGACAGCAATCAAACTAAGGATAGCAGCAATCAAACAAGAAATTTGTTCGTTTTGGAGAAATATGTCATGGTTCGTCATAGAATTAAATGTCCTTGTGAACCTGTGTGTCTCCCTCTTTGTACCCCTTTTCTCCCTCTGTTGGTTCCCATTTGTATGATCTTTTCTCCCTTTTTAGTATGTTTTGCTCAGCTTGTCAATGATGCAATAACCTATTGGCTGCCGTCTGATGCTACTGTTTATTATCTAGCTTGTTTTGTGTCTCAAGAAAGACACCTGCTCATTTTACTTTTGTTTGTTTGGACAGGCGTTGAACTACCTCGAATTCAAGTGTCTCCTGTACCAGATCTGCCACATAGCCTCTGATATGATCAAGGGCATGACTTTGGAGGAGATCCGAAACACGTTCACCATCAAGAACGGCTTGGCAACTTTTGGCTTTCAGGAATGTAAGGTTTCCGGCTTAGATTTACTTCAGGAATAGGCAGATTGTGGCACTTGGTTACATGGATCCTAGTTAGAAAACACCTCATTTACGAGGTGGCTGGGACATAATGAACTGAGACCTACCTTGCTATTTTCCTTGTAATGGTGAGATTCTAATGGTACCATAGGCAATTCAATTCTGTTGCACATATGTGTACAGATACAATGCAATACTTGTTTATAATACTTGTCTCCTACCATGCAAAGGAGTAATTCTTGACTTCTCGCTATCAAGATATCAATCATAATCTGTGCATACTTGTGTATGATATTTGTCTGTCGCGACACTCCTGTTTGTTATATGTTGCTTGAGTCATATATTAAATGCACTGAGATCCTCCCTTTCTTTGAACAGGCAAGGAATGTTGACCTGCTGGACAGTGTGACCATCCAGCTTTCTGAGAACACCAAGGTTGAGGTACTCGTTGATTGCAATGACTGCGAGCTTCTCTATCGCTCCGCTGCAATGATCAACCAGGTTAGATTTTTGTGCCTCTGCCTTTTTCTTTGAAGTTGCTTATTTCTAAAGCTGATATGGGAGCTAGACTACCCTGATAAACCATAATTAAGTTTGATATATTGCATGGGATATTGAGCTGTGAACCTGGCATTTATATCAACTTCTACGTTTCAAATTTTTGGTACCACCTGTAAGTTTTGTGTACAGCGAAGCTTTGTGTTCTATCTGACACTGTTTAGCTGAAACAATAGTAGCATTATTTCGATTGCAAGGTTAGGAGTACTTTTTTGTTTCCATCTGATATTATGATGAAATGGTGAACTGCTGCTGGGCGTGTCTCCCAGCTATAGGCCAGAAAGAGCTGGTAAATGAGAAGACACAGAGTATATCAGATTGTTCAACAAGTGATGTCCTATTCTTTAATGTTTTGTAAGCATGTCATTCTACAATATGGTATTCTACTGTCATTGTCAATATGATGTATTATTTACAGTACACAGTAGAATTTGTTTTTGAGTTCTTGAATGTATTATTTTACTTGTTTTTTGTGCCTAGTCATTATCCTTGTTCATATCCATTGATTTATTTACAGCTCTTACTTGAAAATGTGGTTGTTCCTTTTTTACAGGAACTCCAGGCCTAAGATAGAAGTGTGAAGCCATTAGGCCAAGTGCGAAGCCGTGAAGCCCTACTCAGCAAAGTGAAGCATATTTCTGTGTTGTAATATATCTGGGTTGTAATAGATTGTAATAGACTAATTTTGTGTTATTTGACGAATTTCATGTGTTATCTCTGTTGTCTTTTAAATATTGATCATTTAAGTGATGATTTGAAAAGATGTGAAATGGAAACCTGATCAGTGAGTCATTTCTGAAAATTAGCTACCAAATTTGGTTGTTTCTGACGCGTGGGTCCAATTTATGAGATCAACATGACCAGTGGGCCAATCTGACTAGTGGGACCAGATCCAAATTATAATAGCTGAAAATATAAAATCAATAGAATATAAATTAAATATCCACGGCCCAGAAAATAAAATGGTTAATTTGTTTGGCAGGCCCAGAAAATAAAAAGGCCAAATTGTTGGGTTTGGCCCATGTTGCCGTCCAATATTGACAGGAAAAAACATTAAATTGTCTGAATTATTGGGCTTGGCCCATCTAGAATGGTGAACTGGACTGGGCTGATTCTGATATATGACCATTTCATTTGGTCACAAATTTGCCACGTCAGTTTTGCCACGTTGGATTTGACGTGGCGTGGCCAGATTGCCAGTGACCAAAAAATTGGTCATAAAATCTGTGACCTTTTCTCTTGGTCATAGAGGTGTATGACCAATCCAAAAAAAAGGTCATATTGGATCGTTAGTGACGCTCATAACGTGACCAAGTGTTTTTGGTCACAAAAAGGTCACAAATTAAAATACGTGACCATTCAGTGACCAATATTGAGGGTCATGGCATAGCATATTTCTTGTAGTGGGAATTTTTTTTTCTGTGGCGCACCAACCTCCATGCGCCACAGAACACATTATGGAGGTTGGTGCGCCACAGACATTCTGTGGCGCACATGGCAAGGTGCGCCACAGAAAGGACATGGCAAGGTGCGCCACAGAAAGTGACATTTCTGTGGCGCATGTGGCCTGGTGCGCCACAGAATGTGACTTTCTGTGGCGCATGTAGCCTGGTGCGCCACAGAAATGTGATCCACAGAAAGGCAATTTCCTAGTAGTGCATGCTTGATGAAGACTTCTCCAAATACTCCCCCATACACCATTATGGGAGAGCCTCGCTTAGCTCTGTCTTCATGTATCCACTTGCACTTCATCTTCTTCTCTTGATATAGATGATGGCTTGGAGATAAACATGAATGTTCACTCAATCTTCTTTTCCAAGTCATGCTTGCAATAAGCTCAACTCTAGATGACCATTCTTCGTATAAACCCATTGGATAGAACCTTGGTCATCATATAATTTTCTAGAGTCCAACACATGAACTCCAATCTTCTTCATGGACAAGATCTATAAAGATATCTCAATACAAATATTAGTTCATAGCGATTGTCATTAATAACAAAATCACACATGAGGGCACATGCACTTTCAGCTGGTCAATAGGATTTTCCTACTAGGACTTGCATGGGAAGGCCTCACACGCGTTATTTTCTTTAAACAATCATTTTGCCTCGGTCTATTATGTTCTGTTGTAAGACTATTTGGGGCTTTGGGGCTAAACTTGCAACAACTAAAGGATTTAAAATGTACCCAAATTATGAGTGTGTCTTCTGGCCGAGCATACGCCATCCATTGTTCTTACCATTTTTACCTGGTTAATTAATTGTATTATTTTTTACCTTTTAAACAAAACTAAATCTTGTACATAGTATCTTAGTAATCTATACTTCTTATAAAGTAAAACCCCACTAAGTGCAATTAATATTTTTCTATCTCCACATGCAAGCTATCCATATCACTTGCTCTTTTAGCCAATCAGTTGTCCATGTCATCCCACTAACATTCATTAATTATTTCCTATCTCTACATGCAAGCATCCACATCATATTTTTTAACCCTTTAAATTGTTCACATCATTTTTTATGTTCGAATGATAAGATCACACCATGTCTCTATGGATTTACACAAGTAAATAATCTACAAATAGAACACTAGAATTAGTTTCGCCCGTGAACTTTTTGCCAATTATTTTGCAAGAATGAAAGTCATATAGCTGTTATTCGAAATTGTGGACTCTTCTAAAAATGTATTCACTCAAAAAGTTACTTCTTATAAAGCAAAACCCTACTAAGTGCAATTAATATTTTTCTATCTCCACATGCAAGCTATCCACATCACTTGCTCTTTTAGCCAATCAATTGTCCCTGTCATTCCACTAACATTTATTAATTATTTCCTATCTCTACATGCAAGCATCCACATCATCTTTTTTTAACCCTTCAAATTGTCCACATCATTTTTTATGTTCGAATGATAAGATCACACCATGTCTCTATGTATTTACACAAGTAAAAAATGTGTAAATAGAACACTGGAATTAGTTTCGCCCATGAACTTTTTGCCAATTATTTTGCAAGAATGAAAGTCATATAGCTGTTATTCGAAATTGTGAACTCTTTTAAATGTATTCACTCAAAAAGTTTGTAAAAATATTATGCGGCAATGGGCATGCCCTGTTCATGCAAGCCATCCACAACATCCGTTTCTTCAACATGTTGACATAGTCTTATCTATATTAATCAGATGCACCTCTAAACCATAACAATATTTAAATTATAAACCAAACATATATTTGATGTCTAAATTTTATAGCCTCTTGACTGCCATGATTAACTAAATCTTGCATCAGGTTTCATGTGTTTTATTAAATTTATTAAGAGATACCCGCTGCAACACGCGGGGTATCCTTCTAGTTCTATTGACGTCTTCAACCTTCGGAATAAAAAGGCCGGCGGTGCTGTTAATGCACCAAATGCAGCCAAACTATATTAGCTGGACAACATATATACCTTTGCTAATTTGCTCGTGACATTTCAAAGGCTAGCTACCTCACTTTTTAAGGCAATAAATTGGTTTGCCGCCGTACATCATACGTCCTGAGAAGAGGTCTATCGAGCTGGAAAGCAAACCGGGATAAGAATATGAGATAAGATGAGACGTGTGGACGCTGGATCTATCTCGAGGCCGGTTAGGCAATTGTATTGATCGATTCCTGCGTGCTCTGCGCTGCGCTGCACGGCACTTTGCCTCGGAAAGAAAGGTTTATCTCATCAGATCGATCTCATGCCCAAGCCAGGCATAAAGCGGTCAGCTTACTTTTTTGTACCTGCAAGGCTGTGTTAGTGCTACCTAGCTTTGTACCTGATGCTGTATTAATTCAGTAACACAAGTGCCAGTATAAAGGTAAACGACGAAGGCAGCATAGAGCGGACAAATGGCTCCCGAACTCCAGGGAGTTTATTTTTTGAAAATATTGAAAATGGAATTTAAATTTTTTTAAATGGGAAAAAACCCTAAATGTAGATAATGACGAACTCCACTGGTGTGTGATAAACCAAATATAAATTGTTGCATTTTAGGCTGAGGTTAATGAAAAATGTGTGCATCCGGGTGTGCTAAATGGTGCACATTTTTCAAACTTGAAAATTTGTCATTTTTGTGTAGGCTTGAATACGATGACTTTAAAACTGAGAGTTCGCACGCTGGTAGAGTTCAACATTATCCACACATATGACTTTTGTTTAGAATTTCTTGAAACTTATAAATGACGATTTCAAAATTTTCTAATTTTTTTTTCAAATAAAACGGCCACCTTGGAGCTGGGACTCGGTGTGGCTTCTGTAAGGCAGCATCCCTGTCTTGTAAATTGTTTTTAGAGACTGTCTTGTAAATTGTTGAAACCTGAAGAAAAAACATACTCTATCCATTCCTAAAAGTAAGGCATAATTGTTTTTCTTCTAAAAGTCAAACCATGTAAAGTTTGATCAAGTTTATAGAAAAAATTGTCAACAACTATAATAATATATGGGTAAACCATGTAAAGTTTGATCAAGTTTATAGAAAAAATTGTCAACAACTGTTACCAGCATGCCCATCTGCTGGGTTGGGATCATCAGTGCCGTTCTTGCTTGCCGGTGCATGTACCAGCTTCGAGAACTTGTCATTTGGCGCTGTTGTTTTGGCTACTCTGCCTGTAGTTCGTTTGGTCTGAAAATCTGGGTCCTGTTTGTGTTTAATGTTTGATCAACTCCCAAATGTGCTAGACTGGAATGTGAGGGGTTTGAACGACACTGATCGTCAAGATGCAGTGCATGAAACACTTGCTGCCTCGACGTGCCACATTGTTTGCCTCCAAGAGACTAAACTTGAGACCGTTTCTGCTTACGACGCTTGCTACATCGGGGGGAACCGTCTTAAGAGCTTTGCCGTGAAGCCCGCCACGGGTACGAGAGGAGGGATGCTACTCTTATGGGATGACTCGGTGGTGCAAATCAATAACATCTCCACCACCGAGTTTTGTCTCTCGGCCACCGTCCATACGCTAAACTCCGAAGAAGAGGGAGACTTCATGATCACCTCCGTTTATGGACCTACGGCTTCTAACCGTAAGGATGATTTCTTCGCGGAGCTTGTCAACCTAAAGCCACCTTCCGGTGTCCGTTGGTTGGTCCTTGGCGACTTCAACCAAATTAGACGCGCCCAAGACAAGAACAACCGCAACATCAACCGGCGAAGAATTAACCGCTTCCGGGCCGCCCTCCAAACTTGTGAGCTCAAAGAAATCCACCTCCAAAACCGGCGTTTCACTTGGAGCAATGGGAGAGCAACCCCAACTCTTTGCAAGCTCGACGCGTTCTATTGCAACTCCGAATGGGACCTCCGCTTTGACACGCATGTGCTCCATGCCCTCTCCTCCTCCTTGTCGGACCATTGCCCCCTCATGCTTGCCGATGACCGTGGCCCTCGCCGGCCAAGAACCTTCAAGTTTGAGAACTTTTGGACTCGCCTTCCCGGCTTCTTCGAGGTGGTGCAACATGCGTGGAATGAGCCAACAACCCACACGGAACCTTGTCAAGTCCTTTTCCACAAGATGCGCACCACGGGCATAAGATTATCAAGGTGGAGCCGGGGTCTCTTCCCCAACACCAAGGTGCTTGTGCATGTCGCACTCCTTGTCATCCTTCACTTTGACTTGGCCCAAGAAAGAAGGACGCTCTCGGCAAGCGAGCGTGACCTTAGAGACCGGCTTAAGAGGAAGGTGGTCGCTTTGGCCGTGGTTGAGAGAGCTAGAAAGAAGCAATGCTCCCGGATTACGAACGTTAAAGAGGGTGATGCCAACACAAAATTCTTCCACATGAGAATCAACTCCCGGAGAAGGAAAAATCACATTCACCGGCTCAAGCTTAACAACGGTTGGGTCACCGACCATGCGGCCAAGGAAGGAATCGTGAAGGACCATTTCACTTCGATGCTTGGCCGTGGCGAGGCTAGCACTCGGGATCTTAATTGGGAGGGAATGCACTTTGAGGAAACTAATTTAGAGAGCCTTGGAGACCCCTTCACCGAAGAGGAGGTGAAGAACGCTATCAACCAAATGCCATCCGACAAGGCTCCGGGTCCCGACGGTTTCACGGGGGTTTTCTTCAAGAAATGTTGGGATACTATCAAGATTGACGTCATGAGGGTGATACACCTTTTTGGAAACCTCCATGCCGAGAACTTCCATTGGCTAAACTCCGCAAACATTGCCCTTGTGCCAAAGAAAGAAGGTGCAGAGGAGGTGGCCGACTTCCGGCCAATTAGCCTCATCCATGCCATTGCAAAAATCATAGCCAAAGTGCTTGCTCTCCGTCTTGCGCCGCTCATGAATGAGCTAGTCTCCAACGCCCAAAGCGTCTTCATAAAAAAGAGAAGCATCCACGACAACTTCCTCTACGTCAAAAATCTTGCAAAGCGTTTCCACAAGAACAAGATCCCGGCGCTCCTCTTTAAGCTTGACATCCGGAAAGCCTTTGACTCCATTCGTTGGGAGTTCATCTTGGATCTCCTCCAACGACGGGGGTTCCCTAGCCGGTTCCGGGGTTGGATTGCCGCCTTACTCTCCACCGCCACCTCACGTGTGTTACTCAATGGTGTAGCCGGCCCTCACATCAACCATGGCCGTGGTCTTAGGCAAGGGGATCCGCTTTCCCCTCTCCTCTTCGTGTTGGCAATTGACCCCATCACACAAATCTTGGAGATTGCCACTAGAGAAGGTCTCCTCCACAAGCTTCGGGGGAGAGGGACCATTTTGCGGACCTCGCTCTACGCCGATGATGCGGCGGTCTTCGTGGCGCCCATAAAAGAGGACATCGCAAACTTTGCTTCCATCCTTCTCGCATTTGGCGAGGTCACCGGCCTATGCACAAACTTTGACAAGAGCTCCGTGGTTCCAATAAGGTGTAGCGCGGTCAACCTTGAGGAGGTTCTTGAGGGTATTCCGGCAACAAGGGCAACTTTCCCATTACGCTACCTTGGGCTACCCCTTTCTATTTGGCGGCTAAAGCGCTCGGATTTCCAACACCTCGAGGACAAGTGTGCCGGAAAGCTTCCGACTTGGAATGGGAGATACATTACCACGGCCGGTAGAGCGGAAATTGTCAAATCGGTTATTGCCTCCCAAGCAATTTACTACTTGACACCGCTTGTTATCCCGCCCGGTACTATGCTATTCTTGAAGAAGCTACAACGCGCTTTCCTTTGGTCGGCTAAGGATACTACAACGGGGGCTAAGTGCAAAGTTAATTGGGACCTTGTTTGACGCCCCAAGGAGCTTGGTGGGCTCGGCATCCTACACATGGAAAAGTTTGCTTCGGCCTTGAGGCTTCGGTGGCCATGGCTTGAATGGAAGGACCCCTCCAAAATTTGGGTGGGAAGTGGAAACCCTTGCACAAGAGATGATATGGACTTGTTCTATTCCGCAACTAAGATTACCGTTGGAAATGGCCTCAAGACACCTTTTTGGCATGCCCCTTGGTTGGAGGGTAGGAAGCCACGTGATATTGCACCGCTAGTCTTTGAGTGCTCTAGCAAGAAAAAATGTACGATCGGTCTCGCAATGCTTGACTCAAGTTGGGTTGGCAAGGTGCGCCTCGATGAGGACTTCTCCGTAGCCCACTTTGAGCAATTCGTGGAGCTTTGGATTTTGCTCTCCGACATACACCTCAACGCCAACGTGGATGACGCCATCACTTGGAAGCTCACGGAAAATGGAGAATACACGGCTAAGTCGGCCTACAAGATGCAATTCATGGGAACAATCGCCTCCTCCATGTTCACTTCGGTTTGGAAACCTTGGGCCCCTCCCAAGACCAAGTTCTTCGCTTGGCTTGCAAACCAAAATAGGATTTGGACGGCGGATCGCTTGGCAAGGCGGGGATGGCCAAATTGTGGGATGTGCCTTTTTGCAAACAAGTCACGGAGTCCACCACGCACCTCTTCGTGCATTGTCGCTTTACTAGAAGGATTTGGGACCTCATCAAAGGTTGGCTTGGCTTGCACAATGTTGACACGGCGGCTTGGGGAAACCTCAACTTCAACGAGTGGTGGCTCGCAATGACTATCACTCCTCCAAACCGGAAAGCCATCGCCTCGCTCACCTTGCTAGCCACTTGGGAGCTTTGGAACGAACGAAACGCAAGAGTTTTCCATAATAAGAGCGCGCCTTCATTTGTTGTCTTAGATAGAATTAAGAAGGAGGCTCGCATTTGGGTGCTCGCGGGTGCCAAGTGTTTGGGCATTTTGATACCGCGAGAGTAATTCGCTTTGTATTTGTTGGGTGGTTCGTCACAAACTTGCTCTTGCAAGCTTCTTCTTAATTAATATAAGGGGCAAAGCTTTTGCCCCACAGTTTCAATATATGGGTATCATATGAAATATATTTCGTGATATATCTAACAAGTATTTAGTTAGTATTGTACATGTTAATGGTTTTTGCTAAAAATTTGGTCAAACTTTACCTTGTTTCTTATGAAAAAAAATACGTCAACCTTTAGAACAGAGGTAGTAGTAGATGCTGATCCAAATGGTGTGCAGTAGCCAAGGCCACACACTCCATGCTCAACCTTTCTCACGGAACCTTTGGTACAAGTGCATGTCACGACAGCGAGATAGATGCGCCGAGGCACTGAGTAGGCCGGTGTGGACTTGCGCAAGAAACAGCACGGCATTCATACGGGGATCGGGGGAGCAGAGTACGTGTGAACGGAGCTCGCCCAAGCACACACAACACGAAATCATGGCCAGAATTCGAAGGTCAAAAAGATCGTCGTCACATCGACTCGCCGGCCGGTCGATCAACCTACGGCGGCAACTGAACCACTTGGTTGAGCTAGCGAGAGGGTGTGTGCCTTGCCTTGCGCTGCGGTCATTATGAATACTCCCTCCGATCACTTTTTAAGTGTCGTGAAAAAAGAACTGTTCAAGTATAACTCATTAGCTCAACTAGCGACATTTAATTCGGAACCGATCGAGGGAGTAAGTAGGACTCATCTAGTGGAAGCAGTTCTCCACGTCAGTTCCAGTTGTAGTTGTACCAAAAAGGATCCCTACGTGACCGCGTAGCACCGACGAGCGACGTCGCGGTCTTGCCGATAACGACGCCGATCCATGCATATGGTTCTAGATTCGCTACAAAGAACTTCGATCTGCGATCGTTAGAGTCTGGCTCTAGAATTATTATTATGTGATGATTTGTTGCTTGGAGCCAATAAAGTAAGCTTAACGTAGAAATGATAAATTCAATCGCCAAAGTACCAAGTGGTACTCGACACAGCTTCAAGAACACTAGTAGAAAAAGGACTTTTCGTCCGGAGTACTGTTTCGTCATTAGCCCCGGTTCAGGCAAAAACCGGGACCAGTGCCTGGCACTGGTCCCGGTTCGAGCTGCCAGGGCCCCGTGGGGCATTGGTCCCGGTTCGGTTGGGGGCATTGGTCCCGGTTCATGCCAAGAACCGGGACCAAAGCTCCAGAGCCGGACCACGTGGCATGCCGCGGAGCTTTGGTCCCGGTTCGTGCCAAGAACCGGGACCAATACCCCTCCCCTGCCTATATATTGTTGCCCCCACCCCCCTCTCTCCTCTGTTTTTTTTTCCTGGATTGGTGGGAAGTGGGGGTGCTAGTTTTTTTTCTCTTTGCCACGCACAAGATGTGTTCGATGAAATGCCCGACCCGCACCGAGGTTAGCAACTTTATCCTTTTCGTCTGTAATTGATACAGAAATATTGCACGTGTCGATGTACGGTGGTCATTTCACTATTCAAGATGTTATTGTAATGGTATTTGATAAACTTAATTATATATATGATGCAGATGGATGCACGGATGCGATGGATGTACGGCGAACGACGCAGTTCCGAGTTTATTGCAGGCCTGCATAAATTTCTCGATGTGGCTGAGGCAAACAAAGTGAATAATTTTATGCCTTGTCCATGTGAGAAGTGTCGGAACGTCAGGGAGTACTCTGACCCGAGAACCATTCAAGACCACGTGATTCGGAAAGGTTTCATGCCCAGCTATAATTGTTGGACCAAGCACGGAGAAAGAGGGGTTACGATGGAAGACAATGAAGAAGAGGAGGATGATGACAACTATCCTATGTTCCCTGAGGAATGCGGTGATACTGTTATGGAAGACGTTGAAGAAGAAAGAGGTGAACATCGGGCATCAGATGAGCCCGCTGATGGTCTTGGTGGGGTCATTTCTGATGCAAAGCGAGAATGCGATACAGAAAAGGAGAAGCTAAAGTTGGAGGCCATGCTTGAGGATCACAAAAAGTTGCTGTACCCAAACTGCGAAGATGGCAGCACAAAGCTCGGTACCACACTGGAACTGCTGAAATGGAAGGCAGAGACTGGTTGTTCTGACAAGGGATTTGAGAAGTTACTGAAAATAATGAAGCCGAAGCTTCCAAAGGATAACGAATTGCCCGAGACTACATACGAAGCAAAGAAGGCTATCTGCCCTCTAGGATTAGATGTGCAGAAGATACATGCATGCATTAATGACTGCATCCTGTACCGCGGTGAGTACGAGAACATGGATAAATGCCCGGTATGCAATGCACTGCGGTACAAGATAAGACAAGATGACCCTGGTGATGTTGAGGGCGATGACGAGCCCCCCCGGAAGAGGGTTCCTGCTAAGGTGATGTGGTATGCTCCTATAATACCACGGTTGAAACGTCTGTTCAGAAACAAAGAGCATGCCAGGTTGTTGCGATGGCACAAAGAAGAGCGTAAGAAAGACGGGAAGTTGAGACACCCCGCCGATGGGTCCCAGTGGAGAAAAATCGACAGAGAGTTCCCGACATTTTCAGATGACGCAAGGAACTTAAGATTTGGTCTAAGTACAGATGGCTTTAATCCTTTTGGGGAGCAGAGCTCCAGTCATAGCACTTGGCCCGTGACTCTATGTATCTACAACCTTCCTCCTTGGTTGTGCATGAAGCGGAAGTTCATTATGATGCCAGTGCTCATCCAAGGCCCGAAGCAACCCGGCAACGACATTGATGTGTACCTACGGCCATTAGTTGATGAACTTTTGCAGTTGTGGTCCGAACCAGGTGTACGTGTGTGGGATGAGCACAAACAACAGGAATTTGACCTACGAGCGTTGCTGTTCGTAACCATCAATGATTGGCCTGCTCTTAGTAACATTTCAGGACAGTCAAACAAGGGATACAATGCATGCACGCACTGTTTAGATAAGACTGAAAGTATACATTTGGGAAACAAGAATGTGTACCTGGGGCATCGTCGATTTCTTCCGAACGGTCATGCCGTAAGAAAGCCCGGCAAGCATTTCAACGGTGAGGCAGATCGCCGGAAGAAGCCTAACCTCCCTGATGGTGATGTTATATATGACATGGTCAAGGATTTAGAAGTAATCTTTGGAAAGGGTCCTGGCAGTCTATCTGTTCCGAATGACGCTGACAACCACGTACCCATATGGAAGAAGTGCTCTATATTCTGGGAGCTACCCTATTGGAAAGTCCTAGAGGTCCGGTCTTCAATCGACGTGATGCACGTGACGAAGAATCTTTGCGTGAACCTGCTAGGCTTCCTGGGCGTGTATGGGAAGACAAAAGATACACCGGAAGCACGGGCAGACCAGCAACGTATGAAAGACCCATACAACAAGCAGACGGATAAAGGGCGTAAATACTTAAGCAGATACGCTCTTACCAAAGCAGAGAAGGAAATCTTTTTTGAATGCCTGAGCAGTATCAAGGTCCCGGCTGGCTTCTCGTCAAATATAAAGGGAATAATAAATATGGCAAAGAAAAAATTCCAGAACCTGAAGTCTCATGATTGCCACGTGATTATGACGCAGTTGCTTCCGGTTGCATTGAGGGGGCTTCTACCGGAAAATGTTCGAGTACCCATTGTGAAGCTATGTGCATTCCTCAATGCAATATCTCAGAAGGTCATCGATCCAGTAACTCTACCAAGTTTACAGAAGGCTGTGGTCCAATGTCTTGTCAGCTTCGAGTTGGTGTTCCCCCCATCATTCTTCAATATTATGACGCATCTCCTGGTTCACCTAGTCGACGAGATTGCCATTCTCGGTCCTGTATTTCTACACAATATGTTCCCCTTCGAGAGGTTCATGGGAGTCTTGAAGAAATATGTTCATAACCGTGCTAGGCCAGAAGGAAGCATCTCAAGGGGCTATGGAACAGAAGAGGTCATTGAGTTCTGTGTTGACTTTATTCCTGACCTTAAGCCGATTGGTGTTCCTGAATCGCGGCATGAGGGGAGACTGAGTGGAAAAGGCACGCTAGGAAAGAAAGCACTGATATGTAGGGACGGGCATTCTTTAACTCAAGCACACTACACAGTTCTACAAAGTTCCACCTTCGTGGCTCCGTATATCGAGGAACACAAGAATTATGTACGCTCCAAGAACCCGGGGAAGGATGACTCCTGGATTAAAGAAAAACACATGGAGACCTTCGGCAGTTGGTTGCGATTACAGCTCATGAATGACACCACTGTCGGAGATCAGCTCTACTTGTTGGCCGCGTCACCATCTTCGACTGTATTGAATTTCCAAGGGTACGAGATAAATGGGAATACATTTTACACGATCGCCCAAGATAAAAAGAGCACCAACCAGAACAGTGGTGTCCGCTTTGATGCAACAAACGACGATGGGCAAAAGGACACATACTATGGTCGCATAGAGGAGATATGGGAACTTGACTATGGACCTACTTTTAAGGTCCCTTTGTTTCGGTGCAGTTGGGTCAACATGAATGGAGAAGGGATAAAGGTAGACCAGCTGTACGGGATGACAACAGTGGATCTCAAGAATCTTGGTTGTTACAAGAACGAACCATTCGTCCTAGCCAATGATGTGGCTCAGGTTTTCTATGTGAAGGACATGTCCTCCAGACCGAAAAAAAGAAAAAACAAGCAAACGAATACCGAAAAAAAGAAAAAACAAGCAAACGAATACGATGAGCCAAAGCGTCACGTAGTTCTTTCAGGGAAAAGAAACATCGTGGGAGTCGAGGACAAGACAGACATGTCAGCAGATTATGATAAGTTTGATGAAATTCCGCCCTTCACAGTGAGAACTGACCCAAGCATCCCGTTAAATAATGAAGATGCTCCATGGTTACGGCTGAAGCGATCATAGGCCAGGGACATACGCGAAGAAGGGTTCATGGCTTTTATGTAAATCAATGTAATGTATTAAACCTTTATGTGATGTGTAGTAATGTATTAAACCTTTATGTGGTGAAACACGCGTGGTAGGTGGTTGTCGGCTCCCACACCTCCCGTGGGAACCTCTCAAACCTCAGCTTCGACCGTCCAAACACAGTTCCCCCTGCATACAGCCCGACGGTGGCTCGTGAGTTTGAGCGCCACTTCGATCCAAGCAGCGGTAAGACGTCTCTGATGATCTACAACCGTCCGGCAAGACGTCTCTGATGATCTGCAACCGTTTGGAACGGTCGCAGGTCATCAGAGACGTCTTGCCACTGGTTGCCCAAAGATGCCTCTCCGAGTGACGCTGGAATGTTTTGTGTTTGAGCACCACTTCGATCCAAGCAGCGGCAAGACGTCTCTGATGATCTACAACCGTCCGGCAACACATCTCTGATGATCTGCAACCGTTTGGAACGGTCGCAGGTCATCAGAGACGTCTTGCCGCTGGTTGCCCAAAGATGCCTCTCCGAGTGACGCTGGAATGTTTTGTGTGAGTGAGTAACTTGTCTGAGGAGGGCGGTATATATAGGGTACGTGTGCTTCTTTAGTCCCGGTTGGTAACACCAACCGGGTCATGTGGCTCACGAAGTGGTCGTGATACTGCTGATCCAACAGCTCACAATCCCTCAAAAGAAACACACCCCTGATCCAACGTCTCACAAGCGCTTGAAAGAAACACACGATCCGTGTGCTTCTTTAGTCCCGGTTGGTAACACCAACCGGGTCATGTGGCTCACGAAGTGGTCGTGATACTGCTGATCCAACAGCTCACAATCCCTCAAAAGAAACACACCCCTGATCCAACGGCTCACAAGCGATTGAAAGAAACACACGATCTGTGTGCTTCTTTAGTCCCGGTTGGTAACACCAACCGGGACTAAAGACGGGCTTTGCGGTCACGACACGTGTCCTCCCCCAGCGCTTTCCTGGGCCTGTCCTCCCCCAGCGCTGCCCTGGAGGTCTTTATATATTGTCGCCGACGGGGTAAACCCTAATCCACCATTCCTAGCCACGAACGCATCGTCTCCACGAGATGGATCCGCCACGCCCGCCGCAGCGCCTTCTGGACGAGGTCGAGCGTGCTCGGCAGAGCGCGCTTGGGCGCAACCGCGGGAGTCTATCCCGCCGTATGCCCACGAGCCCGGCGTGGAGAGGAATGCCCAGCTACCGGCCTCCTGCTCCACCAGGTGCCGCCGCACCTCCACCTGGCGCCGCTGCACCTCCACCAGGCGCCGCCGCTCCTCCCGCGGAGGAGGAGGAGGACGACGACTTCGACTGGAGCGACGACGGGGAAGAAGGTTGTGGGTTGCAGATACAGGAGGCCATGGAAGCCTCCTTCCAGTCTGTCCGCGACTACCCTGTCCAGCGAGCCAAGACTTCCTACCAGCTCAAGGCGAAGGAGGCTTCCGATCTGGATTGGGCGCTGAAAGACTCATCCTCCATGGATCTTGCCCTCCGCCGCAAACGTGCGCGCGAGAACCGGGCGGCCGCCCACGGGGCTGGCTCCTCCCGCCGTTCCCCCTAATCCTACGGCCTTCGAGCCAGCAAGTCCGTTTATGTAGAATAATGTTGGTGATGTTGGATCAGGGGTGTGTTTCTTTCAAGCGCTTGTGAGACGTTGTATCATGTGTAATAATGTATTAAACCTTTTATGTAATGCATTAAGATAAATGAATTAATGCATTGTGAGTTTTGTCAATTCAAAATATGCAATAAAGTTAATGCATTTTTAATTGAAAATGGCAAAATGGTTAATAGTTTGTATAGTTAGAATAATTATTTTAGAAAACAGAAAATGGTTTTGGATTATTTATTCAAATTTAATAACTTTTCATGTTGAAAGTCTTTTCAGATTCAAAACCATTTGAAATTCATATCCAAACACCTAAATAAGAAAAAAAAAGGCGGGAACAAAATTTCAGAACTGAAAAGTTCGAAATAATTTTGAAAAATGACTCTTTGGTCCTGGTTTCTACCAAGAACCGGGACCAATGAGTCCGTGGATCCCGCGCTTGATCTGGCATTAACTGCCCACTCATTGGTCCCGGTTGCTGGCAAGAACCGGGACCAATGGCTTTGGTCCCGGTTCTTGCCAGCAACCGGGACCAATGACCCCTGCTATAACTCTGCCCCGGCCCCTTCTTCTTCCTCATTCACGCAAAACTGACGAAGGAAGAGCGACACTACGCCGTCAGGCTGCCCGACCTCGCCCCTCGACGCTCCCTCGACGCCGGTGCCCTCGACGCCCACGCCGCGCCGCCCGTGCTGCAGAGAGGGAGAGGAGCCCGGCCGCACGTACGCCGGCCTCCACACGCGCCCGTGCACGTCGGGGGACTCGCCGCGAACGCTCCGCCGTCCACCGCACTCGCCTCCGCCGTGCTCGTGGTGAGCATACGCTCCTCCTCATGTACTTCACTTTGTCCAATTTGCGCTGAGGTTGAAGTTCGCCGAACGCCAACTCCGGCCGCCGCGGTTGTGAGTAGCCGGAGCTACTCCGGCGACCTTTCCGGAGCGGCGCCACCACCGTTTGGTTCGCCTAGACTAGGTCTATCTCGTGCACCTTCCAATTTGTCTCAATTCGTTCGAATTCGTCGAATTCGAGTTCGGCCAGGAGCATAGCTCCATTGATGATGTCATCTTGACGTCATCGGGCCAATCCAATAATTTCCTGGATGCTCTAGAACTTCGAATGACTTGATGTCAATTTTGTTAGCTTAGTAATTTAAAATGTTAGTTATCCCTATTTTTCTAGAATTGTTAGAATTTTAGGATTTTAGGATTTTTTTTGTATAGGAAATGTTAGTGTTAGGATTTTTTGTTAGTGTATTGGAAAATTTTGTTAGTGTTAGGATTTTTTGTTAGTGTATAGGAAAATTTTGTTAGTGTTAGGATTTTTTGTTAGTGTATAGGAAAATTTTGTTAGTGTTAGGAAAATTTTGTTAGTGTATAGGAAAATTTTGTTAGTGTATAGGAAAATTTTGTATAGGATTTTTTTGTATAGGAAAATTTTGTTTTGTATAGGAAATAGCATTTTAGGTTAGTGTTAGGATTTTTTTGGTAGAAATAGCATTTTAGGTTAGTGTTAGAATTTTATTGTATAGGAAATAGCATTTTAGGTTAGTGTTAGGATTTTTTTTGTATAGGAAATTACAAATATGTTTGAATCCAAATTTAGATTGTAATCCAAATTTGAATGTTCAAATATGTTTGCATTATATATTTTAGAGTATCTCCAATTAAGAAATAGAGCTTGTTTGCGGGTTTACGATACGAGTTTACGGGTTTACGATACGAGTTTACGAGTTTACGGGTTTACGATACGGCAGCATATGAAGTTTCTAATTTGTTCTTGCAAATGAGATGATATTGTAGATGTATCTTGACATATGGAACAAGTTACCCAACTAAAGTTTTGTGCATTGTTCTTAATTTGCAGAAACTATGGAACGAGACGAAGATCAGGAAAATATCCTCCAGGATATAATCCGCGGGCCGGAAGATATTGTCGATGTCACCACGGAGTTTTTGAACAACTCCGGTGATCGAGATGAGTCTCTCAACCGAAGAGACGGCTCCGGTGAGGTAGAACCCGACGGCCGGGGTGAGGGAGAAGTCAGCGAGGGAGAAGCCGACGAGGGAGAAGCCGAAGGCTCCGGTGGAACATTAAATGTTGCAAACTCCGGCGAGGTGCATATACATATATTAATGAAGCCGAAGATTGTATTAATTAAGTCTCTGATGTATATATACATATATTAACGCTCTTTCTTCTTTTAGTCCTCCGGATCGAGCAAATCTTCTGTAAGGACAAAACGAGGCCCAGCCAAAAAGTTGGGCGACCAAGAAAGGTACACGATCGAAAGAGTCGCTGAAGACGGCACACCGACTGCTCCCCCTGGTGTTAAAAATAAAATGGTAAAGCAATGCGGAGTTCTTGTTAGGGACTTCATCCCGATCACCGTTCGAGAATGGCATCGGCCAAACGAGAAAGGACAGCTATATGTCAGCGATGAGGGCAAAGAAAGACTTTGGAGAAAGCTCATGGTTAATTTCACCCTGCCGGCGCCAGAGGTGGATTCAGATGAGGAGGATCCAGATGAGGCAGAAAAGATTGCCCGGAAAATCATGGAGCAAAAAGTCAAGGACTGGGCACTTAAGAAGATGGCCGAGCTATTCAAGAACTGGAAGAAAAGATTGAACAAACTGTTTGTCAAGAAAAATAAGACTCCAGACTTCGATAAAGGGTATGAGAAGATAAAGGACTACTGGGAAGAATTTGTGGCGTACAAGAAATCAGAGGAAGCTCTGGAAAAGTCTGCAAAAAATGCGGCAAATGCTGCTCTAAAGATGTACCACCATACTATGGGGCCTGGTGGCTACGCTGGTAGCATGCCTAAGTGGGAGAAACTTGAGGCGGGCCTGCTGGCTAATGGGATCACTCCAGAGCCACTCAAGTGGATCGAACGGGCAAGAAATTGGTTTTACGGGTATGGGGGCACGTTGGACGCAGAAGGGAAGTGCATATATAACAGAAGACACAAAGATAATCCCCTACTACCCATCCAAGAAATTAGAAATGCAGTAAAGGATGTTGAAGAGAGACGGTTCATTCCCGATAGAGAGGATGACGAGCTCACACGCGCCCTTGGGAATAAGGAACACGACGGACGGTTACGAGGCGTACCTGGCTCCAAGCCCAAGACAATTGCGATTCCCGAGCACAGGAAGAAATTTCCTGATAGAAGCCATCAGAGGAGAAAGGAAAAGGAGGCAATGGAAGCACGCGCTGGTGCAGACCGGCTGCGTAATATAGAAGAAGAATTAAAGCTGCAGAAGGAACAAATTGCCGTGCTTAGCCAGCAAGGTACTAGCGGCCAATCTCAACGGCACATGGTAGAAGCTGCATGCGATGGTACCGGTGTCCCATCGAATCGGAAAAGCAGCGTGGCTTCCACGGAGCTCCAGGATGGTAATGATGATGCAGTGGCTCCACTTCGTCGCTACCCAGTGGATGATATCATGGAGAGCACACCTTGTGAGATGCATGTGAAAGTTTTTAACTTAACCTTTAAGGTGGCGGTCGGCTATGTCGTACCAATTGGACCTAATCCAACTTACCATTTCTCTCCGGTTCCAAATGGCTACGCTGTTGTCGCGGTGGATGAAGTGATGAAAGATTATGAGGAGCTGAAGCTGCAACACCCTACAGGTGAAGATGGGGAGGTGCTTGAACTTGGAGAAGCCAAGAAAGCGACCATTCATAGTCAAAGGAATTCATCGTGCTTCCGAACTGGCAGCCAAGGCCATCGACTCCTCACCAGTCTCCAGCGCAACAGTCCTCTTCACCGCCTCACCAGTCTCCAGCGCAACAGTCCTCTTCACCGCCTCACCAGTCTCCAGCGCAGCCGTCTCCGCCGCCGCGTCAGCCGTTTCCGCCCACCGCTCGTACTATGAGGGGTAAGCGATCACCGAAACGTAAAAGGTCACCCCTCCCAACAGTACCTCATAAGAATCTTCCCATTAGACCTTATGACAGGACTGTAGCGGAAAACGCCGCGGAGGTGGCTGCCTACAATAAGGCTTTTTTTGCACCAAAAAAGCCCGAGCAGAAGCCGGTATATGATGCAAAAACCAAAAAGTGGGCTAAGTCCTTCCTTGAGCAGCCATCCCAGATATCGATGAATCTGCCATCTGACTATGGTCGTGAACTTACTAAGCTTGCACGTGCCCAGTCTGAGCAGAACAAGGGAAGAAGTGCAAAAAGAGGGAAACAAATTGCCCAGCTCGGACAGCAGAAAAATCAATCGGTCCCCCGCTCATAGTGTGTTCCGATGCCGACAAGGACTTCAGAGACGCTATGGATAAGGACCTGGAATTATTGGACCCCAGAGCCATGGCTGCTGCTAAAGAACTTGGTGTCACTGTATCGCAGGCCAAGGAACAGGCTACCGCCTTGGATATGAGCCTTGGTCAACTTTTAGGCTATGAATCTGCGCCAATGTTAGAGATGGCACGGAAATATGTCCAAGGGGAGCCTATGGTCAGTAATGAGGAGCTCGCGCGTCTATCAACACATATGCGAAATTTGCATAACTGGTACCTGGTGCACACATCAAAGAAGGACGCGAAAGATTGGTTTCCGGTGGACGTTAGAGTGGAGCATTTCTTCAAACGTTACGTTATACAGATTCAACTGACTGAACTGTTCCAGTTATTCCAAAAGCGCGCCCTCGACAAATCTATCCTCTCTTGCTATTGTCTGTAAGTGATTTATTTTCGTAATTAAGTCTCTAGCTCAGCTCGTTCATTGCATGTATTATATTATCCTGACTATATATATATCCTTTTGTACGCTATTATGCAGAATGAAGATGATGGAATGCAAAAGAACTAAAGTTTTTGAGGTCGGGTTCGTTGACCCGTATATCGTGAATTCACATAACTTAGTCAATCACCCCAAAGACGTGGAGCATGACCTGACCACCTTTTTTACCATGCAACATTTCTGTACGGAAATACTATTTCCTTACAAGTTCAAGTGAGTGTTTCTGTCTTGTACATATTTTTATTTGGCTTTCTCGATGTTAAGTGTAATTAATGAGCTATGCATGTCTGCTTTATGTAAACGTCCGCAGGTTCCACTGGATTCTGCTAAGCATTTGACATGGGTATGCCTATCGGGTACACTACCATGAGGGTACCTGGTGCACGTATCGACTAGGCCCAACTATCAGAGCCTACATGAAGCCCATGAAGGGAGGCCCACGAAGATGAGTATCCTCCAAGTTTGGCGAAGCAATAGTCGGTTTAGAGTTTCCTTACTTGTAAATCGAGTCGGTTACGAACACCCGGACCCAGCCTATTATTTAAGGACTGGGAGGGCCATCGAACCAGACAACGAACCACCAGAGCCACAAACCCTAGCGAGATCGACATCTCGCCGGGATCCTTGTAACCATCATATTCACAAATCAATAACAGACAGGCAGGACGTAGGGGTGTTACCTCCACACGAGGGCCCTGAACCTGGGTAAAATCTTTGCCCTGCTTGTCAGCCGACGATACTTCCAGCTCTACCACGTTCTCTCCCCCATATTCATAACCTAGGGACCTTAACCATGGGTCTTGATGAGTCTACCCCTCGTCAAGTGGCGCCGTCTGTGGGAAAGAATAGCGCTGGACTCGAAGTTTCGCCGGTCCCAACAGCAAACGGCAAATCGCCGATCACACCAGCAAACGGCAACTCGCCGATCTCATCTGCAAACGGCAACTCGCCGGCCATGTCAGCAAACAGCAACTCGCCGATCCAGGCGACACACGGCGACTCGCCGATCTACTCGAAAAGCGGCAGCCTGCCCGCTTCACCGCAAAAAGCGCATCTGCTCTTCCAATGAATTTCAATCCGCACTCGCCGGAGCTTCAGGAGGCGTTTTCTGGCCTTGAATCAGGTTTGAGTTAACTGTTGGAGCATTCAATTTTTTCGTAAACAATCTTGGCACGCAGGACTCACAGATCCGCAACAACTGGCGCTGGGCACTCGAGGCTCCGTCGACTGCGCTCGCCCCATCGTCGATTCCTGAAGCCTGCTCGCCCGCAACAACCATGTCGACCGGCGAGCTCGATAGGTTCATGATGACGGAACTCCAAGGCGAGGAAGCAGAATCAGCATACAACACAAGCAACATCGACTTCAACCTACCACTCGACGAGAGTTTCGACTGCGGGATCTCCCTCGATGACTTCTACGAGCCCGCGATTCATAACGACAAAACGTCGACTCGGAGATCTTCACCAACACCAACCTCGACTCAGAAATCCGTAATGGCTTCGCCAACACCGAGATGAGCATAGGTGATGAGCACATCGACAACGAGATTCGCCTCGAAGATCTACTCGATGAACACACTGGCTCTGACATGAGCCTCGATGGCGATGTCGAGTCCATGACTGGAATCGACAGCACATACACCTGTCCTCGGGTCACGCCCCATCAGGTCTACGTGGCCTTCACCGCAGAATCATCCGCAGACGCTGCCGCTCGCAGGCCTGCACAATTCCCATGCACGGTAACCATGCCAGATGGGGTCACAACCTTGACAATCACGGAGGAGATGGCAGCAAAAGCAGATAAAGTCATAAAGGAGTGCACTATGATGCCGCCAAACTCCACCCAGAGGAGATGTTGACCTTCCAGTACTTCAACTGGCAGGAGTCAATTCGACTGCAAAACTACCGAGCGACGCTCGAGGAGCGCAAAAGGCAAGCCAGCCTCTCGAGTGCCCGACGAAGGGAGCAATCCCTCGGGTCCACACAGCAACCAACCCCTCGACCTAGGTCGCGGTTGGCAAGCCTTCCAGAACATGAAAGGGTAGCAATCACCCGTAACCTGTCGTTCATGACAGAGGACGCTAACGGAATCCCAGTACCCAAAACTGCTGCGGGTGCATTATTCTCCGTAGGTGCTTACCTCAAGGCAATACAACCTCCGGCGAATGACCCTAACGCAGCCCTGCATCGCCAACAACTCAAATCGCTAGCTCTAGCGGCACAGGCTATGCAGCCAGAAGACAAAACTCCAGCAAGGGATCGCGATCGCGACATAGTCGACTCACGACACGCAGCACATCATCGCAGTGGTCGCAGCCACCACTCGGATGAAGGAAGGAGAAGCACGCGCCGGCACAGGTCCAGCAGGAGCAGATCTCGAAGATCCTATAGCAGCGATTCATACTCTGATCGCGAACCAGAGCCATGCGGAGCATTGTGCTTCACTCGACGCATCCGTGAGACGCGGATGCCCAAACGGTTCAAGTTGACAGGCGAGCAACCCAAGTACAACGGTCGCCAAGAACCTTCTGGGTGGCTAGAAGATTACAGACTCGCCGTGGCATGCCAGCGGGGCACGAACACCACGGCGATGCAGTACATACGACTTATGCTCGAAGGAACTGCCCGCGACTGGCTCAAATCACTCCCTCCATCATCATATGACTCGTGGGATGATTTCCGCAGAGACTTCATCAAAAACTTCGAGCCTCTGTGTGAGCGCCCGAAGACATTCGAGGAATTAAGGACATGTACTCAACGATCAGACGAGTCGCTGAGATCATACATACGGCGGTGGACCGAAATACGCAATTCGGTTGGCAAAGTGTCAGAAGACAGGGCCATGGATGCCTTCATACAAGGTCTCGCCAGGAAGGACTTCAAAGAGGCACTTGGTCGTGAAAAGCCAACCTCCCTGGCTGACCTCATCAAAGTTGCGACTGAGTGGGCAGATGGAGAGGATTCTGTACGCAGATCCCGTGCTTCCCCAACACGCGACAACTACGAAAGCGGCAGTCGAAGCCGCAGAGATTCATACAGAGAAGATCGCAGGCGTAAACGGTCCAGACGTCCTTACGACGATAACAGACCCGAGTTCATGGCGGCTGGATACACACAGCCAAAGGAGGACCATGATAGAAGCAATCGACGCTCGGATGATCGACGGACAGTCGAGATCGCGAGCAGCGGAGCGATAGCTACAAAAGGCAAGAATGGCGCAAACGTAGCGACGCAAAACCCGAGCGGTCGTTCGAGGAAAAGATGGACGACTGGTGCAGATTCCACCTCTTCAAGGGGGACGACGGAAAACTACGCTCCAATCACACCCTAAGGAACTGCAGGGAATTCGACCAAATGGCGACTGACTATGTGATACGACTCAAGAGGAATGGCCCAGCACCTGCTCAGCCCATGCCTGCACCCGTACCACAGCCGAACGCTGTGCCCGCTCTCATGGCGCCACAGCCGCCACCGCAACCCCACCACAGCCTGCTCCAGGCGCAAATCTCGCAGGTGCCATACAACCTGTGCTACGGGCGGAAGATGATCAATATCCACAGCCCCACGGGCAGATGTACATGATACAAAAGGGTCGCCCCTCTAACAGGCAGCAAAAACTAATCACTCGACAGGTGAACTTGGCTGTCATGGCACCTCCAGCCGTGCCTGAATTTCTGAAGGGATCGGAAACCATCATAAGCTTAGTCGAGAGGATCATCCCCCAGCTGTAGCTCGACCAGGGCATGCGGCTCTGGTACTCGACGCGCAAATAGGAGGCTACGCCATGACCAAGGTCTTCATGGATGGAGGCAGCGGCATAAACATCATCTTCGCGGACACACTCCGCAAAATGAACAGGTCAGTCGAAAACCTCCCAAAATCTTCAAATACCTTCCACGGTATCGTTCCTGGCAAAGCAATTAGCCCAGAAGGCACCGTACAACTCGACGTTACGTTCGGGGACGTAAGCCACTTCAGGACAGAGTCGATTGAGTTCGAGGTCGTCGACTGGAAATCACAATACCATGCTATTCTTGGTCGCCCGACGTTTGCTCGATTCATGGCGGTGCCACACTATGCGTACCTCACGCTGAAGATGCCAGGACCAAAGGGAGTCATCACTGTCCGTGGAAACTTTCAAAGGTCCGATGCTTGCGACCGCGAGTTCAGCAAAATCTCCGAGATGTTCGGGGTGGAGGAATCACTCGCTGACTTAGCGATTACCAACGACCGCACACTCCTTCCAGAGCATAAGAAGTTGGCAGTCGACAGATCCTTCAATGCTACAAATGACACAAGGTCGCATCAGGTGCACCCGACCGATCCGTCCAAGACAGTCAACATATCTTCGAGCCTGCCTATCGCATAGGAAGGCGCGCTCGTCGAATTCCTCCGTGAGAACTGGGAAATATTTGCGTGGTGTCCAGCCGACATGCCAGGTATTCCCAGGGAATTCGCCGAGCACTCTCTCCAATTGTTTCCAGATGCAAAGCCAGTCAAGCAAACGATGCGTCGAATCTCCGGCCCAAAGCGAACCGCAGTCGAATCGAAGTCGACCGGTTACTCGCAGCAGGATTCATTAGGGAAATCAAGAAATCACAATGGGTGGCCAACCCTGTACTCGTAGAAAAGAAGCATACAGACATCCTTCGGATGTGCGTGGATTTCACAGCGCTGAACAAGTGCTGTCCAAAGGATCACTTCCCGCTACCCCGGATCGATCAGATCGTTGACTCCACCGCCGGATGCGCACGACTCTCCTTTCTGGATGCTTACTCAGGTTATCACCAGATAAGGATGAAGCAAGAAGACGAAGAAAAAACGGCGTTCATAACCCCACTCGGGGTCTACTGCTACACAACTATGCCCTTCGGGCTAAAAAACGCGGGTGCAACATACCAGCGCATGATGCAGGACTGCCTCAAAAAGCAAATTGGACGCAACGTCCAGGTCTACGTTGATGACATTGTCATATACTGCTACTACGGCAGTCAACTTCATAAAGAGCATCATCTATCGCTTCGGTGTCCCAAACAGTATCATCACTGATAACGGCACAAACTTCACGGCTGAGGAGTTCAAAACCTTTTGCAAAGAGCAGGACATTACGCTCAACTACGCATCCGTGGCGCACCCGCAATCCAATGGCCAGGTCGAAAAGGCCAATGGGCTTGTGACGAGTGGGATCAAGAAGCGCCTCCTGGTGCCACTCAAAAGAGCTGCAGGTGCCTGGGTCGAAGAACTACCGTCTGTGCTATGGAGCCTACGCACAACTCCCAACACTTCTACGCAGTTCACCCCATTCTTCATGGTCTACGGTGCAGAGGCGATTCTGCCATCAGACGTAAGGTTCAACGCACCACGAGTTGAAGCATACAATGAAGAAGACGCAGAAGAGGCACTCGAAGACGCAGTCGACTTGCTTGATGAGGCGCGCGACACGGCCTTAGCCCGCACAGCTGTTTACCAGCAGGACCTTCGCAACTACCACAGCCGTCGACTGCGCACCAGGTCCTTCGTCGTTGGCGACCTGGTTCTTCGACTGAAGCAAAAGAAGGTGCACAAGCTCGCTTCCCCATGGGAGGGCCCCTTCATCATCACGGAGGTCCTTGGTGGAGGTGCATATCGACTGAAGCACGCGAAGACAGGCGAACCCTCTCACAATCCGTGGAACGTTGCGCATCTGCGCCGTTTCTACGCATAAAGTGCTCGCAGTCATACAATGTAATAGGCTATATGTCGGATGGCTGCAGGTTTCAGACGCGCTCTTTTCCTTACCAGGGTACCTAAGGGGACTGGAAGGTTTTTAATGAGGCGGCCTGCAGCCTAACATTCAAAAGAGGAATAAAATCAATGTTCCTTCGACTCCTTTGTGGCTACCACCTGCATAATTCATACCTTAACCGCACCCGAGACCCTCGGGGGCTGCGTAGCAAGGATCCGAACAAAGAACATAAAAACTTTGCAGCCGCACTCGAATACTCGGGGGCTGCACAGTCATCGGTTCATAACCAACACATATTTCACAAACCCCGCTCGATTGACTCGGGGGCTCGGCAAAAAATCAAAGTATACAAACTATACAATATACAAAGAGTCAAAAATTACACTCGGGGGCTGCCCCCTATACAAAAATTGCACTCGCAAACCATTCTAATCCTCAGGCTCGTCTTTTACGGGCAGCTCGGGGCCGCAAAGTTGTTCGCGAGTGCACTCGATCAGTGTCTCCGCAGCTTGGATCGTGTCATCCAAGTCTTTTTGTTCGAGAACCTCACCGGCTGCAGGTGTCCGCAACACCAACCTTGGTTTTCGACTACGCATATACGCCATTGCAGCGTTGGCTCCAATTACAAGTCTTTGAGACAGCAACTCTCGAATGGGATTTGTTTGGCGAAGATGTTCAACACAGCACGAATCCCTTGCGGTTGTGGCCCCGAAGGAAAAAGAGTCTCGTTCAGGCGAATAAATGCTGCCCGGCATAACTCCAGCAGTTCAGCACTTCGCCAGACGCGATCCTTCAGGGTGGCGAGTATGCGGGCATGGTACCTATCAAGCCAAAAGTGTTGACGCCCAGTCGTAGGGTCGTCAACCACGCTATCCAGACGCCCTTCCACGCGAATCTTTTCAGCCTGGAAGCTGTCGACAAAGCCTACAAACACGGGCAACAGTCAGATCAAAAAAGGCAAAAGCTATGCAAAAAGCTGTAAATAGAGCAAGACTCGAACTTACACTCGAGTTGCCTGTTCACAAGCTCCATCTCCCCGAGCACATAATCCTCGCGTTGGGTGGCCAACGCGGGTCTGGCCCTCAATCGACTCAGCTCAGCTGGGCATCCTTCAGATCTTGCTCCATTCTCACAAACTTAGCCTTCATATACTCCATCACCTTGGCATCATTTGCCACCTGACCCTGGGATCGGGTGGTGATTGGAGCCTGTGAAGAACTAGTCGCAGTACCAGGTTCTCGTGACTGTTCAAAAGCATAATCACAAACACAAAGTTTGTGTCAGAAGCCAAAACTCATGTCGTAAGCATACAACTCTTCGAGTGAAAGGCATTAGCAAAAGACTTTGCATAAACAAGGTAGCATAAACAAAGCGCAGACTCGCGCAGTTCAGAAGGTATCATTACAAGGCATAAAAAAACAAAAGGGTACAGCTACCCTAAACCTAAGACTTCGATTTCCTAAGGAGACGGTTGGCAGTCTCGAGTGCCCGACGCTCCATGGTGTTCATAAAAACTTCGGCCAGTCGCGCGGAGGCTCCGCTCACCCCCTTTAGTGAAATGGGCTTCCCGTCTGGCTTCTGAGGGAACGCAGACAGTGCTGCCTCATAGTCGCAAACTATCCCATGTCCCATAAGAAGCTTGATGGTGGACTCGGATCCGCGTACCGTGTTGGCGCGAGCGAAACCCGCCATGGTGGAGTCCCGGGGCCAAACACGTTGGCGAAGTCATCCACCGTCGACGGCATCACGCCAGTCGGGAACACCACTTGGTACACAGCGCCAAGCGTGCTCGTCGATTGGCGAGTGCTTCTTTCGCCTGGTTGCATAGAGCGCCTAAGCCGCCCACAGCCTGTTCCAGCGAAAGATCTTCACTCGCCACGTCTGCAGAGGCCGGTGCGCCAACAGCTTCTGCACAATTCAAAACAGGCATAAGTCATTTCGCGACACTCGACAGGTTATATCGTCATATCAAAGGAGAAAAGATCACTCACCTCCCATGACCTGCGCGAGTGCCGCGAGCTGGTCAGCATATTCTCGTTCGCGTGCAGCGGCTGAGTTGGTGGCGGCAGCCAACTCTTTCTTCGACTCTTCGCGCTGCGCGGCGAGTGCGTCTTCCAGCTCCTTCTTCTCGCCTGGCCCAGCAGAATCACGTGCATTCAATACTCGACAAAATCAAACATTGCAAAAAGAAGTTGGCAAAACAAAAGCAAAAAGAACTCACGACTGAGCCGCTCGAGCTCGGCGCGCATGGTGTCCCTCTCCTGCTCCACCTGGACATAAGCCTTGGCAGAATCTGCCAAGGTGTGGTAGAAGGGCTGCAAAGCGCACGGATTCAGCAAAAATCCAAAATTCTCACAGACCTACAACTAAACGGGTCAAGCAAAAAGTTACTCACGTGGTTCATCCACGGCTCAGGAGCCGCGACTGATGTCCGACATCTGGAGTTGCTGCCTTGGCTGTCCAACGACAGCGTCAGTGGCCATTGGCTGGGCAGCCTCGTGTCCAGTCGGTGCACACTTCGATGCTCCAGGTCGGAACATTTCGACTGGAGGAGTCCCAGGCTGATTGTTTTCAGCACTGTGGGCAACACAGCAAAGCAAAAAGATTGTGAGCATAAACATGCGACAGCACAAAAATCTCATACTCAAAAACACATACCTGTGCTCCTCATCTCCTCGTCTTCGGAGTCGCCAAAAATTGGTCCTCCAAAGGCTGGGGTGCCACTCGACTGAAGCGGAAGGTCGAGCTTGTTGAGCACGCACGCAAAGGAGCGGCTTGGAAAACAGGTGGTGAACCGATTCCTCGTCATCCTCCAAACCTGCTCCCGCGGGTGAACTTGCAGCAGAAGCGCCTTCTTGGCCAGTCGACGTCGCTTCGGTGGCGCGATATCGATTTCTGGTCAGAGGGCCTTATCTTCAGACTGGACTTCTTCTGCTGCTTCCTCCTCGACCTCCTCCAAATGAGAATGTGGCAGAAGGGATGGGTGACTGATCCCCTTTCGGGTCCACCACCTGTGCTGTGTTTCTTCAGTCTCGCCATTTTCAGGCAGAGGAGGAAGGGAGGCAGCAGTCGAGTGACCCTGCATAGCACATCACAAATTGCAAAGTCAGAATCAAAAATCCGCATATCGCAGAACATGCGAGTGGCAAACTCTTCATTGCAAGCAGGCTATAATACATACATACCTCAAGCAAAGGGTTCTCCAACCCATATGGTGCAACAGGGCAGTCGACGTTGCAAGTCGCCTGTCGTCAAGTTGGTGATGTGCCGCACATGCGTCAGCAGCTCACTCCTTGAAAGCTCCTCTGGGTTCATTCGGGTGATGTCACCCGCGCCTTCATACTCCCACATGGGGTGCGCTCGGGCACGGATGGGCCACACCCGCCTCTTCACAAAGGTGGCGATCAAATGGATGCCTGTGACCTTGTCCAGCAGCCTCCGATCCGAGCCAGCAAAGGGCTTGCTTCCTCCATTTCTTCGGCTGAGAGTTGGTGATCCCACGCCTTGGTCCTGGTGAAAGCAGCAGTCGAGAAAGGGGCGGCTGCATCCTGCTCGACAGTCGCATAAAACCACCCTTCCTCCAGCCTTGAGCGGAGTCGACGGTCTTCAGGCGGAAGTAGCGGGTGTCGCTGCGCACCTGGATTCCACAGCCGCCAACAGGGTAGGTGCGACCGCCTCCTCTGTTCGGCCGTACCATGAAGATGGCTTTCCACAGCGCCCAGCTGGGTGCGACGCCGAGGAAGCACTCGCACAGCGTGATAAACACGCGATATGCATAATGCCATTTGGGGTGAGATCATGGATCTGCACCCCGTAGGCAAAAAGAAGACCACGAACGAAATCGTGGAGGGGAAGCGAAAAGCCCCTAGGCAAAAACTCCGCAAAACAAACACGCTCGTTGGCGCGTGGTTCGGGGAGTACCTCCTTGGGCGACGGCGCGCGGACGGCGAGCTGCTCCGCGGGTGGCAGATACCCCTGCTCGCGGAACTTGATCAGATGGGCGTCCTTGATGGTGGACTTCGCCCAGTCCCCGCTGCCTTCTTCAGCGCGGCGGATGCAGATGTACCCGCCACGGCCTTCTTGCCCTTGGCCACGTCAGTCGCGGCGGCGGCGGCAGCACCACGCTTCGCACCTCCACCTTTCGCCATTGCTACAGTGGAGGTGTGGGGCAAAGAACTTGGGCGCAGAACAATGGAGGGGCAGCGCGAGGAAGGAGACGAGGGGCGGCGCAGGGGCAAATGGCAAGTAAAAAATTTGCCAGCGCCGTCCCCCCTATTTACCACAGAGCGCAAAAACGATCGTAGCCGTTAAAACAAATCCATACGCTCCGCGCGAAATCTGGCCATACACGTGGCGGCCACGGAGAGCAACCGTCGCCGGCCACTCCGCCCACTACGCACGAGAATCCAGGAAGCCATCATCACGCCCCGTGAAAATAGGCCGAACGGTCAAATCAAGTCCACGCGGCGTTATCCCTGGTCAGCTCTGCAAAAACGGGCCCACAGAACAGGGTCACGTCTTATCAAAGCCTCTCCAGGCACGCCATCGTTTGTCAGAGATAGCAGTCGCAAAATGCGTCATTGCTGACGTTGTTCTTTTTCACAACTGGCATAAAAGTCACTCGATGATATCTTCGGGTGGTCTCTCGCATAAGTTTCGGTTGGTTTTTTAGCAAAAGTCATAGAGGCCAGTCGAAATTCTTTCGACTGCAGCATCCTACTCCCATCGGGAGCGTATCAAAAAATTTCTTTGACTAAAATGTGCAGGGTAAAAGAATTTGAGATTATCCTCCATTGCAAGCAATAAAGCACAATCTCGGGGGCTACTCCCATCGGGAGCGCTGTCGCGCACCCGATAGAATAATGGCAAAAGTACAGTCGACGAACATTCGACTAAGTTCATAAGCAAAATCACACTCAAAATATTCCCGAGTTGATCCGACGATCCTTGGATGCTGCATGCATAAGTGCAAAGGTAAGACCCGCCGATCAGTCGAGCTGGGCTAAGGACCGCTCCAGCAGCGTTATCCTTAAATGTTCCATGTCAGCAGACATGATGAAAATCCCCGACGGACGCGTTGGGTAGATTCAAAATTATACTGCAGTTCGATTCAGTAAGACCTCAACGGCCGTTTCGAGTCTGTCCAGTTTGTTCCAGATTCGAGTCCGGGGACTCGAGTTTGATTGAAAGCTAGTATGGTTTTGCCACAAATGGTAGTTAACCGGCCCCGATCCGTCGTGTGTGCCGGGCCTGCTAAGCTAATATCCCTTGATTATCATAAGCAAAAACTCATAGTCGATGAAAACACTCGGCATTGCTAACATGTGCTATTTCATAAGAATTCTAAATACAGATGTAAAAAGTATATATAACGTGCATGATGTATGAGTCCATGCCCGACTCTTCGAATCAGACAAGTACTCGGGGGCTACTGACATGGGTATGCCTATCGGGTACCCTACCATGAGGGTACCTGGTGCACGTATCGACTAGGCCCAACTATCAGAGCCTACATGAAGCCCATGAAGGGAGGCCCACGAAGATGAAGTATCCTTCAAGTTTGGCGAAGCAATAGTCGGTTTAGAGTTTCCTTACTTGTAAATCGAGTCGGTTACGAACACCCGGACCCAGCCTATTATTTAAGGACTGGGAGGGCCATCGAACCAGACAACGAACCACCAGAGCCACAAACCCTAGCGAGATCGACATCTCGCCGGGATCCTTGTAACCATCATATTCACAAATCAATAACAGACAGGCAGGACGTAGGGGTGTTACCTCCACACGAGGGCCCTGAACCTGGGTAAAATCTTTGCCCTGCTTGTCAGCCGACGATACTTCCAGCTCTACCACGTTCTCTCCCCCATATTCATAACCTAGGGACCTTAACCATGGGTCTTGATGAGTCTACCCCTCGTCAGCATTCAACCTGACAAGTCCACAGTTGAAGTCCACGACTCATTAAGTTGGGACCAAGACATGTGGTCCGACATGAAAGAAATGCTCAACAAGTAATTTCAATCATTATCGCATTATATCGCCCTCTTTCGTTCGTTCCCTTATGTCAAGTAATTAATAACTCCTTTGTTCATTTTCTTTGCCAAAGCAGGTGTTGGACACATTTCAAACAGAAGGTAGAAGGTCCATTCAAAGATGAGCTAACTTATAAATCGGTGACATGTCCGCAGCAGCCACCGGGGAGTAATTTATGTGGATTCTACGTTTGCGAGTTCATTCGCGAGTTGACCACTGAGCGGTGAACAACTCATTTGAGAGACATGCGGGAGACGCTCGACCCAAAACTGCGCGTAGGAGCAATTCAAGAGGAATTGGCGGGATTTCTGCTTAGGGAGGCCATCGATGAAAAGGGAGAACATTATGCTTCGGACGATGAACTAAATATGCCTTGATGGCTTGATCTATCTCCATGTAATTAAATAGTTGTATTCTCGCAAGAGATCGAATATTAATTATATATGCATCAACGTGTACTGTGTATATAGTAGAGCGTATAATATGCGTACGGAAACGATGGAGAGCACGTCGGCGATGCGAAGAAGGGGGGACGACGGAGGCACCGGCGAGAGGGAGAGGGGGCACCGGCGATAGGGAGAGGGGGCACCGGCGAGAAGGAGAGGGGGCACCGGTGAGAGGGAGAGGGGCACCGGCGAGAGGGGGCACCGGCGAGAGGGAGAGGGGGCACCGGCGAGAGGGGCACCGGCGAGAGGGAGAGGGGGCACCGGCGAGAGGGGGCACCGGCGAGATCGAATCCTAAACCCTAAATACCAAAAAAAAAAGCACTCATTGGTCCCGGTTCGTATTAAGAACCGGGACCAATGAGTCTCCCCCCACGAGCAGCCAGACCAGGCCACGTGGACAACCATTGGTCCCGGTTCGTGGCCCAACCGGGACCAGCATTGGTCCCGATTGGCCAGTCCCGGTTGGGCAACCGGGACTGAAGGCCCAACCGAACCGGGACCATAGGCCCATTTTCTACTAGTGGAAGCTAAGTCTCACTCTGATTTTGCCCAGGTGAGTACCATCAGATTAAGATACAACTTACACGATTGATCTAAATTTTATACTCAAAATTCAAACTATTCAAAAAAATTCAAAATACAGTAAGTCATACATGTTCCATTGAATATTCTAGAAAAAAAAATTCATTTGTATAAATGATTTATGTTTTAATCTCAAAACACAATTAAATTATGAACCACTCATCGAAATGAAAGGAAACTTTTTGAATATAATCAATAGAACATATATGGTTCCTAGAATTTTTTCAATTGTTTCTAGCACAGTCTGAATTTCGAGTTCAAAATTTAAATCAACTCTGCCCGGTGGATTTTAATCTGATGACACTCACATGGACACGGTCATTGCGAGACTTTCTTATTTGTCCAGCGGTACTACCACTACTACATGAACCGGCGATAGCATACTCGTAGCTAGGGAACATAGTGTTAGATAACATTGCGAAAACTTTCCGTTCATATACTGTACAGATTTTCAAGACGAAATTTGAAAATCAAACTTGGAAAATTAAAAATATTAAAACCGATTTTTGGAGGAGTATGTCCGGCTGATCACCGGCTGGTAACCGTGGTACTTCAACTGGTAACCAAATCACTGCTCAACTCTCACCAACTGCAGTTAGGTGTTGTTTTATGGTTATTTTGTGCGCCAGGAGATGTTAAGTGTTGCACTTGGCTTGAGCACCCATCGCCCGCACGAAACGCTGTTGCCTGCACAAACTTCGTATGCGAAATGTAAAACCCACGCCAAATCGAACTAAACGCTGTGCTTGCTCTCACACGCCTAGCTATTGATGAAACTGCACAGTTATCCGCCGTACATAAGCTCAGTGAAATAGCCTAATAATTGTGGATCCATGATACGAGTAGTACTAGTAATGTTAAGTAATCCTGCCCTACTAGTAGTAGTACATGTGCCTTGTGTGTGGGCAATTAAATGGTAAGCTTGTACGCAATAATTAAGCAACCTCCTGCCCTGTACGGAGGAGTACCAATAAAATTCTCGCATTCATTAGTTAAGCTGTTGCACGTACATGAGTACATGACTCTTTCCAAATAGGCACCACACCATTGATACACGATGTACAACTGAACAAATCGTTGTAGCTGATATTTCTTTTTGCATGTGGGAGTAGGTGATTAACCAACACGAAATGCAATGATCATCGTAATCAAGGTCCCTCGGAGGACGAAATTAATGAATTAAGCAGTGATCGATCACCAACAACAGCTAACACCATTTGTCCTATCCTGTCTTTAACATTTTATTCATAGTCTTAGGTGTATATATACATGTTCGCGTTGTTTGATTCCAAAGTTAAGTAAGGTCCTCGAAACTGAATTTCGTCCACACACGGATTGGATTTGCTTTTTGTCAAAAGGATTTACTTTATCGGGGAAAACTGTGAAAAGGAATTAAGTAAAGTTGTGGACGTCAATGGATAAAAGTAGGCTTCTCAGTCGTTTTTTACAAGGACGTGTGAGTCTAGTGGATTGAGTTAGTTCTCAGTGTAAGCAATGGTTGAGCAACCTTCTGCCAACCTCGACTAAAGTTCTCGAGCAGTAATTGATTAAGTTGTTGCAAGTGCATACCTTTTTAAAAACAGGGATATTAGTGCAAGATGGAACGCTTGAACACACTGAACATACTGGTTAACCAAGACGAAACTATTATCATAGTCAAGGGCACCAATGAGATTAATCACCTATATAATTATGGATCAATATCTCACTGGGGATATCGCGATACCTATAAGTTATTAATAAGTATGTGACATTTGTCCTATCATGTCTCTTTACATTTTATTCCTTGGCCATCTTGCAAGAAATCAAGAAACTCATGGGATATCGCGATACCTTGCTCAAGAAAAATCCTCGTAACCAAAATAAGATTGCTCAAACGTTAGCTAATCATAGTAGGAGTCATGAATGAAGGAAAACAATCAAGTATAATAAACTTTCACAATACGAAATGAGGGGATTCCTAGTACTACCTCTGTCACTAAAAATAAGCGTTTAATTAATCTGAAGCCAAATAATGTGAAGTTCGACCAAATTTCTAGAGAACTCGATTGAGAACTTTGCCATCATTTCTGATTAAACTTGCACTGAATAAGTAATAACATTTCTGCCAAATCTTTAAAACCTCACGTTTCTTACACACGTACATGTGGATAAATCATGAAAAGTAATACGCGATAGGAACAAATCACAAGACCGATTAATTAGCTGGCACAAAACGAAATGATCATCAAAACCATGGACCTAACCAATGAAATTAATCAATAAGCGACCAGTGGTAGATCAATTCGAGACCTTGCCATCGAGGTTTTGGAACCACACACCAACTACCACCACCACTTATTAACATGTGCATGACGTTTTCTCCTATATTATAGTCTCCGACATTTTTGTACATACTCAATGGTGTTGTTTGATTCCAATGTTTAAGTACGGTCATGCCAAGTGATACAAATAGGTCGTCATCTCTAGAAGGTCATTATTGTTCTCTCCATGCATTTCTTCTCAACAATAGAATACTGAGTGGATTTGCCGCCTTTGCCAATAAGGCAAGGTCCTGATTATATATAATTCGATAAACTAGTATGTTGTATAGATTGATAGATAAGTTCCATCAGTCCATATGCATTGGAATAATCCTTTGACCAGTTTTGGTCTCCTGCAGGGTTGGTCAAGAATACGAGCTGCAGGGCAAGACTTCGGACATATTCTTTTTTACCAATCATTTTTTCGGATTATATCTTTGTGGCAAGATTAATAATTTGAAGAAAACACTTACGTCACATCTATATAGTCTTATAGAGCTAAAAAAAATTAAATAATACACAAAAATTATTTAATTCCGGAAATAATACGCAGTTTTTATTTTTTAAAATATTACCCAGTCGGCCCCGTGGGAGCCGACAGGGCCTACTCGGTCACGGCGAAGCCGACAGCCCTAATCGGTCTCGACGAAGCCGACTAGTGGCGTGGACCCATATATACACGCCACTGGTATTCCCTACTAGTGGCGTGCACTCATCTATACACGCCAGTGGTAATAACCCAGGCATACTTGGGGGCTTACACGTGAACGAGTGGGGCCTCTCGGTCTCGACGAAGCCGATTAGGGCCTGTCGGTTTCGACGGGGCCGACTGGGTAATATTTTTGAAAAAAATAAAAACTGCGAATTATTTCCGGAATTAAAAAAATTTCGTGTATTATTTAAAAAAAATTAGCAAGATTGGCCGGAATATACAGTAAGTTGGGAGCACTATGTCTACCATATGGAAAAAGATACATTGCAAATATGCTGTGAGCACGGAGTGCACAGTGTACTTGAGTTGAGCTGTCCGGAAAAGAATCTGTCATCAGTGACGTTCCTGCCCAGTACCCAACAGCAGACACCATGTCCATTGATTAGTTCATTAGAGCATCTCTAGCAGAACCCTTAAAACGCGGAACCTTAAAACTGGTTTACGGTTCGCGAATCTCCCGTATTTTGGCCAAAACGAGACACGCCAGAGCAGAGACTGTAAACCAAACCGTAAAAAGGAATATTCCTGAATATTCCATAATCTTTTTTTTCAGCCCACCGTCGTCTTCTTCCTGGGATGGATCGATCGAAGAGCAGAAGCTCGCAGGGCGCCGCCGCGCGTTACCTCCGGGCGGGCGCCGCCAATGGTCGCCGCGCGCACCGCCGCCGCCCATCCTCGCGGGAGCCGCCGCTGCCGGTCTTCGCGGGCGCCACCCCCGCCGTTCCTTGCAGGCGCCACCGTGGTGCACGCCGCTGCTGGAAACGAAGTTCACGGGGCCGCAGCATTCAGGTCCGTCGCCGGTGTTCCGCTGGTGGTCGTTCCGGCCCACCGTCGGGGCACGAAGCCCCCTATGGTGTAGCGGTTGTATATGCGCTTTTGTTTCCGCCTGATTCAAGCGAGTTTGGCGGAAAACAGCCAAATTCCGGCTAGTTTTATGGCGGAAGCTCACCGGCGGGTGCTGAATATTCAGCCCGCCAACGTCTTGCGCGGTTTACAGGGCCCCTTCGGTTCGGCCACGAAAACATCAGAATCACGGTTCCGCGGGCCAAATTCACGGGGCCCCTCAAATGGTTTACAGGTCGGCGCGTTTTGAGGTTTCTGGTCTTTGCGTTTTTTAGGTTTCGAAACCTTATACGGCAGTTATTTTGAAGTTCCGCGGCTTTTGAGGTTTCTGCTAGAGATGCTCTTAATAAACAGAACCGAACGACTCGGTGACGACCAGATACGACCTCTTCCATCCTTCAATTAATTTGGGCATTACTCGGAGGGTCTCATCAGATTTGACCTAAACCCTAGCATTTTTTTCTCTCTGAAGAAGCTAGCACATGCACCTAAACTTTGGGAGTAATGGAGAAACTGGCAGATAAGTTTGGTGCTCCCTTAGCAGTTTGGTACTCCTAGAGTTATTGATGGCTGCCAAATCAAGCGGTGCATCGACGAACAACTTGTTCCATAAATCTTCTACCAAAAATAAATACGTACAGAAATTATGACAAGGGAAAATGAGAAGAAAAAATGGCAATATCGGTGGGCCAAACCAAGGAGTGCAAATGTGCAATGCAGTGTAGCTTGATCCATGAATATTTCTCACAAAAAAACATTTAACCGAAAATGAGAAGAAATTAGTAGCACCACTTGCATTGTTTGTTTATCCATCAACAACAAAAATGAGAAGAATATCAGTACACCTGCTCCTACTTGCATTGTTTATCCACAAGACAATTAATGTGCCGATGGCTTCTCTCTCTTTTCGAAGTACACGTGTCTTAATACCAGCAATCTAATTTCAGTGAACCAAAGTTTTACTCTACTGATTTTTTTGAACAATGCTGATTAGTGCATGGGTGGCTTCATCATAGAGGGCAAGTAAGAAAGTGAGAGGCGATAATAATTAAGCTTGCAACAGAGTCACGAACGACTAAATCAAAAGCACGTGCCTTTTTCCTAATCCAGGAGAGAGAAAACCTTTTTAGCCACGTGCATTTGACAGCGACGCATTCCGCTACGGCCTAGTTCTACTCCACAAGTGGCAGCCTACAAGGCGCAAAATGATAAAGTTGTACGCTAAATCGCAAAAAAAAACTACAAAAATAAAGTTGCACGCTATACTTCATGGCACACATCGTCGCCACGGCACCAACTAGACGCCTTTTCTCAGACTCCACTGCAACAAATGAATCACACGACCACGTGGACACATAAAGAGCCGACTACCAGTACCCTTCATTGTTGCCACACAAGCAGACCGGTGCAGCACAATGGTTTCCCTGCTTCTCCGTTCAGCCAAATCAATACAATATGAAAATATACTGCACGATGTTGGATCGAATATGGCATTACAAATGTTGGTATATTTTTATTACAAATTTGGTTAAACTTTGCAAAATTTCACTTAAAACAAAACTAATATGTGGAATTAAAAAACTGGAGGGAGTACCGTTGGTTAAATTAGTTGTCAAATTTAAAACATGAAAAATGTGTGTGTCGCAGTATTGGGACTGATGCGCTATTACTCCCTCCGGTACAATTTACAGGGCGCACACACAGTTTATTTATTTTTGATGATGATTAAGCTTGATTGATTGAGTAATTAAGCTTGCACGCAATAATCAAGCAAGCAAGTGAAGGTCATTACGAACATATAACTTCACATTAAAGCATGCACATTAATCACGATGGAACTAATCAGGTGTCTGTTTAACCAACACGGTAACCAAGGGCCTTAACAAAGTTAATTACTGTACTAATAGAGTACTGTAGTGATCAATCGATCCATTCGAGACCTCTCACCATCAAGTATTTGGACAAATGACCACCATCACCACTCATTGTCATTAGTACGTGTAGACGTTTCTCCTATATAATACATGGTCTCCGACATTTTGTTTGTACTCTATGTATACTATACACTGCGTTGTTGTTTGATTCCAACGTTTAAGCTGTATAAGGTCATACCAAGACAATACAAAATAGGTCGCCGTCTCTAGAAGGTCATTGTTTTTCTTCGCATGCATGCTTGTCAACAATAAGATACCAGAAGAATTTGCCGCCTTTGCCGTTAAGGCAAGGTTGTATATGCATATACAATTCGATATATAATAGCGTTCGTGGATAGATAAGTACTGCCATCGGTTCATGCATTGCAAGAAAAATCCCTTTGACTAGTTTTGGTTCCTTGCAGCCTTGGTCAATTGATACGAGTTGCAAGGCAAGGTTTCACACACATTCTTCTTCTTTGCCAATTATTCTCGTCTCAGAAGAAAATTAGTCCTCTAGAAAATTAGTCCTCCTACACCCTCGCGTTGTATCCACACAAGGCCATGGCCGATGGCTATTAACGAAAAAACTTTGGTGTTTCCTAACAATTCGGTATGTCAGTGTTATTGTGCTGGTGTTTCCTACCAATTTGGTGCTACCCGTGTTATTGATTTGGTATTTCCTAACATTTTGGTATAGTAGACTTGATGGCTGCTAAATCGACTTGTACCCAAAATAAATAAAAAGTACAGAAATTATGTCAACAACAACAAAAATGTGAAATCTGGGAAAGCAAATGAAGAAAACTAACGTGTGTTAATGGTAGCAGCCTAATGAATGAAGTGAGCTGTAATAATTCTATGAGGTGGTTTGATGAAAGGGGAAGGGTGAAAGTGATTTGGTCGGTAATAATAGAGGTCACAGATGACTGAATCAAAAGCACGAGCTTTTTTCCTCCTAATCTTAATCTATGACAGAGAGGAAGCCAACCTTTTGTTTGTCCAGCACGTGTAGCTGCCACTGCCAGCGACACATACCGCTACGGCCCAGTTCTACTCCCCAAGTGGCGGCCTACAATACACACACACAAAGATAAAGCTGTTGATCGCAAAAAAGCTATACTATATTCGGATACCCTAAAAAAAGTTATATTCTCGTATCTTTTTATTTCTACCAGTAGATAAAATGTAAGTAGCAGTAAAAAAGACAGGATGCAGACCCAAGCAGAACACTCTGGACCTCCTCCCCGTTCCCCACCTACAGTGAACTGAGGACGATTTTTGGGCGTCACCCGTGCGGACCAGCTCGCCGCCGGCGATCCGCTCGATCCCTCGCCCTCCGCGGCCGCTCCGGCGGCGGGAGGACGGGGAATCGACGGATCCCGGCGTGTAAATAGTCTAGGTGTGCGTGGGTTGCTTGCCGGCGGCGCTTTGGAGGCGGAGGCGCGGTCGGAGAAGCTTTTGGAGGCGGCGGTCCTCTCCTCTGTCCATGGTGCTCCGGTGGAGGCCATGGGCAGATCTGCCGCCTCTGGTGCGTCCGCTGCTCTCCGGAGCCGCGGCGTGCTTCCCCTCGAGCCGGCGTCCGTGGTGGCGGCGGCGGCTCTTGTTCTTGGGGTCCTGCTTCCCTCGCCGACGTGCGGGGTGGTGCTTTTGCTTAAAATTTCTGGGAGTTTGCAGGCGGGTTCTTCTCCTTCATCGGCGGACTCGGTGGGCGTGGTGGAAGACGGGTGGAGCCTTCGTCTTCGTCTCCGGCGTGAGGCGGCGACGGTGGTCTGGCAGCGGCTCGGAGCCGATGCTCGTTCAGCAGCAAGATTCCGGCGCCTGCGTCGGATGGATTCTGCGGCACTTCAACAAGGTTGGTCGAGCTGGCTGCTTCGGTGCGAGGTGAGCTCGTCTCCTTCTTTCCCGGCGGTGCGCTGCTGGTGGTCGAAGGTGCCCTGCTGCTTGGTGGTGCCGTGTTCGTCGTGTGGGGTGTGGCTTCTGCCTCTGTTCGTGCGTGTGTGTTCTTCAGTTGTATGATCATGTACACGAACTCCCTTTCAAAAAAAATGACGGATGCAGACTAATGGCACATGGAGATTTGCACACCTGATATACGGATTTTTTATAGAAATTCAAAAAGTGTTCCAAAAATTTCGAATTTTTATACACTCAAAGATGACCAAGTATTATACTCGTGTAAAAACTTTGACCACAAAACGATTTTTAATGATTTCTGGGCTAAAGGACAAATCTCTGACGAATATATCGTGTATATAGCGTCTTTTCGGTAAATCTTTAACCTAGGTTACAATAATAAAGTTATTCTGTGGCAAAAGTTTTTGAACAGCACTTAATTATATTTGCCGGACTGATAAATTCGGAATTTTTTATTTTTTTGAATAACTATAATTTTTATGAATATCGGGTGAGTTGGTACCCGTAAGTCATGACGTATTTTGTAGAAATAATCCTTCTAGAAAATGTGAAATAAATAAATATAGCAAGAAACGGGGGCGAGGGAGGGAAGTGCTCAAAAGTGGCAGTTGCCAGCCAGCCGCCTATATTGGACTAATCTACTCTACCCACGCGAGAACAGAGAGAGAAACCAAACCACACGAGAAGACAACTCCTCTCTCCAGGGAGAGAGAGGCACGGGGAGCGAGGAGGCGGCGACGGTTGCCGAGGGAGGAACCAGCCAACGGCACACACGCACGGCGCCCGAGGCGGCAGCAGCAGCAAGCGGACTACGCGACGGCGCGGGCACCCATGCTGGCGGCCTCGTGACCCTGACAGGCTGTGCTAGGCTGTGCTGGAGATGAAGGTCTCCAAGGAGCAGCGGGAGGGGGAGAAAGCGGAGGAGGAGGCCATGGACGGAGCCGCGGACGCCGGCGTACCCCGCAGGGAGAAGGGAGGAGGGGGCTTCCGGCGGGGGCACGGTGGTGGTGGGCGTGCGGGCGGACGCGGAGAGCCGGGCGCTGCTCACCTGGGCCTTCGTCAATGCCGTCGCCGCCGGGGACCGCGTCGTCGCCGTCCACGTCGTCCTCGCCTCCGCCGCCGAGGCCGCCGCCGCCGTCGACTTCGACGGCATGCTCGCCGTCTACGAGGGCTTCTGCAACCTCAAGCAGGTCAGGCCACCGCTCCCTCCCTATCTCTGTCTGTGCGGTTGCTGTGCTGTCCGTTGGAAGTTGGTCGCCATTGGCCGGCAATTCCAGCCGGCCAGCAAGCATGTGAAACCCTTTTCCCCTTTATTGTTCCGCATTAATTGCCCCAGTTCTCGTCTGATCTCGAGCCCATTTCGTTTCTGCTGGGCTTCCGTGCGATTCTTCCGGCTTGTGTTGCGCCAAACTGCAATTTTTGGTTTCACCAACAGATTCTCCATGCTTGCCCACTATGCCAAGCTAGAATTTTCCGGGTTGGGTCTGTTCTGGTAACAGTGTTCTTCTATCTGTTCATTCTTGGATCTACTGTCAACTCCCCAAGTGTCTACTGAAATCAGATCGTTTGGCCTATGCTGCAAAGATTTTCTTTTTACTCTTCATTCTTATAGATTGTCTTCCGTAATCTTGCTTACATGTTCCATAGCGAATTCCGGCAGTATTTTGCCCCATTCCGATGCGGTTGACGCAGTGGTAAATTTGCCAACTACTAATTGATGCTTAACTATCGCTTGTGCAATGAACAGATCAATCTCAAGGTGAAGATTTGCAAGGGCTCGTCGGTGCGCAAGGCGCTGGTTCGTGAGGCCAGCTTGTTTGGGGCCTCCAAAGTTGTCCTGGGCATCACCAAGAAGAAGCGCTCAATTGGGTAAGTTGGATCCTCAATGCTTCCACTACCAAGTTTTCCCAACCTTTTTACACCCAATGATTGCCACCCACTATTGTTGTGTGAAACGGTTGCTTCCGATTCGCCAGGTCCTTGCATTCCGTCGCCAAGTACTGCTCGAAGAAGCTGCCTGCCAAGTGTGCGGTCCTTGCCGTCAATGGTGGCAAGATTGTCTACCGGAGGGAGGCGAATGCCCACTCGGCAAGGTGTCGGCGGAGCGTCCTGGCTGCAGCGAGGATGAGATGTACTGCGTGTTGCCGTTTGCCCGTCAAGGTAAAGAAAGTGCGTTGCCTTATGATGAACCAAAAAAAGGCAGTGGGTGCGGTGACAAACAACCTGAACAGAGCGTGTTGCCTTGTGATGAACCCAAAGAAGGCTGTGGGGGCGAAGAAAAACAACATGACGTTGGAGCAAAGGGCAGTCAGCCAGAGGATGTCGTCGCTGATGAACAGCAGCCCTCAAGTGTGGAACCTCCTGAATTGTCGACGGATCAGGTTCAGGACGATGCAGATTCTACTGACAAGGCCGAAGAGTCGACAATGGACCGGACAGATGACATTTCTGATCTTCCAGGTGATGGTGCCAGTGTGCTGTACTGCGTGTTGCCTGCGGGGAATGACCATTCAGTTGCAAGTACTTCAAGTCGGCAAGACGGTGATTCGGTCGAGCCACTAGCTGAAGGTGATGGGGAGCTTTACTGCGTGCTGCCCCCAAGAAATGGTCATTCAGGCAGGAGCAGCAACGATTCTAAGCGTTCAACTTCGAGTTGGAGTTCTGGAGGCTCCAAGCGTTCTGTTGGTGTAAGAGGTGTGATTAGGGCCATTAGGCGGAGCAGTAGTTTCTCCAGTGATATCCAATTTAACTTGGAAACATCGGCTGACAAGAGGGATGGCTCGGTTAGCACGAGTGGCACCGAACGTACTCCTTCCACCGCGTCTACAGAACCTGAGGATTTGCGAAAGGACTCATCACGTAATGTGGACATGTTCTCTAATTCTCCTATGTCGCTTAGAAGGATGATAGAAGGAAAGTCTGACCGCTGTCGCCTCCGAAGGAGAATCTTCAGCCATCAAAGAAGCTCATCTTTTGAGTGGGCCAAAGTGTCTATGGTTCAATGGGCAATGAGGCTTCCCAGCCGTTACAGTTCTGTCCACCCGGATAGCAAATCCTTGAAATCTGATGCAAGTCCAAGGTTCAACGGTGATTCAGAATCTGGATCTACTTCCCCTGTTGAGCCAGAATCTATCTTTTCTTTCTCTTTGTATGACGTGGCGTGGCCTCCCCCTGAATTGGAACCTCTTCAAGAGAAGTATTCCTCAGTTTGTAGGCTGTTTAGCTACGAGGAACTCAAACTTGCTACATCAAACTTCTCACCAGGTAATTGCCTTTGTCATCTGGATTATTTTGTTACACATGTTTGTTTCAGCAAAAGTAAAATCTAATTTTCTTTCGTTAATGCAGATATATTAATTGGGAAGGGAGGAACTAGCCACGTTTACAAGGCACAGTTAAATGACGGCACATTATATGCTGCAAAGATTCTGAAACCTTCAGTTGACGCACTACAGGAGTTTATTACTGAGATTGAGACTGTAACTAGCTTGCAACATGAGAATATTGTCTCGTTGAGGGGATTCAGCTTTGATAACTACAGTCTTGCGTTGGTGTACGATTACATGCACCAGGGAAGCTTAGACAAAGCGCTTCACGGTAAGCGTCAAGATGGAAACTCACTGCCTATTCTATCCCTAACCTCTTGGCTAGTGGCCTAATATTTCGTATTCTAACTGTTCTTTAGGCAAATGTGAGAATAGTCTTAGCTGGGAGAAGAGAATTAAGATAGCGATTCACATTGCAAAGGCACTTGAATTTCTGCATCATGGCGGTGTCACCCAATCTGTGATTCATGGAGATGTTAAATCTGCAAACATCCTCCTGTCAGAGGATTTTCAGGCCCAGGTATAGATATTCAGATCTGCTTGTCATTTTCCACTCTAGCTTTCTGCAGTAACTACTCAAAAAACAAATAACAACTTTAGTTGCAAGTGGCTTAATGTGTAAGCAGTGTGATGAATTGTGGTTAGCCGTAACTTGTCAGTTTTTGTTCTGCTTGCGACATCATCTCATCTTCTCTTTAAAAATTTCAGCTGTGTGATTTTGGGCTTGCAAAGAAAGTGTCAGCTTCAATCTCCCACCTAACGTGCACTGACATCACAGGAACTTTTGGGTTAGTATCATCTCCGGACTATGGTTACCTGTTGTTAGTTTTAAATCAAATGTAAAGCTTATAGGTAAACCACTATTGTGACAGGTACTTGGCTCCAGAGTATTTTTCACACGGGAAAGTCAATGAAAAAATCGACGTGTATGCATTCGGGGTTGTGCTGCTGGAGATTATTTCAGGAAGGAAACCCATTATAACAGGGTGTGCGAAGGGACAGGAAAGCCTGGTTGGATGGGTGAGTGCTCTCCCTAACTCCATTTTGTACGCGTAGCTCGTCGTCTGAGAAGTAACATGTCCTGAGCAAAAAACAGTAGCTGATGATATTAACATGGGCAGACCATTGCTGCATTTGCTATATTGGCTTCATACTCGTTCTTGCACAAGCAAGCCACGCTTCCTTTTCCTAATTCGTTGCTCACGCTTTCAGGCAAGGCCGCTGCTATCAAGCGGGGAGATCAAACAGGTGGTCGATTCTGTTCTGGGAAATGACTACGACTGCGACGAATGGAGAGGATGACACTCGCGGCTTCCCTGTGCACGAGGACGTCCTCTCATTCCCGACCCGAGACGCTGCTGGTAAGAAAGAATGGATGAAAACACCACCAAAATCCCATGTAAACACCATTTACCGATGATTCAGGTATCTGACATCCCCCTCCTCCTTTGTACAAACGGCAGGTGCTGAAGCTGCTGGAAGGGGATGACGAGGCGATCCACTGGGCGAGGTCGCAGGCCTGCCGGGCTCTTCGGATGGGTCGGACGAGGAGGCGGTGACCCGGGGTCGAACAACATGCAGTCCCACCTGAACCTGGCGCTGCTGGGCGTGGAGGAGGACTACGACGACACGCTGTCGCAGTGCAGCACGGAGCAGACCGCCGACGGCGAGTACTGGAGCCGGTCCTCGAGCTTCGACTAGGGCATGATCCAGTAGATATGTTTGTGTTGTGTATAGATCCTGATGATTGATTATTGTTGATTGGTTGGAATGGTGCTGGAGGCTTGGGTTGCTCATGTAGAGATGATTGTCTGATGTAGCCTGATTTAGGAGTTGGTTTTTGCAGTAGCAGTAGCTGTAGATCTAACTTTGCTGGCCTTGCCCCCCCCCCACAATTACTGATTATGAAATATTGATTATGAATGAATGGCTTTTTTATGGTGCATCAAAGATGGGAATCGATTCCTCCAACCTTTCGCTTTTGTCCTCTGGAACATGTCTTTTTTTCGATGAAAACAATACATTGTGCAGGAGCTAATGAAGCACTCTCTCTCACTACAAATCTGGGAATGATCTTTTCAGGTCCTCGAAGAACAGTTCATTGCAAAGGTTTTTTTTTTGCCTCGTTCGTAGTAAAACATAACTGAGGTGGACGTGAACGGATGGCACCCGCCGGGTTCGGGTGCGGGTTTGGCACCCCCATACCCGCACCCGCCCCTTCTACCCGCTCCCGCCACCATACCCGCTGGCGGGTACAGATTTCCACCATACCCGTCACCCGCCGGGTTTACGGGACCCGACGGGTACCCGCCAAGCTGCCGCATGAAATGAATCACCTAAGCTGCAATTTTTTTTTTTTTTTTTTGAAAGGGAGTCGTGTACAAGATCAAGCAGAGAAAGAGTACACACGCACGAACACAAACGCAGGCCTCGCCACAGACAGCGACCCTGGCACCACCACGCACACCACACATCGAAGGAAGAAGCTCAGCCAACCTTGTTGAGAACGCCGCTTGATCCATCCGACGCAGGCGCCGGAATCTTGCCGCTGAACGAGCATCGGCGCTGAGCCGCCGCCAAACCACCATCGTCGCCTCGCGCCGGAGACGGAGATGACGGCACCACCCATCTTCCGCAAGCCCACCAGGAACACCGACGAAGGAGAACGCTGCACCTGCAACCTCCCAGCGAAATTAAGCAAAAGCACCAGCCTCCAACGAAGTGGAAGCTGCCGAAACCCTAGATCTAGAACTGGCGCCACCACCATGGCCACCAGCTCGAGGAAGAGCACATCACGGCTCCGGAGAGCAGCGGCCACGCCCAGGACGGCAGATCTGCCCAGGCCCTCCACCGGAGCAGCGAGAACAGAGAGGAACCGCCGCCGCCAAAAGCCTCTCCGGCCACGCCTCCAACTCCAAAGCGCCGCCGGCAGGCAACCCACGCACCCCTAGTCTATGTACACGGCGGGATCCGTCGATCCCCCGTCCTCCCGCCGCCGGAGCGGCCGCGGAGGGCGAGGAATCGGACGGGTCGCCGCCGGCGAGCTGGAACGCACGGGTTCGCCCAAAAATCGCCTCCCGAACACTGTTTAGGTGGGGAACGGGAGAGGGTCGGTGTGTTTGCTTCACGTCTTAGCTGCAATTTATTCTGCTGCAATATATCAATATAAACAACAGCTACACATCTCTGATTCTCTGAACGAACAAGCCAAATCATCTAAAATATAAACAGCAGCTATTCTAGTATGAATCATCTAAAATCAACAAGCCTACCATCTACAAAAACAACAACTATTCTGCTGCAATACATCTAAAAAACATCTCTGAAATCTAAACTACAGCTACAAACATCTCTAATTAGCACACATCTCTGAAATCAGCAGGCTAGTCGAGAGAGTTGATCCCCTCGTCTGGATAGCACAGGAGGCGGTGGCGCGCGCAGGAGGGGCGGGGCGGCGCACCGAGGCGCAGGAGGCGGCGGCGCACGGAGGCGCAGGAGGGGCGGGGCGGCGCACGGAGGCGCAGGAGGCGGCGGCGCACCGAGGCGTCGGGGCGGGGGAACAGGGGCGCTGGAGGCGGCGGCGCACCGAGGCGTCGGGGCTGGGGAACAGGGGACGCGCAGGCGGCGGCGACGTTGGGGCTGGGGGACGCAGGCGGGGTCTTCGGGGTGGGGAGGAATGGAGGGGATAAAGAATCGAGGCAGTGAGAATGGCCGGCTGGGGACTTGGGAAACTAGGGTTTCCTCCTCGCCTCCTCTTTTGTACTCACTGACAGGTGGGGACGCCGGGTATGCGGGTTAACGGGACGGGTTTGGCACCCCATACCCGCCCCGCCAGACCCGACGGGTTTGGAATTTCCCCGTTAAGCATACCCATGGATTTTTTTTCCACCATACCCTCCTCTAAGGATGGCAATGGGTAGGGTATAGGGCGGGTAGAGCAATACCATACCCATACCCGAATAGTCAATGAGTACAAAACTCTACCCATACCCGTACCCATGGGTATGAAACTTTACCCGTACCCATACCCGACGGGTACCCATACCCGTTGGGTACCCAATTAGTAGATTAAATAGTACACAAGTTATACATAATTTTACATTCATCGATAACACAATTGATAAAAAAACATTTATCTCAACTCAATAACATATATTTGAGTACATGACAATTATCTCAACTCAAATGGAAAATTGATAATAAATTTAACATAGGTTCACAAACTCACGAGAATGAATATTGGAACTCCATGGGAAAGCTATATAAACGGGCAAGGTATGGATATACCCACGGGTATGAGGTTATCCCCATACCCTAGCCACGACTTAACGGGTAGGGTATGGATACTACCCATGGGTATAAAATAATTTCCCGCGGATACCCGTACCCATGGATAAATTTGCCATCCTTACCCTCCCCATTTAATGCGGGTACCCGTCGGATTGCGATCCGGAGACGTGATGCAGAAGTGGATCCAGGCCAACCTAGTACTGTACGACAACAGGAAAAGATTGTGGATTCGTCGGTACTTCCAGGCGTGAAATGGTTATGTAGAGATGAGTTGTTGGGCGGTGAGCAATGGCCAATGGTTGACACCAGACCAGATCTGGTTTAACTCAAGGCAGCGACGACGGACGCCCACCGGATCAGGCGAGGGGCCCAGCCAAGCCAGTAGTCTCTATGATGGACACTGCTGACGCCAACATTGGTGCTGGTCCACCATACTGAGACATAGCTCACCTGTTGCTATCTGGTCCCTGCAGGCAGACAGATGCAGATGGTGCCGCTGTTGCTCGTGTGGCGCTTGGATTATCATGGCATCACCAAAAGAGAACAGGTGACCGGCCAAAGATGAAGGCAGCGTTTCCGTTTCTATCTGAAAGTTCTCTATTGTTTTCCCCAACTTTAAACATCAACTTTTCTTTAACAGGAAACACTTGATCTTTTTATCGTGGAATATCAAGTTTATTTGAGGGAACAAATACTAAAATAGAACAAGTGCATTTTTATTTATGTCAATGGACACCATGTGCTATATTCTGATGTTTTCTATACATTGTATTTTAAATATTTGAAAAACTATCTGCCCTATCTTTCTTCAAAGAAAAAAATAGCCTTATATTTTGAGGCCACGTCGCACAAAAGACCAATAAGATTGCAATTGAGACCCATATGACACAAACTTGTTTGCGGTAGACGTGTCGGAACTCGTCATTGTTGCACTGACATAGCTTTTCCCGTAATTACACGAAAAGACCAGTAGAGAACCAAACCTCGATGAATCACCACAATAGTAGACCTTCATGTACGATGGCATTGGCGATTGCACCAAGTGGCGAGGCACCGCCACGATGTAGCTAGACATTCGCATACTAGACCAGACCGATGTGGAGTGGCAATTGAAGACGATGGAGATGAACTATCGATCCAAAGGTGATGGCCAACAAGGACAGTGTCTAGTAAGGATGATCCATTTGTTAAAAAACTTAAAGAAACTCCAAAAAAAAGTTTGAACTAAAGCAAGGACGAAAGCGAAAACAAAAATACGCTTTCGTAGTCAAGATACGGCCAGGATTTCCTCCGCTCCTTCCGCTGCTCAAGCGAGCGTCTGTCGCCCCAAGTCGCCGCTTCCGGCCAGTCGAAGCTGGGAAGCCATGGCGGGAGGCTTCGGCAACGTCCGCAAGCGCGCGGGCGGCGCGGCTAATCCGGTACGCCGCCTCGGCTTCCGTCGCCCTGGCTCCCTCGCGCGAAACCCGGCGCGTATCGGAAGGGAGGGAGGGGTCCTTGCGGCGCGGCGATGGGTGGTAGGCGACGGAGCTGCTGAATTTGGACCAGTTCGTCGCGCCGCCGGCCCACGATTGTATCGGCGGAGCGGATATGTGACAGCGCTCCATTCCCCACATAGCACAGGTAAATTTCGATTCAGTTCTGGAACTAATAAAATCTGTAGTTCCCGCAAAAAAAAAAATCTGTAGTGTATTTTTGGCGTAACTGAATACAGCTTCAGAGTTCAGAATCGGGAACATTTCTGTGGCCAAAAAAAAAGAAGCCCAAAACAAGAGTCAAGAGTTAGATGGATATTTTCGCAAAACAAAAAAGGATTTTGCTAGGGCTCAATCGACTGGGAATTTGCTTAGCGCTCAGTCGAAGAATCCGCCGTTCACCAGTGCGTCAAGATTCGTACCAACTTCATCTTCTTCCTCGCGACGGCGGCGGAGGCGAGGAGTAACTTAACTGGGGGTGCAGGGGTGCGGGGTCGCCGGAGTCGGGGTGGGCTTAGAGGGAGGGCCGGGGCGGCGGCGGAGGTGGAGATGGGGGCAGGGCGGGGCGGCGAGGCGTCACGGCAGCGCGCCGGCCGCGGGCGGGGAGGCAGGCGGTTAGGCCGGTGGTGGCTGCGGAGGGAAGCTCGCCGGAGCTGAGGAAGATGATGACATCACCCGACTGAGAACTAAGCTAGTTCTCAGTCGAATGAGCCCTAGGCAGACCCAACAAAAAAAGAGTTAGATGGATACACAGGATCAAATTATATTATTCTGTACATGTTGCATACCCGCAATGGCGTGTGTAGGGATTTCTCTGGCAGCACGCCAGATCGAGTGTTAGGATCGTTACTCCGTAAACCAAATGGGAACATTTCAATGGCCAGAACGAACAAATAAATAGCCAAAAAAAGAGCTAGATGGATGCACATGATCAAATTATGCACACATTATGTACATCATACCTGTAATGGCGTATGCTAAACAGGTTTAATTTATTACAACACAGGGTGGGATTGGTGTTGCACACCACAAACGAAATAATTACATGAGCAAACGAAATGAGAAACATTATCTTGCAAGATCTTCGACCAGTTCAGCCATATCGATGGTCCCATGTGTAACCTCGGTCAAAAGGGACGACAACCAAAGATGATACTCCGTAATTTTCTGCATATCGGTTGTTTTGACCTTTGGAAACAAGGGTTTTGACCTTTTGAATGCTAGGATCATTGCTCAGAAAGGTGAACTTATTACAATAGTGGGTGGGATTGATTATCCCTCCATCCCAAGATGTAAGACACACTTTATTTTGCATGGTCTATGATGAACGATTTCGATCATTAATATACATCAAATTTTATGGATTGGGAATGTATGAATTATATCATTGCATTTGCCTTGCAAAAAAAATCATTTCATATATCTTTATACTAATTTTGTTAACATATTATAAGTACAAATCATAGTCAAAACTGCAAGTTGACGACCAATGAAAATCAAGGGTGCCTTACACTTGAGAGGGAGGGAGTATCATATACCCTATTAACTTTAGATACAAACATCATCTTGCAAGATCTTCAACCAATTAGGACATATCGATGGTCCCTCCTGTTGTCTTGTCAAATGTGATATCGACCGATGATCCTCCATACTTACGTGCACGGCTGTTGTTTTCTTGAGCATTGGTTGTTTGCAACTGGAGCTTCCTTACCATCTCTAGGCTCTCTGCAACTTCCTTCATCGTTGGTCTGTCTTCTCCTCTTGGGCTTAGGCAGTGCACTGCAAGTTCGGCCATGTTCTCGAGCACCCTCATACCTGCTTCATCTATTATTTCAAAATCCAGATTAGCATGGTGGGTATTTTGGTGAAACATCAAGGGAAAACTATAGGACAATGACTCCATTTCGTTGATGTCGTCGATATATATTGCTCTCTTTCGCGTCATCAGCTCCAGAAGAACCACCCCAAAACTGTACACATCACTTTTGTCCGTAAGACGATGGCTGATGAAGCTCTCTGGGTCAAGGTAACCAAGTGTTCCATGGACAAACCTGATGAACTCACTTTCATCCATGGACTTCAGTGTTGATGCTCCGAAATCGGCAACCTTTGTGTTCAATTGATCATCCAAGAGAATGTTGCCAGACTTGACATCCCCATGTAGAATTGTGCGAGATGTTGATGAATGTAAGTAAGCCAGAGCCTCTGCTAACTGTGTGGCTGTCGTCAGGTGAAGATCCAAGGGGATTGATGATCTATGACCAGCACTGTGAAGGAGCTCGGATAAAGTACCACCGGATACAAACTCGTAGACCAACATCGGGACATCAACATCCAGACAACAGCCTATTAACCTTACAATGTTCCGGTGGTTGATTTGTGACAAGATTATTATCTTATTAACAAATTCTTCCCTGCAATCATCGTTGATTACCTTCGACTTCTTTATGGCTACCTCTTTTTTATCATCTAAAGTTCCTCTGTAGACCATCCCATGGCCACCATGTCCAATAACTCGATCTTCGCTGTAGTTATCAGTGGCCCTCTTTATCTCTTTCTCTGTAAGTATACGAATTGTGTCGACCTGCCTTGACCTCATCTCTTCATATAACTTGAGACCTCCATTTTGTTTGAAATACTCATCTTTGTCCTTCTTGTACTTTCTCCGTTGTAATTGCATGAGCAACAAGCATGCTAAACCTATCACCACTGTTGCAGAAATACTGAGGCCTGCAAGATATTAACAAATTTGGAACTCACTACTTTTTGTTTGATTTGAATTTGTAAGTAGTTTTCAGAGTTTTTTTTTACTTTTACACGAATATTCATTTCATCTTAATGTAGATGAAAAGTATGAAATAGAGGTCAGCTGATCTTTAAGTAAATGATGCTTACCAATGACCATTTTGTCAGCTGAAGAATACTTAGACCGGCATCCAGAGTTTGTACCATCAGATCTGGTTCCTCTCTTGCATTTGCATAAGTAGCTTCCCAGTGTGTTGTGACAGACCCCTTTTCTGCACGGATACAAATCTCCATATTTGGCATCCTGCTTACGTAGTGTGCACTCGTCTATGTCTGAAGACAGTAATGGAAACATCCACTCAGAATGCTCAAGCCAAACATAATTCGCTATATTGCTTTCATTCAGCTAAAGAAAGATTCAACAGATTCAACAAGTAATAATCCAACTAGTCAATTCATTATGTAATGTTACAACCCTTGGTGTTTATAACTTCCTCTACATTCGTACCAGAAAGAACACCGTGAATTTTTCAGTTCCTTGTGGAGATGTGGTGGAAACCAAATTTGAGTGTCCTAAGGTTTCTATTGCTGTTGATACCAAAGTCAATGTCAAAAACCATCTATTGGCGAGTCTTCATTTGAATTATTTCTGAAAGTGTATCTAGTTGAACTAACACTGAGATATGGCTTAAAATTATATCACTTTTCAAAGCATTATGTGTGGAATTTTGCACAAGTTAAATTGAGTAAATAATCAACCTTGACAGCCATTCAGAAGATATGGATTGCCCTCGTATCCTTTGTAGCACTGGCATAAGTACCCTGGACCATTTTCCGCGGACATGCAATAGCTGTTTGTACTGATGCAAGCATAGTCCTTAGGTATGTTCTTCCCTGTCGGTGGGCATGAGCCATTCCTAATGGCCCAATCAGCAACGACAGGACACCCCTCTTGGCTCGATCATCAATAAACCCAAGTGTACCAACGAGGTCCTGCTGCTTGAAATTGTACCACCCAACCTCGGCCACCATGGCGTAGAAGCACGGGTTGAAGCCCCATACCTTGCTCTGGTTCATCAAAAAATAAACCCCGAAGGAGGTGAGGTTTGCAGGGATGGCAGCTTCACAGCAGCCCAACCCAGCACATGGCGCGCCGTCAGACGTGTTGTTGACGCCCTCGCAGTAGGAGTAGCATCCAGCCACATATTGGCTCGCGGCGCCCTTGTACCCACTGATGAGCCCTAGAGTGTTGCAGCCGATGACTGTGAAGCGGTTGCGCGAGGGGGTGGGAGGAAGGGCGTGAGCTGCAGCTCATACACTCCGAAGAACTTGGTGAATGTTGTGTTTTCCGTGAAGCAAATGTGGTTGACAGGGCTGAGCACGCGCATCTCACCGTGCTCCAGTGAGATGTCGGCGACCTCAACATTAACCTCAGGATCCCAGACCATTGGCCGCGGTGAATCTGTCGTGCTGTTGCAGGTGAGGTTGAAGTAGCTGTTCAGGTTGATCGCGGCACAGTGCGCCCCAATACCGAAGGGGTATGGGATGGGCACATCGCCGCACTTGTCGGGGCAGCCTGGCAACGACATGGAGTGCCGGTAAGAGGCTCCGGCCGCTGTTGCCACTGCTGGAAAGAAGATGCATACTTTGAAGACTAGCAGGGCTGTTGATGTTCCTGGCATTTTTGGATGCTAACTACTCATGTTACATGTATGCAAACAGCACACTAGACCGGGTTAAATCGATATGAAGTAGGTTTGTCTCTGCAAGTAAGTAGATGCAAGTCGCAATAAACTACGGGAAGGGATATTACTATATCAGTGTGCCAACATGCACAGAGACCTTGACCTTGATTGTATGTTTGTGTTTATCTTGGTCTTAACTATTAGCTTTTTTGTGGAGTTGTTGCCTTAATCTTTAATTGATGCTTACGGTTGGAGGAAGAACCGGACCATGAATTCCTGAATATAGCAAGCCATCCATGGCTTTGTCAATGGATTCATTCCCAGCATTTCCTCTTAATTTCCTTTGTTTGACTCATTTTATTATGTCTTGTTTTTCAGAAAATGAAGTGATCTGGTGGTGAGAAGATACACAAGAAGGAACCATTGCAGATTGGCCGGTCGGAGCCTACACTTCATTTAAAATCAACAAGGTGAGAACGCGCGTGTCCCCTGTTCCAACTGCTCATTAGAAAAGAGAATTTTGGAGCCTACACATGCACTCTCTTTCAAGGGGAGCTTGGATTTATTATTTTGTCAGCTGCGGTATATCTAAAATAATATACATTCATGAGCATGAAGTGAGCGGAGCGTATGATGAGTTTCTAGCTGTATGGGCCTGGAGATCAGTTAAACCTATGTACCACAAAATGCACATCTTCTGATCAGACCCAGTTTATGCAAATCGGCCATGACACCTTTTTGTTGTCAGAAAATCAATTGAGGCAAATAGGATAGTTCGGAATGGTGCTAGGGAATTTGTTTTAATTCTTACGAAAATAGTTTCACATGTAGACGACTCATTATTATGTTCAGATCTTGTGTTCCATAATTTTTTTACGTTTATGTCATTGTGGAAAAAACAAACCCAAGCACCTATAGAAAAAACGTTTTCAGCTCCTCATTCTACCCATCTACTAGGCTTTCAACTGTGGTTGATAACCCCTGATGTAACCTAGGCCTGAAGAAGCTTCCCCTGTACAGTTTTTTTTTCTTCCCTTGTTTTCGCTCTATTTTCTGTTGTAACTTAAACTCTGTTCTCCTTCATCAATGAAAATCAGCAGTCTATTGTGATTCCTTACCAAAAAAAGCGCATCATTCTTTTTTTTCATGTGGACTACAAATCAACAGATTTTTTACAAAAACCTGAGGTAGATGATTTACTCTAGCATCTACATGCCAGGTTTTTTTAAAAATTAGACCATTCCTTCAATTCTAGTGGGAAAAAACAGAACATGGGAGTTTGGGTGATGAAAATCCTACATTGTTGTGGAAACAGTTGGCGAGCTAAGAGATTTTGTATTTTTCTACCTAATAAAAGGTTAGTATAAAAGTCCTGCAGGCCATTGCAGTTAAGTTAGTTTGAGTGATCAGGAAGTTGACACTTGGAGCAAAACAACAACAGTCAGTGTTTGCTTAATTGGGCCGTACACATCAAGCACAGCTCGTTCCTAGCTGGATTACTACATACTAAAATAATCAATACGGTTTTGGATTGGTCTCCTGCTTAATCAGCACCGTATTTGCACTTCAGTCCTTATGCTCTTATTCATTTCGTTGCAGGCTCCTTGAAGGCGATGCATCATTTGGCTATCATTTAGTCAATCTTGGTCCACAGAACTGCTTCAGCATGCATGTTGGCGTTGGGGCTTTAATTCTGACATCGACAACGGTGTCCGAATCGACAGCTTTCACGACATGAAAATGTCTGACTGGCTGCGTCGGCACCAATTTGGCACCAACACGCTTAAGATGTCGTGCCCTCAGTTACTAGTTTCGTTCCATCCGTAAACATAAATGGATTATTTGCTTTAAATCCTAATTGGTTATCGCTGTCGTCGACAGTGCTGAATGTCTGATTATTTTTTCGTGTCACTTGCAGCTCGCTGATCGCATGTCGGCTCTATTTGTAGCAATAATCGAAAGGGCCAAGGTGCACTGTGCAAAAAAGGTTCTTTTCCGACAATATAAAAGCTCCTTATCATGGCAGTCTGTGTATTATTGTGCTTCCATCACACTTCACAGTTCACACCATTTGTTAGTGGTAATGGCGTCGACGGAGGAGTCGTCATCGTCCTTCAGGACACCAGCGTCAGTTCCCTTCAAGTGGGAGCTCCGGCCAGGCATCCCAAAGCAGCCTGCAGGCCACGGCGACAACCTGCCGGCATCGCTGCAGCTCCCTCCAAGGCTCGCCGTGCCTCCTGCTACCGCCACCGCTGCGCCGTCGCTGCAGCTCCCTCCAAGGCTCGCCATGCCTCCCGCTGCTGCCACCGCGGCGCCGTCGCTGCAGCTCCCTCCAAGGCTTGCACTGCATCCTGGCGGCACTGCTTGTTCTTCCCGCGTGTCCAGTGCCAGCGGGTGCGCTCTCGCCTCGGCTTCGTCAGTGCGACGGAGCTGCACGGCGCCGTCAAAGGCGACGACGACACCACGGCACCGTCGGTCCATGTCAGCGCGGTTCGTGACGTCGCTGGCGCTTCCATTCACGGGGCCGCGGTGGTGGGGCCGGTCCAAGGACGAGGACGACGTTGCCTTCGCGGCCCTCTACGGCGACAAGATCGTGTCGTAGATGACCTACGTGTGTATCGTCAGATTGTGATTATTAGTATGCCTTGCTTCAGTTAGGAATCGATGATTGGATACTCGTAGTTTATTTTGAAACACGAACCAATGCTAGCAAGCCGTCTCATTGAAAACCTTCTAATCCCTTTAGATACCCTGGAAGGAAAAGAATGCGTCTGAAACTTGCTGCTTTTAATCATCAATAGTTATATCGTGTATCAAAAAACTAAGAAGAAAGCTAGGAGGATCATCTCGTCCCAATTATAATCGATTTTATCATTAAAACAAATCCTAGCTATCTCATGTGCTGCTCCATTTGCCTCCCTCCGTATATATCTGAAATTAATATTACCCAATAAGGAGGCAATATCAACAATATCAGCAAAGATCGCAGCTGATCCATTCCATCATATCGTTGCTTCAGAACACGCTTCAATAGTCTCCGTCGAGTCCGATTCAGCGATGTGTATTGCATCCCATTCTAGTAGCCAATTCAAGCCCCTCCTTCATCGCCACAGCTTCCGCCATCGCTGCTGATGCCACGTTTGGGAGATACCTACAACATCCAGCAATAAAATTACCCTTGTAGTCACGTAGTACAGCCCCTGTAGCTCCCACACAACCATCTGCATGAAAAGCAGCGTCGACATTCAGTTTAATTTGTCTAGGTTCAGGCTTTGTCCATTTAACTTCAGAGGTGGCGCCTGGGGGTTTTAGAGCTTTCGCCTGATTTGCAGCCGTTGTCAGAATTGACATTCTACAGGAGTTTATTGGGGAACTGTTTCATCATGAGTTCTCCTACGCCTCATCCACCACAAGTACCAGCACGCAATAGACACAGTCTCTTTCACCTCAACATCCAGCCCAAGAACCGAAGCTCCTTGAGTACGCAGCAACGTCTCAAGGATGACTGACCCAGAATTTTCCCCCTGAGATGCTTCTTCAATGACCGACAGCAGCCCTAGAGAACTCCAAATATCTCTCGCCGTTTGACATTGGAAAAGGAGATGTCAAACATCCTCAGGACCCCTCCGACAGATAGGGCATTCACTCGAGGTACCAATATGCCGATTAGCTAAAATGCACTTAAGAGGTATGATTCCATGTAGGGCTCTCCATATGAATTTTTTTACCTTGCTAGCCATCTTTAATTTCCAAAGAGTTTTCCAGACTGGATTATTCGCCGAACTCCCGGGGAGAGAAAGCTGGTTCGCCGGCCCACCGAACTGGTGTCGCCACTGCAATAATATCCAGATATGACAGAGTACCTTCCATGTGTAGTGCCGTTCCAAGCAATGAAATCCTCGAAACCTTGTGTATTTAAAGGGATTTGGAGGACACGGTTAACGTCAACCGTAAGGAGAATATCTCTCAAGAGGGTTTCATCCCAAGTTCCTGTAATTGGACTGATTAGTTCAGAAACTTTAGTATACACCGTTGTACCTCTTGGAGAGACAATTTTCCTAGTTGGGCTTGATGGAATCCATGGGTCTTGCCAGATATTTATGTTCTCACCATTACCAACCCGCCAAATGTATCCTCTCTTAAAAGTAGTTAACCCAGCCAGTATGCTTTGCCATGTAAATGATGACCCAACTTTTGGTCCCGCCTTAAGAATGTCGCCTTGAGGGAAATATTTGGCTCGAAGGACACGGGCACACAACAATTCAGGTTCGTTAATAAGTCTCCATCCTTGCTTTGCCAACATCGCTAGATTAAAAGAGTGGAAATCTCTAAAACCCATTCCTCCTTCATTTTTCGGATAGCACAATTTCCACCAAGCATACCAGTGCATTTTGTTACTGTTTTTATCATCACCCCACCAGAAACTAGCAATAGCATCCATCATAGCTTTGCACACTCCTTTCGGTATTTGAAAAACCAACATTGTGTAGACTGGAATAGCCTGAGCCACAGCCTTCAAGAGAATTTCTTTACCTCCGATAGACAATTGTTTTTCTTTCCAACCATTGACCCGCTGAATAATCCTTTCAATAAAATGCTGGAAACAATCACTTCTATCCACACCCACCAAGGCCGGCAGCCCTAGATATTTATCGGACAGAGCCTCTGTATCAATGTGTAATGTTTCACAGATCTCTGCTCTCACAAGGGCATTAGTATTAGGAGAAAAGAAAATACTAGACTTTGATAAACTCACCAATTGTCCTGAATTTGCACAGTAGGTGTCTAGAACTTGTTGCAGGGAAGTTGCATTAGGCGTATCAGCTTTCATGAGGTTTAGGGAATCATCAGCAAAAAGGAGATGTGAGACTGACGGTGCATTTCTGCACACCCTTACCCCATCGATGCCACCAACTTCTTCTTCATGCAGCAATAAACTCGACAAACCTTCCGCACATAAGAGGAACAAGTAGGGAGAGAGAGGGCCCCCTTGTCTCAAACCTCTAGTAGGCACAAACATATCGGTTTCCTCCGAATTGAATCTCACCTGGTATCTTACCGACCGGACACAAGCCATCATGATTGTTATCCATCTTTCATCAAATCCTAGCTTGCGCATCATGTTCTCCAAGAAAATCCACTCCACTCGATCATAGGCCTTATGCATGTCAAGCTTAACAGCACAAGTTCCATTCGCCCCCCTTCTCTTGTTTTTATTTGAATGTACACATTCATAGGCTAGTAACACATTATCTGTAATGAGCCGACCAGGAACAAATGCACTTTGCATTGGAGAAATAACCTTGATACGTCTCCAACGTATCCATAATTTCTGCTGTTCCATGCTTATATTATACCATTTGCTACATGTTTTATATACACTTCGTATCACTTTTATGCATTTTCTGGGACTAACCTATTAACAAGATGCCACAGTGCCAGTTCCCTGTTTTCTGCTGTTTTTGGTTTCAGAAAGTTACTTCTGGAAATATTCTCGGAATTGCACGAAACAAAAGGCCAGTCCCTATTTTTCCAGCACGTACACGGAGTCCGAAGGAGAGACGAAGAGCCACGAGGTGGCCAAACCACAGGTGGCGCGGCTGGGCCCAGCCGCGCCTGGTGGTTTGGGCCCCTCGGGGGTCCGCCGACATCGCCCCTTCGCCTATTTATTCCCCGAGACGCGAAAACCCTAAAACACCGAGCCTTTCATCCAGAACATATTCGCTGCCGCCGCCGTCGTCAACCCTAACTCGGGGGGTTCTGAAGCTCTTCCCGGCACCCTGCCGGAGAGGGGAATCATCACCGGAGGGCTCTACATCGCCATGCCCGCCTCCGGAGTGATGCGTGAGTAGTTCATCCTTGGACTATGGGTCCATAGCAGTAGCTAGATGGTTGTCTTCTCCACTTGTGCCATCATGTTTAGATCTTGTGAGCTGCCTATCATGATCAAGATCATCTTATTGTAATGCTACATGTTGTGTTTGCTGGGATCTGACTTATATTGATACCTATGTGGAGCTGAATATTATATTATCATGTCTATGTCATTTGTGATCTTGCATGCTCTCCGTTACTTGTTGAAGCCTTGGCCACGTGAATACTTGTAACTCCAAGAGGGGGTATTTATGCATGATAGTTGGGTTCAACCTCTATTTAACCTGGGATAGTGACAGCAAGTTCTAAGGTTGTAGATGTGTTGTTGCCACTAGGGGTAAAACAGCAATGCTTTATTCAAGGATGAATGTATTGTTTACATTACGCACATTACTTAATGCAATTGTCTGTTGCTTGCAACTTAATACTGGAAGGGGTACGGATGTTAACCGGAAAGTGGACTATTTAGGCATAGATGCATGCTGGATAGCGGTCTATGTACTTTGTCGTAATGCCCAAATGAATCTCATAGTAGACACCACAGCTCACACATGCATGTTATATGCACTTATCAATTGTCAATTGCCCAGCTGTAATTTGTTTACCCAGCATGTTAGTTATCTTATTGGAGAGACACCACTAGTGAACTGTGGACCCCGGTCCATTCTTTTACATCTGAAATACAATCTACTGCAATCATTGTTCTCTACTGTTTTATGCAAACAAACATCATTTCCATTCGATACGTTTAACCCTTTGTTTTCAGCAAGCCGGTGAGATTGACAACCTCACTGTTAAGTTGGGGCAAAGTAATTTGATTGTGTTGTGCAGGTTCCACGTTGGCACCGGAATCCCTGGTGTTGCGCCGCACTACACTCCTTCACCAACACCTTCGAAGCAAACCTCGTTTTCCTACTGGTCGATTAAACCTTGGTTTCATACTGAGGGAAAACTTACTGCTGCACTCATCATACCTTCCTCTTGGGGTTCCCAACTGACGTGTGACGTACAAGCATTGTTTCTGGCACTATTAACCTAGAGCCACCAACACGTTTTCTGGCGCCGTTGCCGGGGAAAACCGAATTGCTTCTGCAAGGGGAGTCTCTCACACCCAATCTCTTTACTTTGTTATTTGTCTTGCTTAGTTTATTTTTATTTAGTTTGTTTGCTCTCTTATCAAAAACACAAAAAAATTAGTTACTTGTTTAATTCAGTTTATTTTGTTTTTCAAAATGAGTACTCCTGAGAACACTAAGTTGTGTGACTTCACTAGCACAAACAACAATGATTTCATATGCACTCCTATTGCTCCACCTGCTTCTACAGCAGAATTTTATGAAATTAAACCTGCTCTATTAAATCTTGTTATGAAAGAGCAATTTTCTGGTGTTAGTACTGATGATGCTGCTGCCCATCTTAATAACTTTGTTGAACTTTGTGAAATGCAAAAGTATAAGGATATGGATGGGGATATTATAAAACTGAAACTTTTTCCTTTCTCCTTGAGAGGAAGAGCTAAAGAATGGTTGCTTTCTTTGCCTAGAAATAGTATTAATTCTTGGACAAAATGCAAAGATGCTTTCATAGGGAAATATTATCCTCCTGCTAAGATTATATCCTTGAGAAGTAGCATTATGAATTTTAAACAACTTGATAATGAACATGTTGCTCAAGCTTGGGAAAGAATGAAATCTTTGGTGAAGAATTGTCCCACTCATGGACTGACTACTTGGATGATCATCCAAACCTTTTATGCAGGATTAAATTTTTCCTCAAGGAACTTATTGGATTCAGCCTCTGGAGGAACCTTTATGTCCATCACTTTAGGTGCAGCAACAAAGCTACTTGATGATATGATGATCAACTATTCCGAATGGCACACCGAAAGAGCTCCTCAAGGTAAGAAGGTAAATTCTGTTGAAGAAACCTCCTCTTTGAGTGATAAGATTGATGCTATTATGTCTATGCTTGTGAATGGTAGATCTCATGTTGATCCTAATAATGTTCCTTTAGCTTCATTGGTTGCTCAAGAAGAGCATGTTGATGTAAACTTCATTAAAAACAACAACTTCAACAACAATGCTTATAGGAATAATTTTGGTAGCAACAATTATAAGCCTTATCCTTCAAATGGTTATGGCAATTCTTATGGTAATTCCTACAGCAACAATAGAAGTGTGTCCTCTGATCTTGAAGCTATGCTTAAAGAATTTATTAGCACACAAAAAGCTTTCAATAAAACTGTTGAGGAAAAGTTTGAAAAAATTGATGATCTTGTCTCTAAAGTTGATAGTCTTGCTCATGATGTTGAAATTCTAAAACTGAAAGTTATGCCTAATGAAGTTAAAGATATTAAGTCATTTGCTACAGCAAATGCCATCCAAGTTCGAATTGATAATAATATTAGGATGTTGGCTGAATTGCATGCTAGGTGGGAAAAAGAGGAAGAACTTGAAAAAGAGAATAGTATAGTTAGAGTTTGTACTATCACCACCACTAGTAATGCTAATGTTTCACATGCTAGTAAACCTCCTACTATTGATGGTAATGTTATTGGTGTTGATAATGTCTCTACTACTTCTGCAAGCGTTTGAAATTGCCTAAAACTGCTGAAACTTTTTCTGATAAAAGTGCTGAAATTTTTCAAACTATTGGAGACAATGGTTCCACCACCATTGACAATAATGATTTTGATTTTGATGATTGTAACATCTCTGAAGTTATTATGTTCTTGCAAAAATTAGCTAGAAGTCCCAATGCTAGCACTATTAATTTGGCTTTTACAAAGCATATTACAAATGCTCTTTTGCAAGCTAGGGAGGAGAAGTTGAAACTTAAAGCTTCTATTCCTAGGAAATTAGAAGATGGTTGGGAACCCATCATTAAGGTAAAGGTGAATGATTTTTATTGCAATGCCTTGTGTGATCTTGGTGCAAGTGTTTCAGTTTTGCCCAAGAAGCTTTATGATATTCTTGATTTGCCACCTTTGGAACATTGTTATTTGGATGTTTTTCTCGCTGATAATGCTATGAAGAAACCTTTGGGGCGAGTTAATGATGTTTTTATTACGTAAAAATAACCTTGTCCCCGTTGATTTTATTGTTATGGATATTGAATGCAATGCATCTTGTCCTATTGTTTTGGGAAGACCTTTTCTTCGAACTGTTGGTGCCATCATTGATATGAAAGAAGGTAATATAAGGTACCAATTTCCTCTCAAGAAAGGTATGGAACACTTCCCTAGGAAGAGAATGAAGTTACCTTTTGACTCTATTGTTAGAGCAAGTTATGATGTTGATGCTTCTTCTCTTGACAACACTTGATTTTCACTTTCTGCGCCTAGCTGAAAGGCGTTAAAGAAAAGCGCTTATGGGAGACAACCCATCGTTTTTATTTGCTGTTATTTTTGTTTTCTTTGAGTCAAGGAGTTTTGTTACTTCTGTAGCAACTCCTTTGTATCTTTATTTTATCGCAATGTTGTGCCAAGTAAAGTTCTATATTGAAAGTTGATGCAAGATTTGGATTTCTGCGCAGTGACAGATTTTTAGCTGTCACGGATTTGAGCTTATCTCCCTGTAGAAAATTCAAAAAATTCTGAGAAAAATCACGCATATTCCTGAGATATGTACGCAACTTTCATTATTTTAGGCCAGATCCATCTGAGCAACTTAAGTGCCTCGAAAAAATTCGTCATTCCAGACTGTTCTGTTTTTGACAGATTCTGCCTTTTGTTTTGCATTCGCTCTTTTACTGTGTTTGTGTGGATTTCTTTGCTCCACAAAGCATTGGTGGCTGTAGCTAATGTCCAGAAGCTTTGGGATTGATTGTATCATTACAGAATATGAGAATTTTTGATTATGCACTAACCCTCTAATGAGAACTGTCTTGAGTTTGGTGTGAAGGAAGTTTTCAAGGATCAAGCGAGAAGGGTGATATTATGTGATCAAGAAGAGTGAAAAGCCTAAGCTTGGGGATGCCCCCGTGGTTCATCCCAACCATATTCAGAGAGACTCAAGCGTCTAAGCTTGGGGATGCCCAAGGCATCCCCTTCTTCATCAACAAACTTATCAGGTCATCTCTAGTGAAACTATATTTTAATTCTTTCACATCTTATGCGCTTTACTTGGAGCGTCTGTGTGTTTTTATTTTTGTTTTTGTTTGAATAAATTCGGATCCTAGCAATCCTTGTGTGGGAGAGAGACACGCTCCGCTTTTTCATGTGAATACTCATGTTCTTCACTTATATTTGTTGAGTATTCTTAACTAGCTACTGCAGTGCTTTTAGCTCCTGTTTTTCATGCATCTCTTCGAGCTGTTAGCACTTGTTTATAAATACTCTCTTGCTGCATTATATTATCATTTGGAGAGTTTATGTTTAAATAAATTATTGGTGTTTGTTTGGAAGAAAGAAAATGCTACATGTAGTAGTTGGTATTGGAAAAGACATATGCATTCTTGTAGATCATTGTCTTGTTTTGATTTGATGCTTTGCAATTGTTTTGAGCTCTCAAGTAGATCATGTTTAAGCTCTTGCATCATGTAGTTAAAGCCTAGTAGTGGAGAACTACCGTAGAGCTTGTTGAGACTTGGGATGCATATTTGTTCTCTCTAAGGTCTAGATATTTTCTGGTAAAATGTTTGAGCAACAAGGAAGACAGTGTAGAGTCTTATAATACTTGCAATATGTTTTTATGTGATTCTTGCTGTACCGGTTTATACTTGTGTTTGCTTCAAACAACCTTGCTAGCCTAAACTCTGTACTGAGAGGGAATGCTTCTCGTGCATCCAAAACTTGAGCCAAAACCCATGCCATTTGTGTCCACCATACCTACCTACTATGTGGTATTTCCTGCCATTCCAAGTAAATATTTCATGTGCTACCTTTAAACTATTCAAAACTTTATTACTCCTTATTTGTGTCAATGTTTTATAGCTCATGAGGAAGTATGTGGTGTTTTATCTTTCAATCTTGTCATTTACTTCTGACAGACTTTCACCAATGGACTAGTGGCATATACATCCGCTTATCCAATAATTTGCAAAAAGAGCTGGCAACGGGGTGCCCAGCCCCAATTAATTACAACTTTCATTAATAATTCTCTTCACATGTTTTGCCCTGATTTATCAGTAAGCAACTTAATTTTGCAATAGACACTCCTCCATGGTATGTGAATGTTGGAAGGCACCCGAGGATTCGGTTAGCCATGGCTTGTGTAAGCAAAAGGTTGGGAGGAGTGTCATCTATAAAGAAACTAAAATACATGTGTAAACAAAAGAGAAGAGGGATGATCTACCTTGCTGGTAGAATAACGTCCTTCATGGGAGCCGCTCTTTGAAAGTCTGGTTGACAAGGGGGTTAGAGTGCCCACTACCATTCGTTGACAACAACAAACACCTCTCAAATACTTATTTTGTGCTCTCTATATGCTTTCGAAAACTTAAAAAGCTCTAGCACATGATTTAATCCCTGCTTCCCTCTGCGAAGGGCCTATCTTTTACTTTATGTTGAGTCAGTTTACCTACTCCTTTCTATCTTAGAAGCAAACACTTGTGTCAACTTTGTGTGCATTGATTCTTACATATTTACTTATTGCACTTGTTATATTGCTTTATGTTGACAACTATCCATGAGATATACATGTTACAAGTTGAAAGCAATGCTGAAACTTAATCATCCTTTGTGTTGCTTCAATGCCTTTTACTTTGAATCTATTGCTTTATGAGTTACCTCTTATGCAAAACTTTTTGATGCTTGTCTTGAAAGTACTATTCATGAAAAGTTTTTGCTTATATGATTCATTGTTTACTCTTTATCTATTTGTTAGCAAACTATAGATCATTGCTTTGAGTCACTTCATTCATGACATGAGCCTTGCAATATATTGATCAAGATTGTGTGAAAGCATGTCTCCTCAGAAATTATTTGTTGTTATCGTTTTACCTACTCGAGGACGAGTAGAACTAAGCTTGGGGATGCTTGATACGTCTCCAACGTATCCATAATTTCTGCTGTTCCATGCTTATATTATACCATTTGCTACATGTTTTATATACACTTCGTATCACTTTTATGCATTTTCTGGGACTAACCTATTAACAAGATGCCACAGTGCCAGTTCCCTGTTTTCTGCTGTTTTTGGTTTCAGAAAGTTACTTCTGGAAATATTCTCGGAATTGCACGAAACAAAAGGCCAGTCCCTATTTTTCCAGCACGTACACGGAGTCCGAAGGAGAGACGAAGACCACGAGGTGGCCAAACCACAGGCGGCGGCAGGCCCACAGCCGCGCCTGGTGGTTTGGGCCCCTCGGGGGTCCGCCGACATCGCCCCTTCGCCTATTTATTCCCCGAGACGCGAAAACCCTAAAACACCGAGCCTTTCATCCAGAACATATTCGCTGCCGCCGCCGTCGTCAACCCTAACTCGGGGGGTTCTGAAGCTCTTCCCGGCACCCTGCCGGAGAGGGGAATCATCACCGGAGGGCTCTACATCGCCATGCCCGCCTCCGGAGTGATGCGTGAGTAGTTCATCCTTGGACTATGGGTCCATAGCAGTAGCTAGATGGTTGTCTTCTCCACTTGTGCCATCATGTTTAGATCTTGTGAGCTGCCTATCATGATCAAGATCATCTTATTGTAATGCTACATGTTGTGTTTGCTGGGATCTGACTTATATTGATACCTATGTGGAGCTGAATATTATATTATCATGTCTATGTCATTTGTGATCTTGCATGCTCTCCGTTACTTGTTGAAGCCTTGGCCACGTGAATACTTGTAACTCCAAGAGGGGGTATTTATGCATGATAGTTGGGTTCAACCTCTATTTAACCTGGGATAGTGACAGCAAGTTCTAAGGTTGTAGATGTGTTGTTGCCACTAGGGGTAAAACAGCAATGCTTTATTCAAGGATGAATGTATTGTTTACATTACGCACATTACTTAATGCAATTGTCTGTTGCTTGCAACTTAATACTGGAAGGGGTACGGATGTTAACCGGAAAGTGGACTATTTAGGCATAGATGCATGCTGGATAGCGGTCTATGTACTTTGTCGTAATGCCCAAATGAATCTCATAGTAGACACCACAGCTCACACATGCATGTTATATGCACTTATCAATTGTCAATTGCCCAGCTGTAATTTGTTTACCCAGCATGTTAGTTATCTTATTGGAGAGACACCACTAGTGAACTGTGGACCCCGGTCCATTCTTTTACATCTGAAATACAATCTACTGCAATCATTGTTCTCTACTGTTTTATGCAAACAAACATCATTTCCATTCGATACGTTTAACCCTTTGTTTTCAGCAAGCCGGTGAGATTGACAACCTCACTGTTAAGTTGGGGCAAAGTAATTTGATTGTGTTGTGCAGGTTCCACGTTGGCACCGGAATCCCTGGTGTTGCGCCGCACTACACTCCTCACCAACACCTTCGAAGCAAACCTCGTTTTCCTACTGGTCGATTAAACCTTGGTTTCATACTGAGGGAAAACTTACTGCTGCACTCATCATACCTTCCTCTTGGGGTTCCCAACTGACGTGTGACGTACAAGCAATTGTTTCTGGCACTATTAACCTAGAGCCACCAAACCTCAGGTAAAATACACTTCAACGAATCGCTAGCATCTTGGAGATGATCTTGTAGATTACATTACACAAACTAATGGGTCGGAATTGCGTGACCAGCTCTGGGTTATCAATTTTAGGGATCAAAACAACTGTGGTATCATTCCAGCCTTCAGGTATGACCCCGGTATTCAAAGCTTGCAAAATTTCCTAGGTTATCTCCTTCCCACAAATGTGCCAGAACTTTTTATAGAACATAGCGTGCAGCCCATCCGGGCCAGGAGCTTAAAATCCCCAATACTAAAAGCAGCCTTTCTAACCTCATCTGAAGTGAAGGGGCAAGTAATTAACATTCATTTCATCCGTCACCTTTGGCAGAATTTTCTCCATCATTGCCGGATCCACTTCATTTATTTCAGAGGTGAATAAGTTTGAGAAGTACTCATAAACAAGAGGTTTAAGTTGGTCCGTACCTTCCACCCAGTTGCCATTGTTGCCTCTGAGTTTTTTAATAAAGTTCTTTTTACGCCGAGCCGACGCAAAGCTATGAAAAAAGGCCCAATTCTGGTCGCCAAGTTGCATCCAGTTTGCTCTTGAGCGTTGCATCCAATGAACTTCCTCTTGTTCTAACAAAATTTCAATAAGTGCCACCTTCTCTTTTGCAATAGTATCATTTTCATCTGTCATAGGACCAGTCATAGCCGCTTCGAACTCCTGCTGAGCTTTTTCAGTCGTTTTTTAGGTTTCCCAAGCACCGAAGCATCCCATGCATGCAACGATCCATGCAAGTGGCCCAGTTTGCCCAAAACACCACCGACGGCGCCGCTTCCGCAGCTGCGGCCCATGCTTTTTGCACAACCTCTGTAAAACCTTTTTCTCGCAGCCATTTTGCCTCAAATCTCCTAGGTCTCCTCTGGTAGTAATTTGTTTGAGCTTGATATTCAGTATCAACCATTATAGGTCTATGATCAGATCGTACAAAGTCCAGGTGCTGGACTATGGCGCCTGGATGCATTGTGTTCCATGAACTATTAGCAAAGCACGATCTAATCTCTCCCTAATGCGGCCTCTTCTCCATGTAAATTTATCCCCCGAAAAACCCAGGTCTTCTAGGTCACAGTCATACAGAGCATCTCGAAAAGCTTGCATGTAGCCCTGTGATCGCATGTTACCTCCTTCCTTCTCATGCGAGAAAAGAATTTCATTGAAATCACCAATAAGAATCCATGGGATATTATAATTTCCTTCTGTTCCCTCATCTTGTCCCACGTTTTATATTTGTCCCTCCACCTAGGTTCTCCGTAAATACCTGTTAGTCTCCAAACTTCCCAGCGTTTTCAACAACTCGAACATCTATATTTTGGGGCCGAGAACAATTGTTGGATAACAATCTCCTTCTTCCAAAATAAATAACACCACCTGATCTCCCATTGCTAGCATTTACTATTTTGAAATCCATCTTAAGGCCGTGGAATTCTCCAACACAACCATAGCTAGGTTACCTGCCGAAGGGATCAGTCCAAAGCCAGGCGTTTTTTGCATTGCTGGACCGAATCGACCATGTCTAAGTTAGAAATTTTGTCGGCCGCCGCGGACGCACCTTGTGAAAGAGTGGCAGTAAGACCAGAATTTTGAACATCTCTGCTATTCATCTCCAGCTTACAGAATGGTGATCGCCGTCATTATCTTTTCCATGGTTATTTCCATCATTAGGATAACTTCTGCCTCCACCATCGCCTCTACCAAATCTACCACGTCCTCGACAATATCTCTGATCATAGGCTCCTCCTCGAGTATCATCACGATGTTGACCTGAGAAGCGACCACCGCCCCTTCCCCTACGAGGGGCCAGTATGAAAGTTCCCCATTCCAGCTTATCTTCATCGAATTCACCTGAGCCGCATTCTTGATGCCAGTGACCTAACTTGCCACAAGCAAAGCAAAAGGTTGGGAGCTTTTCGTATTTGACTTGAAAAAACTCCGTCTTCCTGTCTAGTGAAGCTTACAAATCGTGTGAGTTTATTGTCCACATCAAGCTTCACAGTAACCCTTATGAATTCCCCAACAAACCCGCTTGGGAGGGTTATTGAATTTCCTCCACCTCTCCAATGCGCTTGGCCATATTTTTAACAAACGCTTCGTTCTTTAACACCGCATCAGGAAGTTTGTGAATCTGACACCAAGTCTGAAGCTTGTTGAGCTTGATCGATTCTGGATTGGTAAAACCATTGTACTCCTTAATAATGAGAGCTCCAAACCCTCGAATTCCCACGGGCCTTGATGTAGCGCCCTTATTCCAATCAGCCAGGCATTGAAATTGATTTGTAAAGAGATTGGGATTTATTCTTCTCCAAGTTACCTTCTGTGCGGGACTCCACGCTGCCCTCATGTCCGCCATGAGCACCTTGGCCAAAAGATTTACGGTGAGGACCCGTGCGATCGCAGCCACTTCGGTTTCTCGGATGAAGAATCAACTTCCTCCTCCCAGATCAGATCATCCAGTTCGTTTTCTTCCAGATGCAAGCGCTCTAGCAGAACACTGGATCTTCTGAGTTTCCTGGTCGAGAGCTACTGCCAGGTTCTCCCATCGTTTCCGCGAGATCACTTCCGCCAAAACCCTATCGTCTGGTTGCCCCAACCGAAGGAGGGAGGCCATCGATGGCCGGAAGGGCCACCAGACTTCAGAGAACTCACGGCAGACAACCGCCGGAGGACAGCAAAACCCTAGGTCGAAACCCTAGGGGACTCCTTCTCTAGTAAAACTGATGTGGTACACCGAGCAAGAGCGTTAATGCGATTTGTGAATGCCTGTTTGTGTAGATTGCTTCGTAATTACCTGCTGTCAATCAGCATACACTGTATGTGTGCGGCGATCACAGATTAGCTGTACGTACCTAAAAAAAAGAAATGCCTTCCAAACGCCAGAAACATAGGGTGAAAAATCATCACCATCACCACTAATATAAAAAAAGAGAGAGGTGGCAGATCCAACAATCCTATTCGTTCAACCCTAATCCAACCACCTAAAAAGCGACGTGATTAGCGCTAAACGAAGGCGGAGCGGAGCAGCTGAGCCCAGTGTAAACGCTAATTGATTCTTTTCTATCTAATCTAATTAAAAAAAATCCCCCGACGCCTGCGCCCTCCCCTGCAACCGCCGCCTGCGCTCTCCCCTGCAACTGCCGGCCGCCGCCTGCGCTCCTCCTCCGCATGCCCGGACAACGACGCCACCGCCCGGACGACGACGCCACCGATCGTGGGAGAAGGCCATCGGCCGCCTCATTGCTTGCACGAGGACGTCGCCGCCGTCACACTGCCAGGGACAGGGACGCCACGGCCGTACTGACCGCTCGACGCTGTGGCCGTCGCACTGCCCGGGACAGGACGCCGCCTCCACACTGCCCGCTCGCCGCCGCCTCCTTCATCTCTGACCATCCCGACGGTACGTTCACATGCAGGTTTGGGGATACTTTCAGGTTAGCGATCATGCCCACCAACTGTTTGATACAATGCCACATTGTGTCTCTTCCAATTGAATTCTGTACAGCCTTATTTTTGGAATCATTCAATTAATTCTTGTGTATCAATTTACAGAAAAAAAATGCTCATTCTGTGCTACAAGTATCTCTGTTTCTCAAGTGGTGTTCGGTCTCAACTTTGATTGTGTCTCAACTGTGATTGTAAACGGCAAATCTGTCTCCACCTTTTCGTTCTGTTGTGGAAATCATCTACTAACTTTTTATCAAATGCATTTTGAAGCTCATATATAAAATGGATTAGGATACACAGTAATGTTGTTCCTCTCTTTTTCTGATTTGGTTCGTGTTATATAAAATGGATTAGGATACACAGTATTAGGATACACTGCATATATCGCTCATCTCCTATGATACTGCTCCTCAAAAAGTCGTGGCCCGAAGGAGAGTAATCCCGTACTCTCTTCTCTTCTTTTGTGTTGGTGTAGCAAAGCCGCATCAACTCCTTGTGTAGCTCCTGTTTCTTTTAGTTTTGTACATATCCTTTACTTTACGCAAAACTCGCTGTAATCCAAAACCGGCATTTGTCCCGGCCCCTTCTTAATATAATGAGGCAGCGCCCACTGGCCTCCGTAAAAAAAAAAGATACTGCTCCTCTCTTTTTCTGATTTTGTTCGTGTTATATATGCAGAAGCTTCAGCAGTTTCGTGGTCTGGTTATGAACTAAGAGGTTTCCAACATATAAAGCCTTGTGATATGTAGAATTTCTTACACCTATAGGAATTCTTAAGGTCTTTTTTTCAAAGAGTCTTGATGTTTTGTTTCACGTTATATTATCCATCAATGAAATTTATAGGAGAATACATATCTGAAACTGTGTGTATATTATGCTCTTTTATGTGCCGTACTATATTCAGTATGAATAATCCGAATGGTGTGCCATTGGTTTGTCAAGGTAGTGATCAGGGCTACTCTTGTCTAATCTTACCGTATTAAGTCTCTTTGTTTGCTGAAAATCATTGACTCGCATATGCAAGGTTATGTCTTTACTGCTGCCTCGGCCTCTTCTTAGTGCAGACCATAATATGTGCTAGGAAGTCTACCAAATAAATTGGCAGACTGTATGTTCTTAACTTGCTGGATCACTCTCTCCCTCTGTTTGAGTTACAGAATATTGTATTGTCAGTTATCCAATTGCTTTTTGTAGCTTACAATATTATGATCAGTATCTGTTAAAAAAACATCTGATCAGTATTGGTCTTATTGAATCATATTTTCCAGGATAAGATGGTGATGCAGTAGCGAATTGAAGCAAAGCAGAAGCGAGTGGAAGAGCCTCAAAGGAATGCTGAACCTTGGTATGAAACATGTGACTGCCATTATGGAGGTTTTATATTGTTCTCAAGCCATTGCCGCCCTTCCGGTGCGCGGGGCACGCCGCCGGGTCTGACCTGACCACGTGATTGGAGACTTGAGGAATTGATGGCAACGCTCAAATCTGGTCTTATTCTTTAAGCTTTTGTGTTTCATCAAGATTCAGAGTTCAAAATTTTATGTTCTTTTTATTGCTTGTATATTTGCGAGTGTGCTTACCATCCAGCCGCGGCGACCGGTCAAGGGGTTCGGCGAATGTCTGATAGTCTGATGCGACTATATGTACTGTGTAGGTGAACATAATTTTGATACCGCAGCAGCTAGACAACTTCGATGAATACCGCAGCAGCGATCATATTTCTAATTACTCATACACAATCTGCTATTATGCAACTCTGGTTAAACACTTATCTGTTCATACCTTTGTCCTGGCCAGACTAAGTACATATGTGCTGTCTTGATCTGATTTCTCTTCAATAGTTCAATGGCAAAACAGGCCCGGTTATTTGCTTCCATGTTGTTTTATGAATGAGAAATTTAAAAACTGTGTTGTCCATTTTTGGTATGTCCTGCTGTATATGTACACCCCGGAGCTTTGTTATGACATATATCTGTTTAAGTTGAGGTTAATGTTGAGGGAAGGAGAGGAGCCAAATGACCCTATGCAATGTGGCAATCTCGCCTTTGGAGGTGGCGGCTTTGGTGCGGGAGGCGTTGGCGGTGCGGGCTTTCGCCCACACACAAGATTCTGGAGACTAGTTTTTGTTGTTTTGAAGGGATTTTCTCCCTAGCTCGAAACTCTGTACATAACACTCTATTCTATCTAATTGGATGACGGATACGACCGTCTTAAACCTCAAAAAAAAATGTTCAATTCATTCATTTATGAAGACGGTGGTGGAGAAGATCATTGTGTTGCTTGACAGACGCATCTGCCTGAATGGATGCACGTAGACATCGGATAGTTCTTTTGAACCATGTCCTTGAATTATTATGCATCGATAGATTCTACGAAATCTATGTTTTTGTTGTTTTACTTTTCTACCTCAATTTTCATGGCTTTAGTAATTGGAAATCAAATTATGTTAGTTTCTTATATGTAGAAACATTATATTATTCAACACGTGCATTGCACGTTAACCATTACTAGTGTGTAAAATGGCAGTGACTTATGTGCTTGCCAATTTTTTCATGAAAAGTGTGCTCCGGAGCACATCTCCTGTTTCAAAAAATAATTTTGCATTCATCTAGAAATTCAAAAGAATTATCATACGCAAATTTCCAGATTTCAAGTTTAGTGAAAATCGCAATTCATTTGTGAGACATGTGTTGCGGAGATGTACACCGGAAATTTTCTTTCGGAATTTGTGAACGTTTTAAATCGCGTTTAATTTTTTTTTAAAGGGGCTCGCCGGCGATGGCCGCAACGCCGATTTGCCGCCCCTGCCGGATGACCTCCTTGTGGAGATCCTCCTGCGCCTCCCGCCAGAGCCCATCTACTCCTCCGCGCCTCCTTCGTGTCCAAGCACTGGCGCGGCCTCGTCCATGACGACCGCTTCCTCCGCCGCTTCCGCGAGTTCCACGGGGGGCGCGCCTCCCGTGCTCGGCTTCTTCAACCCGCGGGATCCTCCGCTCTTTGTACCCACCTCCGGCGGCTTCACGCCTTTCTCCCGCACGACGTCCGGCGAGGACTGGTGGCTCTACGACTGCCGCCACGGCCGCGTCCTCCTGGACACCTGCCGCGCCGAGCCGCTCCTCGTCTGGGACGTCATGACCGGCGACGAGCGCTCCTACCCTTCCCCACGGAGGCCCATCGGGGACGCTCTGTGCACAATTGCGCGGTTCTCTGCGCGGCTGGCCACTCCGACCGCGGCGTCTGCCATTCCTGCCCGTTCCTTGTGGCGTTCGTGTTCAGCAGCCATATTGATTTCACCACCCAAGCCTGCGTCTACTCGTCTGAGACCGGCGTCTGGGGTGAGATCTCTTCGATTCAAATGCCAAATTTATTAGCTCAGGCAGTCCCCAAGGTTCCTGTCGGAAACAAACTCTACTGGCTGTTGAGTGACTATAGAATCATGGAGTTTGATTGGGATAAGCATAGCCTGGATTTAATAGGGAATGTACCATTGGGCGCGCTCGATATATATCATTGGCAAACTATTATCATGAAGGCAGAGGATGGAGGTCTTGGTTTTGCCAACGTTGATGGACTCTGCCTTCATTTGTGGTCAATGGTAGCTAGCAATGATGGGGTGGGATCATGGACACATTGCAGGGTCATTGATCTAGAGAAGCTTCTTGCGCCAGAAATAGTGGTGGACTGTATGGTTGAAGTGGCGCCAGTTGGCTACGCTGAAGATGCTGATGTAGTCCTCATTGATATGGGTCCTAGCGTCTATATGATCCATCTCAAGTCCATGAGGATTGACAAGGTGCCAGAGAAAGGGATCGGTGGATACCTATTTCCTTACACAAGTTTCTACGCTCCAGGTACTGTCATTATGTCCGATGTCGCACAGTACACTTCAATTTTCCAAACCATATCATACTAAATAATTAACTAGTTTATTTGTACATGAGTGAACCAATTTCTCGATGTTCAATTGGGCTATACATTTAGGTCTAAACATTTAGATTATGTTTATTGCTAGACTTTTTGCTTATAGATGTAGTCAACACAGCACTATTAATAGGGTTTTTCTTACCAGTAAACATACACTTGAGGAACAATATATCTATAACTGACACTGGTTTATAATTGCTCTGCCCCTGTTGCCTTTCTGTGGTGTTGGATAATACTGTAATTTAGCTGACAAGGAACCAAAGTGACTAGGAGTCTATCTTTCATTTCTGTCACATAATGCAATCGAGTTAAGCTACTGTCAATGCTGAACTCTTTTCTCTTTCAGTTTAAGCTACTGGATTCTAATGTCTGTAGTCTGGACGTTGCCTTGTCAATCGCTTGAGCTTCGTGTTATGCTGGGATTTGGCGTGGTAACTTTGTTTCTTAATTCTCTGGTCTGCATTCCTTGCCCCGAAAATAGGAAAAAAAAACATTATTATGGTGACTTCGCTCTCACCTGCATGCAAAACTGAAATATAAATGAATTGCTGGACTTACGACAATTAACAGATTAATATAAAAACAATTCTAATGTTTCCTGCTAAAGTAAATGACCGAATGTCATATCCTTCGTTTGGAGGTATACAGTGTCTTGATGAATCATTTTAATCTTGTATCACATCCTAGGCTTTTCTCAGCGACACTTAATGCGGACCGGAGGTAGTAGTAATTTGTACAATGTGAGATGTACAGTATAACGGTCAGTCGGTCACTTCAATTAAGTGCGGCCGTCTCTTAGCAGTTTTTTTCTTGCCCTCGATTATCATTGGTTTATTGTCTTGTTATTTTCACAAGGAATCACCATTGGTGGTGGGGATGATCAAGATGAACTGCTAAACGGCAATTGAGATAATTGTGCTATCATATCTGCTATCAATGCTTTGTTGTTTGAAGAGGTGATGTAGCATTATCTTTTACTATATGCTTATTGTTTTCTTGTGCGACTTGATAATTTGTGATGCATATGTGTCTAAAGGAACGGATCAATGTTCTTTGCATTGATAAAGAAGATGCATTGTTACACAGGATGTAAACTTCAAGCAACATGTTCGTTTTGCCCCTTTCCTATTCTTTCTCAATTACAATGTTTTGAGAGAGAAGTCTTTAGTTACTTCTGTTTATCAAGCCTTAGATGACCATCTCCCAGGCCCCACTTGGTTTTTCTCTTAGAATTTTTGAACTTTGAACCATTTCCTCATGGATCTGCACATTTTCTTGTGCTGATGGGAAACCTACTAGCGATGTAATTTGTCACGACATTTAGTCGTATCGTTTCTCCAATATACTGTATCTAAGTACATCAATGAGCCAACATCTGCGTCTGAGAAGACAAAGTTACTGGAATGTTTACACTTCCAGTCCTATATACCTGATGTCAGGCTCCCGTTGTCTAGGTTATTTAAATCCTAAATTGCTAATAATCATCTTGATACAAAAGTATTACAATGATTGAGTAATATATGCATCTTTCATATACTTTGGTTGAGTAATATATAAAGTATGTGAGTTGCAAAAAAAAAGTATTACTATAAACCAAATGTTTCTTCTACTTGTCATGGTCGTATTATTTATGTGAAATACCCTGTCATACACAAATACACCACTACACATGACTGGTATGCTTGGTAGTACTGCGTTCACATCTGGCAGCTTATTGTTCCTTTGATTGCATCATGTATTCTTGCTACTGAGATTTGGCAAAAATAGAGACAGGAGAAACTGTTCTTTTATTTCTTTTGAACTTGCAGATGTTGTTTGCAATGTCTTCTGCCCTTCAGGGGCAGCCAAAATTGGCCCAGCTGATGAGACTGCTTGCTGTGCAGGTACCTAGGTACTTTGTTTGTTGCCATGATGCAGAAGCAACTTACTCCTGCAGATCCAATCCTATGTCTGGCCTCAACTACCCACTGAATGCGACGTCAACTTGCGAAACTTGCTGAAAGGATAATTGGATATTATCTTGATTTCTATAGATGTGAACGAATTGCAACGTTGCTTGCTCTTACGATCATCACGAAGTATTTGTTGTTTTTGGGAAGATCCTCTTCAAGTCCCATGGGCCATTGGCGATGCGTATGTGCTGAGTTCACCAGGTTCTATACGAGGGAAGTGTTGATTCAAAAAATTTCAGCAAGTTAAAGTTCTAGCTTCAGATGAGGATGCCTTCACCGATAGGATGAATATACCAAATTCTTCAGGGTTCAGACCTGTGAACCACGTGGATTTTCTTTGTTATTGAGAGAGAACCATGTTTCAGTTGTATTCATCTATAAGACGTTAGCGCGTTGCTGAAAATTCGTTGTTGCGATGACTGAAGAAACAACTTACTTGTGCATGTGCTTTAGTCTTTTGCCTGGTGATGCCATAAATGCCAAACGCTCAAAGTGGCGGTAAACAAGCTTGTACTATTCGCCAAATGTGTTACCTGGCCTGTATGTCAGTATGTGACTACGTGTTACCTGGCCTCTGTTATTGCTTCCTAGATATGTCATGGCACTTGCTATCCTCCTCTCCACGCAAGTTGTGCTACAGTTTTGTAGCAAATTAAAATTCTAGCATCAAATGTGGATGCTTTCATCGATACAGTGCAGAAACCAAATTCCTCAAATATCCCTGAGGGTTCAGACCTGTGAACAACATGATATTTTCTTTGTTTTGCAGAGAGAACCATGCTTCCACTGTATTCATCTTGAGCCACTAATCTTCAGATCTTTTTTTATTAAACTTAATCCTCCATCTAGGTTTAGTGCCTGTTTGTTTGGGCTGCAGCTGAACGACATAGATGCATACTTTCTGGCTTCCACTGCAAATTTCGAACCATGAGTCACACTGTTATCTTGGGAAGTTTGAAGTTGCTTTATGGAGATTCCCCCACATGCCATTGATATGTGGTGTATTTGAGAAGCCAATGGAATACTGCAAAATTTGGTTTGAGAAACCTAACAATTTAATACTATGGAATTGCTAGCGAATTCAGGTTGATCAGGTTCAGTTTCAGCTACATGCTGCTGCAGCAGCTAGTATTCAGCCGGTCCAGATTCCAAACTCTAATCATTTACCCGGGTTATTATGTAAATGATATTTTTCATCTTAGAACTTGAAGGGATCCTACATTCTCTGTTATGCATAAGTTCGACTGTACGATACTGTTAGAAACTAGCTAGACGAGAGGAGAATCTGAAGTCGATTGTAGGCCAAAAATATGCAACAAAATTTGAAATTTTTGTGGACCTGCTGTATCAGATCTTCAAGCAGCCATGCAGCCCCATATCCTGTAGTTCCCTAAACTTAAGGCTAAATATTCAGTTTGCATGCTATGCTCTTCCGCAACATTGCTTGCTAAACAATAACTGCAGTAACATCAGCACTTGACAGGCAGCACTAACCACTAAACTCTCGACATGCTCTCATCATCTGCTCAACAGTGGTACATCCTTTGAGATGGATTTAAAGAATGTATAAGAGCTGGGAGAGCAAACTCTAGAGTTTTTTAAATGGCAAGACTAAGGTCCTGTCTACAGAAACAACAGAGCACATATCTGATGCTGCAAGAAATTAGAGGTTCATTACAAGATAACCAATTCACCCGCTTACGAGTGCCAACAACATGGGGACATTATCAAGCTTAGTGGCAAAAGCCTACAAAAATATGAGAAAACAAGCACCACTGCACCAAAACAGCTACTGAATAGTGATATAATTCATCAAAAGATCCTTGTCGCCTCCAAGTTGGTCATCTTTCTTGTTGATGAGAGTGGCATCCTACCCTAAGCATACTCAATCATGCATTGTCAATGCGTCGAATCCAAGGGTCTCACTCTTTCTGCAAGAGTAAATTTCTTAAGATTGCCGGCGTCGGGAGGGGTGGAGAATCCGATCTATGAGTAGAGTTTTTAATAAAAGTAGTGTTTCAATCTAGGGTTTTGGTTGTCGTCGTCTTCATCAATGGAGATGATATCTTCTACAATAAACAATCTTCCGGCTTTCGTTCGACGGCGAGATCTCCTTCCCGACATCAACGGTGGTTTTGGAAGATTAAGTTTGTCTAGGTATGGTTCTTCAGATCTTGCTTTGCCAGATCAATCTTGGATTATTTCTCATGGTTGCCGCGAGGAGGATTGTCCTTGCAATATCTGTCCCGGCTACTACGTCCTCGGCAATGGTAATTCGTTCTCTCGGCTCCCAACGACGTCGACAAAGTTGTTTGGTTATTTTTCCCTGGAATATTAGTGGTGGTGCTCTTGCCGATGTTGCTTGATTAATTTAATGGTTGTATGCGTGCACAAAGCCTTGGCATTGCGGCTCAAAATTAAAAGGGGAGAACCTTCGTTGGTATTCACAGGTCTGTTGTTTGGTGTATTCATCGTTGATCTACGGCTGCCTTCAGAAAAGTACAAGATTGTGTCATGGAAGAAGAAAGGGTTTGAAGATCTCAAAAATTTGCTCGTCTCTTTTAGTATTGTTTTTGTAATCGATGTAATCATGTACTATTTGCTGGTTTAATATATTTGGTATTTGCTCAAAAAAGGAGCCAAGATCGACCAAACCTGTGTGAGAAATTTCTTTTACCACCCAACGACACGACACATCCAGTCCAGCCACCCAACATATATAGTTTCTTTCACCGCGGTGTGGTTGGACTATATCCTTTGCTATTTGCGTCAACGCAGTAACAAGCACATGAGGGACATCATGATCTTTATACTGGACTTGTATAGGTTCGAGGTTCTTACACCCGTGGAGTGCTGTATCGGTACACCAACTGGAAGCTTATCCATCCGAACAAAACCCAGAGGTCTGTTTGCAAGCACTAGAAACATGTATAAAACGTATGGGTTCAAATGTTCACTGGAACGACTAAAAGGATTACTTCCAGAACAACATATCATGTCTATGATGAAAATGAAACGCAAGTACCATGAACCAAATATTTAATTACATTGAAGGTACGTTGACTATGATAAACCAAAGGTTCAACTATAGTGAAGAAAAATAGAAATATCAAAATCATTTCCAAACACAGAAAAAAAAAACATAGATTGTTCATTAACTAAATTAACATTAAAAACATGATCTTTTTTACCTGTATAGATTTTATGTTCATTAATTAAATCACGACCCTTTGTTAATGAAAGAAAATTCCAAACATCGCTTGGATCCAGAATGCCACTCTTTATTTGGGAGAGATCAGCTTTGGAAAGCGCAACCTTGTCCACCATGCTAACTAACGCTTCAATGTCGGGCTAGGTGAGCCGCCCGAAGGCGTGCCTTGACGGTGCAGTCCCTTTCATGTTTCTTTCTCGCGCGGTGCTTCCACACACGGGGCCCGTGCTCCTCTTCAGACAGAGAGTCGTCCGACTCGGCGACGGCAGAAGCAGCAGCATATCGCTACAAGGCCAAAAGAGCGGCATGAATTATGTTGGTGCTGTAATTCAACCAAGGAGCCAAGATCGACCAAACCTGTGTGAGAAATTTCTTTTTCCACCCAACGACGCGACGCATCCAGTCCAACCACCCAACATAGTTTTTTTCGCCGCGGTGTGGCTTGACTATATCCTTTGCGATTTGCGTCAACGCAGCAACAAGCACATGAGGGACATCATGATCGTTATACTTGACTTGTATAGATTCGAGGTTCTTACACCCGTGGAATGCTGTATCGGTACACCAACTGGAAGTTGATCCATCCGTACAAAATCCAGAGGTCTGTTTGCAAGCACCAGAAACATGTATAAGATGATGCATGACACAATTGCAGGTCATGCGTATATTCATATTAGTACCATTTCAAATGAATAAAAACAAATCGTTGGCAAAAGATATATACATCACCTTGCAATTTTCCAGCACAAGTCTCTCTAGACTTGAGACGTTCTCTAAAATGTACCTCAAGACCTCGCATCTATCTCCAATTTCACATTCTACCAGGGTTAAGATCCTCAGGTTATGGAACTCCTGGAAGTTTCCAGGTTCCTCCTCGAGCAGTCCCTATATAAAAGTCAGAACCCTGTAAAAACAACTTATTTAGCTGGAGAGAAGTGATCTAGAAATTAAGCTGTGATTATAATGAAAGGAAGCCAAGGACGACTTGATTGAACGTATCGTGGTGGTAAAACTCCGGAGTTCCAAGACCTTGGCTTTGCTCATGGATTTCAAGAAACCACGGTATTTTTTTTTTTTTGAGGTTTAAGGCGGTCGAATCCGCCGTCCGATTAGATAGAATAGAGTGTTATGTACAGAATTTTGAGCTAGGGAAAAAATAGAGTGTTATGTATAGAATAGAGTGTTATGTACAGAAACCACGGTATTCGCAGCCACGCTCATTAGGATCTGCGATCGATGCCACGACAAGGGACTCCAACTCTTCTTCAATGTCGGGCGGGCACACCTTGTCGAGGTTCAAGGAAACAAGGGCAGGAACGGCGAGAGTGCGTAATAACCTGTAGTTGCCGTGGCGCCCCTCGATGTGCAACCTCTTGAGGGAGCTGGAGGCGATGCGGCCTTGGAACCTGTAGTTGCACTCGCAGCCGACGAGGCTCAATCCAGAACTGGGCACTCGGATCTGAGTTCCTCCTCGAATTCCTCCGTTAGGGTCAATCCGGAAAGGTGCAGCCTTCTTAGACGGCTAGTGACCGACAGGGCGCCGGCGCCGCCGGAGGCATAGTAGAAGCAAAACGGAAGGTCCTCGTAGTGGCGAGATCCACCGTCGTTTTCATCTCTTCTTCCATCTTAGAAGCTTCTGTTTTTTGACAACTTCGTTTTTTTGTTGGGATTTTTTTTTACAACTATCTTAGAAACTCCTGCATATGGCAGTAGTTTTTTTTTTGCGGTGGACATGGCAGTAGTTTTACCTGTGGATAATACGGCATTTCTATAAAACACTTGGCCCGCTCAAAGTCATCTAAGCCAACACAGGTCTTGTTTTCTAGCCTGGTTGTTTGTGTGATCATTCTCCGTTTGCGCCCAACAGACATTTTTGCCGCTAAATTCTTTTTTACATGTTTCCCTTTGCTAAAATTATCCGCGTCAAGCAAATCACATATAAATCTTGATTCATACTTTATTATCAGACTTTGTCAGGACCGATCCATTTTTAGTTCACAAAATCAACTTTCTATGGTCATAGCCAAGCAAGATCTCAAGAGAGTAAAGTAAGGTGAAAAATCACAAATGAAACAACAAAGAGTTTAGTGCTCGTCAGGTACAACCATATTTTATATGTGCAGTCCAAACTGTTCTAGTGCTAAACTTAGTTTGTTACATCATATTCGATTGCCTAGCTAATAAATCCTAACGTTGATCACTTTTTAGCACAATCTCGGAGTCCGAAAGAAGTACAATTCCAGTTGTTATCCAAAAACTATTGTTTTATAAAATTTTGTTACATTGCAATCTTAGCCCTTCATGGGTATGTTCAGATTTCGAATGAGCTGATAAATATGTCAGCATTTTGTTGCTAAATTTTTAGGCCAGGCTAGAGTGGAGCAAGCTCAGTGGCGAAGTGATCAACGTAGTGGGGTGCGACTCATGTTCCGTGTGAAAGCACAAACATACTACTAGTTAAAGTGTTAACCATGAAAATTTAAATTTCATATTAAAAAATTACAAAAAATAATACAGCACAATTCATCGATTGGGCAATATATCAACGTGAACAATATTAGACATGCCATCTGTCTCGCATGAACCGCCATTTATGCAACCACACGGCAATTTACAATAAGTTTTTGATAGGCCATAGGATTTTTACATGTTTCCTTAAAAAACTTGTCACCCTTGTACATATTCTTATTTTCCTCTAAATGAAAAGGCAACCGTTTTCTCAACTTCTCGAAAAAAATACTCCTATGATGTTTATGCAAGGCTGCACTTTTACCTGGGCATAATACGGCCTTTGTAGAAAGACTTGGCCCGTTCGAACTCATCTAAGCCAACACAGGCCTTGTTTTCCGGCCTGGTTGTTTGTTGGATCATTCTTCGTTTGGGCCCAACAGATATTTTTGCCGCTAAATCATTGTTTCTAAGGAGAACTTGACCAGTAGAGAATGTTTTGCCGCTATAACATTGTTTCGAAGGAAAGTGTCCATAAATGGAAATGGAATGGGGAGGAACTCGATCTCAATCCACCGCAGTTTGTACAGTGGAGCGATGGCTTGCCCCCTGTATAATCCCCGCCGGCCGCAGCCGGAGTCCGCTTGGCAGGACATTCCGCCATGGTTGTTGGAGATCGTCATCCACCTCCTCAATCCGCCAGGCCGGGCAGCCATCCGTCTCGTCTGCTCCCCGTGGCGCCGCTCGTGCGCGTGGAATGGTGTTTCGATCCCATTCCCGGCCGGCCACCACATTTCCTCATGTTCGGCCGCCCCGGCCCTGACGGAGGAGGAGCTATAGCCTTCTTCAGCATCCAACGCCGTGAGTTCCTTTGCTTTGCCCTCCGGGCCGGCCGGTGCTACGGCCAGATCGATGGCTGGCTCGCCATGGCCCTGGACGGGGAGCGTCGCATCGCACTCTGCCACATCTTCTCTGGCGAGCTCATCGCCCTGCCGCGGCCGCCCGTGTTCCCGGTGGTGGTGCTCTCGGCGCCGCCCACCTCACCAGGCTGGCCTGCTGGGTGGCCGCCGTGGTGGACCAGTCAGGCTTCATGCTCACGCTGATCCAGCCGGATACGGTGTTCGGCTCGTCGTAGACAACGATCGTCGCCGGGGCGCGGAGCACCATGGTTCCAGGACGTGGCGTTCTTGCACGGGAGGCTGTGCGTGCTGGGCGTCGACTGCGCCGTCCTCACCTACCACGCCGATTTTCCGGCCCAAGTGGTGGCGGTAGAGATAATTTTCTAGTGGAAATGAGATAGAGCTTTTTTTTTGGCCAAATATGGCCTCTCTGAGAAGCTAAACCCACGTATATTCCGCGAAACTCCCAAATCTATCCCATAGGCTTGTCGTCGAATAGGATATGGAGTTGAACTTGTTCAGTTTGGCTTTACTCTATCTGGCGATGAACATCTGTGCAAACCGATACGCGAGCCATTTGACGTGGTCATGTTGGCTCTACACAATTTTGCGTCGAATGTGTCTTGTAGTCAGGTATTAAAGGTGGATATAATTATTTCGAGGAGGTCGGCGCCAAGGTATGTTGCGCCGAACCTGCGCATGTTCTCTTGATCAATACCTTGCTCCTTCGAAGCCGCAGTCAAACTGATCGATCCTTAACTAGAACAGAACTACAGAAGTACTAAACCACGTTAGGCATACATTTTAATCTCTACTATATAATACGGCTTCAGGTGGTGATGGTCGCCGATGGTGCGTCATGAGAGAACTACCCCTGGAATTGATATAAATTACGCACCATGCCACCTATAAGTGAAAAACCGTTCGGATTAATCTATATCTGTCTCTAGGTCGCCACAATCGCTAGGCTAGGTCGCACTTCCATCGCACGGTTAAAAGAAAAAAAATTAGAATCACTTCCATCGCAGAAAAAAAAAAATAGAACAATGGCTTTGACCGCCTAAAAGTAACTGCACAAAATATAAATTGTCTGACTGCGTGATTCTCTGGTACGGGTTTTTTGTCCCTTGTTTTTTCTTTCCCGGGACGTATTAAACATATCAACCAACGGATCCAAAACGTCACCATATTAAACGGTCAGCATACCCAGCACCGCCGAGCTTCCCAACCACCTCACCTGGTATATACAGCCGCCCCCGAGAAAGCCAATCCAGTCTCCTAAACCGACCAACGCGTCCTGCTAAATGTACAGGGGTGACTATCCGGTGCGGTAGAACCGGGGATGCATTCTATTAGGACGCTAGAAAAAAAACAGTCTGTAAGGAGAAGGCAACACGGGGAGAAGAACTAGAAGTTACATTGATAGGGAGCTAGACTTAATATTTATGTGCATTTTATGTTTAGACATGTAACATGCGCGGCGATGATTTATTTGAGGGCCCGTGGCAACGCACGGGCATTCAGCTATTAGTTTTAATATATACTAGAAAGATACCCCGCGCGTTACAACGGGGATTTTTTTTAAAAAAAATTGTATTATAAAGAAATTAAAGGATATTTGAATCATGAAATGGAAAAAAAAATCGGGAATATGGAAGATTTGATTTGCCACAATAGTTGAGAATTGAAATTTAATCACCTGTATTTAACCGCTAAATATTGATTATGTAGAAATTGTATGGCTAAAAGAATTAATGATGTGAATAGATTACATGCATAAATAGATTTTTATTAATAATTGTGGGATCGAATGGATAAATGAATGACTCAAATGTGGACAACCTTGCATATAGAGATAGACTAATTTATCACATGTTAGTGCGATTTTGTCTTATAAGAACTATTGATTAGATCGTGCGAGTAGTGCCATGGCAAGTTTTGTAGCCTCCATCTTGACCCAAATGAATCTGCATATCTCATGTCGTGTTAGTCAGTAGCTGCGCTAGGGCTCATGTTTCAGGGCGGCGCCTGATCCGGCCCGCTTCCTAGTCAAAGATTTTTTTGATTAGTTATAATATTCTTCACAAAATTAGCTCGTTTTGAACTAAAAAATATGTTTTACGGGCTTGCGGGACGACCGCTTGACACTCTTAGCTAGGGCCCTTTCGCTCCAATCTATCGTCGCTTCATTTCGGTTGTGGTTGAGTGGTTCGCGCGATGTGTCTCTGTCCAGCCCACGTTCTTCTTTCTCCCGTCCCCTTCCCACGTTCGTCTTTCTCTCCCTCCCTGTCTCCCACCCTTCCATGAGACGGCGCCGGCGACGCTGCTGCGGAGCCATGGCGGAGAAGGTGACATCTGTTAGAGTCCTCTACTCATAAGATGGACAGCAGCGGTGGCGCCCGACTTGGAGTACACGCCAAGCGGCCTAACAGATAGCTTCCATGTTTAGCCGAAGTGTATTTGTAATCAAACTCTGTAATCTGTGATATATATATATGGGAGCTGACCCGAGGTAGGCATTGAGCCGCCCGGTATTATCAAAGTTACATGGTATCAGAGCAGATCGATCCTCTCTCTCTAAACCAATCTACAGCCCTATTCGCCAACACCGTAGCTACCAATCCTCTCACGCCCTCCTCAGCCTCCCTCTACAACCATGAACGCCGACGAGCTCAAGAAACTGGAAGAAGAACTCAAGAACCGTGAGTCCATTATTCAGACTCGCGAGGAAGACCTGAAGCGTCGAGCCGAAGAGCTGGGGAAGGCTGACCCCGCATCATCCCCTTCTGCACCTGTCGCTGCACCCTCTGCATATGCTGCGTCTATCAAGAATTACGTCCCCATCACCCTCGACCTCTAGGATTCTAACTACGCCAAGTGGCGTGAGCTGTTCCTCGTCGCTCTTGGACGTTATGGCCTCTCCGCCCACGTCCTCTCGGAGACCACCCCGTCGGATACCTCGGCTACCTCTGACTGGGGTCGCGATGACTTCACCGTCCTCTCCTGGATTTATGGCTTGATCTCCCTCGAGCTTTTTGGCATAATCATGGCGCCCGGCTCCACCGCCAAGCAGATATGGGACGCCATCGCTAATTTGTTCCGTGACAACAAGAAGAGTCGCGCCATCGCCCTTGACGCTGAATTCCGCAATACTCCTCAAGGAGACATGACAATTTTAGAATATTGCGCCAAGCTCAAAGCTCTATCTGACGCACTTGCCGATGTCGGCCAGCCGATCACGGACGAGACACTCGTCCTCACCTTGCTTCGAGGCCTCAACGAGCAGTACTCCCACTTGCGCTCCTTCTTGCCGTTCCAAGTGCCGTTTCCATCCTTCTTGCAAACTCGTTCAGCGCTTGTTCTCGAGGAGGCACAGAAGAAAACAGACGCCAAGAATTCCTCCTCCGCTGCGCTCTGGGCCAGCGGCCAGAGTGTCATCCCTCAAGCAGGCGGCTCGCTCACCCAACCCTCCCACGGTGGCCGCGGCACCTATAGTGATCAGCGCGCCCCGGCGCCCACTTCATACAATGGCGGCCGCGGGGGCGGCAACTTTGGGCGTGGGCGTGGTCGCGGCAGTCACGGACGCGGCCGTGACAACACTCCTTGGATGTTCAATCCTTGGACCGGACAGCCGACTCGCGCACAACTTCAGCAACAGGCGGCACCTCCTCCTTAGCAGCCTCAACCGTGGCGTGCCCCTGACACTGGAGTCCTCGGTCCTCGTCCTCGCGCACCTCTCCCTCAGGCGTACACGGCGCACGGTCTCGCTGCATCAACTACAGGCTCCATGACACCGAACTACTACGGTCATCAGCATGTCGACCCCGCCCTCCTCACCGCACTCAACAACTTGCAGCTCCCTGGAAATCAAGAGTGGTACATGGACTCCGGCGCATCCTCTCATATGGCATCCGATCATGGTATACTCTCCTCTTCCCTACCCTCTTCTGCTCACTCCGTCACCGTTGGTAATGGTGCCTCTCTTCCTATATCTCACATTGGTTCGCACTCTATCCCATCTCTCTCCAAACCTCTCTATCTCAATGATGTTCTTGTTGTTCCTCACATCATTAAAAATCTTCTATCTGTTCGCAAACTAACCACCGATAATTTTATTTCTATTGAATTTGATCCTTGGGGTTTCTCTGTGAAGGCACTCCCAACCCGGGCCAAGATTCTTCGATGCAATAGCTCCGGCCCGCTCTACCCCTTGTGTCGCCCTACATCACCTGAAGCTCACATCGCCACCACCTCCCTCGACCTTTGGCATCGCCGTCTAGGACACCCCGGCCACCACACCATGCAGCGTCTTCAATCTTCCCAGCATATTTCCTACAATAAATTCATGCCGTCCCTTTGTCATGCTTGTCAACTTGGGCGACATGTTAGATTACCCTTTTATTCGTCGGTTTCCCATACTGTTAAACCTTTTGAGTTATTACACTGTGATCTTTGGACATCTCCAGTACCAAGCAGTTCTGGTTTTCTCTATTATCTAATACTTGTTGATGATTACACACACTATTTTTGGACCTTTCCTCTCCGGAAAAAATCCGATGTCTACGCCACCTTTCTAACCTTTCATGCTTATGCCCGAACTCAATTTAATTTACCTATCTTAGCTTTTCAATGCAACAATGGCCGAGAATTTGACAACACTAAAATTGACACCTTTTGTGCCACCAATGGTATTCTTCTTCGTTTTTCCTGCCCATATACCTCTCAGCAAAATGGCAAGGCCGAACGCGCTATTCGAACCACAAACAATGTCATACGCACCCTATTAATTCAAGCCTCTCTTCCACCGTCGTTTTGGGCCGAAGCACTTCATACCGCTACTTTTCTCATCAATATTCGTCCGACATCATCTACACAATTTCTCACACCATACCAAACTCTACTCGGCCACCCACCACCTTATGAATCCCTTCGTGTATTTGGTTGTCTTTGTTACCCCAATACTACATCAACCTCCTCTAATAAATTATCCCCACGCTCCACCAAGTGCATCTTCCTTGGCTATCCATCACGTCACAAGGGCTATCGCTGCCTTGATCTTACACACGCCGAATACTCATCTCTCGTCATGTTGTTTTTGACGAATCCACCTTCCCTTATGCACCCGTGCCATCACCTTCACCACCACGATGCAACGAAATTTTTGATCCACCTGAGCCTCTACCCGCTATGCATGTGCCCAGCCGCGCGCCCGCTATGCATGCGCCCGACAACCAACCGAGCAGCTCCCCACCTCCGAGCCCGCCTGGGACACCACCTCCCAGCCCGCCACCCATCAACAGCCCACCTACCTTGTCTAACTCGGGCTCACCTGGGCCGCAATCCAGCCCACCAAATTCGCCAGCCACGTCCCCTACTTCGTCGCTTAACTCGCAAATACCAGCTCCTCCTCCTCCTGTTACACATCGTACAAGATCAACCACCGGCCGCCTTCCAGGACCGCCAGACCGTCTTAATCTTTCTGCCATCGCCTCTTCTCCTTTACAATACAACTATCTCACAGCCTTACGCGATCCTAATTGGCGTCATGCCATGCAAGAAGAATTCGATGCCCTCACTCTTAATCAAACTTGGACCTTGGTCCCTCCCCCTCCCGGTGCTAACATTGTGAGCGGTAAATGGATTTTCCGCCACAAGTATCATGCTGATGGCTCTCTTGCTCGCCATAAAGCTCGTTGGGTAGTTCGTGGCTTTTCTCAACAACCCGGTGTAGATTTTGATGAGACCTTTAGCCCAGTCGTTAAAACTGCAACTATTCGCATTGTTCTCTCTCTTGCCATCTCTCAGTTCTGGCCTATTCATCAACTTGATGTTAAAAATGCTTTCCTTCATGGGCATCTTGATGAAGTTGTCTACAGTCAACAACCCTCTGGTTTTGTTGATCCTCGCTATCCTACTCATGTGTGTCGACTTCTCAAATCTTTATATGGGCTCAAACAGGCGCCTAGAGCTTGGTTTCAGCGATTTGCTACTTTTGCTCGTTCTATTGGGTTCGTTGAATCCAAATCTGATGCTTCTCTCTTCATTCTTCAGCAAGGCACGACCTTGGCATATCTTCTTCTTTATGTCGATGACATTATTCTTACAGCCTCTTCTCTTTCAACTCTCACACATATCACTCGTACAATGGCACAAGAATTTGCCATGAAGGACCTTGGCCCTCTACATCATTTCCTTGGCATCTCCGTCACCCGTACATCTAATGGCCTTCATCTCTCTCAACGTCAATATATTCTTGATATCTTGAGTCGTGCTGGTATGCGTGATTGTCACCCTGTTTCTACACCAATTGACACAAAAGCCAAGCTCTCTTCATCTTCTGGATCGTCAGTCTCTGACCCATCGTTATATCGTAGCTTAGCTGGAGCCCTTCAATATGCTACGCTAACTCGTCCCGACATTGCTTATGCTGTTCAGCAGGTTTGTCTTCACATGCACGATCCTTGTGAACCTCACTTTTCTCTCATTAAACGCATTCTTCGATATCTCAATGGCACCCTTGATCATGGTCTATCTTTGCATCGCACCTCTTCTCATTCTCTTACTGCCTACTCGGATGCTGATTGGGCTGGATGTCCGGATACCAGACGCTCTACTTCTGGGTTTTGCATGTACCTCGGTGATAATCTTATTTCATGGTCATCTAGACGACAGACGACAGTTTCTCGATCCAGTGCGGAGGCAGAATACAGAGCTGTCGCCACCGTAGTGTCAGAGTCGTGTTGGGTTCGACAGCTTTTGCAGGAGCTTCGTTGGCCGATCTCCAGTGCCACTATTGTCTATTGTGATAACGTGAGTGCCGTATACTTGTCGGCTAATCTGGTCCAGCATCGTCGCACCAAGCATATTGAGCTGGACATACACTTTGTTCGGGAGAAGGTCGCTCTTGGTGATGTCCGTGTATTGCATGTGCCGTCATCTTCTCAATTTACAGATATTTTCACCAAGGGACTACCGACTGCTCTCTTTCAAGAATTTCGCTCCAGTCTTCAGGTCGATTCCTCTCCCAGTTCAGACTGCGGGGGCGTGTTAGAGTCCTCTACTCATACGATGGACAGCAGCGGTGGCGCCCGACTTGGAGTACACGCCAAGTGGCCTAACAGATAGCTTCCATGTTTAGCCGAAGTGTATTTGTAATCAAACTCTGTAATCTGTGATATATATATATATATATATATATATATATATATATATATATATATATGGGAGCTGACCCGAGGTAGGCATTGAGCCGCTCGGTATTATCAAAGTTACAACGTCAAAGACTAGACTTATCGGTGGGGGTGCTCGCCGACAACGAGATCAGGTGTGTTGGGGGGGAGGGGGGGGATTTAGAGGGATGGCCGGGACGGCGGTGGATCGACGGAGGAGGTGATTTGAGGAGGATGGGACGACGGGGCGGACGCGGGCGGCGAGGTAGGCGGTTCAGCCAACGATGATGGCGGGGGTGGGATATTCTTTTGCCTCCAAAACCCCTCGCGCTGGTAAACTAGCCTCACCCGTTTAGTTCCTTGTTTCTCAGGGCCTAGGTACACAATTTCTCTCCTCTCCCGTTTTCGTTCGTTTTTTTATTCAAGAAAATCATCTGAGGTTCGTCGATCGTTTTCTTCTCCACGTGAAAACTATCCTCTTCAGTCTCTCTCTTGCCGCCAGAAATAAAGAAAATGTGGTACATTATCGTCAGCGTCAGATCGTGCCGCCCGGCTCACCCCACGGCAGGACAGCACGTCGTCTTCACGGCGTCACGGCCGCACACCACAGCGCAGCGGCGACGCTTCTGGATGGCCGGACACCCAGCTGAATCTGACGCTCCGTTGCTGTCTCACTCACTGCTCCATATCCTGCTGCGACTCAGCCACCCGTTTATCGATGATCCCCACTGTAGAAATTCGACGGCTTTAATTCAATTTCCACTGTAAATCTGATTTACAGACGCTCACCACGAGCACGCCCGTGGACTCCCTCGCCTGGTTCGCCATGGCTCGCCGCCGCGCCGCTCTCCTCTTCCTCCTCCTCCTGCTAGCTTCCACGCCCGCGCTCTCCGCCGGCGGCGCCGGCACCATCGTCTTCACCACGCTCGGCCGCAGCCGCTACGCCTTCGACATCTTCGCCCTCCCGCTGAACCAGCTCGCCCTGTCCTCCACCTCATCCGAGGTCCGCCTCACCGACGGCGTGTCCGTCAACTACAACGGCAACTTCGCGCCCTCCTCCGACGCGCTCCTCTTCGTCTCCGAGCGCAACGGCTCACACAACCTCTACCTCACCCCCGTCCCCAAACCCCCCACCTCCCGCCGCGAGGCCCTCGCGCTCGAGGACGACTCGCCGCCGACGCCGCTGCTCCCCTGGTCGGACCCCGCCGCGCTCCGCGACCGCCCGACCATCACCTCGGACGGCTCCCGCCTCGTCTACGTCTCCACGGCGCTCCCTGCGACCGCCCCCCGCCGGAGCTGGGCGGCCGTCTACTCCGCGCGCGTCTCCCCCACCTCCGACATCGCGCCGCGCCGCCTCACCCGCCCGGCGTCGCCGACTTCAGCCCCGCCGTCTCGCCCTCGGGGACTGGACCGCCGCCGCCTCCCCCGGCGCGACGGGTGGGCCGGCGAGGTGCAGGACCTCCGCACCGACGTCTACGTCTTCCGGACCGACGACGGGTCCCGGCGGACGCTGGTCGTGGAGGACGGCGGCTGGCCGTGCTGGGCCGACGAGGCCACGCTCTTCTTCCACCGCCGCGATGCCGACGGCTGGTACGGCGTGTACCGTGCCAAGATCGAGATTTCCGCCACGGGAGGCGGGCTGTTGGCGGCGTCCGTGGAGCGGATCACCCCGCCGGGGTTCCACGCCTTCACGCCCGCCGCTCGCCCGCGCACCGGGCTCGTGGCGGTGGCGACCAGACGGCCGGGCTCCGACTACCGCCACATCGAGGTGATCGACCTGACCTCCGGCGGCGGCGAGAACGCCGCATACTTCGAGGTGACCAGGCCCGTGGCGCCGCGCGCGCACCACTTCAACCCCTTCGTCTCGCCGGACGGCGCGCGCGTCGGGTACCACCGGTGCCGGGGCAGCGGGAACGGGGACTCGCCGCTGCTGCTGGAGAGCGTCAGGAGCCCGGCGCCGGACGCGTTCTCGCTGTTAAGGATCGACGGGTCCTACTCTTCCTTCTCGCCCGACGGCAAGAGGATCGCCTTCGTCGGGCTGCCGGGGCTGTACGTGGTGAACTCTGACGGCTCAGGCGGTCGCCGGAAGATCTTCTCCGGGAACGCCTTCCCGACATCGTGGGACTGGAAGAGGAAAGGCGTTGTATACACCAGCATCGGGCCGGACTTCGCGAGCGAGAGCACGGAGGTGGACGTGGTGGCCGTGTCCCTCGGCGACGAGGACGACGGCGGCTCTCAAGTCTCGATCAAGAAGCTCTCTATCGGAGGCAAGAACAACGCGTTCCCATCCCCGTCGCCGGACGGCAAGTGGCTGGTGTTCCGCTCCGGGAGGTCAGGGCACAAGAACCTTTACATCATGGACGCCGAGGACGGCGAGGCCGGCGGCATTCGCCGCCTCACTGACGGCCCATGGTCGGACACCATGTGCAACTGGTCCCCTGACGGCGAGTGGATCGCCTTTGCCTCCGACCGGCACAACCCAGGAGGCGGCAGCTTCGCCATCTACATGATCCACCCGAACGGCACCGGCTTGCGGAGGGTGGTGCACAGCGCCGACGGCGGCAGGACGAACCACCCCTGGTTCAGCCCGGACTCCAAGAGCCTGGTGTTCACCTCGGACCTCGCCGCCGTCTCTGCCGAGCCCATCTCGAACCCACACCATTACCAGCCCTACGGGGAGATCTTCACCATCAACATCGACGGCTCGGGTCTCCGGCGGCTCACCACAACTCGTTCGAGGACGGTACGCCGACATGGACGCCATACTTCCTCGAGCCTCGGGACGTCGGCGAGACGCTGCAGGCCTCCGGGAGGTGCGCGTTCCAGGACTGCCACTGGCTCGACATAGATGCGCAGCCTGAAGATGATGGCCTTCGCTATGCCAATGGTAATAACAAGATCGGCTGCTAGAAGCTGTGTCCTGATGAAATCGACGAACCTGCTGTACTGTACATTAACTGAAAGTCTGCTATTGTCTAAATGTTTCCCTGTAATATGATGCAAGAGCCTGCCTGCTCTGCTACCTAGTTAGTACTGTGCCTGTATTTTCCCAGGAATAAGGTCATGTAAAGTGATGCCACGTTCAAACAAATAATATGAACCAATTTGCCACTAGAATATGTACTATGAACTCTGTCAACTTGTTACTAATTCGTACTAGCAATAAAGCTGTTGTTTGTATTAATTCTAACAACAATTCTACCGCTGACTACTTACAAGTGCATACAATGGGAAGAACTGAACTGGCCATGATGGATTATAAAGAAAAAAAAATCAACTCTACAGACTAACAAGAGTTCTTTCTTATCTTTCATCCATACACACGCTACATATACTCATATAACTCATGCCAGCGAACTACTATCTCATCGGCTGCTGCCGCAGGGCTGTACCGACGATCTAACAAACGACCTCCTCCACCATACCTGGAAGGCTCTGCTAAGGTTCGGGCACTCCGTGCCTCTCGACGCGAAGCACTGGAACCATTCTTCGAACAAGCTCTGCTGCTCCTGGAGCGGAAGGGTGAGAAGGGCTTGCCCCAGGCTCTCCTCCAGCACTCTCACATCCAGCCCTTTGGAGCACCTCTGGAGCCAGCCGAAATCCGTTAGCATTGGCTCGAACCATCCCCGGAACAACTGGCTCCTCAGATCGCTTGGACACTGCACTTTGCCTTTCCCGAGCGCGATGAACACATTCGCTGATATCCGGCTTAGCTCGTACCTGAACATAGGTGATGCTTGCTTGTGCATACTGATGAGTTCGTCTTGATAAGCCCACAGCTCCACGAAATTCTCTGCCATACCGTTGTTTACAAGAATCTCGAATAGCCAGTTGAGGTTCTCACTCTGCTTACTGACTCTTTCAATCTTAGGCTTACTGCTCGTAACTTTCAGCGCGCCATTTGTGTGGCATTTTAGCTCCGAGTCTTCCTTGAAAAGTTCAACCAATAAGTTCAGACAGGAACAGCAAATCTGGTAAAGGCTCCCTTTGTTTAGTCCAGACAAATCCTTCTGGTACACTGAGCTTTTGCTTAGAAGACCATTGATCAACGATTGCATATCTTTTCTCGCGCCGTTGTTAGTGCTGTTGGTGACAGACTGGATGAGCTGAACTGTCAGGTCTTCGAGCTGCTCTCTTCTCGTGGTTGCAATCTTGCCAATACATCTTTGGATAATGCTTCGTCGAAAGTGCATCTTGCAAAGAGGTGCTTTAGCTTCTCTTCCTCATTCTCATTCCATGGGACTGCGTCAATATACTCCAAACATGCTCTGATTCCTCTGTCAAACATAATAGAGGAAGCCACCTGTAAATCAAAACATAAAATCATCTCTCAGTCCTGTTACGAGATGCTACTTAAATTATATCTTTATTTTGCGAGAATTATACCAGAAACAAGAAACTTAGAGAAAGTACAGTGAGGTCATCTTGGTAGCATGCGTATTAATAACAATGTTCTACTATTATTATGGGCATTTGAACAGTCCGATGGTGTGGTACATTTGCACCCCTACTCTGTTATTCATCACACTCTTTTAATGGAGACCACCAGGACATACTGTGTTACAAGAGGTTGTATATAAACAGTGTGCAGAGTACACTCACAGCAGCAAAAGGACCCATGTGTCGTACTTTTGTCCAAAGTAAAATTAAATTGAATTTTGACATAATAATCTATGTTCCAAACATTCTGTACCGATTTCTGTACTGCCAAGATTAGTACTCTGCTGCTATTTCCTACTTTGATCAGAGCTTTTATGTTGTCGTGTTTAAGTACTATCAATGGGCCGTCGTCAGATCGATCACAATCCCATCCGCACATCCATTAAAGATTTGTCCTCCCATTATTACACTCAAGAGGTAGGACCATGACAACGGCTGATTAGGTAGACAATGTTCCACATAGACGAATCAATTCTTTCATTTAATTCCACTAACCAAGAAGTGTAAAGCACCAGGGAACTATTAATCATTTGGTTAGTTTCATACTGCTGTTTATCCAGAGCTAGCTTACCTGGATACGTCGTTTAGCGGTCTACACTCGCTCACAAACTCACTAGCGCTCAATTCAAAAGATCAATGAATGAATCCTTAAGGTGGCACTGCTATTTTCTCAGACTTGTCATACTTGATGGGCACTACTAAACCTACTTATTGTATAATTTGCAAACTGTCGGTGTAACTCCTACCATAACAAACGTGGCTTCGCAAAACTGTATATGATGGAACATCCATTGAATTCCAGTGATTTTGACATAGAAACATGGTTCAAAACAAACAACTACTAATATACATACTCAAGTTTTCATTGTTATACAACAGACCAAATATTCAAAAACAGGTGCATCTAGTTACTACGAATAGAATGGTTAAGCATGGCCAAATTACCATCATGTTCACAAATGTACCGAAAATCTGCACAACGAGTCGACTGAACAATCAATTGAACTGAATTAAAGCTGCAATGTGCTTTGCACGAACAGCATTTATGCAACCACACGGCCATGGTGAGATGGACTCAACTGGACAGCAAGTGGGAAAGGAAGTGGGACTCAAGGAAATGCATCTCACCTCGAGGACACCGATGGCCCGCGACACGCCGGCCCTGGCGAGCCACCGCAGCGGGTCGGCCTCGAACATGAGCTCCACCGCGCCCCTGAACGCCGCCACGTCCTCCACCCCGTCCACCTCGATCCTCTTGCCCCCTCCGCACGCGGTGGCGGGCGCCATGGCGGCGAAGAATGCGCTGTTCTGGTACAGGGCGGCGGAGTCGAGCTCCATGACGACGACGCACCCGCCGTCCCGCCCCCGCAGGCACAGCCTCAGATCCATCCCCTCCTCCTCCTGCTCCTCCTCCCGCACCGCCACGAACGGGGCCGGCTCCGGAGAAGGGAGCGGCGGGGCGGCGTCGGTGTCGGGGTCGATGGGGGAGACGCGGCCCGGGGAGAGGATCCGGCGCGGGTAGTCCATGAGGGACGACAGCTTGGACGACGGCGAGCTGTGGAACGACGAGGGCGACTTGGGCGGGAGCTGCTGCTTCCGCGCGCCGCCGCCGAGGAGTCCTCCTGCGTCACCTGAGGCGGCGGAGGCGGAGGGGAGGGCCGGTGGTCGGGGCTCTTCGGGACGCCGGCGAAGGAGCAGCACCAGCCGGCGCGGCGGCGGAGGTGGCGTGCCGCGTAGTCCGCCATCGACGCGTGTGAGGGGTGCGGATCTAGGGCGCCGACGGGGTGGTCCTCCTCGCCGCCATTGTTGAGAACTTGAGATCGATCCGGAGCAGTGGTGCAGCTCAGCTAGTGTGGCGCGTGCTGCCACCGCGAAATCGGAGGAAAATAAATCGCAGTGCCGCGGCGAGGGTGGGTCCCTTGTGGAAGCGGGAGTATCGGAGTAACACGTACACCTACTACGGCGGTGGGGGATCCCCTGCGGCGGCCGGCCGTGTGAGAATGACTGTGGTGTGGCTGGCTGGGTTTTGCTTGCGGACGTCGAGGAGCAGCGGTTACAACTTACGAGTATTACAAGTGAATGAGAATGCGTGAGAAAATCAGAAAAACAAAAGCCTTGACTCTTTTTTTTCTTTTCCTTTTGTATTCCACCCACATTTTGTAAACTCTACACTTCAAATCATGAATTTAGCAATTATCATGTTAACTTTCAAAATGTAAAGCTTGCCTCCGTCTAATTTTCACACAGCTCACGGGAGAACGGGAGAAACTAGAGAGTGAAAGAACGGAGATTTTTATAGAAAAAAGGTCTCACCCCCATTTCATTAATGCAACAAAAAACTACAAAGTATCATCACATTACAAGGTGGATTATATAACATAACCAGAGGTTTTAAGTCCATAGAAAGATAGAACACATTGTAGGAAAAAGATAGGAAGTACTAGGAGAGACGGCGCCATTACAGCATACAAATTTCAATCTCGCAGCGGTGCTGCGGCAAATTTAGGAGTTGTTAATTTGAACCTTCTTTAGTATCCATATATCTTTTTTCTCCTCGTCTTTTTCATAGCGTCAATCTCGGGACCCATGTTGACTAGCTTCTTCTTGCTCTAAAGACCTCCATTGCCACACGATATACATGAGTTTAGTGTGGAAAGTTAATATGTCCCATGGTCATGTTTCACCTCTTTTTTTCATGTAACTTCTTAACCAAACCGAGACAAGTTGATAAACATGGTAGTTGACGCCAAAACCGCAATTGTCCACATTCCAAATAAATCTGGCCAGAGGACACAAGAAAAAGAGGCGTGAAATCGATTTATTCATGGCAAGAACAAACATTTGGCCACACATCTCCCTCCTCTATGTAGTAGAACGTCCTTGGTTAGGATATTTTTGCAAGCATCAACCATATTAAGAGGAATTTTCACCTTCTATAGAAAAAAAACTATATGGAACAGTCTATAAATTTGCATTGCAGAGTAAGGATTTGACATCAATTTACCTGCGTTTGTAAGTGATTAAGATATTCTTTTTTAATATAAAACTGGGCACGACATAGGTAAAACTGATTTTGCTTTTCCGCGGTAATTTTTTGTTGACTTATTGAGGTAGAAATGTACGTACCGATGAATTGTTTATTTTGTGCAGGCGGAAGCTCATTCTTTTTTTTGCGGAACAAGAAGACGAATTACACCGGAGATATTACAGAAAGAACCCCATCGAAAACAAAATTACAGCTTCGTCCTTCTGCAAGTTGACTCCGTCGTCGCCACGCCGTTGCCGTCGGTGGCGCGCCGCCGCCGCTGCCTCCCTTGATGCCTTGGATCTGAGGCAGTCCCCAGGCGAGCGGGAAGTCGCCGAGCGCCGGCCCCAAAGGACCTACACCGCCGAGCGCCGCCGCAGTCGAGCCGATGCAACTCATCTTCTTCTTCGAAATCTTGATCTGCAAACTCCGCCGCCCTCGGAGCTTAACGCGGGGAAGACGTCCACGGCATCTCCAGGGAGGTGCGAGGACGAAGAAGACGACGGATCGAGGTCGAAGCTCCAGAGAACGACGACTTCGGAGAGGGGATCCGCCACCTGCAAACCACAAACCAGCCGACGACCTCTCCGCCTCCAAGACGCCACCGGCCAGCTCCAAACCTAACCCTACACTATGTACAAGCCTAGATCCGTGGATTCCCCGACCTCCCGCCGCCGGAGCGGCCGCCGGAGGCGGAGGAATCCACGGATCGACGGCGAGCGAGGTGGGTTGACTTGGTTCGCCCAAAAGTTCGCCTTTCTCTGTCGGGGGAGAGAGAGGGGAACGGCCAAGGTCCGTCTTTCCTTTAGGCGGAAGCTCATTCTAATCTGGAGTATACGCGTGAGGTAGAAATTACCGACACAAGAAAAATAAAATTACATAAAAAGATTTGGCTTCGCCCGGGTTCGAACCGGAGACCTTCAGTGTGTTAGACTGACGTGATAACCAACTACACCACGAAACCTTAGTTGTTAGAGTCCAAGTGGGAACCTATATATCCAATTGCACTTCTGGTCGGCTTCATCATCTCCTAGTACACACGGTACGGGGTACACACTACACAACTACGTACTCCGGTCAACAAGGACCCAAAACTAATTTCGGATTTAGACCTATAATTTAATACAGTACGATCATGTGAACGACGACAACGAGTTGTGAATGTAAATGCATCAACTTGCAGTACCGCTGAAAAAACAGAGAGTTGCACCGTTTACGTCTCTCGACCAGGCAAGTTAATTCGATCGACCCCTGTCCCAACAAGGGAGGGAGTGCTTGCTTCACAAGCATATAAGTATATTGCCATACTTTTTGAGCTGCAAACTTGCAAGTTCAAACCAAGGACCCGTAGCTAGTTACGTAGTACCTTCGTAGGTAATTAAATTACCATACCTGCATGCATGCGGTGTACGTAGTGTGTTACCATATGCATGCGAGGATGCCCCTGCCAAGCCTATAGCTTCGATCCTACTTGGCGTCCAAGGCTGACCAGCTATTCCGTACGACGATCGCACGTAAGTGTTAACCTGTCCGGACGCATGCAAAGATTATTGTCAAGTCTTGGAAAATGTAATGCCCCTAGTATTTATAGTCTGAAGAATTGATAAACAAGAAAGACGTACGTAGGAGGTGGAAGCTACTAGCAAGCTTGTTGTTTCTTGGTTGAGCAACGAGAGAAAACCATACATCCAACAGACGTACGTCCATGGCATGGCGGCTCGCCTTCTCCGCTGCTTCCAAGGTTCGATCGTCGTGTTTCTTTTTCTTTCTGTCGGCTATGTATGTACATTTTCATTTGTCATCTTCTTTGTCTATGGAAACACACCTAGCTACTCTCTCCGCTATATAATTCGTGCTGTGATTTTAGTCAATAATTATGAAAATGGATAGTAACATACTCTTTCGTAGACGTGCGCATATCATGTGTACCGCAATTCTCACTAGCAGATTCTTTTTTGAGCAATTTTCACTAGCTAGCAAATTCACACGTCGTTAGTTTTTCCGCTGCGTAATCGCGGGGTTTACAACAAGATTTTTTTTTGAGAGAAATACTACTCCCTCCGTCCCAAAATAAGTGTCTCAATTTTGTACAAAAATGGATGTATCTATACATGTTTCATGTCTAGATACATCAACTTTTTGACAAATCTAAGCCAGTTATTGTTGGACGGAGAGAGTATAAGAAAAACAATATCGACGCTTTAGGAGTGCCTTGTTATGTAGACACGGGCCCGCCTGGATGGCTGGTAAAAGCCCAAGTTAGGCGTGTGCGAAACTAATGGGCTGGAATATGCATCTCGCATGGTCCTTAATTTAGTAGTAACTCCAGTTATTCTCCTTTACTAAAAAAAAATGGCGGCACCCACGGCCGGCGGCGGCGAGCCGACGACGGATACAGCACCCTCCGTTCGTCGTCTACTCCTCCCGCGACCCCGCTTCGTCCCACCGCGGCGCGTGCCTCCTCGGAACCCCGGACGTCGACTTGGTGCTGGTCCTCTACTCCCGCTTCCCGTCGACGGGCGGATGCGCTACCCCGCGATGCTCGTCCGGCCCCAGCCTCGCGCGAGAGGGTAGGATCCTATTCTTGCAGCATATTTTCTGGTTCCAGATTAGTCGCCGCGCCCTTGTCGATTTGGTCGGGCGGGTCTAGTTTGATACATACTGGCTGTATCGCGACGCTGCGTCGAGGATGATATTGTGGCTCATCCAGTCATTTTAATTTGTTACTGAATACTCATCTCACTGATATGTAATGTGCACACCGGAGTACAAGTAAGGAGTATAGAGAAACTTGTTACAGGTACTAGTGTAGTGCGATGGCCAAACTGTTGAGGCCTTCTTTTATACCTTACGCTATCTGCAACTGCAAGGGAGTGTATGAGTTTCAGAGCACGCTGGAAGATCGGTGCCACTTCCACTTTACGATATCTCAATTCTCGCTTGCTGTTGTTCACCGTTGTTAAACAGAACCGTTATTTTGCTCCACCTAAATCTTTGTGTCAACAGGCTGCAAAGCATCTTGCAAGGCATCGGCCGGCGGCGAATGCGATTTACAACGAGGTTGTGTCTGCGGCTTCAGTTCCTTCTTTGAGGGCACCTGCTGCAAAATCGACTTCCGGCGCAGGTTGGCTGCTTCCACCGCATGAATTACAGAATTAATCAGTGCACTTATGCCTACTATTGGTTGCCCGACTTCCCAATATCTTGTTTCAACTAGATAACTTATTTTCCTTTCCTTCATCTGTGTATACTCTACATCTTATTATGGTATACGCCTTGTTTGTTGCCTGTTGCCACGGAGAAAGTAAGTTTCTGCTTGATGCTTAATTGATGCAGGTAGTCTGCTTAGAAACCTACAACAGAGGTACCGATCAAGCTTTGCTGGGCAGAGGATACGGTGTGCTCTGATGCTGCTTCTCTTCGTAAAGAGATTTATATGAGTGATCCGGAAAGAGTTATACAAAACTTCAAAAGGCAGCCCTCAATACATTCTGCCGTGCTTGCTGGAAATGCAAATACTGGCGCAGGTATATATGGTTGCTTCTGTCCCCACAAATTATAAATTACGTACAGTTTTAATCGATATACTTATGTGGCAAGTGCTAACTGGCAGTAGCCTGAATGAATTGTGCTCATATCCTGTTTTCAGTTAGAGATGCTTTCTTTTTCTTCTTCTCCGTAAACTCTAGATCTTACTATATTCTATGCCTTGTTGGTACCTGTTGGCATGGAGTAAGTTTCTGCTTGGTGTCTAATTTAACGCAGGCAGCGTGCTTAGAAATCTACAACAGAGGTATCGATCAAGTTTTGTCGGTCAGAGTATACGGGGACTGCACTCGGACACCGCTTCTCTTCCTAAAGAGTTTTATAGAAGTGGTCCAGAAAGAGTTATACGGAACTTCAAAAGGCAGCCCTCGTTACATTCCAATCCTTCAGCTCTCTCTGACTATGTAAAAGCCGTTGTCAATCTTGAATTGCTAACACGAGGTAGCTACCCTTTCTTTCTTCACACTTAAATTAAATTATTTTTCCCCATGAATGATATGCGAATTGGTTTGACAACTGTGTGCACGGGTGGATTCTGTATGCAGGCATTGCTAATGCAGCAAGGGAGGAAGGAAGCCGTAGTGCTCTTCGTCAGCTGTCAACAAGTGGTTTTCTTGGCACAGCCAGTGCACCCTTTTACGTAGTAGAGAAAGGTCGACTTATGAAGCAGCTTTGGCGTACCATCTCCGCCCTTACAGTTACTGGCTTTGCAGTATATGGTGTTAAAGTTGTGCTTGATGAATTCGACGAGGCAGAAGGTAAATTTGATGGTTTGAAAGAAGTGACTACGGATTTAAGGACAAAATTCAGTGATGTAAAGTGGGTTGATGAAGCCAAAGCTGACCTTGAGGACATAGTTCACTACCTACGCGATTCCAAGGTGAGTGACATTGCCATCAACCTGCATGCAGGTGTTTCAGTTCGACACTCCTTTCTTGATTCCGAGTTGTTAACCTAGTCTTAAGGGCACCTCCAACGGGCTGGCGCAAACGGACCAGCCCAGTCCGAATCTGTCCGATCGGACATGGGAGGTGCTCCATCGGGCTGGCGCAAAAGGCCTTGTGTCCGCGCGGACAGGCGATTTCGCCCCAAACGCGGCCCAATTTTGGGCCAGCTTTGGGGGAGACGCGGACACGCGCTGTGTCCTCCCATGTCCGCCCCTGGCCCACGTGCCAGCGGCCGCCCCTGGTCCTTCTTAAATGGGGACACCTACTCGACGCGTTCCCCACCCGTCCCTATCCATCCCCACCTCGACGCTTCCACTCCAAGCCCTAGCCACCACCGACCGCCGCCGGCCGCCATGAAGCCAGCCAGGTGGTTCTTCAGCAAGCCCGGCCGCCAGAATGCGGAGGCCAGCAGCTCCCGCGCGCCTCCGCCATCCGACGCGGCCCGCCGTGCCGCAGATCGACGGCAGGAGCTGAGGGCGGCTCGCAATGCCCGCCGCCGTGCCGCGCGAGCCCGCATCTCCAAGGACGTCGCGGAGATGTACTGGGAGATCCGCGCGCCCCTGCCGTGGAGCGACGTCCATCTGCCAGATGGATGGCATCTCAGGCCGCAGCGCGTGCCCGTGCCTGCGGTGCCTCGCTCCGGCAGGGCGCGGACGGAGGAAATCCTCCGGCGGCGTAGCTTCCTGCCGCCGGAGTTCTTCAACGACCCAGCCTACCACATCGAATCGCCGCTGTGGGACCGCTGGTTTGAGGTGGAGCACGACGTGCGCCGCCGGCAGGCCTTCGCGGGCTATGCGCCGGAGGGGTACCAGGCCCTGCAGGAGGAGCCGGCCGTCGACGACGGCTCCTCCTCCGACTTCGATTGGAGCGACGACGACATGGAGGAGGTGGAGGCCCCACCGCCGAACTGGGCAGAGATGCCGAACCCGGCGTACGGCGGCGCCCAGGACCCGCCAGCGCCCATGGAGGACGAGGAGGCCAACCTGCAAGCCGCCATCGACGCCTCCAACCTGGAGGAGCTGGGCCAGTGGCCTCACCTCGTGGAGGCGCTCCGGGAATCGGCGGAGGCGGCAGCGGCGGCGACGGCGGCGGAGCAGGAGCGTGCGCAGCGGGAGGCGGAGGGGTGGGAGTTGTACGACGAGGTGGCCGCCTGGCGTCGCATGGACGAGGCGGATGCGTACAACCGCTAGGAGGAGGAGGAGGCTGCGGCGTACGGCCTCCACCAGGTGCCGTGGTCGCCGTGGCAGCCCTGGAGGCAGTGGCAGTCTGCTCCGGCGTGGCCGCAAGAGCCCGAGGCGCCGCCTGCGCATGCAGGCCCACCGGCGCACCTGTTCTCTGCGCCGCCGTACGTAGATGGCCACGGCCACGGCGAGTATCTGGCCACGGCGGCGCCAACTCCAGCAGGCAGCCAGCCCCATCCCCAAACCCACTATAGCTAGGGTTTAAGTTTTTTTTTTCTCGAATTTGTGTCAGTGGCCCGTGGGGCCCTATTACTGAACCCTCCTAATATATGTAAATTATTCCTTTTTTTTCGCCTTATCCATTTTTTGCGCCACGCCGTTGGGGGCACCTCCACCCCAAAACGAAAACATGTCTGCGGTCCGCCCCCAAACGGACCAAAAGGGACACATTGAGGTGTCCCTTTGTGCCAGCCCGTTGGAGGTGCCCTAAATGCTTCGCAGAGTTTCACGCGCCTTGGTGGAAAGCTTCCAAAGGGTGTTTTGCTTGTGGGCCCACCTGGCACAGGGAAGACCATGTTAGCAAGGTCTGTGGCTGGGGAAGCTGGCGTCCCTTTTTTCTCGTGCGGTGGCAGTGATTTCGAGGAGATGTATGTGGGTGTTGGTGCAAGGAGAGTGAGGGAGCTCTTCAGTGCAGCAAAGAAGCGATCTCCTTGCATAGTAGTAACTAGAAGGAATTGGCGCGTCTTTCCGCGCCCGTTTGTACACTGGTAAAAAAACAATATACATGCCTCAAAGTTCTTTACCACAAAAAGACAATAACTCTTACGGACTAATTGTCAAAATGAGACTTAACAAAATTAATAAATTAAACAATCCAAAAAATGAAATCGTCCCAAATGTGATAATTTACTACCGTGTCGCATTTTTTAGATAATCAAGTCAATTAACCACAATGTCACATTTGACAACCTATTGTTTGGTGCTTGTATACTCAGTCGTACCTTCCCTTCCACGAATCTCCCAGTATGTAGATTGAATTTTCCCAAGATACAGAACTCCAAGTTATCGATTTATTCATTCATTCTACTCTCTTAGCCATAAGACCACCATGCTCCTCAGGTGGTATTCTTTACTTATGTGCAGGATGGCCCACCCAGGTTCAGCTCTCTGTAACCAAAAAAAGCTCAGGGTTCTTCCTCTATTGGTCAGGTTAATGGGTATGTCATGGATCTAATATGTACAACATAGAAAGGTAACAAAATTGAATAAAAAAGCAAAAGTATATGTTTATCAATTATCATTGAGTAGGCAATATTTGTATTGTAACAAAGAAGAGTGACACTTTGTGTACCACAAAATCTTAACATAGAATGCATGGCAGTGGCCAAAAATAAATATGGCTAAGAAACTACTCACTCGGCCTTGATTCACAATACCCCATCATAAAATGAAAATGCATACAAATTGGAAACTAAATTACCATCAAATTTTTTTAAAGCTAGAAACAACTTTGTAATATGAAAAGAGTTTCCTTTGAGCTTTTGTGAAAAAGAGACTACCTCACGGAGTTTTGGAGGTATTTTTTATTTCAGATGTTTGGATCCCCAAGCTGGGACTATTCAGACATATTTCCAAATTCCAAGCTTGAGTTTTGGAGGTATTTTTATTTCAGATGTGAAAAAAAGACTACCTCTACGACCATATTATAAAGTTTCGGCGGTTGCGAGAGATGTAGGAAGACATTCACCTCACTAGCGTTGGATGGCCACAAAAGTATGCATCGAAGGAGAGCACACATGACTTGCAAGTTAACAATAGACTTGAGAGGCGACATTGGAGATGGATGTGCCCCGTAATCCAAGAGGCTTAATGGAGCCAGAGCCGTGTGTGGAGAGATGGACAAAATTTGCAGCGGAACAGATGTTTTTGGTGGTATACGGATAGAGGGAAGCAGAGGGAGAGAAATGATGTTGTGTGGCTTAATCAGCGCGACGCTATGGTGGATGCGTCAAAGAAAGGATAAGGGAGAGAGTTGACGTAAAGTGCATTTAGTTTTGATCTCACCACATTTTCTTTTTTTTACAAAATTGAAACGACATGTTTAGGTTTCAATATTTGGCCAATAAAGTATACAACTATGTGTATGTATTGTACGTTCTCTTGAAGTTTTGTAAGCATTTTGTATTTTGGGCTACACAAAAAGGAAATTTTTTAAGGGGAAATATAGCTATTTTTCTTATTCACAGTCACAATTTTCTTTTTTTGTTTAGCTAGCAATACCCGTTTTTCACCGAAAATTTAACAAATATATAAAAAATGTATGTATCCAACATATTTTTTTGTTGTGAACTATAGATGGGTACACGGTCCACCATGGCATAGTCTAAAGCTTAATATTTAACTAAATGATATCTAAGTGGGGTTCATCTTAATGTGAATATGTGAAGTAAGGAGAAGGCAAGAATCTTAGACAGGTTTGTATTTAAAAAGGGAAATTTTAAAAGGAAATATAGCTATTTTTGTTTTTCGTAGTCACAATTTTCTTTTTTTATGTAGCTGAGAATAACAATTTTTCACCGAAAAATTAGCAAATATATACAAAACATGTGTATGTATACAACATATTTTGTGTGTAGTTGTGAACTATAGATGGGGTCCATGGTCCACCATGGTGTAGTGTATAGCTTAGTATTTAGCTAAATGATATTTAAGTGGGGCCCAGCTTGATGTGGACATGTGAAGTAAGGAGAATGCAAGAATCCTAGGGAGCTTAGTTATTGTAGAGATTCATCGATGAAATTGATGCCATTGGTGGGCGCCGAAACGCGGAAGAACCAACGTGGTTGAGGCAGACCCTGAACCAGCTGCTTGTTGAGATGGATGGCTTCAAGCAGAATGATGGGATCATCGTGGTCGCCGCGACCAACTTCGCCGAGTCGCTAGATAACGCCCTTGTCAGGCCTGGGCGTTTTGACCGTATTATTCAGGTCCCTAGTCCAGATGTCCAGGGCCGACGGCAGATCCTCGAGGCTCACATGTCAAAGATATAGTGCTCCCTCTGTCCAGAAAGATATAAGACGTCTTTGACTTTTCACGGTCTGATGAGTTTTTACATGCAGGTGTTGAAAGACAAGAGTGTGGATGTGATGACCATCGCTAGGGGTACCCCTGGGTTCTCAGGCGCGGACCTCGCAAACTTAGTGAATGATGCTGCTCTCAAGGCTTCAAGGGATGGTGCAAAAGCTGTTGGGATGGATCACCTGGAATACGCCAAGGACAGGATCATCATGGGCAGTGAGCGCAAGTCGGCGGTGATACCTGATCATTCCAGGAAGATGACGGCATACCACGAGGGAGGGCACGCTCTTGTTGCGGTCCTCACGGAGGGTGCTGACCCTGTCCACAAGGCCACCATTGTTCCAGGGGAAATGCGCTTGGCATGGTGACGCAGTTGCCAGGGGAAGACGGCGAGCTCGAAGTCTCGAGGAAGCAGATGCTGGCGACGCTGGATGTCCTGATGGGTGGGCGGGTGGCTGAGGAGCTTATATTCGGAGAAGCTGGGGTCACCACGGGCCCCTCGTCCGATCTAAGCCAGGCGACTCAGCTGGCGACGGACATGGTCACCAAGTATGGCATGAGCAAGCAGGTTGGCCTTGTCTCCTATGACGACACGACCAGGAGCGGGCGATGGTCACCACTGGTTGATGAGGAGGTGAAAGCATTATTGGACAAGGCATACGACAACGCGAAGACGATTCTCACGACACACAGCAAAGAGCTCCATGCGCTAGCCAACGCCCTCCTGAAGCATGAAACTCTCACTGGTGACCAGATCAAGAAACTAGTATCAGCGGGTAGATGGTTTTAACAGTGGAGAGGCTTACGGGATTTATTTTTTGTTTTCTGATACTTTTGTGCATACAGCCACACACACAAACCGAAAGAGCGATACATAGGGTCTGGACTATCTGAGCTTTGTTTCTCAAGTCTGAAGAGAGTACGGTGTTTTGCATCTTGTCATTAATATTCCTGTTTTGGATTTCAAGTACCCCAAGATTTTGGAGAATTTCTCTTGCAATCGAATAGAGTTCCCTTGAATGAGCACATGATATATATAATGCAATTTCAGTCCTAGTTACATACTCCTCCATTTGTAAAATAATGATGTTTTAAGCATTGCCTCGATCTCCAATTTACATGTTTTTCCATTTGTTTTGTGGATATGCGAGCCTGGACGTCTCCTCTCTCCCGCTACAGTAGAGAGAGGTGATTTTTTCGCCCCGCCCGCAGATCCACCGCCTCGCCGTCGATCCGTCTGATCCCTCGTCCTCCGTCGGCCGCTCTGGCGGCGGGAGGGCGGGGGATCCCCGCTTCACGGGTGTAGATAGTGTAGGGTTTGTGAGCTCTTCGGCCGGCGGCGCCATGGAGGAGGTTGGGTCGTCGGCCTTGTTTTTGGTGCAGGTACGTGCTTCCTCCGACGGCGGAGCTCGGTGGAGTTCCGCGGTGATGTGCTTGCCCCCTTCGCTCCCTCGGGTCTCTGGATCTGCTGGGAGCGCCATCCCCCTCCCGGATTCCGCGTGGCGGCGGATCGGGGTTGACGAATCTGAAGCCGGCGTTGTTCTAGGAAGACGAAGATGCAGCTGGAGTTGGGTGGAGGCTCCACGGAGTTCGAGGTCCGGCGACTTCCCGTCCGCCAGGGGACGTCTTCTGATCCAAGGCTTGAAGGAAGACGCGGCGGCGGCGCGCCACCGGCACGTCCTGCTCCATGCCGGCGTCTCTGAGTTGCAGAAGGACTGGAGTGTAATTTTTATCTTTGTTGGGGTTCTTTCTGTAATGTTCTTCCTGTAATATCGTCTGGTTTCCTCGCAAAAAAAAAAGAAGAAAATCACGAAATTAATATTATAAAAAATACTTATGTTTCAGTCGTGAAACATAGACTAGGTTTGGATCCAAAAAAATTGGAGTGTCTGGACAAATGTTAATTTGGTACAGATGTAATAGGGCAACTTATTAGTCACAATTCGAAGAAAGCATATATGCGATTCTTCTCCAAAAGATCTGGCAACATTTTAGTTTGATCACAATTGAGAAGGAAACGAGTGTCTCATGGTTCCGAGTAGATGTGAGCGTATCGACATTGATGGGGTGCTGCAGAGTTTTCCCACGGTCCGCTCTTCCTTCCCAGTGAAGTATCTTGGTTTTCTAATCTCCGTATCACGTTTTAGAAAGTCAGATTTCTAACATATTGAGGACACAGTTGCTAGAAAGATGGTGCCTTGGCAAGGGAACCACATGACCATTGATGGTAAAGCGGTCTTGGTGATATGGTGGGTTTTCCTGAAATCACAATGTCAAGCGCTCCAACGACAAGTGATATGGCCATAATGTGGCATTCAAAGGTGAAACTCCTCCTTATGCGTGTCCATCTGCTATTCTCTCGGGCGGTATAGCAATGGAGGAGCTCAAGGACGCATGAGAGCTCAAACCATCCAAAAGAGAAACTTGGAAGTGAAGGGAATTTGGTTTAGTGACAAGTGCACTTTCGAGCCCTTTTTAACATATATAACAGCTGGTAAATCATGTAGCTAGGAGTAGGAGACTGAAACTGCATGCATATATCATTGTTACTCTTATGTTTAAGTGAGCAAGTGCTATCTAAAAGGTGCAAATTTTGTTTAGCGACAAGTGCACTTTCGTTTACATATTTTGCAGCTGGTTAAAAGTACATAGCTAGGAGTAGTACTCTGAAATTGGATGCATATATCATTGTTGCTCTTTTCAGATGGTAATAATTCCTAATAGAATCTTGGGATACATACTTGAGATCCAAAGTAGGAGTTTTACTGACAGGGTACAAAATACTACGCTCTCTTGAGACTTAGAGATATCCAAAATCCAGAAAAGAAGTCAGAGATATCCAGAAGAAAAAAATCTTCACATTTCGTGTGCATGCACCAAAAGTATCAGGAAAAAAAAGTACTTCATGTAAGCGTCACTATTAGGGTGAAGGTGGTGTTCCCTGATCTTGTTGGCTATTGATAAGACCATCTACTTGTCCTTGTGTGGATATTGGTTTCATGATCTTGTCACCAGCGAGAGTAGGAGATGTTTCCTGGTTCTGCTGACCATTGTTAAGTCCACCTGCTTTTCCTTCCGTCGGTACTAGCTTTGTGATCTTGTCTCCAGCGATAGAAGGTGTTCCCTGATTCTGCCGACTATTGTTGTTAAGACCGTCTACTTGTAATTCTGTCGATACTAGTTTCGTGATCTCGTCGCCAACAATTGAAGGAGATGTTTCTGATTCTGCTGTCCTTCTATTGGTACTAGCTTTGCGATCTTGTCACCAGCGAGAGAAGGAGATGTTTTCTGATTCTGCTGGCCATTGTTAAGTCCACCTGCTTGTCCTTCTGTTGGTACTAGCTTTGTGATCATGTCGTGAGCGAGAGAAGGTGTTCCCTGATTCTGCTGACTATTGTTAAGACCGACTACTTGTGCTTTGTTGATATGTGTTTTTTGATCTCGTCACTAGTGAGAGGAGTTCCCTGATTCTGCTGACTATTGTCAAGACCAGCTACTTGTTTTGTCGACACTAGTTTCACGATCTCATCACCGCTGAGAGTTCCATGCTTCAGGAGTGAGTTTGCTAGCGCGTGAAGCTCCTCGTTGTGCTCCGTGAGAATCGTTTTCGCGTTCTTGTAAGCGTTGTCCAATAATTCTTTTACTACCTCATCAACCAGGGCTGTCGTTTTCCCGCTCATGGTCGCCGTCTTCCCACCATCATTTTGTTATAGGAAATAAGGCCGACCCGTTTGCTCATACCATACTTGGTGACCATCTCTGTCGCAATCTGAGTCGCCCGGCTTAGATCAGACAAGGCGCCCGTCGTGACCCCAGCTTCTCCAAATATAAGCTCCTGGGCCACCCGCCCTCCCATGCAGATATCCAGACTCGCCAGCATCTGCTTCCTCGAGCGTCCCGCGCTGTCTAACGGCGGCAGCGGCTCCACAAAGCCAAGAGATTTTGACCTGGGCACAATGGTGGCCTGGTGGACAGGGTTAGCACCGTCCGTGAGGATAGCAACAAGGGCATGCCCACCCTCGTGGTACGCAGTCATCTTCCTGGAATGATCAGATCTCACCATTGACTTGCGCTCACTGCCCATGATTATCCTCCCCTGGCGTACTCCAGGTGATCCATTCCAACAACATTTGCCCCGTCCCTGGAAGCCTTGAGAGCGGCATCATTTACTAGGTTTGCAAGGTCTGCACCTGATAACCCAGATGTCACCCTGGCGATGGTCAGCACATCCACACCCTTGGCTTTCACCTGCATAAATTAATGGTGAAAAAGGTCAAAACCTCACCGCAGAGACCTCGAAATGTAAGTATGCCTTATATTTCTGTACCGGGGAGTAGTACCTTTGACATAAAAGCCTCAAGGATCTGCCGTCGGCCCTCAGCATCTGGAATAGGAACCTGAACATGACGGTCAAAACGCCCAGATCTAATAATGGCTTTATCTAGTGACTGGGCGACGTTGGTTGCTGCGATCACTATAATTCCATCATTTTGCTTGAAGCCATCCATCTCAACAAGCAGCTGGTTCAGGGTCTCCCTGAGCGACTTTGTACCATCCGCGTTCTTGCTCCCAGCAATGGCATCAATCTCATCAATAAATATTATGCAAGGGGATCGCTTCTTTGCTGCACTGAAGAGTTCCCTCACTCTTTTAGGTCCCTCCTCGAATTCGCTGCCTCTGCACGCGAAGAATGGTACGCCTGCTTCACTGCCCAAAGCCCTTGCCAACATGGTCTTTCCTGTTCCCGGTGGGCCAGCAAGCAGAATACCCTTTGGAAGCTTGCCACCAAGGCGTGTGAAACTCTGCATGGAAAACATGTAAGAGTAGGGTAACAACTCCGCATCTAGAAAGAATTATTATTGGATTAAAACAACTGCACGCAGGTTGATGGCAATCGCCGCACTCACGTCAGGATCTCGTAGGTAGTAAACTATGTCCTCGAGCTCAGCTTTGGCTTCGTCAACCCCTTTTACATCACTGAATCTTGTGCTCCAATCTGTAGGCACTTCTTTCCATTTCTCAGGAACTTCTTTGGTATCTTCAGAGTCAGGAACTCCCACATTCTTTGACTCATGAAGGCCATAGAATAGAGCCCCGGTGACTACAAGGCCTCCACAGGTACGCAGAAGCTGTTTTTTAAGTAGATCTTTCTCTACTATGTAAAAGGAAGCAGTTTCTGTACCAAGAGCACGTCCTTCCTCCCTTGCTGCATTTGAGATTCCTACACATATAATAGAATCCATCCACAGACAAGTTGTCAAGCCAAATGGGATGTCGTTTACGGGCACATAGACTAACTAGTAAATGTGACGAAAGAAAAGATGGCTACCTCGGTAAGCGGCATCATACTGCACGCCCCGTAACCTCTGACCAGCAAAGCTTGATTGGTGCTTCTGCTGTAGATTTCTAAGCACACTACCTGCATTAATCAAGCACCACAAAGCAGGAACTTACTTCTCGATGGCAACCATCAACAAAAAAGGCGTAGTAGAACATAGAGTAGTAGTAAGAAGTAGCATCCGCCTAACTGAAGATCATACTGTGCACGATTTAATTCAGGCTAGCACTAGTTGGCGGTTGCCACATTAGTATACAGATTAAGTCTGTCGATCACGCGTGCGATGGAGAGAGAAGCAACCAGGTGTATTACCTGCGCCACTACTTGCATTTGCAGCAGGTGCCCTGAAAAAAGGAACCGCCGTCCCTGCTGCAGCAGCAGCTACCCCTGTGTAAATCGCACTTGCCGATCTATGCTTTGCAAGACATGTGGCATCCTGTGACACACACATACAAGAGTTAATCCAACTGGGCAATATAGCCGCATTCATCAACAATAGCAAATTGGCGGCAGCAATCGATCTGAGATGCAGACAGGGTTCGCAGTTGCGGTTTCAGCACCGATAAGCTCAACAATCAATTACGGAGAAAAAAAAGAGGGCTCCTTTGGACTGGAACAGCCTTGTGAACCCCGACGAACAGAGCAAAATCATGCATGAAAAGAACAAGAAACTACCTTGGACAGGGCGAGCCGGCAGGCCATGACGAACAGAATCTCTAGATCGTTGCTCGGCGAGACAACCACCAGCCTTACAGGATTCGGACGGATACGCACGAGATCTCAACTGAATCGAAGCGAATCAAGGCCCAACCGAACCGAACCAAACGGAGCAGACGAAATCCTGACTCTCGTCCTAATGTTTTTAAATCTGGCTAGAGTTTTTAAATCGAGACCGTAACGCCGTATTGTATTCTGGGGGAGGATGGAAGACGAGCCGGCGTGAGCTCAACTGCGGCGAAGCTGCCGTGGTCAATGGCGGCGGGGCTGAGCAGCTGACTACCCAGACCAAGGCCGACGGACCGGCCGGCTCCCGGATCTGGGCCCGGTCCAGCACGGCTGCTCTCGGCCGTCACCGGCGAGAAGCCTCGCCGAGCTCATAGCCCGCGCGCTGTCCGCCGGGATGGCTCGTCCACGAGCAGGGACCTGCAGGCCAGAGCCGGACCGGTGAAGCGCACTGTCAGGACCTGTTCTCTGAACCTTCTGAATTCACAGTGCAACATCTTCAGACAAGCAACGGTCCAGATTTGGCGATAACGTTTCGACGCATCCAACGGTTCTCAGCAACACTAGTTTAATTACCATTTTGCCTAGTACAATTATTGCACTGTAACGTTGCCTTGAGGCTAATTTTGTAAAACTGCTTGGCTTGCTTCTTCCATATAAAGAGCAAGAGGGGAGGCTGGGACTGGGAGGACCAAGCACAATAAACCCAATATTGCCTTGAGGCTAATTTTGTAAAACTGCTTGGCTTGCTTCTTCCATATAAAGAGCAAGAGGGGAGGCTCGGAGGACCAAGCACAATAAACCCAATATTTTCCTGCAATTTCTTTTATCTGCAATTTATCAATTTTCCAGTTTTTACCCAAATTCTGAGCACCGAGCTCCAAATCCCCTCTTTTCTGCGAATTCCCTATGTCCAGGATCATCGGGTCCTGACATCGTGGTATCAGAGCCGACGCCGATCGTCTTGCTCCCTCCCTTCCCAAACCCCCACTACCAAAGACTCTTACCTGTTCTTCACGCTAGAGGTTCCTGGACACCGGATCCAGCGGTAAAATCCCTCGGACATGACCAAAAGCAGGCGCTCCCGTTCCCAGTCCAACGAACGCGGGGCAGCGGCTGGAGAAACTGAAGATCTCGAGCAGCGCGTAGGAATTGACGGCGAGCTCGCCGACACGGTGACAGATGCAGCAGCCGCCGCAGCTACGACCGCCGAGGTAGAAAAGGCAGCGGCCGCCACCCGCGACAAGCTTCCTCAGGCGGTGGTCAACCTCGAGCAGCGTCTGGATCAGCACCAAACGGAGTTCCCCGCAATCCATGGTGAGCTAGCTAAAATCGCAACCATGATGAACTCTCTGTCTTTGAATATTGCTCGATTCACTGCTGATGATCCGGAAGGCACGGCTGATTCCACCATCACATCCCAAAGTCGCCAGTTTTTGACACCACTGCCGCAAAGCCACATCCTTTCACCGGTTCCTGAAGCTCCTACACCACAAAGCCAGCCAACCTTACCCAAAAAGACCCACCCTTTCCCACCCAATTTAGGAAATCTCACATCGGAGCACCTTCCATATCACGGTGACAGCACACCTGTTCGACAAAATGCCCAGGTGGTGCCATCGACTACTACCACCATTGCCACTTCGACAGTAGCACCGTAAACGGTTCCTTCACAGGGTGCTTCTTCTTCATCAACACCGCAAGCAATCTTTGCCACCACCTCTCCTATCATCACAACAACTTCCCAGCCAACAACACCCATCCATTACATCCAAAACACAAACCCAAACACCCAACCGCAATACTACCAACAACCCCAAACATACTCTTATCCACCTCCCACAAGCCCATACTATCCACCATATTACCCACCACCTTACCAGCCTTCTCCTTATCCACCATCCTACCAGCAGACCTACACACAACCTATTCCACAACCCCAAACCCCACCTCCTCTTCCACAACAACAACAAACTCTGCAGCCACAAGAGCATCACCATCAAATTCGCTCTCAAGAACCACAAATGAGAACCCCTCATGTGGAGCTGCCTCTATTCAGTGGCACTGCACCCAGGAGCTGGATAATGGAATGTGAAGACATTTTCACCTTGGTCGCAATTGCAGCAGAGCAACAAGCTAAATGGGGATTGGCTCATATCAGAGGGCAGGCCAAAACTTGGTTGAACTCAGCTGGATTCAACTTGCAGACCATTACATGGCAGGAATTATGCAGAATCTTGGTGGAACGATTCCCTGACACACAGGCCATTGACCCAATGGATCAACTACAAAATCTGCATCAGATCACAACAGTTGATCAATACATCAATGTGTATGAGGATTGGATGACTAGAATGAAAAGAGAAAAAAGTTACTTGCCTCAAGATTTTTTTGTGGACAGATTCATCAGTGGTCTGAAAGAGGAAATCAAGCACACTGTACTCATACAAAGCCCACATCTCTGCTCTCTACTTACTGGTTCTCGAGACTGTATGAAAAATCTTACATGTCCAATGTCTGACGTCCAGCACCGCAACAAGGACATGTTCCAATGGCTAGGCCAAATGTGGCAAGAGAATTTAGACCTAGACCAAATGCGGACAGAGCAAGGGAACCCAAAAAATGCTGGTATTGCCCAGAAAATTGGGTAATGGGCCATAAGTGCCAACAGTTGCAGAGAACACTGCATGCGCTGGAAATGCAAGGATATTCAGATGATGAACAAGAATATCCAGAAGGAGGTCCAGAAGAGGAAGCAGTACCTCGACTGCAAGCTCAGATTCAACCACCTGAACAACCACAACCGCAAATGCGAGCAAATTGCATGCATATCTCAGCTGCAGCCTACAAGGGCACAGTTAGTGAATCCACCATTTCACTCAAACTGGACTTAGCTGGGACTACGGCAATTGCTCTGGCAGATACAGGGAGTTCCAGTACGTTCATGGATCACCAATTTGCTGTATTGCATAACATCAAATTAACACCAACCAGAGCAAGGACTGTCACAGTTGCAGGAGGCGGTGAACTGACTTCCCAGTTCATACCACATGGATGTAAATTCACTGTACAGGGCATACAGTTCACAGCTGATTTCAGAATCCTTAAGCTACCTGAATCAGAAATAATTCTGGGTGATTGGTTTAAACAGTACAACCCAGTCACATTTGATTTTATGGCAAGAACTCTTACACTTGCAAAAGATGGGAAACTGCATATACATTCCCTGACCATCTAGTTCCTCCTCAGAAACTGTTGATCAAGTCAGAGGACTGCATGAAACTAATAGCTCAAGGAGCTACAGCATATATCTTGCTCCCACCTCCAGTTGCTTCGGATCAAGATAAAGATGATCACATGACCACTGATACCGAAATACCAGTGAACATAACCACACTGCTGGAAGAATTCCAAGACTTATTCCAAGAGCCTACGGGTTTACCACCTGAACGTGAAGCGATCACAGAATTCCACTAAATCCGAATGCCAAACCTCCTAACATTCGTCCATACCGAATGTCTCAAAGTCAGAAAAATACAGTGGAAGCTCTAATCAAACAGATGCTCCAGAACAATGAGATTCGACCAAGCAGCAGCCCGTTTTCCTCACCTAATCTTGGTCAGAAAGAAAGACATGTCTTGGAGACTATGCATAGATTTCAGAGCTCTGAATGATCTCACAATCAAGAAGAGGTTTCCAATACCAGTTATCGAAGACCTTCTTGATGAATTACATGGTGCTAAATTTTTCTCTAAGCTCGACCTCCGGTCTGGATATCACCAGATCCGCATGAAACAAGAAGATGTCCACAAAACAGCCTTCTCAACTCACATGGGCCACTATGAGTTCTTGGTAATGCCGTTCGGTCTCAGCAATGCCCCTGCAACCTTTCAAGAACTTATGAACTCAATCTTCTCCAAGTACCTCAGAAAATTCGTTTTGGTGTTCTTTGATGACATCCTCATCTACAGCAAGATGAAAAAGAACATAAGCTACATCTGCAACTAGTTTTGCAAGTACTCAGAGAACACAGATTGAAGGCAAAACTGAGTAAATGTTCTTTTGCCCAAGCCCACGTGGAATACCTTGGACACATCATCTCGGGACAAGGAGTGGCAACCGATCCAGCTAAAATTAAAACGATTGTGGACTGGCCCATTCCAAAAAATCTCAAGAAACTAAGAGGATTCCTTGGCTTGACAGGATACTATAGAAGGTTCATCCAATTCTATGCCTTGATCTACCAACCTCTATATGAAGCATTGAAGAAGGACAATTTCCAATGGGGCACAGCTCAACAAGAAGCTTTGACAAATTAAAAGAAGTCATGACAACTCCACCCCTTCTAGCACTGCCAAACTTCTCAATCCCATTTATATTGGAAACAGATGCTTGTCAAAACGGTCTGGGTGCAGTATTAATGCAAGAAAAAAGCCACTAGCTTATTTCAGCAAATGTTTGGGTCCTCGAACACAGTTGCAGTCCATATATGAGAAAGAAGCCTTGGCAATCTTCTTGGCAATTAAACAGTGGCGCCACTACTTCTTGGGAAACCAGGTTATCATTCGAACTGACCAACAAAGTCTGAAATACCTGGGCAGTCAGCATTTGTTGGAAGAATACAACACAAACTCATGTTACGGTTGCTGGAATTTGATTACAAAATTGAATACAAAAAAGGTAAAGATAATGCAGCTGCTGATGCTCTTTCCAGGAAGTATCAAGATGATGATGAAGACAACACATTACCATCTGATGCTTGCGCTGCAATATCAACTGCAATCCTAGTCTGGATGACAGAAGTAACAACACATATCCGGATGATCCCAAGTGTGTGAAACTCTTACAGGAACTAGCAGTACATCCTGACAGCAATTCCAATTATACACTTCAATCTGGTATTATCAGATACAAAGGAAGGATTTATATTGGAGAGGGTACTGGCCTCCAACCAAACTGTTCCACAACTTTCACACCTCTGCTTTGGGAGGTCACTCGGGCAACAGGGTTACCTTGCACAAACTGAAGACACTGTTCTACTGGCCCAACTTCAAACAATCGATTGCGAAGATGGTGGCAAATGTCCTGTTTGCCAAATCTCCAAAACTGAGAAGGTACCATACCCTGGTCTACTCAACCCTTTACCCATACCAGACAAAAAATGGAGTGACATTAGCCTCGACTTTGTGGAAGGCTTCCCAAGTCTAAAGGCAAGGATGTTATACTAGTGGTAGTAGACAGACTTACCAAATACGCCCACTTTATTCCCTTGTCCCATCCATTTACAGTTTCCACGTTTGCAAATCTGTTCATGGATAATGTGGTTAAGTTGCATGGACCACCTGCTAGCATTGTCAGTGACCGTGATCGCATCTTCACTAGTGCATTGTGGAAGGAAATATTTGCAGCTACAGGAACCACATTGAATTTCAGCACTGCTCACCACCCTGAATCTGACGGTCAAACGGAGAGGGTGAACCAATGCCTTGAGCAATACCTCCGTTGTATGGCTTTTCAAGAACCAAAAAAGTGGACTACTTGGTTACCTGCAGCTGAATTTTGGTACAATTCAAACTACCATACAGCTATCAAAATGTCTCCGTTTGAAGCCCTCTATGAATACAAACCTCCATTGCTGCAACACATGGTGTTCAACTGTCCGAGTACAGCAGATGAAGGCATTAACTCAGTGGAAAAGGATCATATGATCAAACAACTGCAAAACAATCTGCTCCAAGCTCAAAACCGCATGAAGAAGTTTGCTGACATGCACAGGACAGAAAGAACCTTTGCAGAGGGAGACATGGTTTATCTAAAGATGCAGCCTTACAGAGAGACTGCCCTGGGTTTGAGAAATTCCCTTAAACTAACATCTAAATGGTATGGACCATTTCGAATTATCAAGGCAGTGGGCAAAGTAGCTTACAAGCTCCTGTTACCAGATGAACTCAAATCCACGATGTGTTTCATGTGAATCAGCTAAAGAAACACCTGGGTCCTAAGGCAGTTCCTAATGTCCATCTTCCTCTTGTCACACCAGACGGTAAGATCAAGGTATTTCCTCAAGCTGTGTTGCAACGGAGGCAAGTTCCCAGGAAGGCTGGAGCATATGACATTCCTGTACCGCAATGGCTCATTCACTGGACAAATCTCACTCCAGCTGAAGCGACTTGGGAAGACGCATCCTTCATACGCAAGACGTTTCCTGAATTCAAGCCCTGAAGCCTTGTCTCGGGGGGGGGGGGGGGGGGGGGGGGGGGGTACTGTCAGGACCCTGTTCTCTGAACCTTCTGAATTCACAGTGCAACATCTTCAGACAAGCAATGGTCCAGATTTGGCGATAACGTTTCGACGCATCCAACGGTTCTCAGCAACACTAGTTTAATTACCATTTTGCCTAGTACAATTATTGCACTGTAGCGTTGCCTTGAGGCTAATTTTGTAAAACTGCTTGGCTTGCTTCTTCCATATAAAGAGCAAGAGGGGAGGCTGGGAGGACCAAGCACAATAAACCCAATATTTTCCTGCAATTTATCAATTTTCTAGTTTTTACCCAAATTCTGATCACCGAGCTCCAAATCCCCTCTTTTCTGCGAATTCCCTATGTCCAGGATCATCGGGTCCTGACACGCATGCCGGCGGGGCTCGTGCAGATGGCGCGCGTGCAGGTGGTTCGAGAATTTTCATTTTTCTTTTCTTTATTTACACCCTAGTCAGTTCCTTCTTTCAGGGCACATGCTGCAAGTACATGTAGCGGCGCAGGTAATATTTATTTTGCAGCTGCCAAGTAGAGCTAGCCTGACTTAATTGAGCCTGGTATCCTCTTTTCAGTTAGGCAGATGCTTATTCTTACTACTACTCTATGATCTGTTACACCTTTTTTGTTGATGGTTGTCATCGAAGAAGTAAGTTCACGCTTTGTGGTGCTTAATTAATGCAGGTAGTGTGCTTAGAAATCTACAGCAGAGGTACCAATCAAGCTTTGCTGGTCAGAGGGTACGAGGCATGTACTCTGGCGCCACTTATCGAGGTGGCCATCTTTTCTTTTGTAACATTTACTAGTTAGTGTGTGCGCCTTTTCCGCATAAACGACATGCATATTGGATTTACAACTTTTGTGTGCATGGATGGATTCTGTTCTCTAAGCAGGAGTTTCAGATGCAGCAAGGGAGGAAGGACGTGCTCTTGGTACAGCTAGTGCACCCTATTATGTAGTAGAGAAAGGTCTACTTAAGAAGCAGCTCCTGCGTACTGCTGGAGGCCTTGTAGTTACTGGTGCTGCAGTCTATGCAATCTATACCCTTAACAACTTGGAGGATGTCCAAGTTCGCAAGTTCGAAGCTTTGAAAGAAGTGCCTAAGGATTCGAGCACAAAATTAAGTGATGTAAAGGGGGTTGATGAAGCCAAAGCTGACCTTGAGGACATAGTTCACTACCTACGAGATCCCAAGGTGAACAACCTGCGCGTGCAGATGTTAGTTTCCTAATAATAGTTCTTTCTTGATGCTGAGTTGCTAAGCTAGTTTTACATGCTTTGCAGAGTTTCACACGCCTTGGTGGCAATCTTCCAAAGGGTATTTTGCTTGTGGGCCCACCTGGCACAGGGAAGACCATGTTGGCAAGGGCTGTGGCTGGGGAAGCTGGCGTCCCTTTCTTCGCGTGCAGTGGCAGTGCTTTTGAGGAGATGTATGTAGGTCTTGGGGCTAAACGAGTTAGAGAGCTCTTCCGTGTGGCAAAGAAGCAATCTCCTTGTATAATATTCATCGATGAAATTGATGCCATTGGTGGGCGCAGAAACTCAGAAGAACCATCATGGTCGAGACAGACCCTGAACCAGCTGCTTGTTGAGATGGATGGCTTCAAGTAGAATGATGGGATTATAGTGATCGCAGCAACCAACTACCCCCAGTCACTAGATAATGCCCTTGTCAGGCCTGGACGTTTTGACCGTCATGTTCAGGTTCCTATTCCAGATGTTGAGGGCCGACGGCAGATCCTTGAGGCTTATATGTCAAAGGTATAGTACTCCCTCTGTCCAGAAAAATATAAGACGTCTTTGCCTTTTACCATTGTCTGATGCGAGACTCTGTCTCCATGAGTTTTTACATGCAGGTATTGAAAGACAAGGATGTGGATGCGATGACCATCGCGAGGGGGACGCCTGGGTTCTCAGGTGCGGACCTTGCAAACCTAGTAAATGACGCTGCTCTCAAGGCATCCACTGACGGGGCAACTGCTGTTGGGATGGATCACCTCCGGTATGCCAAGAAAAGGATCATCATGGGTAGCGAGCGCAAGTCGATGGTGAGATCTGATCGTGGCAGGAAGATGACTGCGTACCACGAGGCTGGGCATGCCCTTGTTCCTATCCTCACGGATGGTGCTGACCCTGTCGACGATGCAACGATTGTGCCCAGGGGAGATTCTCTTGGCATGGTGGTACAGCTGCCGACGCAAGACAGCGAGCACGAACTCTCGAGGAAGCAGATGCTGGCGGACCTGGATGTCTGCATGGGAGGGCGGGTGGCCCAGGAGCTTATATTCGGAGAAATCGGGGTCACCACGGGTGCCTCGTCTGATCTAACCAGCGCAACTCAGCTGGCGATACGGATGGTCACGGAGTATGGTATGAGCGAGCGGGTCGGCCTTGTTTCCTATGCCAAGGGTGGCGATGGGAAGATGGCGACCATGAGCGGGAGAACGGCAGACCTAGTTGATGAGGTGGTAAAAGAATTACTGGACAACGCATACAAGAACGCGAAAAAGATTCTCACGGAGCACAAGGAGCTGCATGCACTAGCAAACTCCCTCCTAAAGCATGGAACTCTCAGTGGTGATGAGATCGTGAAACTAGTGTCGATAGAAATACAAGCAGCTGCGCTTAACCAGGGTCAGCAGATTCAGGAAACTCCTTCGCAACCTGGTGATGAGATCGTGAAACTAGTGTCGACAGACAGACAAGCAGCTGCGCTTAACAAGGGTCAGCAGATTCAGGAAACTCCTTCGCAACCTGGTGATGAGATCACGAAGCTAGTACCTATAGAAGGACAAGCAGGTGGACTTAACAATGGTCAGCAGAATCGGGAAACACCTTCACAACCTGGTGACGATATCCCGAAGCTAGTACCTACAAAAGGAAAAGCAGGTGGACTTAACAATGCTCAGCACAATCCGGAAACACCGACGCAAACTGGTGATGATATCCCTAAGGTAGTACCTACAGAAGGACAAACAGGTGGACTTAACAATGGTGAGCAGAATCAGGAAACACCTTCGCAAACTGGTGACGATATCCCGAAGCTAGTACCTACAGAAGGACAAGCAGGTGGACTTAACAATGCTCAGCACAATCCGGAAACAGCGACGCAAACTGGTGATGATATCCCTAAGGTAGTACCTACAAAAGGACAAACATGTGGACTTAACAATGGTCAGCAGAATCAGGAAACACCTTCGCAAACTGGTGACGAGATCCCGAAGCTAGGACTGATAGAAGGACAAGCGGGTGGTGGTCTTAACAACGGTCAGCAGAATCCAGAAACACCTTCGCAAAATGGTGACGAGAGCACGAAGCTAGTACCGACTGAAGGACAAGCAGGTGATGGAATTAACAATGGTCAGCAGAATCAAGAAACACCTTCACAAACTGGCGACGAGATCCCGAAGCTAGTACGGACAGAAGAACAAGCGGGTGGTGGTCTTAACAACGGTCAACAGAATCCAGAAATGCGTGGTGACGAGAGCACGAAGCTAGTACAGACTGAAGGACAAGCAGGTGGTGGAATTAACAACGGTCGGCAGAATCAGGAAACGTCTCCTCTCGCTGGCGACGAGACCACGAAACCAGTACCGCAGATGATCTTAAGAATAGTCAGACAGATCAGAGAGCACCTTCTTCGTCCTAGCAGCCGAGACGCTTACAGATAGAAGTAACTTTTTTTTCTTTCCTGATGATACTTCTGTTTCGTGCACACAAAATGTAGAGTGTGGTGATCATGTGTACGGTTCTGGATTTCTCTGACCATTGTTTTTCAAGTCTGAAGAGAACGCGACGTGTGCTACAACTTTTGTTCGCATGTTGTGTTTTGAATCAGAAAAACCTGAATGTAAGGGTAACCCCTGAGATTTCTACTAGTATCTTTTGCCTGATAATATTGTTTGCATGCACACTAAATGTAACAGCGATGTGTGCGGTCTGACTTTTTTTTATAATTTTTTTATAACTATTGTTCTTAAGTCAGGAGAACGTGGTGCTTTGTAGCTTGCTTCTCGGTAGAACTTGCTTTGGATGTCAAACATGCCCCCCCCCCCCCCCCCCCCCCCGGGATTTTTATTAGAATTAAGTATGGTTTCTATGAATCACAGCCCTAGTTGCATACATGTTTTCACAGCTTCGAAACTGTCACAGCCCTAAAATGGAATAGGGTTTAACTGTTAACTGCAGACCTATTATCAGGCTGTGCAAAAAGTTATCAGCGATTTCTTCAGCTTGGACAATGTTAAGCGACGATCTCTGAACTTTGGTCAGAACCTTTTCCCTCCAGACCAAAACTGTTTGTTTCCTTCCTCTCAAGATCATCCAGATGTACCCAAATTGCTCCATTATACTGCAGCTTGGTTAGTCTTGCCACGTCAGCTAGTCTCTCTCTCTAAAGCCTTGTACTGAGAGGGAATAGTTCTCGTGCATCCGAAACCTTGAGCCAAAATCTTCCAAAGTGTCCACCATAACTTTCTATACGTGGTATTTATCAGCCACTCCAAGTAAATTTGTCATGTGCTACCTCTAAAATATTCAAAACACTTCATATTTGGGCCACTGTTTTCAGCTCATGAGGAAGTAGTAGTTAGTTTATTATCTTCCATGCTAAATTAAGTTCACCCTGACTTGGATGCTCCATCTGCTTGTCACTAATTTTGCAAAGAGCTGGTTAGACCATTGTAATAAAATAAAATAGACACTCCTCCATGGATAAATTGATTGATTGGCAGGAACCCGCGGATTCGGTTAGCCATGGTTTGTGTAACCAAAAGGTGTGCGGTTCGTTGCGGCGGTGCATGACATCACTTGATCGGAGCATTCTCAGCCTTTGGCAACCACTCTGGTGGGAGGTGGAGGCGTGGTTGGATCACAGCATCTTGACATCCGTCGTAGCGATGTACGCGAATAGAAGCAAGAAATCAATCATGCCGAATAGATAGAGAGCGAAAGGAAGTGAGGAGGCTGACAAGTGGGCCCTACGTCGAGCACAACTAAGTGGTGCCACTGCACAACGACATTGACGGAGCAAAACACGTACGCCTCCCATGAAGCTGCAGGCAAAATCGAAACCTCCGGAGATATGTTTTAAAATGGGAGAAGAAAAATTATATCTCTCGGTCTCTAGAATAGCAAACAATTCTAATTTGTATGTATATTCCTGAAATGTTTCATGAATAAATTGATGCTTGGCTGTATCTCGAAAACCACCGCTACTCTAAAAACACCCTCTCATTACTACAGAGACAGTTTTTTTAGAATATAACTTGTTCAAACAACTAATTGTTCTTTTCCTTTCCTATGAAAAATTTAACTTTTGCCTCTCCGAGAAGGAGATCCTTGTGATCTTCCGAGCCTTGTTGCTCTTCTTTTGCGAGTTCATCACCGAGAGACAAGGATTTATTTAAAGACAAAACATTAAGATCATCATCTGCCATACGGGTTTTGGCCACCACGAGTGAATATGCTCTTAGCAGCGTGGTCGTGCCAAAAGGATTGGGCCCTAGTCATGTCTCCCATGTGATAACGAACACTAAAACCACCTTAAACCAGTCCTTCCACTCATAGGCTGGTGGTCGTTTCTGCAACAGAATAACAGAATGGGATGAGCCTTGGTGGAACATGCAATTTTCTCCGGGTGCGTGAGAACTGTAGATATAACGGTCAAGTGTTGTACGAATTGAACTACTCCAAGCTTGCTCTCTTGTCCCGATCCCTTTTCTCTCTCCTTCGCTTGAATCCTAGCTGCGGCCATCATACCGACGGCGGCGGGACGTGGTACGGCACGCTGCCGAGACCACCGTAACTTCGCCGCAGGTGAACTCACACCGACTCGTCTTCTTTCAGAAAATGCATACGGCGTATGCTCAGAATTAAAAGCTCTAGTCAGTTAACTGAAACTGGGGCAGAAAAATCTCTTCTCCGTCAGGTCGGTTCCGGCTGAGAACTCTCGCCCGATTCTTGGTCCCCTTCGGCCTCATCGCTGGCGACGGGCCCGAGGCGAAGCTGTTGTCGGGTGCTACTCTGCTCGATCAACAGAGCCGTCGTTGTTGCCGCGCTGCTGGTGCGCCTAGTTTCGAGCGATTCGTTTCTTGTGCCAAATAAATACACCTCCTCTTCGTCATGGCCTCCCGGCTCGCCCTCTCCAAGGTATTGTCTCATGTTTTTTTTTCTGCTGAAGATTTTGCTCTGTTCGTTGGGTTCAGGAGGCTGCCCCTTTTTTTCTTTCTCTGTAATCGATTGGTGCCTATCGATGCTGAAAAATGCAAGGCACTGTCTACGTTTCAGATCGATGCCACTTTATTTATGGGCTGCGATTGCTGTCGCCGATTTGTCGTTGCTGAATACGATTGTACTGTCCGGTTGGATTAACTCTCCTATGTGTTTGTGTCACAGGCTTCCACATATCTTGCAGAACATAACTCGGCAAGTGTGATCTACAATGAGGTAGCTGCAGCAGCGGCGACTACGTTTGTTCCTTCTTTCAGGGCACCTGCTGCAAACACAAATACAACTAGTGGCGCAGGTGATGCATCTGGCTGCTTCTTCTCTCTACGGAGACTTAATCCGTATGCTTGTGTGGCAACTGACAACTAGTGCTAGCCTGACTTAAATCGTACCCAATATCATCTTTTTTTAGATATACAGGGAGCTCCTCCCCGGTTCCATTTCATAGAAAAGAAACCATAAAACGTACTTTGCTTACAGAAGAGCTAAAGCTAGATAAAAGTACCAAAAGGCTAGAGCAACTACAGGAACTTAAAAACGCAGCAATTCATCAGTCTTACAGGTAACTCTTTTTGGTTACCGGCCCTCGGCCCAACCTGCCAAAACTAGTGCTATAAGGCAGTTGCTACAAAAGCATCACATCATCTTTTCAGTTAGGCGGATGCTACTTCTTACTACTACTCTATGTTCCCTTACGCCTTCTTTGTTTACGGTTGCCATCAAGGAAGTAAGTTCCTGCTTTGTGGTGCTTAACCAATGCAGGTAGTGTTTTGCTTAGAAATCTACATCAAAGGTACCAATCAAGCTTTGCTGGTCAGAGGACACGGCGCATGTACTCTCGCGCCGCATATCGAGGTAGCCATCTTTTCCGTCGTGACATTTTTACCAGTCAGTTGTTTGTGCTTTTCCCTTGTAAACGACATGCAATTTGGTTTGACAACTTTTGAGATGGATTGTATTCTCTGTGCAGGAATTTCAGTTGCAGCAAGGGAGGAAGGACGTGCTCTTGGTACAAAAAGTGCACCCTTTTACATAGTAGAGAAAGGTCTGCTTAAAAAGCAGCTTCTGCGTACCTGCGGAGGCCTTGTAGTCACCGGCGCTCTATTCTACGGCATTCGGAGTGTGGTTCGCCAGTCTGAAGGTTTTAAACAAGTGGCTACAGATTCGACCACAAAATTCAGTGATGTAAAAGGGGTTGATGAAGCCAAAGCTGAACTTGAGGACATAGTTCACTACCTACGAGATCCCAAGGTGAGTATCATTGTCATTAACCTGCGTGAGCAGATGTTTAAGTTACCTAGTAGTAATAATTCTTTCTTGATGCTGAGTTGCTAAGACATGCTTTGCAGCATTTCACACGCCTTGGTGGCAAGCTTCCAAAGGGTTTCCTTCTTGCTGGCCCACCTGGCACCGGAAAGACCATGTTGGCAAGGGCTGTGGCCGGTGAAGCTGGGGTACCGTTCTTCGCGTGCAGCGGCAGCGAATTCGAGCAGATGTATGTTGTTGTTGGGGCTAAAAAAGTGAGGGAGCTCTTCCGTGAAGCAAAGAAGCAAACACCTTGCATAATATTCATCGATGAGATCGACGCCATTGGTGGACGCAGAAACTCTACAGAATCAACGTGGTCGAGGCAGACCCTGAACCAACTCCTTGTTGAGATGGATGGCTTCAAGCAGAATGATGGGATTATAGTGATCGCAGCAACCAACTCCCCCCAGTCACTAGATAACGCCCTTGTCAGGCCTGGACGTTTTGACCGTCATGTTCAGGTTCCTATTCCAGATGCTGAGGGCCGGCGGCAGATCCTTGAGGCTCATATGTCAACGGTACGCAATATAATGTGCACTTACTTTTACCCGCAAAAAACAATGTGCACTTACTTTTCATGTTTTCTGATGCGAGACTTTGACCTTTTCTCCTTGAATTCTTCCATGCAGGTAATGAAAGCCAAGTGTGTGGATGCGATGACCATCGCTAGGGTGACGCCTGGGTTCTCCGGTGCAGATCTTGCAAACCTAGTAAACGATGCCGCTCTCAAGGCTTCCAGGGACGGGGTAAATGCTGTTGGGATGGATCACCTCGAGTACGCCAGGGGGAGGATCATCATGGGCAGCGAGCGCAAGTCGATGGTGTTGTCTGATCATTCCAGGAAGATGACTGCGTACCACGAGGGTGGGCATGCCCTTGTATCTATCCTCACGGACGGTGCTAACCCTGTCCACCAGGTCACCATTGTGCCCAGGACAAGAGCTCTTGGCTTCGTGGAGTCGATACCACTGTCAGACAACACGACACGCTCGAGGAAGCAGATGCTGGCGAGGCTGGATGTCCTCATGGGCGGACGGGTGGCCCAGGAGCTTATATTCGGAGAAACTGGGGTCACCACAGGCGCCTCGTCTGATCTAAACAGAGCAACTCAGCTGGCGACACAGATGGTCACGGAGTATGGTATGAGCGAGCGGGTCGGCCTTGTTTCCTATGCCAAGAATGGCAGTGGGAAGGCGGCGACCATGAGCGGGAGAACGACAGCCTTGGTTGATGAGGTGGTAAAAGAATTATTGGACAACGCTTACAAGAACGCGAAAAAAATCCTCACGGAGCACAACAAGGAGCTTCATGCGCTAGCAAACTCCCTCCTGAAGCATGGAACTCTCAGCGGTGATGAGATCAGGAAACTAGTGTCGACTCAAAGACAAGCAGGTGGACTTAACAATGGTCTACAGAATCAGGAAACACCTTCGCAAACTGGTGATGAAACCCCAAAGCTAGTACCAATAGAAGGTCAAGCAGGTGGACTTAACAATGGTCGGCAGAACCCAGAAACACCTTCGAAAACTGGTGATGAGACCACCAAGCTAGTACCGACACAAGGACAAGCAGGTGGTGTTCTTAACAGTGGTCAGAAGAATCAGGAAACGTCTCCTTCTCTTGCTGGCGACAAGACCACGAAACTAGTACAAGTAGATGATCTTAGCAATAGTCAGCCAGATCAGGGAGCACCTTCTTCGTCCTAGCAGCAGACACGCTTACGGGTAGCAGTAATTTTTCTCGTTCCTGATGCTACTTTTGTTTTATTTGTTGTGTGTGGTGATTATGTGTTCGGTTCTGGATTTCTCTGACTAGTGTTTCTCAAGTCTGAAGAGAACGCGACGTGTGCTGCAACTTTCGTTCACATGTTGTGTTCTAAATCAACAAAACCTGAATATATTCCCTGATATTTCGATTGGAATTATCTTCCGCCTGATGCTTTGTTTGCATTACATGTAAACACCGATGTGCACTATATGCAATTTCACATCCCTAGTTCCGTACATTTTTTCCTCAGCTGCAAAACTTTATATAAATGGGCATACCATTATGTTGGTTTACATGAAGTATATATCATGTGTTTAACTGTAAACTGCTAACCTGTTGTCGTCAGCCTGTGTAAAAAAGTTATCAGCGATTTATTCAGCTTGGTCAGTGTTAAGGGACGATCTCAGAATTTTGGTTAGAACCTTTTCCCCTCCTGACCAAAACAGTTTATTTCCTCTCAAGATCATTCAGACTAGAAGGGAAAGGCGTGTCTTGCCACGCCCGTTTTGTAATCTATCGTTACATGTAGACTCGTTTTTTATGGGTCACACGCAGAGGCAGAGTTTAGTTGTGGCCAAAGTGGGCCATGGCCCCCCTGCTCATAGAAAATTACCTACTAATACTCATATTTAGCATTATTTTAACCATACATATGAGAAAATAAATAAATTGCCCCTCAACTATAGGTTAATTTCTTTGGGCCACCTCTATTATTTTGGTGAAGCTCCCCAATGGTCACACGTTGTTCTAGTAAATTCAATAATGATGTGGTCCATTATATATATGACTTCACTATCCAAAACGACACATTTACTAAAATAAATAGTATTTTTATGGAGAACATTAGATTTTTTTAGAACATATGGAGAACATTAGATGGAAAACAAATTGAAAATCAAAACACATAGCTGAATACGAAAAAACCCGAGAAATATGCCATATAGCTATAGAGCTAACAAATCCAAAGTGCAACATGCATATAAGGTCTGAGGTCTCCATTGCAAAGACTCTACCATTCACAACCAAATATGATTCCGTGGATAGAAGCTAGCACTTTACGGCCGTTCGTTTCTTTGTTCTAGAAATAAGTTGTTTCACTAGAAGCTAAAAACCAGAGAAATCATGAAACAAAGTTGTAGCATGTGGCTAATAGAAACCAAACATAAATAATATCTTCAAGCGTGGCTAATCCTTTTTGGATGGCCTTGGATATTTGTTTAGTTTTTTTACTGGATATTTGTTTAGTTATAGCAAGCAGTTGGGTATCTTCTTCCCATTATGAACCCCGCGGCATGGGCACGTGGTTAACAGATCCTCTGTGTCGGGCCATCTTAGAGGAAGAAATTTTCTAGCAGGAACATGCATGCATTGCAAAACCACAAATTTAATGGCAAAAAATTAAGTGTACTTAGTCATAAAAAATAAAGTATTACTCCCTCCGTATCAAAATATAAGATGTTTCAGCATGTTTGGGGGCCAAATGTATTTAGACATGTTTTAGTGCAAGATTCACGTGTTTAGGTACATTTGGGCCCCAAACATGTTAAAACATCTTATATTTTCATACGAAGGGAGAAGAACTTTATAAAAATTGTAACATTTAATAAATTAGTATATTATGAAGCTACATTTCAAGATACATATATTGATGTTATTTGGTGTGAAAATATTAATATTTTGTATAAAGTTAGTCAAACTTTGACTTAGCATAAAACATAGAAGTAAAATTATTTGTGGATGGAGGGAGTGCAATGCCAGGCCATAATAAAATTCCCCTTAGCACAGCATGCAACCTCCCATATGCACAACTGCTAATCATAATATCACATCCATTTTTTTCTCTATGAAGTTATATTAGTATTTTACATTTAGTGACAGAGGAAAATAGTGTCAAAACGTAGGAACAAGGGACACTCAGGCACACACGCATATCTCTCTGACAATTTCCTTTTCATCTCTTCCGGAAATTGCGCATAACTCGGGTTTTGTTGCACAAAAAGACAACCTAGTTTTTTTTTGCACATAACACCAACAATTTGGATAATTACATGTAACATACCCATACCATCATGAAATAGGCCCACATTATTAACTATTGTTAAAGACTAAAAGGATTGGGTTTGTGTTTTGTGTAAGAAATTACCCCAGCTATTGGTGCTACGTGCAAAACAAAAGCTAGAGGTTGTGGTTTCGTGCAACAAAATACCCAACAATGGGTGCCATGTGCAATTTTCGTTCTTCCACGTGATGCAAAATTCGCATGCTCCGGTTTGCTTCCAATGCTACCGCTCTGCGTACAAGTGCTCCCTTCAATTGATCTGCTCTCTCTCCAACCGCATGGCCTCAGGTCTGCCTCCCTAAATCGGCAGGAGGAGACAGTGTTGCCACTGCTTCATCAGGCCCCCGTGCGACAACTTCCTCCGCCCAGCTAACTCGCCATCGCCTCCATATCTTCGGCAAGCAAGACGGCTACAATGGCGACAACAGAGACGACGACCAGATCCGTAATCCCGCCTCACTCTATCAAGGCTGCGGGTCGTATGCGCATTGGTCTCTCCACCTTAAAACTCACATACATGGTAGAAGGGGTGAGGACAACAAGCCAATCAGGACAACGGCCTAATAGTGATGAGCGTGGCACGCGAAGACCGGCTCAGTTTCGACGTTTCATGCTCGTATTCTTCCACATGAGAGTGGTAAAAACATATGCACAAGAAAAAAAATCAGAACACATATTCATAAGGAAAAAATCAAAACGTACACATATGGGAAGAGAGATTAGTTGACTCCACCTTATAGACATGTATTGCTGTTTCATTGGAAGGATGTGAGAAACAGGGAGAGCAAAGCATTTCTAGTGAGATTAGAGACTGGAAAGATGTACCCAAATTGCTCCATTATATTCGAGCTTGGTTTGGTATAGGTGGATGCTACCGTGACATACGATTTGGCGAGTCTTGCCACGTCAGACGGGTTGTTAAGTCACCTTCCAACTCTCTCTCCATACCTTCCTCGCTCCATGTCTCGATTGAGATGACAAGGATCGGAGGTACTACCGCATCGCCACCTCCACCATCTACAATGCTCCTGAATGCCGTGTTTTGCTAAAGCTACACCCTCACAACATGTACACTAGGATGCCCCCACAACGACATTGACGAGGCAACCGAGTACATCTAGATAGCTTATTTTGAGGGAGTATACATCTACACTAGAATGCCCCCAGGCCTCCCATGAGGCGGCAGGAAAAACCAAGGAAAATCAAAACCTATGCTTCAAAATGGGAGAAGAAGAATTATATATCTCAGTCTCTAGAATGGCAAACAAATCTAATTTGTATTCCCGGATTGTTTCATGAACCTGATACTTGGCTGGATCTTGGATACCATCTCTACGCTAAGAACACCCTCTCATTACTACAGAGATTAACACTTGTTTTTCAGCCTAGAATTTCTTCGAACAACTAACTATTCTTCTATTTTCTATTATAAACCATTTTAACTTTTGCCTCTCGGAGAAGGAGATCCTAATCCTTTGTGATCTTCCGAGCCTTGTTGCTCTTCTTCTCCTAGATCATCGCTGAGAGACAAAGATTTATTTAAAGTCAAAACATTAAGTTTATCATCTCCCATACTATCTTTATCCACGTTTTTCTGTAAGGAAATTAAAGCATGTTGCAGGTCAATGTCTTTAAGCTTTTCTACCAAGTCGCAATTCCGACTAGGCGAATGACCTACCAAAATGCCTAGTCGAGTCGCTCAAGCAACTACAACCCATTTGGAATAGAAGCAAAGGTAAATAGACTTAAAAACTAGACTTGAAGACACAACTGGATCACGCGCACCAACAACCAGCTCAGCACGTGCAATCTGCGTAGCATCGGCATTGGGCTACGCGGGAATAGGACCCCTAGATCGTGCTCCTGTAGTGACCGCCTCCTTGATCACATTTCCTCTTTGGAATAGCGTCCTCCGAGAACAACTCCAGTACCGGGTGAGTGTACTCCTGATTGTGCAAATGTTGTCGCGTACGACAGAGTTTAACAGAGGACTTGAAATGGCGGGAGACGCGTCCCGTTATGTGTTGACGCTTGGGCTAGACTCGTTGGTGGGAGCCGACGGCTCAGCCCACATACGCCCGCTTGTGGGAACAATCAGTGGAAGACAGGGGGACCAGTAGGGTCGCTGCCCCCCCCCCCCCTAACATGCAGAATTTTTGTGTAGATCTTCTTGTTTCTTTGCAAAAATCTCCTAAATTTCCACATTTTAGCACTTTGGCCCTCCCCAACAATTGATAAGAGGGATCGATTTTTCATTGGCCCCCTTCATAAAATTTTCCTGGCTCCGCCCTTGGAAACAATTACACAAGACGGAAACGATGCTACAACAAGCCGGTGACCAAACCAATAGCCACAAAGCCGGCGGAGTATATCCTCGGCGACACAGTCCCATTGGCTGCTTGACGCCGTCAACCACGTCGTCGAGATGGGGTTGAAGGTAGGTACCATTATTCAATATATCGTGCCACCGCCGTTTGAACACCGCCACCGTCACCACAATACCCTAGTTTTAGGGGCCTGCCGAATGCAAGTCCAGGATCCCACCCCCTCCTGTCGCCGGTAAGCAGAGAAGGCGAGATCACCTATCACCGACCGAGATGGAAGAGGGAGGTAGCGTTTTCTTTCTGAGAAATTCTGTTGTGCTTGAAAGTCACCTACACCGTCCATTCCAAGTCAATCTGACGGCTGTAACACCGTATTTGAGGTATCTCGTTTCTTTTGACGAAGTAGTTGCTAGGTTTTTTTTGAAAGAAAACGGACAAGTGGGGCCTACATATCAGAACCGACGTGGCAATCCTTGCTTAGGTGGAGTGGTCCACTGTCTTCTTCCTCCCTTTCGTTGACCTGACCTGACCCGCTGCCGAGTTGACTCACCACCACGCGCGTGAAGGCCCAAGGCCATGGCGCAAGCGCAACTGCGCCACCAGGGACACCGCTCCTCGTCCTCAAACGGTGCGCATATCCGGCCGACCAGCGCCCAGGAGCGGCGGATCACCGCTTGTGACGGCCAGGAGGGCCTGCCGTGCCCGTCGCCTCGGCCCAGATCCGGCGTTGGTCCGTGGCCTCGTGGGGAGGCAGCTCAGCCGCGAGCGCCAGCGTCACCATGATGCTGGCAATGCCGCGCCGCCGCGAGGTGGAACGCAATCGGGCCGCCGACCCGAGGCCTGAACACCAGTTTCTGTCTGCTATCACAGGTGAGTGAACTCCTCATCTCCTTATCCAGATACGCTTTGAATCAAAGCTTTGTCCGCTGAAATTTGTTAGCTGAGAATTGGGGATGAAGCCGGTGGCTCGAACGCCTCGGCCTCCCCTTAATCTGGTCGAAACCTTCTCTGAATCCGGCCGACAGACTCCCCAACGTTTCCTCTGTTTCTGAACTGAAGCATTCCGATTCTTGGTCGGCTTCGTCTTCTCCGTATCGGCGCCGGCGACGGTCCTCCCAAACCTGTCATGTTCCAGTCGATTAGAGTCCGACTAGCCTAGAGATACTAGTATATATGCACATCTGCGAACTAGAGATTTCGAAGCAACGAGCAACCATTGTTTCGAACGAACGAAAAATCTCCAGCAACGCGTCCTGTGACTCCTGTCCATCCATCATGGCCTGCCGGCTCCCCTTCTCCAAGGTCTTTTACTACTCCCTTGCGTTATTTCCAGCACGATTCCGCTTTGTTCGTCAAATCCTTTTGGTTCCACTACAAAGGAACAAAATGCACTTTTGTTATTGTCATCGATGTTGAATCTGCGACTGCAAAGCAGTGTCTGAGATTCAGACTGATGCCACTTTCTTATATTTGGTGTTGCCTATTTCGCTCCGTGTTTCCTTCTCAAGGATGCTGCTCGACTCAGATTGTCATGCATGAGCTACAAGGCGTTTGTTGGAATCTGTGTTTGCAGTGCGTGCTGCTTTCCGGATTGACATATTTTAGCAGGGCTTCTTAGTTGATATAATTTCTTAGTGGCCTGTTTTGCTCGACTAAATCTTTGTGCTTGTTTGTGTCTCAGGCTGCGACACAGCATCGATCGGCGAACCTGGTTCATGGGGAGGTGGCTGAAGCCGTTTCGTTTCCTTCCTTGAGAGCACCCGCTGCAGATACAACCACTACAGGTGCAGGTACGAGTGGTTTCTTTCTTTGGCTGACGCTTGAACGAATACTTATAAACAAGGTAAAATCGATAGAATGTTTATGTGGTCACTGGCAACTAGTGCCGGACTTGACTTCCTCTTTCTGAATTAGACAGATGCTATCTGTGCAGTGGTACTAGATCTTATTTTATTGTACTGCCCATTGTTGCCATCCTTAAGTTTCGTTTTGATCTTAATTTCCTGTTTTTGATTAGTCACATGCTATCTGTCTAATGCAGGTGGTGGCGTGTTTAAAAATCAGCAAGATCGCTCGCGATCAGGATTTACTGGCAAACTTAGGAAGCATCTTTGGTGTGCCTTTGATGGTTCGAAAAAAGAGGTAAAGGGTTCAAGCATAAAGCTCAGTGATGTCAAGGGGATTGACGCAGCTAAAGCCGAGCTCGAGGACATAGTCCAGTACCTGCGAGACCCCAGGCGTTTCACACGCCTCGGTGCCAAGCTTCCAAGAGGTGTTCTGCTAGTTGGCCCACCTGGTACAGGGAAAACAATGCTGGCAAGAGCTCTAGCCAGGGAAGTCGGCGTCCCGTTCTTCCCGTGCAGTGGCAGCAAATTAGAGGAGGGGCGTCTCGGTGCTGGGGCTAAGAGAGTGAGGGAGCTCTTCAGTGCAGCAAGAAAACGGTCTCCTTGCATAATATTCATCGATGAACTTGATGCCATTTCTGGGAGCACAGAGACAAGTGATCCAGTGTCGAAGAGGCACACCCTGAACCAGCTGCTCTCGAGCTAGATGGATTTGAGCAAAATGAGGGGGTCATCGTGGTTGCAGCAACGACCAGCAAGTCACTAGATCAAGCCCTTGTTAGGTCTGGGCGTTTTGACCATCATGTTGAGATTCCTTACCCAAATGTTGAGGGCCGACGGCAGATCCTCGAGTTTCACATGTCAAAGGTACGGTACTCCATCCTCCAGAAACATAGAAGACATCGTTGACCTACTTTCCCGGTCTCTGGTGCGAGATTTTGATCTTTCTCCATGATGTTTTACATGCAGGTGTTGCAAGACAAGGATGTGAATCTTATGACCATCGCAAAGAGGACGTGTTGGTTCTCAGGTGCAGACCTAGCAAACCTAGTGAATGGCGCTGCTCTCAAGGCTTCCAGGGACGGGGCGAATGCTGTTGGGATGGATCACCTCGAGTACTCCTTGGACAGGATCATGATGGGCAGCGAGTGTAAGTCAGTGGTGTTGTCTGATCATTCCAGGAAGAATACCGCATACCACGAGGGAGGGCACGCCCTTGTTGCTATCCACACGGATGGTGCTGATCCTGTCAACAAGGCCACCATTGTTCCTCGGCGAAATGCTCTTGGCATGGTGACGCACCTGCAGGGGGAAGACAATCGGGTCGAAGTCTCGAGGAAACAAATGCTGGCGAAGCTGGATGTCCTCATGGGAGGGCGGGTTGCTGAGGAGCTTATACTCGGAGAAACCGGGGTCACCGACGGCCCCGAGTCTGATCTAAACCAGGCGACTCAGCTGGCAAAAAAAATGGTCACCAAGTATGGTATGAGCAAGCGGGTCGGCCTTGCTTCGTATGGTGGGAAGACAGCGGAAATGAGCTCGCAAACGAAAGCCCTGGTTGAGGAGGAGGTGAAAGCTCTATTGGACAATGCTTACAAGAACGCGAAAAACATCCTTGTGACGCACGGAGAGCATCTTGACGCGATAGTAAACGCCCTCCTGGAACATGGAACTCTCACCGGTGACGAGATCACAAAACTATTGTCGGGAATGTGATAATTTTCGACCATAGTTAAAACCTTGTTTCCTCCTAACAGTGGAGAGGCTTACAGGAGTTTTTCATTTTGATACTTGCATTGTATGGGCACAAAATTTCAACGGTGATGCTTTTGTTTCTCAAGTCTGAAGAGAGTTGTAGTGTTTGAAAAACTCCCGTTTTTTATACCAAATCCTATTGCAATAGGATAGTTTCTGTGAATGAGCACAAGGATGTATATCGATCAATGCACTTCAACTGTCATATCTACATTTTTTCCAGTTGCAAAACCTATATTTTTTTTGGATGTGTCGTGCTTTTCAGCCAAATAGTACCCTGTTGGTACGTATGTGACTTTCATTGAAAATGTTTAACCATATCAACAACGTATGAAATCATTTAGATGTGTCTAATGGAAATACTGTCATCATCAGACTTATTTGTCACAATCCATAGTACTTTTATAATATATCTCTAGTAATCTCCACTAGTATAAAAAGACCCAGACGGGGCTGATCCAAATAACATAATCCCCAACTGTTCAAAACTCTCCAATGATGTATCGTACCTCCTAATAATAACTTTTGATCAACTAAATCTAATGATTACTCCCTCATGTATGATCTAGGTAATTCGCTAGTTTAGGACCCATGAATTAATTCTCCGTCATTAATTCCGGGTGTCTCAAATAGCCCGCCCAAAAATCGTTGGAACAAATTTAACACAAATTGACGTTGAATCTTTTGGAATTTGATTACTCTATTAAATACAGAAAAGGCATTGAAATCTCACTTGCTGATGCCGTATCCAGAAAAACTGAACATCACAACTGGGGCTCCTGCAGCTACTAGTGCAGCGGTACAAATGGGTGGTAGAAGTGGCAACTGCTACTTATCTTAATGATCCAAAATGCACTCAAATGCTCTAACAATTAGCAATAAATGTTGGGAGTCACCGAAATACTTACACAAGATCTGTTTATTTGACTCTTTCCATTCTTCTATTTTTGGTGATTACTCTGGACAAAGAGCAACATTACATATACAGAAGCATCGCTTATACTGGTCACACGTGAAAATTGTACAGTGTAACGGAATCATCTCCCGGATTTTTGGTCCGATATGAGTTTTATGGAAGGGTTACCTAAATCAAGAGGCAAACATGTGGCATTGGTACTTTGTCGCACCCCTTCACTGTGCATCAAGTATCTCATTTACTCATGGACAATATTCACAACTTGCATGGATTCCCAAGTGTAACTGATAGACACTGATATTAAATTATCTTAAAAGTCCTTCATCCGAATTCATATTAATTGTGCTGAATCAAATGTATCTACTGTAGTATTATAAAATGTCTAGATAGATCCGATTCTACGACAATTAATATGTATCAGATGACAACACCATTCGACGCTGACATGCAGAGTTTCTACATGGTTCGAAAAACATCATTTGACGCTTTATATGGTTACCACCCACCATTTGACGCTTATTCGTACCACCCACCTCAAATCCTATATAACTAAGTAGATCAAGCCCACTATCCTATTTCTCTAACATGCAGCTATGCCAACTCATCGGTCCCACTAACTCTTTTTCCCCACGTTCATTTGCTGGGTCATAAATTATTTCTACTGTGTATTTCTGTCACGGAGCCTTTTTCACGCAGGTTGTTCGTCTCCTCGCTTCACATAATTGTTCGTCTCCTTTGGTTTCATTCTCAGTAACCGATGGTGGCGTTAGCTACTCTCGCCTTTAAAATGCGGACCTGCACCATCATCATCCCCAGCTGGGAGGCGGACCTTGGCTCCGATCCAAGTATCAATCGCGTCCACCGAGCAGTTATTTTCCCATTCGCACCTTCTCTATGCCACCTGTCTCTACTATGACCTTAGTTTTTGAATGACAGGTTTCGCTCAGAAAGCAAGTTCTGGACAACACAATTTTGCAGCCCAATCGTCCGGAGCTCCTAGTTTCCACGTTACGCGGAGCGAACAAGCGCCCGCACACCCCTATGACGCTAATGGGCTCGTTTGCCGGCCCACTTCCGTCCGTAGGAGTAGCATCAGCTTTTCTCGTTCCATAAAAAAAAATCAGCTTTTCTCGTTCTGCACTAAAATGGATCGATGAAACTATTTTTGAACGATTTTTAAAAGTGAACAGAAAAAAATTATGAACGAAATTATTTTTGAACGATTTTTTAAAAAGTGAACTAAAACTCTATTAACGGAATTTTTTTGAACGATTTTTGAAATATGAACAATTTTTAGATATGAACATTTTTCCAAATCTGAACATTTCAAAGATGAACAATTTTCAAATCAACATTTTCAAAAAGCTAAATTTAAAATAATATCTAAAAAGAAAGCAGAAAAGAAAAAAGAACCAGCCAAAAAATGAAAAAGAAACAGGAAAAACAAGAAAGAAAAAAGAAACAGCCAAAAGAAAACGAAAAAAAAGAGAAGAAGGTGCACTACTGCCCTACTGAGCCGGCCCATAAGCAACGGGGCTAGCGACCAGGTGTGCGGAGCGCATTGAGCTCCGACCTGGTCGTCAAATAGGGTTTGCCCAATCGTCCACGCTCATCGCCGGGGGCGAATCTGGAGCCCGTTTGATCCCCCTCACTGTATCAGGTTAGTACAGACTACCCCCAATCCCAATCTTTCTGTTGTCCTGCTGCTTTCACGCCACAATATCCCTGGTGTTGTTTTATTGGTTTCTGGTGAGTATGTTCATCGATGACGACGATGAGAACCATATATCCTGGTAAACTTTGTACACTTCCTTGCATTTAGCAAAAGAATCTGATGCGCCCCAAGTGGGAATATTAGTCTGACTACTGACATGCTAGAGTTCTCACCTGAAGATCGTATGGTTGCTGCAGATCACATTTACAAATGAGGGGCAGATTCCTCTTATTCTCCATTTCCTTTTGTGCTACAAGTTATTCATGTCTTGGCTTCTATCCTCACTAATGGCTGCAGCTGCATTGCCCTTTTTATTTCACATCAGTATTTGACAGATTGCTAAAAGATGCCTTTGTTTCCGTTTTGAGTTTTCAAACTCCTTGCTGGTATGTACGCCATATATTTGAGAGAAAATGTCAAAGAAAAATTGGTGCACACATCTATTTGTTAACGGAACATACTACATCTCTTCAACCAAGTCTGCATAGGCAAAACAAATGATAGTCTACAGATGGAACTAAGGTCGCCAAATATATATAGAAGAGTATTCCTCTTATTCTATGCTCAGATAACCATCTTAAGACATTCAAGAAGATACATATTTTATTTCCATTTATATTACTAAATACTAATCTTATATGTTTCTGCAATTCATTGGAGACACTTAACAACTTCAGTTGCTTTGATGTTTGTCAAATGGGTGGTTAACATGTTAATTTGTGGGTGGATCTCTCTCTTTGCCTCACTCTCTTTCTAATAAAATATATCCATGGTTGAACTGTCTGTGGGGTGATCGGAAACAAACTCCAAAACTCTTGAGCTGCAGAAATACTGTTATTTCTTTGCTCAAATATGTTTTTAAATGCTGACTACATCAAAGGCATTGGCTAAACCGTTGGTAAATAGATTAATTTGTGGGTGGATCTCTCTCTCTCTCTCTCTCTCTCTCTCTCTCTCTCTCTCTGTGTGTGTGTACATGCTTTAATTGTCTGTGGGTGATCAGAAGAAAAATCCAAAACACTTAGCTGCACAAATATTAGAACTCGATCGTTGCTCAATTCTACTAAGTAGTCTCTCTTATGTCTTATGTAAGGTTCAGTCATCTTCATGTAGTTACAGCAATCTTTTTTGCAGGTGACACAAGGAGCTGTTGAAGGTTCCGTGGACATTACTGTTTAACTGCATTTAACGACTGGGAATTTTCTCAACTAAGTGAATGCAAAGTGCAGTTTAGTAGATGAACATATATACATAGATTAGAAGTTTCCCAGACCATTTTTCCTGAATAAAAACAGTTGTATACTTTTTTTCTCTACATGTTTACTGTTGTGTACAATCATCCCCTTATTGATGAGCTATGTGCATCGACCATATATAAATTGTCTTATTTTCACTTGGATGTTATGTTTGATTTTATCAATAATCTAAATTACATGCTTCGAATCCCGCAGCCACGCGCGGGGTATCATCTAGTTAGTGAAATATCTATACCATGTAATGTTTCTTCTGAAACTCAATTCACTCTAAGAGATCAAGAGGAAATTCTGAAATCCCTTTAGTACAACTTGTCCCAAGCTCAAAGCAAAAATGAAGAATTTTGCATATTTAAATAGAACAGAAGGAAGCTTTGAGGAAGAAGAGATGGTGTGTCTTGAAAATTAAAATGCATCTATGCAGAGAAACAACTTGGGCCTTAAAAGTTACTCCCTCCGGTCCGGATTAAGTGTCGTGGCAAAATAGCTAAGCATGTACAATTTATTAGCACAAGTAGCGACACTTAAGTGGGATCGGAGGGAGTATCTTAAACTCACTTCAAAATACTATAGGCGTTTCAGTATAATGGAAAATTTTGGAAGAGTAGCTTACAAACTTTAATTACCTTAAGGGAAAAATTACAATATGTTTTTCATGCGAACCATCTAATTTTTTTTGACCATTTTGCATTACCTACAAATCCTTTTCTTTTAACTCTTGAAGGAAAAATCAAAACTTATCGACTGTGTGCTCTTGAGTGCAAGAAAGAACCTCATTCTGAATGTGATTACAATGTAGCTGTTTCTGAGCAGCTCCTGCATTTGGAGAAAATTTTCAAGTGATGAAGCGGCCTGGAAAGATGCAAAGTCATCCAAGCTACCAAGCGGCCTCGAAAGATGCAAAGTCTATTAAAACGGAACTTTTATGAAATTTTGTATAATTTAATTATTTCAGAAGTACAACACATAGATTGCACACATATTTTGATTATTTTAGTTATTTCTAATCAAATTACGGTTAATCTTGGTGGGTGTAAATTTGTAGAAAATTTCATTCAGATTTGGAAGATATATCATATCAATTTGAAACAAGTCAAATATGAGCACCAGACATGAGGACACCTTGCGTTGGATGCACGACAGGTAAGGATGGGTTCCGTGAGAAAAATCGTTTCAAAATTTAAACTCAAATTGGCAAATAGGTAAATATCGCTTTCAAAATTTAAATTGAAATGGGGCAGATGGGTAAAAATCTCTTTCACAATCTAAACTCAAGGGGGGCAAATATTATTTGAATGGTTTCGAATAAGAGACTTTTCGAATGGTTTTGATCCCGTGTGTTGATGATATCCCCACCCCACGCAGCGGCACCCTCGGATTTTTTTTAAATAATATTTTTTTAAAACTTTATTCGGAAAATAGCACGCGATTTCAAACTTTTTGAAGAATAGCGTGCCGTTGGCACGGCCCATGCCGAAACCTAAGCGCTTTCGGCACGGCCCGTGCCGAAACCTGGGCCCGCTGGTTTCGGCGCGGGCAGAGACGAAAGCGCTTTCGGCACGGCCCGTGCCGAAACCTGCTGGATAAGCATACCCGTCCCCTTCTTCTTTCCTCCTCTCTTTTCGACCTGCTTTCCTCCTTCTCTCTTCTGCTCCTTCTCTCTTCTGTTCTTTCGATTTGCACTGACTCCTGCCCCAAAAATCAATACAAGCCCACAGATTTAATAAATAGAGAAGAGGAGGATTGGGGCATCTCCGATCTGTTGATGGGATAGCTTTTTGTGGAGACGTTTGGTGGTGGAGGTGGAGCAATGGTGGGCAACAATGGTGAAAAGTGGTGGTCGTACTGGTGTTGGGGAAGCTAGATGCGTGGTGCAACGGTGGCGGTGGGTGATTGAAGCCGGGCAGCGGGAGCTACGCACGTGTCAAGGGTAAACACCTAATCACATTGCACGTCTCTTGTTCAGTGAGATAGTGAACAAGAAAGACATGGAAGCAAAGCACATCATAAGAACAGTTCAGGCAAGATGGAATACCACCATTAAGTATGGAAAGGCCTGGAGAGCCAAGCAGAGGGCTATAGAGGAGAGGTTTGGATCTTTCTATGACTCTTATGATAATGTTATTCGTCTTGTTAGCACATTGAAGGAGAGGAATCCTGGCACATATGCTGTAGTACAAATACAACAGTTCCCAGATATTCCTCAATATGGTGTATTCGGCCGACTGTTCTTCTCATTCGCTATGTGCATCGAAACTTTTACCCATTGTCGTCCAGTGCTCTGCGTGGACGGCACGTTTCTCACACGTAAGTACAAGGGGCAGATCCTGACCGCAATAGGTGTGGACGGCAATAGGCAGATCGTCCCAATTGCCTTCGCTTTCGTCGAGGGTGAGAATTATGAGAGCTGGATATGGTTCTTCAGGCAATTGAAAATGGCAGTTGTGAAGACCCGGCCAAATGTGTGCATCCTTCATGACAGGCATGCTGGTATGCTTAAGGCTATAAAGGCACTGCAGCACCCCGCCGAGGATGAACCAGCACCATGGACTGACATGCAGAGCCGCTGGTGTATGCGCCATCTCGGCGCTAACTTTTACTCATGCTTTAAGAGTAAAAAGCCTGATGAATCTGTTTAAAAGACTGTGCAATCAGAATTAGGAGAGGAAGTACCAGTTTCTGTGGGAAAGACTAACTGAATTCACTGGGCAGCAAGTGAAGGAAAAGAAAGATGCACAGGCGCAAGCGTTAGCTACACAGCTTGCTGCGGCGCAGGTTGCTGCGGCCCAGGTTGCTGCGGCACAGGGTACTGCAGTACAGGGTGATGCGACACAGGGTACTGCGGCAAATACAACAGAGTTAGAGCCTGTTGGGTTGTGTGACTTACCTGGAATTGACCCTCCTGGTACGAAGAGAAAGAAGGGAAAACGAATCAAAAAATTTGAAGAGTGGATAGAGAAGGAGCCTCCCGTGAAGTGGTCTCTGTTGCACGACCAATATGCAGAGGATGAACCAGCACCATGGACTGACATGCAGAGCCACTGACAGCACTGGTGGAGGGTATTTTGCACGGAACATTGACGTATTTCAGAGATAAACGTCGTGAAGCCGTCGAGCATATTGAGTATTACCTCAACACACCTTACTGCCGCAAGATAAGACAGTACATGGACAAGAAGATAAAGAAGGCACGGATGCACACGATCATTCGTATTGGTAATGAAGAAGCGAGGTACGAGGTACGCTTACCAACCTCCAGATTTGGTGCGGGTAATGAGCTGAAAACCCATGAGGTCATAATTAGTGCTACTGCACCCCCAACGTGCGAGTGCACGTGCAACAAACCGAGACTGCTTCACCTCCCATGTTCTCATGTCCTTACCGTTTCTGGCCAGTTGGGGATGAACCCAATCAGTTTTGTCTCTCTGTATTACATGAAGTAGGCAGTGGTTGAAACTTGGACCGGGAAGATGACAGGATTTAGAGTAGTTGGCAACTTCAACAAGGTCAACCCAATGGAACGAGAATATATTCCGGATCCTGCTCTTATGAGAACTAGCAGAGGAAGACGGAACTCGCGTCGCATCCGGAATGATATGGACGAGTCTGAAGCTGGTGGATGTACTCGACAGTGCTTGTATTGCAATCTTTTTGGGCATAGAGAGAAGTATTGTCCCACATACGGCCTAGGACCTGCTCCTGATCCTACAGTCGTTCTTGATCCTGTGCGTGGTCGAGGAAACCGAGGAAACCGACGAGGTGGGCAACGTGGCTAGCACTACATTTCAATTTCTATGCACTATGTTTTAATTTGTACGTGTCTGAACTATGGTCTTAATTTGTACGTGTCTGAACTATGGTCTTAATTTGTACGTGTCTGAACTATGGTTTAATTTCTATGTACCCGAACTATGTTTTTGGCACGTATATCTTGATTGCCATCTAAATACACATCACGATAAATCCTGGGCGTGTATATATTGTTTTGCACATACGCGCACGTCTACGAACTAGAGCAAAGAAATTTCGACCGGATCTTTTCTTGAGTTAAATCTCCAGCTACGCCTCTTGTCCTGTCCATCCGTCATGCCTGCCGCCTCCCGCTCTCATCCGAAGTCTTTCTATCTTTCCTTGTGTTTTTTTACCAGCGTGATTTCTCTTTGTTCGTCAAATCTTGGGCACCACGAGCCTGTTCGAGTCCAAAGGAACACACTGTATCTTGTTATTCTTTTTATAGTTGATGGCTTGATGATGCTCATCGATGCTCAAACTGCAACTGCAATGCACTGTCTGATTTTCCACTCTTTTTATATATAAATGCTACTCGACTTAATTTTTCATGCAATTCGGCGATGAAGCCACAAGGCGTTGGTTGGTTAGCGATTCAGAGTAGACTTAAGGAGTATAGTAGAGTATTGGTGTTTAATTACAGTGGATGCCACCTTATGGATTAGCAAATTTTAGCCGTGCTTCTCCCTCGTCACAAAAAATATCAACCCCTATTTTGCTCGACTAAATCTGTGTGCCTTCTTCTGTCACAGCCTGCGACGACACAGCGGCCGGCAGACGTGGTTGGGAACGAGCCCGCTGCGGCCTCCTTCTTTCCTTCTTCGAGAGCACCTTCTGCGGATACAACTACTACAAGCGCAGGTATATATATAGATATATCTTTGCCGACAGCTTTAACTACAACTTAAGAGGATAAAATCGATATAATGTATATGTGCGCACTGGAAACTAGTGTCTTACTAAATTTCCTGAATACCTCTTGGTTGATTGTTGCCATTCAATTTTTTTCTTTTTTGTGAACTGATTTGCTTGGCACCAATCAGGATTTGTTGTCAAACTTTGGAGGCATCTTTGGCGTGCTTTGATGGTTCGAAAAAAGAAGTGAAGGATTCGACAATAACGTTTAGTGATGTCAAGGGGATCGATGGAGCTAAAGCCGAGTTCGACGACATAATCCAGTACCTGCGTGACCCCGAGCGTTTCACACGCCTCGGCTTCCAAGAGGAGTCCTTCTAATCGGCGCACGTGGCTCAGGGAAAACAATGTTGGCACGGGCTCTGGCCGGGGAAGTCAGCGTCCCATTCTTCGTGTGCAGCGGCGGCGAATTCGAGAGGAGCACATGGGTGCTGGGGCAAAAAGAGTGAGAGAGCTCTTTTGTGCAGCAGGGAAACGATCTCCTTGCATAATATTCATCGATGAAATTGATCATTGCTGGGAGCAGAAACAGAACTGATCCAATGGGGCAGAGGCACACCCTGAACCAGCTGCTCATTGAGCTTGATGGCTTTGAGCAGAGCGATGGGGTCATCGTGGTCGCAGCGACCAACTCCCTCAGTTCACTACCTCCTGCCCTTGTTAGGGCTGGGCGTTTTGACCGTCAAGTTGAGATTCCTTATCCAGATATTGAGGGCCGACGGCAGATCCTTGAGGCTCACATGTCAAAGGTTTGTACTGCATCTAAAAATCCTAGGCTTCTTCCCATTCTTTGTTGAGAAAACTTTAACCTTTTCTGCATGAAATGTTTTATGCAGGTCTTGAAAGCCAATGATGTGGATCTTATGACCACTGCGAAGTGGACTGCTGGGATATCAGGTGCAGGCCTTGCAAACCTGGTGAACGAAGCCGCTCTCAAGGCTGCTAAGGACGGAGCAGAAGACTTCGCGATGGAGCACCTCGAGTATGCCACGGACAAGCTCATCATGGGCAGCGAGCGCAAATCAGCTGGGATGCCTGATAGCTGCAAGAAGATGATCGCGTACCACGGGGGCGGGCATGCCATTGTTGCTATCCACACGGATGTGCTTGTCCTATCTACAAGGCTACCATTGTTCCCAGGGGAGATTTTCTTGGCATGGTGACGTATCTGGATGATGGAGAATATGAGTACAAATTCTCAAGGAGGAAGATGCTCGCAAGATTAGATACCATCATGGGAGGCCGGGTGGCCGAGGAGCTTATATTTGGAGAGAGCGAGGTGAGCACTGCCGCCTTGTCTGATCTAAGCAACGCGACTGAGCTGGCGACTGACATGGTCGCCAGGTATGGTATGAGCAAGGTGGTCGGCCCTATTTCCTACGACGAAGACAGCAGCTGGCGATCGTCATCCCTGGTTGATGGTGAGGTGAAATTGCTATTGAACAAGGCTTACATGAACGCAAAGACGATTCTCACGTCACACAAGTCACCTAGCGTGCTTAATCTGCAGCGTTTCACACACCTTGGTGGCAAGCTTCCAAAGGGTGTTTTGCTTCTGGGCCCACCTGGCACAGGGAAGACCATGTTGGCAAGAGCTGTCACCGGTGAAGCCGGTATCCCGTTCTTTGCGACCAGCGGCAGTGAATTCGACGAGCTTTGGGTCGGTGTTGGGGCTAAAAGAGTGAGGGGGCTCTTCAGTGTAGCAAGGAAGCGATCCCCTTGCATAATATTCATCGATGAGATTGACGCCATTGCTGGGCACAGGAATGAAGATGATACAAAGTCGGGGAGGGAGACGCTGAACCAGCTGCTTGTTGACATGGATGGCTTCAAGCAGAATGACGGGATCATCGTTCTCGCGGCAACCAACTTCCCCAAGTCGCTAGATAAAGCTGTTGTTAGACCTGGGCGTTTTGACCGTCATGTTCAGGTTCATAATCCAGATGTTGAGGGCCGGCGTCAGATCCTGGAGGCTTGTGTGTCAAAGGTAACATAACCTCTCCAGAAAGATAAGGCATCCCTCTCCAGAAAGATAAGGCATCTTCATAGTCTTCAACTCTTCAATGCAAGACATTGACCTTTAACTATGTTTTTTTGCAGGTCAAAGCCAAGGGTGTGGATGTGATGACCATTGCTAGGGGGACACCGGATTCTCAGGTGCAGACCTTACAAACTTGGTCAATGTTGCTGCTCTGAAGGCTGCCAAAGACGGGGCAGAAGCTGTCATGATGGATCACGTTGAATATGCCAAGGACAAAATCATGATGGGCAGTGAGCGCAAATCGGCGGTGATACCTGATAACTGCAAGAAGATGACTGCGTACCACGAGGGAGGGAGGGCACTTGTTGCTATGCACACGGATGGTGCTCGCCCTATCCACAAGGCTACCATTCTTCCGAGGGGAAGCACACTTGGCAGTTGGCATGGTGGTGCAGCTGCCGGAGGAAGAAGATCTGTATAATGTCTCAAGGAAGAAGATGCTGGCGAAACTGGGTATTCTCATGGGAGGCAGGGTAGCTGGGGAGCTTATATTTGGAGACAATGAGGTGACTTCTGGCGCCTTGTCTGATCTAAGCGAGGCAACTCAGCTGGCGACAGACATGGTCACCAAATGTGGCATGAGCCAGCGGGTTGGCCTTGTTTCCTATGATGACGGAGGTGTTGGGAAGAAGATGACAACCCTGAGCCGGAATACTTTAGCCCTGGTCGATGAGGAGGTGAAAGAATTACTGGGCAAGGCTTACAAGAACGCAAAAAAGATTGTCACGGCGCACAGCAAGGAGCTTCATGTGCTAGCCGATGCGCTCCTTGAGCATGGAACTCTCACTGGAGACCAGATCACGACCCTGATGAAGAATGGAACTCTCACTGAAGATCAGACCAAGAAACCAGTGTCGTTAGCAGAATCATGAAATGCCTTCTTCCTACTAAGAGTTGAGAGGCAGAACAGTTTTGTCCTAAGAAGATCTTTCTTCTACTTTTCATTCTTTAGCTGCATGCACACAAATGTAAAGATGATGCACCAGTCTGAATCAAGAGAACATGTGTTTGCACTTTTGCATATTTTCTTTCATTTTAGTAAAAACTCCTGTTTCGGGTCTCAATCATGGATGTGCCCAAATATTTCTGTTATAACTGAATATTATTTCTGTGAATGAGCACAAGGATATGCAAATGTTTCAGTCCTAGCTACATACAAGCTGCAAAAATAAAATAAGGAACTTGCATAAATGTATCATATGCTTGTAACTATACATGCTAACCTATGTCAGCTTGTGCAAAGAAATTGGTGCAGCGCATCGTTCCAATCAGCTTGTCTCCCCATCAGGAGCTTCTCAATGTTAACACGTCTCCCCTTCAGGACCTTCTCAATGCGAACACTTTACGTGCTGCTGCAGAAGGGCCACGGCGCAACAGCAACAGCTGCTAGCTCTTCAGGTCAGCACGTTTGGCTCAACAAAATTCCCCATGTATAGGCAAGCCACACTTCCGAGACGCGGAAGCAGCTCTGCCTTCACATATCCAGCTAGCACTCCCATGGTTTCAACAGACATGAACAGCTCGAGGCGTCCAGCGCTTGATCGCAAAGCACAATGATATGCTGCATGTATACAGCTTCTGTTCAGTGGATTGTCACCATATGTCACCTTCACGGCAATCCTCTCATTCACCTGATCGCAATCAGTACCTGCCTTGGTTTACTTGCATGTAGAGTCATCTGCCAGACACCAGTTTCAACCTGACGTACAAGAATGGCCAAACTGAACCCTTCTAACGTTTGTACTCCCAAGGTTATAAATAGCTTTTGACTACCAGTAGTCTCTGCAAGAGCATGAACCTTGATCAAAATGATGAAAGTGAGTCGGATCTCTGATAATTATCCCCTGTTTTCCTGTTCCGACAGCAACTTCAGGGTTTCATGGCTTTCCCAGGATATCCTCTGGCTCTTCATAACTGTTACAGGAGCGGTAGACGGCAAAGTGAACAGCCCAAGAGCCACCGCCATTAGTTCACCATGCCTACCGAGCGAGCTCCCTCCAGCCTTTCTGCTTTGGAATCCTAGTTCCCAAATGTCCGTTCCGCCACGCTCAGTCTTCTGTTTCACCCTGACGAGCAATTCTTCCAATCTGGCGTGAACTGCATTGTGCTGTGGGCAGGGTTGTCTCCGTCAGCAAAATGACTGATGGATCCTCCAAACTCTGCCCAACTAATCCCTATTTCCTTACTCATGCCCGCTCTCTCATTAGGCCTCGTGTCCTCATAGCCAGTGAGACCTTCCCAGCATCCATGTAAAGGTTGTACAATACCAAATATGAAGCAGCAGCGAAGGGCTCGAGCTCCATTAGTTTCTCTCCCGTTTTTATACCTCTCTCTTTGTCCCCATGGATTCTGCAGGCACGCAACAGTGCACGCCAAAGTATTGGGTCGTTTTCTGATCCGGACCCCATTATGAAATCTTCAGCCTCAGCCATCTTACCAACACGGCCAAGGAGGTCTACCATGCAAGCTTTGTGCTTCGTAGATGGGGAACAGCCAAAATTGGATATCATGCTCTCGTAATGCCTGCATTTCAAAAAGACGAATATCTTATGAACTGTGAACATTTATTAGAAGTGGATAGAAGTGTCAGAAATGGAGGAGTACCCTACTTCTAATGTTCATGTATATCATATTCTTCAGTTAGCTTTAGTTCTGAACATACATATTTTTTTCCAGGAAAGGTATGTCAAACTTGAACCCTCCACCTTTTGCATCCGGGCTTGGGACCGGCATTGGCGGTGTTACTTCAAGTCTGATGATCTTATCAGTCCCTGGAAATTGGTAATTCAAAAAAGGTATAATTATAGCACACATGAGAAACTGAATGCAAGCCACAATGCACGATTTCCTATCTGGAGGGTAAGTATGATATCACAACATAGGTAACTCCTAGGTTTGGGTATCTGAACAGTATTAGCTAATGTAACATGCCTTTTAAGGTTAGTAAGCGAGATAAAAATTGTCTAGGGGTTACTTGGCAAATTGATTTTGGAGCTAGACTTAGCAATGTAGGCAGTGCAGAGTGCACTCTACAGTTCCCAGACTATATTTCTCCCTTGTTACCGCACATAATTTCTGTACAGGTTGAACACTTACTGTAAACTGAAAAGGACTGCATAAGTACTCATGAGGATCCCTAAAAATCGTAGGAGGGAGACAGCAAAATTTCCGGGAAACAACAGAACAGGCAGGTAAGTCATGACTCATGAGTATGTACCTGAAACCTTCATCCACCAGGCCCTGCTGGCTGCAAGCAATGAGAACAGCAAGAAAAGCAGTATTATCGATTGTGGCGCCGCAGTCCTTCATCTTCTCGACGAGCAGTAGAGCCTCATTTTCATGGCCATGGACGGCATAGCTCAAAACCGTGGTAGACCATGAGCAAGCATCCAGACATGTAATCTGCTGGAATGTCTTCTTTGAAGCCTTAACATCACCTATATTCCTATACATAGCAATCTGAGAGTTGCCACAAACAGTGAACTGGTCGAGTCCAGATTTGACCGCATAACAGTGTAACTGCTTACAGGTTGCTGGTAGACTCAGAGCAGCACAGGCATTCATCACACTTGATAAAGTGAATTGGTCTGGTTCTTTTCCAATAGAAAGAAACTCTATAAAGAAATCTAGTGCCTTCTCAAAACTCTCAGCATGTGCGAAAGCTGTAATCATGGATGTCCATGTGACGACATCTTGCTTGGGTGTCATATGGAAGCATCTTAGACTGTCATTTACTGACCGTGCTTTGGAGTACAAATTGATCAGCGCATTTGCTATGAACTCATCGTCTTGAAATCCATTGAATATAACATGGGCATGTATCTGCCTCCCACAGTGGACCGCATCTATCAGATTGCACACTTCGAGCACACTCTTGAACGTAAACTTGGACGGCTTTATCCTCATTCGAAGCAAGTTTGAGAAAAGCCTAACTGCTTCAATTCTCACCTCAGGGCAAGGGTCAGTACCTAACCGAGCGAAACCCGCGATCATGGCACCGTAAACCACCACATTCTGATTCGGTATACAGTCAAACACCTTGATCGCCTCCTCCAGCCCGCCGTTCTTGGCATACATGTCCACCATGGCGCTCCCGACAAACATATCCAAGTCCAGACCGACCTTCACCACACAACCGTGCAGCATCCTCCGAAGATCCTCGGAGCCCTCGAGCTCCGAGCAGGCCTTGAGGATCCCGCCCAGAGCAAAGCTATCCAGCTTGACCCCCGACCTGTGCATCCAGACGAGCACGTGCACGGCCACCTCAGGCCACCCCATCCGTACGTACGCGGACAGCAGCAGGTTCCAGGACGCCTCGTCCCGCTCCTCGGCGCGGTCGAACACCAGCCTCACCTCGTCGATCATCCCGCACTTGGCGTACATGTCGATGACGGAGTTGGTCAGGAACGAGTCCCGCGCGAGCCCGCTGGCCACGGCCAGCCCGTGTGCCGCCCGGCCGCTCCTCCCGTCCCCGGCCCCACCGCACGCCGCCAGCACGGCGGCGTAGGTGAACCTGTCCGCCTGGATGCCGCAGCCCCGCGCGTCCCAGAAGCGGCGAGCGCCAGGCGCGCGGATTGTTTCCGCTTCCGCCGCCGTGGATGCTGGAGTACCCGGCGATGAGCGTGTTCCAGGACACGGCGTCCCGGCGCGGCATTCCGTCGAACAGGACGCGGGCGCCCCGCATGTCGCCGCAGCGGCAGTAGACGGCGAGCAGGTTGTTGCGGAGGAAGAGGCCGGGGCGGTAGCCGGCGCGGAGCATGTGGGAGTGGGTCAGCCTGCCCAGGGGGAGGGACCGGGCCCTCGACGCGGCCCGGAGGAGGCCCGCGTAGGCCGCCGGGTCCAGGGGAGGGAGGCGTGGAGCGTCCGCCGGCGGGTTGGGAGGCGGCGGGGTTCGGGTCGGGTTCGGAGACGGCTGCCGGAGAAGACGGTGGTCTGGCCTCCGGTGCCGGAGCAGCATCGGTCGACGGTGGCGCGATGTTTAGGGAGGGTTTAAGCATGGGTAATTATCCCCATTTGTTTTCCCTGACTTGGAGATCACACCACGAAGTTTGGGGTTGTGCAAACTACCCGTGATACCGACAGTTGGGCCCCATCTCATTCACTCAAAAGACACTTTATTAACAACTTTCAAACTACTAACATATTTTTGGTTGACTATGGTCATGGAGGATAAATACAAAACACTCGATCTAGTTCGAAAACACAATTCAGACTATCGGGTGGAAGACATCATAATTCACAAACCACAACAATCCATTTCTGACCGAGAGTCGGGGTCGCTCCCAACTTATGCTCAACGACCAATCTTCATCGAACAATTATCTCCGACGAGGATTTGTCGCCTCTGACCAGCTTAACATCATTCCTTCCTCATCCTTCTTCTTTGGAAACTTGGGATGTGTCAAGATCGTCGTAGTCATGGCATTGCTCATCTCCTCTTTGAATTATCTTTTGTCAATCGGGAGATTGCTTTGATCTTATAAATGTAAATTGTTGTTCTTACAATTTAAACCACCGAATTCTATCTCTTTCATCAACTTGTTCTCGGAGCCGTCGAAACGCATTTCTCATCGAGGAGTCTTTCTGTCACGATAGTTAGTAATCACCGCTCGACTTGCCCACATCGCATGCATGTTCTCATACCTGTATTTGTGTGGCAAAATCATTACATATGTATTAGTTACAATGGTAACAACTGAGTTAAATGCTTAGTGCGCACCGACTGGTAACCGCTTCCTTCATGAGAAATAATGTCTGCCTTGATGACGACTTCAACAATCAGCTAGTGGCGCTTCGACGGAGTCGACCATCCATACGATTCAGGAACCGACTTGCACATCTAGCTGGAGGAGTCAACCATAGACCTATCCTAGTGACCTCCTAATGGTGGACTTGGGTCACCCTGGTCCTACTGAGCCGCCACCTTTTACTTGATCCACATATATTAGCTAGGCCATCTCTTGATCTTAGGCCTACTCGGGGGGGGGGGGGGGGCATCCCGCTGTCATTATATTATCATCGGGAAATACTTTTATGCTGAATATACAACTCATATTCTCTTTGAGAATGGTAAGATGGAGACACTCCATCATTTATTATTTACTTATGACTTTAGTCAAAATTTCTAATCCAATATCAATATTGAGTGGTATGTTGAATCGTCACTAATATGCTTGAGGATGGAAAAAAGAGACATATTTTATATTTTTAAAGAAATTGATCATGCTAACTATGCATATTTTAGTTAGAGACAATGCCTCACGGTTTTAAAGAGTCCTTATTTCTAACTATGCACAAAGCAAAGCCTAATCTTAAAGAAGGCCTGCAATAGTGATGTCGAAATTTTGTATTTACCGCTCCAAATTATGTAAATCCATATTTTTTAAGTGAAAATAACACACTACTACATTTAACTAAAAATTCGAAATAAATATTATAAATTGAAAGAAAATTAAATGTCGCAATTCAAAACTCATTGATAAACTTAATTTAAAATTCACAAAGTTCCCATAAATGAGTCATTCTAGCAATTATTGTAAACATTTAGTAGCAAACAAATTCTACAATACAAATTCAGCCTTTATTTGCCTTTTTTTGCAAAAAAAAATCATTTTGGCTCGAGAGTCCCCATGATCATATTTAAAAGTTTCACAAATTCTGATTTTTTTTCATGTAGTCAATGACGTATACCATACAATCACGCAAAATCTCAATGCTAAAAACTTTAAATTCTGGTCCACCCTAAAAATGGAAAAATCTGATAGGTTTGTGGACTTGAAAATATGCATTGTCCTTATACTTAGATTCATACATTTTTTTTATGTATCTCATAATACAACATATTTCAAAATTAATATTGTGCATGTTTGTACTAGACATGATTGCGTACATCTCATTTTTTAAAATAATTATTTATACATATAAACATGATTTATAACATTGTGGAAATAAAGGGATCACTGGAGCTCAGGAGTCAGAAATCTCTACTCTCATTTTTGTTTCTAGAGTTTTGTTTTCAACTTTGACTTGAATTTATGTGACATGATTGATACATGCTCCATCCATGTCGATATTTTTCATTTGAATTTTTCATAACTTTTGCGTTGTTGTTTTCGAATTTAGGAGCACACTACGACCAAGTATACATGATATCTTTTGTGTGAAAATTCAAAAAACTAAATATCCATGTCAAAAAATTCATTTTTTTTTTCAAAAAACTACCACATGTATGGTTGATTTTCTTGACTTTCATTTTTTTTTCATTTCAAACAATTCTGAAAGAAATATACACGTAAATATCCATGTCTACCATGAACGTATACATTCTGTAGAGTTATATTTTCGTACGCGACCTACACAATTAATTCCTACTTAGAGGCACATTTCTGCGATTTTTGACAGTTTGAATTACAAAGTATTTTTAACCAAACTTTACATGTTTATAGAAATAATCTCTATATATCTCTATAAAAAAATAATTTTCCGAACTTTAAGTACGGCTTTTAAGTTTTGAATATTTTGGGCTCACGTTCTCTGTGCCATCTAAGGGAAACGCGATGCAAAGTAAATTGAACGGATGACTTCTTTTTATGCAGGCTTTGCTTGAAAGCATACAAATACGCTGGTCACAGAACTTGACGATTTCAGTTCGAGAAAAATAAAAAACTTGACGATTTTACTTCAAGTGCGCGGTCTCCCCTTCGTCGGATGCCGCAGGACGGCGGATCCGGCGTCGACGACCTTTGTGCAGGTGGCTGGAGGTTTCAGCTCGAGTTCGATGAAGTCTGATGGTGTAGGTCCTCAGCGGCCGGCGATCGGCGACTTCCCGTCCGCTCGGGGTTGCTCTTGTTCCAAGGTCATGGAGAGCAGGAGCGGCGGCGCGCCACCGACGGCGCCAAGGATGGAGACGAGCTCGAGGTTGCAGAAGGGATGCGACTGTAATTTTAATCTTTTTAAGGACCTTTCTGTAATTTGCTGAATTTCTTTTCAGCCCTTGTACCCGCAAAAAAAAAAGGCGGCGCGAAAATCCTCTCAGTTCCCGCAATTATTTTCCACTTCCATCTTTCTTTCCCGCGAGATAGCCCCTGAAAAAGCTCTCGATACCAAACCCTCGATTTTTTCCCCATCCCGAATTCCCCAACCAGACAACCCAAACCCTCGCTCCCACTCCAGCATCTCTCGCCAGCCATGGAGGCGGCGGCAGTGGCGGCCTCGGCTGCTGCAGCGGCTGCGAAGGAGGCGGCCCTGGCCGCTTCGGTTGTGGCGGCGGCGGCTGCGAAGGACGCGGCTGCGGCCGCGGGCACTGCCAAGGAGGCGGCGGCGACCGCGAAGGAGGCGGTTGTGGCGGCGTCAGCCGCGGCGCTAAATGCCGAGGAGGCGGCCGTGAGGGCTTCGGCTGCGGCATTAGATGCGAAGGAGGCATCTGATGTCGCGGCGACTGCGGCGGTGGCGGTGGCCGCTGCGGCGGCGGCGATGCAATCTTCCAAGAAGCGGAAGTTCCATCTCAACGAGGACCAAGATCCGCCGGGGAGCGGAAACGCCGATGATGGGGATCTCGTCGTCGACCAGGATGATCCTCCGGGGAGTGGAAATGTCGACGACCAAGGTCCCATCAGCCGTCTCCCCGACGCTGTCCCAGCCAGCTTCGTCTCGTTTCTCCCGCCAATGAAGGTGTCCGCACGCAGGCCGTCTCTCGCCAGTGCTCCGCTCCCCTTAACGTGGTGACAAACTTGAGCAAGGGCCAAAAGACTGCAGGGGAGGCGGTGGCGGCAATGCAAGCTTCTTCCAAGAAGCGTAAGGTCCATCTCGTCGATGCCGAAGACCCATCAAGGATTGGAAACTTGGGTGATGGGGATTTCATCAGCCGCCTCCCGGTCACCCTCCTCCGCTGTATCGTCTCTCTTCTCCCCACCAAGGAAGCTGCCCGTACACAGGTCCTCTCTCGCCGGTGGCTTCCACTGTGGCGCTCTGCTCCTCTCAACCTCGTGGCGGACCAAGAACTCAAGAGCAAGGACCACAAGGCGATCGATTTGATTCCAAAGATCCTCTCTGAGCATCCTGGCCCCGCACGGCGCTTCTCCTTTCGCTACTCCTACGGCCTATCTATTAGCGATTGTTATGACAAGATGGAACGCTGGCTTAGTTCCCAAGCTCTGGACAACCTACATGAGTTGGAGCTCAACTACTATAGTTGGTGCTGTGATTGGGACAAGTTGTACACGCTGCCATCATCGGCGTACCGCTTCGCGCCCACACTCCGTGTCGCCAAATTCTGCAGCTGCCATTTCCCCAATATGATCGTGTCATTGTCTCTGAAGTTTCCGTTTCTCAAGCAGCTGACTCTGGATAGAGTCACCATCTCGGAGGATGCTCTGCAGAGCATTTTATCTGGCTGCACTTCCTTGGAAAGCCTTGAGCTGAACGATAACTTTGGCATTGGTCGCCTCTGCATCAGCTCCCAAACCCTTAAGAGCTTAGGCTTTTCTGCTAACCGGATGAGGGGAGGTGTCTTTTTACACGAGTTGGTCATCGAGGACGCCCCGTGCCTTGAGAGATTGCTACCACTTGATCCAAAGGAAGGTCCAGCGACCATACGAATAATCTCGGCGCCTAAACTGAAGATAATGGGTCTGCTCTCTGACGACATAACAGAAGTTCACTTTGGAACCACAGTTTTTCAGGTAGCAGAGCCTTCATCTGTTTCTCATTCAACATTCCTATATGCAGGCTATTATCCTTATTTGCATGTGTTTTTTATTTCTGCAGAAAATGATTGCTCTTTGCTTGACGACCAAAATGCACACCGTGAGGGTTTTGGCTCTCGGCTCCGGTGGCCCTAATCTGGATGCAGTGGTTAACTTTCTCAAGTGCTTCCCCTGCTTGGAGAAGCTGTACGTCATTGTGAGTATAAACATAGTTTCTTGCTTTCGATGTTAAAATGGGCATTTCAGTTTACGTGAAATGTAGCCAACTGCTATATTGCTACCTATTGGCAACTTCTTTTGTAATGTTTGTTCTCTCTTTCTCCAGTTCCAGTCACCCCCACCACGGATGGATACTGATAATGTTCGGAAGTATGACCCACTGAACCGAATTGAATGCCTTGAATTGCATCTAAAAAAGGTGGTGCTGAAGAATTATGACGGCACCAAGAATTTATGTATTCACTTCGCAAAATTCTTTGTTTTGAATGCGAAAGTGCTAAAGGAAATGAAAATCGCATTACCCTATCACCGCCAGCACAAGTGGTTAGCTGAACAACGCTGGCTGCTACGGATCAAAGATAGAGCTTCTCGGGATGCTCGAATTGAACTGGAATGTGGTAGCAAGGAATATTTCACACACAACAAGCATACCCATGATTTATCAATGGCTGATCCCTTTGACGTGCCCTCCGGAGGATTCTCCCAGTATAGTTTCTTGAACTGAAATGTCGTTGCTTTTGTTTCTTGCCAAATGTTGTCCCAGACTTCTGATTCTAATGCTCAAAGAAAGGATCTACTTCATTCAATGAAGGAAATGTTTTGTAGCCTACTCAGGATTGTACCAGGGCTGAGGAAGGTAGTGTCTAGGCTCAAGCTTCAAATCTGTAACTTGACGCTTGAAGGAGTTCGTCCGTAGTTTATTTTATGTTCTATTGTGCTTGAATGCTAGTTGAAATCTGTTACGTTTAGTTGGTTGTCGTAGTTTCTTTTCTGCTTGGTTCTGTATTGTAAGCTGCTGACATCAGCAGCTACTATATTTATGTATAAACTGCTTTGGTGAAAAAGGATGCCCTTCATGCCTCTTGTCTCAAATCTATTCCTTTGCAATTCATGACAAAATTATTGGAACCTTGTTTCTGCTAGTTCCAGTGTATAATGTGGTCTATAGAGGTGTTTCTTTACTCACAATTGGAATTTGTTGCCATACATTTATCCTAACTTCTTTCATTCTTATGAATAATAGCTTATGCAAAGTTCTAATGCTGGTTTTTTTTGGTATAACATCTGTAAGGTGGCATAAAAAGGTAAAGTTGTTGGCACTTTCAATCAATATACTTTTCTGACCTCGTTCCCACTTTAGTGAAACTTTATTGGATTCAAGCGGACTAATGGATGCTTGGTTAAACTAGGTCGTTGAATACTTGGAGCGTTGGTCCTTTAGATATTTGAGAAACATACCTGCTAAGTTTGTTAGTTGCGCAGCTATACCATCTCATATATGGCTACATGACTGATCAGAATTTGTCTTAGGAATGGTGCATAGCTGTGGCTTGTGTGTGCAATGTTCAGTTTCTTTTTTGTATGTGCGATTCTTTCTTCTCAGTATTCGTTGGATCACCATATTCAGTTCCTTAAGGTTTTGCTATGATAGCCTTTCCTTTCCTGCAGAAATATTTCTTAGGCAGTTGGGCTCATGTAAGCCAAGCAAATTCGAATTCAATAAGCTCTTATACTTACTGACTATTAAATTTTGTCTTATCATTATTTCCGATCCGTACTGAACTGTCTATTTTACCTTAGGTAAGTGCTAGTTCTGCATTTATGTTCAGGAATCTATCATTTGTTCCTAGCAATTCTATAATTTATCGTCAGCGAAATCATTAATGGGTTTTAGCAGGTGGTGTTCTTGCAGATAGACAGGAATTTGGTGCTGATAAATCATGTGATGCTGTAGTAATAGTTCAGTATATTGGATAACTGAAGAATGCAAGTGCTCCTACTCTGCCCAATAATCAGCGTAGATCGTTTTAGATGCAACCATTAAGTGGTCTGTCTTACTCGTTCTTTCCTTCTCTGCATATACTCAATAATGGTACTTCCTACTGTCTGCAGTCATCGCATAGGCTTAGGCTGCCTATGAATTAATATACAGTTCCCCATATGGATATTTTCGTTTTTACGAATGTATTAGAGTTTCGTTTCTAGTACTTAGAATGAAATTCCGTTTCACCTTTTTCTATGACTCAAGCTGCTATGATTTCTAAGTTATATTACTGCCAAACTTTCTAGCTGGTACGTTTCCTGAGCTGGCAACCAATTCACGTTCTAAATTCTAAACACGCAGTTGACAGTGAAACTACAGTTCATATCTGTTGCACTTTGTTTTACTGAAATCAGCACTAGTTACCTGAACCTGAATTGGATGGCATTGATTATTCAGGGTGCAACTGAATATACTACTGCCATTGATTTGTGGTCCACTGGCTGTGTCATGGCAGAGCTGCTTCCCCGACAGGTTTATTCATGCATATAAGTATTCTATGATTACTATCTAGCTTGTTCTAGCTTGTCATTATCTAGCTTGTTCTCATAATATTCATCCATGCAGCCTCTCTTTTTGGGGGAAAGTGGAGTCGGTCAGCTAGTTGAGATTATTATGGTGAAATCTTGTATGGCATCTTAAATTGTTTTCTCCGGCGACCTGTATTCTTTAAAATGACATGTTCAGTCATAGTTGGGTACTCCAACAAAGGAAGAGATCAAGTGCATGAATCAAACTACATAGAGTTCAAGTTCCCGCAATTTAAGGCCTCATCCGAGGTACAAGGTACCTGCGTATTTATGTCTGTCGTACAAAACTGATGCAATGGTTGTTTGGTCCGCATTTTTAACTGCTTCAGTTTGTTGCACAATTTTGGGACAGGGAGAGCTCTAACATCGACTGTCAGGCTGTTACATGTGAAAAAAAATAAAAATTGACATACAGAATGGGAAGTCATCTGTGTGTCGTGATATAAGCTCAGTGACAAAATTAAACCACATATATTTTCTCTCTCTGGTACCTTAACCTTTTTGTCATTCTGATTATCTGGGTTTGTTTTCCTTGTACTCACAGTATATGCTCATACGGTTATACCAGGTGCACAAGAATTCGACAACATTCAGCATCTTCATGCCACTTCATGGGCTTCAGACAAAGCTCACAGTTGATCCAATGGCTGATCGTTCAGAGACGCGGGAGAGGATGTAGTTCATTTCATGTTCAGGTAACACAACAGGGTCTGCGGATGGAAACAGTTTCTCAGAAACTAGGACCTGAAACAGTTTATGAAATTGAAATGCAACATGGTGCTCTGCGACATGTCGACAGGCCGACCCAGAGATCGAAACGGCCGGACCGCCGGAGGCACAACGAAGCGCAAAGCACGTAATAGTAGGCAGGTTTTTTGTCACGTAAACCATCCGTGTTCAGCAAATATGCATGTTAAGAACTGAGATCGACATGTCACATGTGCATCCTCCACACATGCACGCATGACGCATGGCATGCCACCAATTCATCAACACGTACGTTCAAACAGTTTCAAACTAATTTCGGACGAATTTGCCACTCCTGTTTCACAAAGCCTCCTAGGAAGGAAATTGCCATGAACCCGAGAGGTGGCTACGTACCAACTGAAAACGACGGTATGCTACATACATCGTCCACTCCGAAAGACATTGTATCGACGACGAACTAGGAAATATCTTCCTGTTATTCTTTTGGAGACGACAATTCATTCTTCTCAAGAGGTAGTATAGCTTAGTTTTTTCGCAAAAAATCCTTTTGACTCCTGACATCTAGTGTTCCCTATAAAAAAAAAACAGTTTACAAATTTTCAGAGGTGCTCGTATGGGTAGGGTGTGTGTGTGCGTTCATAGAGATGAGTGTATGCGCATATTTGTGAGTGTCTGCGTTTGTCATTGTGTTTCGCAACCAAAAATCCGAAAAATGCTAGATGTACTCAATGATGTATCCTATAAACATGCAAAATCGCAACGGTATATTCCTTTAACTCTAGGCTACATATAAAATGATAATACTTATAAATTTTGTAGTTTCGAAAATATGCACCATTCACTATACCTAGATCCATAATTTTTTTTTCATTTTGTGTACATCATAATACAAAATATTTAAAGTGAGATTTAGTATGCTTGCAGGATACATCAGTGAGTACATTTAGAACGAAAAACTTCAGATTTTAAAAACTTGTAAATACGAATTTTGAATTAAAAAAAATAAAAAGAGCACTGGATTTCAAGAGCCAAAAATCTAAGTTTCGACATACATGTACTTTACAAAAAATAATGCATTCGACTTCTTTAGAATGTCGTGCCGCTAATATGGTTGCATCGAGATCCAAAGTTATCTATCCTAGTGTATCCCCTCGATGTTTTTAGCATTCGTTCAAGTGGAAGCTATATTATTAGATCATATTCAAAACATGTTTTGATTATATCACTTTTGTATCGTATAATTGATCATATTAAAATCATGACTTGTATTCTCAAATGGAACAAATTAGCGATGTAATTCGCATGTGCAACATACTATTTACTTAACAAAACCATACCGAGTCATTAGAACACCCATCCTTTTTATTTTGCTATTCTAGTTGCTTAATTTTTTCAGAAATCTCATTTTCGTTTGTCAAAAAGTTAGTTCTATACCTGAAGTAAAATATAAATATTAAGATATTTGATATGATCCGAAGGATTAAAATGTAATTGAGTTTTTCAAAAGAAATATAGGCTATATCTCATTTTTTTTTAGCAAGGTCACGTGCAGTTCGGGACATCTGGTCTCGTGCGATGAAACATCAACCGAAACCCTCGACACCGTCCTTTCCCCAATTCCCGACCTCACCGGCGACAGCCGCCACGCCGTCGTCAATTTGCCCCCAATCTCCAAACCCCATGGTCGAGCTCGCCGTCGTCATCCGCGGCGCCGATTTGCCGCCGCCGCCCCTCACCTGCCGGACGACCTCCTCGTGGAGATCCTCCTGCGCCTCCCGCCGGAGCCCATCCACCTCTTCCGCGCCTCCTTAGTCTCCAAGCACTGGCGCAGCCTCGTCCACGACGCCCGCTTCCTCCGCCGCTTCCGCGAGCTCCACGGGGGGACGCCTCCGGTGCTCGGCTTCTTCCACCCGCGAGGTCTTCCCCTCTTCGTCCCCACCTCTGAAGGCTTCGCGCTCTCCACCGCCACGATTACCTACCACGACGACTGGTGGCTCTACGACTGCCGCCACGGCCGTGCCCTCCTGGACAGCTTCCGCACCGGCACGCTCCTCGTCTGGGACCTCATGACCGGCGACGAGCGCTACGTGCCGCTCCCCGCACAGGCCTGTGTAGGGAGCATGGAGTTCAATGGCGCTGTTCTCTGCGCGGCTGGCCACGCCGACCACGGCGACTGCCGTTCGTGCCCGTTCCTGGTGGCGTTCGTGTTCAGTCACCAGGTCGATTTCATCACCTACGCCTGCGTCTACTCGTCCGAGACCGGTGCCTGGAGTGAGATCACATCGATTCATATACCAAACACATTAATCAGTGCAAAGCCGACGGCTCTGATTGGAAACATACTCTACTGGCTCTTGGATGACCATAGCATCATTGAGTTTGATTTGGATAAGCATAGCTTGGATTTTGTCGAGGAGGTGCCATGTTGCTACAATCAGATAATCATCATGCCAGCAGAGGATGGGCTTCTTGGTTTTGCTGGAGTGGATAGATTCAGTCTCCATTTGTGGTCAAGGGTTATTGGCATTGATGGTGTGGTAACTTGGATAAATCGCAGGGTCGTTGACATGGAGAAACTTCTTGTGCCAGAAGTAGTGGCGGCGTTTATGGTTCAGGAACTTGGGGTGGAGCCAATTGGCTATGCTGAAGATGCTGATGTGATCTTCATTGATGTGTATCCTAGCATCTACATGATCCATCTCAAGTCCATGAAGATCCAGGAGGTGTCAGAGAAAAGGATTGGCTTTCACATTTTTCCTTACACCAGTTTCTACGCTCCAGGTACCACCATTATTTCCGATGTCGCAATTCCAAACTGTATCTGCCTTGTAGATGCTTTCATATATATGGGCTGTAGTTCAGTACCGATGACAAATTTTAGTGAAATTTAGATCTAAACAGTCAAGATTATGTTTATTGGTTGAGCGTGGTCTTGTAGATGTTGTCAACACGGCAGTGTAAAAAGGTGATTTGGTTACGAGTTAACATACACGGCACTGTAAAAAGGTGATTTGGTTACCTGTATCCTGAGACAAATTTATAACTATTCTGTCCCTGCTGCCTTGGATAATATAATCTAACCGACACATGAGTATTAATAAATTAAAGAACCAAAGTGACCAATAGTGTGTCTTCGTTTTTCGTTGCACATTGTAATGACAACCAATTAGTGAGTCAATTTTGAACTATTTTCTCTTTCAGTTTAAGATACTGGGTTCTATTGTCTGGGCGGTGCCTTGTCAACCGCATGGGCTTCATGTCATGCTGGGATCCTGGGTGGTAACTTTGTTTCTTAATACTCTGGCCAGCATTCTTTGTTCCAGATGGTGGGAGAAGGCACATCCTTTCTGGCATTTCTGCAATGGATCGTGCACATAAAACTTAAATATAAATGTATTCTCTGTAATAGTGAACACTGAACAGGCTTAGATCAAACAATTCTACAAATGTTTCCTGGTAAAAATAATTACTGAATATTGCATCCTTTGTTCTAAGGTTGATGTTCTGTAAGTTTCTGGATTAATCATTTAATCTTGCGTTACATGTCATTCCTTCAATGTTTCTTATCTTGTAGCAAAAGCAAGCATTTTGTGCGAGGTGAGATATATAACAGTGTCTTAATTGAAGTGTCGCCATCTCTTACTAGTTGTTTTCTTGCACACTATTTGGCATTGGTTTATTGACTCATTCTTCTCATAGGAATTACCACTGGTTGTGGAGCTGAGCTGTTGAACAACAGCTGAGACGATTGTGCTGTCACATCTGTGTAGAGACACTGTTCGTTAAAGAGGTGAAGTGACGTTTCTCTTACTGTATTTCTGTTGTTTTGCTTGCATGGCTTGACATTTTTGTGCATACGTATCAACGTATGTAAAGCAACAAGTCGATATTCTCTGCAGTGGTATATTAAGAAGCTGCCTTGCTATAGGCTATAGCTCGAACCTTGAACAATGTGGTTTAGCTCTGTTTCTCTAGCCCATTATGACTATGTCTCAGATTGACCTTGGTTGCCTTTTTTCTCTTGGAGCTGGTGAAGCACTTCTTCCTGGATCTGCACACTTGATAGTTCATTGTGCTGATGTGATACGGCGAATCATGTCAGCAAATTTTAGATCATCTCTTCAATATCACTTTTGCTGAATAGTTGCACCGGTCAATCGGTCATGAGATGGAGTCTGCATTTCAGAAAACACATTGACTAGAAGGTTTTTATCCTGCAAACATGACGTCACACACCCACGTTGCTACTGATCATCTTGAGTCAAAAGTATAACTAGAAATCAGATGTTTTTTCAATCAAGCCTTGCCACTGGTGTTCACGATATATATAGCCCTGTAGTGTACAAATGTACCACCAGTACACATGACTGGTGAGCTTTGGTAGTACAGTGTTCACCGCTGGCAGCCTATTATTATCAGTTTGCTAAATTTGAACTGCCCAAAATCGGTCCCCTGATGAGATTGCTTGCTATGCAGCGCAGGCACCTAGACTGTGGCAGTACAGATCGCTCAATCTCTCTCTTGCCAAAGTCAGGCGCTCAATGTGGCTGTAAACAAGCTACTTCTACTGCCAAACGTGGTGTGAACTTGCGAAACGTGATGGAATTGATCACGTGCTGCCATCTTCAGTGATTTCTACAGATGTGACCCAGACGCAAAGGTGCTTCGTAAAACTCTACTTCGTTATGGGAAATATTGTACTTCACAAGCTGGCACTTTTCAGCTGGAATTGCACTAGTCTGATTCGATTCTCGGTCGAACGAGACTTTGCAAAACTCTTTAACTTTCGTTGAATATAACATGGGCATGTATCTGCCTGACTGCCTCCCTCAGTAATAGATCCATTTGACACTGACTGCTAGGTCCCACCACACCACTGAAAATAAATTTCACTAGCTATGTATGAACTACAAGCATGCTATGGAGGATAGGTTTCTGTCTGTTCCAATTTCCTATCCGAATGCGTGGATGCATATACGAAGCACACGAGTTCCAAAACAAGCAACTCCCATAAAGATGACATAATTTGCAAACCAAAGTGATTTCGGTCTAACCAAAACAATCTCTCCGTGACCTTAGTCCGAAATCGCTTTGTAAGATTCCCTCTGCAAAACTGTGTGAAAAATTAACTGTAGTGATTATGTTTTGACATATGGCCGATATAAGTGCAAATGTGTAGTCAGAGTAACAAGATCAAATCAAATCTCACATGAAGTTCAAAAAGAAAGTCTCACATGCTTAACGACTAGTCTTCATCGAAAATTATCACTGGCGAGAATTTGCTGATCCGCTTAACCACCATTGCTTTCTCATCCTTATTTGGAAACTTTGAAGGATGAAGCGATGCATCAAGAACGTCACAGTCGTCGCATTGATCGTCTCCCATTAGAAGAGATCGCTCCAACATGGATCTTATAAATGTAAATTGTTGTTCTAGTGATTTAAAGCCTCTAAATTCTAGCTCTTTCAGCAACCTGATCTCAGAGCTGTCGAAGCGTACTCTGTCAAGATAGAAATCATCTCTCAACTCGCCCATGTCGCATGCATGTTCCCATATATGTATGTGCGCGACATATTAGTTGTGTGTCTAATTGGAATCTAATTTTGAATAATTTTCTGCTAAAATTTGTGAACATGGGGAGGTGAGTGGGACGGTGGTGGGTTCGTTTGGCTTCCGGCTCGGTCGATGGCATGGGGAGGAAGAACACAAAAGGAGAAGAAAGTGGATCGCGTGCAGGAGGAAGATTCGCCCGCTACCTGCGCCCACAATCACCCGCTAAAGAGCATTTTCGCTTCTAATCAGTCTTACAACATCTTAGTCACAAACTTTTGGAAGGTGTGCATTATAGCTTTGTAGAGAGATTAGATTTTTTTTTGCTTATATCATCATAACGTTGCATTTGAGCTAATGAAAACAGCCCTTACCCAAATAGAAGGATCAAGAGACCGTATTTTTTCACTTTATTTGCCAGCCGAAAATATCCATCTTTTTCTTTGTTTGAGACAGTTTTTTTTTTAGAACTTGTTTGAGACAGACCAATACGTTCTCATCAAACTAGGAAAAAAAATAGCCGACCCAACTGCTGACTACTAAAATTGGGCCTTATTGGGCTATTCCGATACCGACTCTATTTCCAAGTGATATCCTGTACTAATCGAAAGCGACGAAGAACGCGCTATAGAGTCCAGCGCGTTGATTCACTTGGATCTCGACGTGCGTATGCATTAATGTCCGCCGCCGCCGCGCCGGACCGGCTCTCCAATCTCTCCGACGACCTGCTGACCCACATCCTCTCTTTCGCTCCCACACGCGAGGCTGCCAGCACCACCGCGCTCTCCCGGCGATGGCGGCGCCCGCTCTGGCTGGGCACGGGCGCCGTCAACCTCGACTACCGCTCCTACGCCACCAGTACCACTGCCGGCGGCGTAAATTTCCGGTGGCGCGCCATGGACGACGCCGACCACGCGTTCGCCTTGCAGCAGCGCTACCTCGGCTGCGGCCCCAAGAAGCTGACCGTACTCATGCGCGATGACGCCACCCTGTACTATCGCCACGACAGATTGTGCCCCTGCGCCCCCTACAGAACGGAAGACAACGAGGAGGAAGAGGAAGATGCCACTGGCGTAGAGACGGAAGAGGAGGATCCGAGGATGAATACACTGCTGCCGCCGAGGAGGAGAAGGAGGACTCCGGCAGTGGCGTCGAGGAGCTCCGCGTGGAGTGGCTAGACTACAGCTGTCCCTGCATCACGCTCATGCACGCTCTCTCCCCACGGTCGCTGCCCTTCGCCACGCTCCGAGTCCTCGACCTCACCGGCTGCTACCTCCCGCGCCACTCGGAACAACGCCGTGTCCGGTTCCCGTACCTGGAGGCAATGCGACTGCGGCGGTGCCGCGTTGCGCTCACCGCGCTCCAGGACATGTTCTCCTCGGCACCTAGGCTCGTAGACGTCCGCCTTGAGGCCGTGCAGTTCCAGGACGACCACAGTGTGTACCACCTCCGCTGCCCAGCGGCCACTCTGGTCGTCATGGCCAACTGCTTTACAGGATGCACCGTCAAGCTCGACGCTCCGCGCCTCTGCCGCTTCCAATATGAGCAGGTCGTTAACGTTGGCTGTTTTTCCCACGACACCTCCTTCTCCTTGGAGTCATCCACGCCATTAGACCATGTTCACGTGGTGCTGCCCTTCGGGCCAGCGCCGGGGGAGTACCTGCGTCGCTCCTTGCTCTCCGCGGTGCGCCACACGAGGGTCCTCAGGCTCACGGTCTTTTCACTCGCCGACCTCAACAATGGTTACATGTCAATGTCTATTCACCAGACTTGAGCGGCTCGAGATCCAAGAGCTTTCTGGATGGTGTATCCTTGACCGCGTCGCCGCGGTGATTGGTGTCGTGGACTTCCTAAGGAGCTGCCCGTACCTGCGCGAGCTCCACCTCAAGTTCAGCTGGCGGGAGCACATCCGAGAAACTAATCCAGACCCTGCAGACCAGATGGCGGCCATTGCTGATTTCTCGCCGTGCAGATCCATCGACAAAGATGACACTGATTGTTGTGATGATTTGGAAGCCGACCTTCACAGAAGACTCTCTTGCCGCTGCAGGCTGAATTGCTTGAGGAGGGTGATTGTCGAGTTCGACGCGGGTGAGTTTTCCAGGTCCTGCTCCTCAAGTTAATCGCAAAGAACGCGCGGGCTCTCGAGGAGGTTGTGGTCGACGGAGGAAGGGATACGATTCGAGTCGCATCGACCTCAAGATGATGCAATGGCAGCGGTGGAAACAGAAAACGCTGTCTCCCCCACTGCCTCCACCGCTATCCGAGTTCCCACCATTGGAGGCGCCTTCGTGTTTTGATGGAGAAGTTGATGACGGGAACGATACCAAGGCGTTGGAGGCGCCTTCGTGTTTGGACGGACAAGTGGATGGCGTAGACGATACCAAGGCATTAGAGGTGCCTTCGTGCCTGGACGGAGAAATAGACGACGTGGATGATACCGAGGCATTGGAGGTGCCTCGATGTTCCTACAGAGTTACTTATGACGACCTCGATACCGAGGACGACGAGGAGGATATATCCCCTAGACATTTCATGCATAGGGCTAGAAAAAAGAAAAAGGGAGGCTCGCCTGAATCTTGGAGCGTGAAGCCAAAGCACGAGGGTTTAATCACGGACGAACGGAGGGTGGGAGGAGCCGACGGTCCTTGCCGTCGTCGTCGACATTGTCCTGTGCTTAGGGGAGGAGGAGACGTCACTGCAGGGTCTTTGCCGCCGGTGCCATTGCCGGCGACTCCCGCTCAGCAGTTACCTTGTAGTGCATTGACCTCCGTGTTCCGGTCGCTCCGTGATGCAACTCCTCAGCCTACTCCGTGGAGGTCGCTGTTTGAGCGTCGTGGCACTCCTCATGCTCCGCCGCGTCGCATTGCGCTGATAACGGAGCTCTTTTGTGGTCATAGCTCGTTGAGTGATTAGAAGCGGCGTTGAGAGCATCATCAAGGATCGATCAAGCATGAAACAGTGAATAATAAATGTATATAGATGATATAAAAGGTGTATGTCCTGATTTACTGAATAATAAATGTATATAGATGATATAAAAGGTGTATGTCCTGATTTACTGAATAAACAATATTTTCCCTCGTTCTTTCTCCCGAACAATTTATTGGAAGAAAATATCACACACGTACATTATAAATGTATACGCTCATTGCACGTTCCTATAGCATAACATAAAGATTGGAGAAAAACAACTATCTTGCATGTTACAAACACAAGAAAAATTTAAGCTTACACACATGTATAAAATATTTTAGAATTTCATACTAAATTCGAAAAATTGTTCAAAATTATCAGATAGCATGCGCATCGGTGGCCAAGATACCGAATTTGGGTAGAATTAGAGACGAAAATACTATAGATTACAAATAGTAGATCGGACGCCATGGTGGAGGAGGATGAGGCCGCTGCGGGATGTCAACGGGATAGTGCTCGCGGAGCAGGGACAACAACAACAACACCCCCCCCCCCCAGCAAAAAAGCCAAGTTTTGGAGAACTCGGCATTTACAAAAGGAGCCGAAGCAAAATCCAACACAAGCGCCGGAGTATCCTACTTTTGCTCCGGTAGACTTGCCTCTATGCCACCACATGGATGGAACGATCATCATCAGGATGTGCTCGGAGGTACGCCAGAGTAGCCCTCCCACCATGTGAGGTAGAAGTGACTTCAGCTCCCCTGGAAGAAGTCCATGCAAATCCAATGAATTTCAGCCCCCTGGTAGCTGCAGCGGCTCTCTCAGCTTGGTGATCAGCAAGTCCAAGAAGTTTTTTCCTTACTCCAGGTCCTTGAAAGGTTTTTGCCAACTTCTCAGATAGGTCACAATAAGGCGCCACACCTGTTTCATGTTGATCCAAGAAGTTCGGTTAAAATCAAGCTATTCCTGTTGTTCCAGATGCCCCAAAAGATAGTCGAAGACACTACGTTGAAATGCAAGAATCTCTTCCTCCGGTACTGAATGTAGGGTGTATAGTTTTCGGCACGAATATTAAGACAAGGGTATTTTGCATAAAGTGGGCTAATTTTTTTGGGAAAAAATCGTGAGAGATGAGAGTTTTTTATAGGCACAAAATGAATACAATCCGTTAAATCCCACTTTTGAGACTAGGTCTTATTTTTTGATGGGTCAAATTGTCCATTTATAGAAAATACACCTTATATTATGGATTTTTTTTCAAAAAACTATACACATTATATCAAGGAACAGAGGGAGTATTACACAACCATTTAGACGCAGTTGATTCAAAGTGAATGACATTGATATAAAAAATCTCAGCAACCACATCCCAGAGCTGCCTAGAGACTATGCATTCAAAGAAGAGATGTTTAACATATTCAGTATCCTTACAAAGTTCACACTCTAGAGGTTTCATAATGCCTCTAGCGCTCAAGTATCCCTGGTCATTACTTTGTTTTGGGAAAAGAGCCACAAGAAGTCTTGAACCCTTGGTGGGATTTTCAGCTGCAAAACAGCTGGGAGATAAATATGCCTCAGCCCTCTAAAATTTACTATCGAGTACATCGATCTAGAGGAGTACACCCCTTTGGACTCGTAGTGCCAGACTACTTGGTCCTCCTCATCCTTCAGAGAGATACTCCTAATGATGATTACAAGCTCCTGCCACTGAACCATCATGTCCTCAGTAAACGTACACCTAAAAGTACATCTAAGTTGTTCGCCATCCGACAACTCAGAAATAGTTTGTGTTCAGTGGCGAATTACCGAACCATATGTCTTCCCAGAATATTATTGATTTGCCATTACCTACATGCCATCTATACCCTACTTTCACTGATATTAGGATCCTTTGTGTTATACCTAGCATCTATTACACGCTTTCAAGGAATGGGGAATTGTTCTGTTGATAAATGGAGGCTTCACTTATGAGCGTAATTCCCTGCATTGGTGTGTGAGAATTCTAAAGCTAGCTTTATGGGAGAGCTGGTTAGGGCGTACCCCCGCTGGAGCATGTAGGTGGTGAAGGAGGATATCGTTCAGTGATGCTATGACTACTGACCAAGCTGATCAAGAGTTCTTTACGGCGTAGATGTGCGTTAGGTTTCCTAAACGTTATCATTGATAGTGGACCTAACAAGCACAAATTGAGGTCTTGCAGGTTTGGAATCCCTAGGCCTCCAAACTCTCTTTTCATGCAGATGGAACGCTAATTAGCTAGATGGATCTTATGGTTTCCTTCTTCATCATTCCACATAAAGTTGGACATCTGAGTATTAATCATCTGCAGAGCCCACTTAGGGAATTTGAAATAGGACAAAAGATAAATGGGGATACTGGCTAAGCAAGACGGAATCAAAATCACTTTGGCAGCGGAAGACAGAAGCTTCCCTCTCCATCTCGATATCCTTTTTATGATGCTTTCAATCAGAGGTAGCAAATCCTCTTTCTTCAGGCGATCATAATACATTTCCCCAAAATAGTAAAGTATCGTCAGCGTACTGCAGACACACTACCCCGCCTCTAGGATTAAAGTTGGGGCAGAGCCCCCTAATCATGTTCTGATCACTACCTTTAATGAGCATACGGGAGAAAACATGCACCATCATATTAAAGAGGAATGGGGCTATCGGGTCCCCTTGACGTAAGCCTTTGCCAATGAGGAAGAAATCACCTTCGACATCATTGACTTTTACTCCTACCGACTCCCCCTCTGTAATCTGTTTAATTAGTCTAATGAACAACAATAACAACAACAAAGCTTTTTTCCCAAACAAGTTGGGGTAGGCTAGAGTTGAAACCCATAAGATTTCGAAATCAGGTCATGGTTCTGGCATATGGATAGCTCACTTCCACGCAGCCCTATCCATGGCTAGTTCTTTGGTGATATTTCAATCCTTCAGATCTCTCTTAACAGACTCCTCCCATGTCAAGTTTGGCCTACCACGACCCCTCTTAACATTCTCATCCCGCTTTATCCGTCCGGTATGCAATGGCGTTTCCGGAGGCCTACGTTCTATATGACCAAACCATCTTAGACGGTGTTGGACAACCTTCTCTTCAATTAGTCTAATGAACAAGGGACATAAACCTCTGAGTTCCAGAACTTCATACAAGAAGTCTAGATTAACTCTGTCATAAGATTTTTCGTAGTCTATCTTAAGGACAAGGCCTTTTTCACTAGATCTATGCACCTCATGAATTACTTCATGAGCTGTGACAACACTTTCTAAGATGAATCTGCGTCGAATGAAAGCAGATTGTTGGTAGGAAATCAGCCTAATGGAAGCAAATCTATTTGACAGCACCTTAGTAAAGATCTCGAAAGAGCAGTTGAAGAGACTAATGGGTCTGAACATTTTCGTAGTCCTCACATCATTCTCTTTTGGGATTAGAGTGATCATAGCAAAGTTTAATCTGTAGATATCTAACTCATCCTGCAACCAGGCATTGAACATATCTATAAGATCAAACTTAATTAACTACATCCCAAAAGCTCTAATGAAACATGAAAGACCGGCCATTAGGGCCTGGAGCCCCATCCGAGTAGGAACCAAACACAGTTGTATTGATTTCTTCTTCATAGAAAAGGCTATGGAGCATATTATTTTCATCTAAGCTAACTTTTTCCTCAGCAGAGAAGAAATCTTCTTTCGGTCTAATATCTATTCTTTCCTCCCTGCCCAAAAGTTCCTTGTAGTAATTAGTGCTATTTTCAGCATCTTTGTTGTTTCAGTGACAGGGCCATCAGGGCGATCATGGACATGGATTAATTTCTTCTTTCTCCTTTGATTGCCACTGCGTGAAAATACGCAGTGTTCCTATCACCTTCTATAACATCTAAAGCGTTGTTTAGCTTTTGTTTCTTCGATGATCCTAAAGCTATTTAGCTCTCTAAGTATGAAATCTAATCTACTGCTCGAGAATGTCGTGATGGAAAAGCTTGCAAGCCACCGTGAAGGTGACAAAGGTGGAGATGTCGGAGCGCGCGACGTTCTCGAGCACGAGATCGCCGGGAGCTTCCACACGGTCTCCATCACCGGAACGTCCGGTGCACATGGATTTTCTGGCCGGAGTTTGCTAACGGCCATTTGTGTTTGCCGGACATACGAGGCCTAAGTGGATCTGAAGTGGGGAATCGATGCTGTCCTTGCAAAGGCGTTGAATTTGACACGGGCAGATCCGCCGCCGGATCTCATTCAGGACTAATCTGCAGCTTATATACATTGCCCATATATGGGCGACAGGGCGAGACCAACACAAAGTCTTAACAGACCAATCAAGACTACCTTAAGCCACATCTTACTAATAATACTATCGATACACCCATGTCATTCTTATTCCAATTAATCAGTACACTTGACACAAAATCTTAATTCTTAAACTGTCTGTGCTTGGCAACGCAATGCACATATATATGTAGCTCAGATCAGTCAGCCAATTTACCTACGATATAGGTCTTGGTTTCAGAGCGGGGTGGCCGCTCACACGTACGCGCGCCATGCTCGTCAGAATATGTCGAGGATCTCCTGGATGAAGCCGTTGCAGAGCGGGCAGTTGCCGCGGCTGACCCAGAGCTCGCGGGAGCAGAGCCGGCAGAAGGTGTGGCCGCAGGGGATGAAGGCGGCGCCCTTGTGCCGGACCATGCACACGCAGCACACGTGCACCATCTCCTCCTCCCGCCCTGCTTCGCCGTCGTCCTCCTCGTCATCGTCGGCCTGGTGCCGCGCGCTCTTGCCGCCGCCCCCGCCGGCCTCGTCCTCCTCATCGTCCTCGTCGTCCCAGCTGTCCGTCTGCTCCAGCAGCGCCATCAGGGACATCTGCGCGGCCGGCGCCTCGTCCTGATCTTTGCCTCCCTCGTCTTCCTCCTCCTCGTCTTCGTCTTCATCTTCGTCGTCGTAGTGGTCGTCGACGACCACCGCGGGGGCGGCCCGCTCGGCGCGGCCGACGGTGGGGCCGACGCGGGTGGAGGAGACGCGGGAGAAGGTGGGCGTCTGCCGGAGGGAGGTGGTGCGGGAGAAGGCCGCCGTGGCCTCCCCGGGCGCGTAGATGTACTTGTTGCTCCGCGTGCTGCCGCCGCCGCCAGTGCTCTTCAGGGCGTCCGGTTTCTGCGACGGGGCCGTCCAGGCGTTCGCGGCGCGGCGGAGACGGAGCCTGTCGCGCAGCGGCTTCCAGCCTGATCGTCCGGCGGCATCGGCGTCCGGGCGGTGGCTGCCGTCGTAGTCGTCGGGTATCCTGAGGAACTCGCGGATGGCCGGGTTGGGCGTGGCCAGCTGCTCCGCGAGCGTCATCGACCGACGCAACTCCGGCCGCCGGTCCATTGATCGTGCCCAGGTGCCTCTTGCCACGGGTGGGTGTGCGTACGTATCCTTCGCGCGGAGGTGGAGGTGAGGAATGCCATAGTGTGGATGACAGCCGGGCTAAAATAGGAGGAGACCCAAATTAGGCAACGTCTCCGGCAGAATTTCCGCGTTACATTCAGTGTGACAGATACATGTCCATGTACATTCAGTGGGTTTCAACTTTCAAGACCATCAGGTCAAAAAAAAAAAAAATCATGACTATGAGTTCATAGCAAATGAACACGTTTGGATCACATCTTAGAAATCACTAAAGATGATAGCCATGACTAGTTCATGTGTTCCGCTTTCGCAAGTTTGATGCCACATTTGACAATACGAGTCTGGTGGAGAGTGCGGCGGTGAGTCCGCGATGAGCGAGCTCTTCCACGGGGTTTGACGATTGGGCAACATGTCGGTGTCAAGGACGACATGGCGCCGCGATTGTCGACGATGAGCATGGGAATCAGGATGTTCTGAAATTTACTTCGGCACCGTGAGATAGTAAATAAGTATATATTTACCGATCCATCAATATCGCCCAAAAAAACACAATTAATTGTACTGCTTACTGCCATCATCAAATCTGACGTGCCTTATTCTGTTTCACGGCGACTCTCCTCCACGTGACAATCCGTGGCACGACACAGCTCAGCAGTCCATCATCTGCAATAACAATTAAGAATGAGAAAAGAGAATTTGTTTGCCTCCGTAAGAGTAGGGCTAGTGTTTCAGAGGCAGACGATGATGTGCCGCTGCCGAAGTGACGAATGATCTTCCTCTGGCTTAAGCCCCATGTCGCAAGTTCTCCTTATTGTGGTCGTCGATTCAATTTTGTGCGTTGTGCTGATCCATCCAGGATGTAATCCATGCCTACTTGTGACACAGAAAGAAAAAAGCTACTACCTTTCGAAATATATACATTTTTAACTTTTTCTGATTCAGTTGTATCTAGACGCTTTTTAACATGTGTATTCACTCATTTTCATATTAAAATATCTAGAACATCTTATAATCTGGATCGGAGAGGTAGTAGTAGACGAATTAGGGGATTTATTTTGAGGGTTAGTTTTGGTTTTGAATTTTTGAGACGTACCAGCGCGGCGCACGACCTCCTTTTTGGCGCCCGTTGGCGCCGCTTAGGAGCTACGGCGCCTACGTGCGATTGATATTGGGCCGGCCCGTTTCGTTCGTTCGTTGAGTTCGCCCGCTGACTCGTTCGTTCCTTCAGCTCGATGTCTTCGTCACGTTAACTTCTTCCTTCCCTGCTGACTCGTTCTGCTTCGCACCGTACTGCGTCGCTCTGTTTCTGTCGAATATTTGCTGACTCGTTCGCTCTGACTGGTTCGTATATTTTTGGAACAAAAAATAGAACAAAAATATATTTCATTTTAAAATAATTTATACACGAAATATGTGTACGTTCACGATTAGGTTCCATTCCCATGATCGGTTTCGAGTTTTGTGAAATGTAGCTTCTTAATTTTGGACCGAAGTTTTCAATATTTTTAGATGAATTTTGTTAAATTTGTCACATTCAGTCGACAGTTTGAAAAATCCTTTCATGGGTAGATGAAACTCGCAGTTTTACACAACTTTCGTGTTATAACTTTTTCGTTTCAACAGAGATATGTGTACGTTCAAAATGGAACCATTTTTTATATTGGAACCATTTTCAAAATGAATTTTTTTCAAATTTGGAACCATTTGAAAATTTGGAACCATTTTTCAATTTGAAACATTTTTAAATTTGGAACCATTTTCAAAAAGGAACCATTTTCGAAAAATCGGAACCATTTTTTCGTTTTGGAACCATTTTCAAAAATCGGAACCATTTTTCAAAAATCGGAACCATTTTCGAAAAACCGGAACCATTTTTTCGGTTAGGAACCATTTTCAAAAAGGAACCATTTTCGAAAAATCGGAACCATTTTTTTCATTCGGCAACCATTTTCAAAAATTGGAAGCATTTTTTCGGTTCGGAAACATTTTATAAAAGGAACCATTTTCGAAAAACGGAACCATTTTTTCATTCGAAACCATTTTCAAAATTCGGAACCATTTTAAAAAAGGACCATTTTTTCGGTTCGGAACCATTTTTTCGGTTCGGGACCTTTTTCAAAAAGGAACCATTTTTTTCGGTTCGGAACCATTTTCAAAAATGATACCATTTTTTCGGTTCGGAACCATTTTCAAAATGGTACCATTTTGAACCATTTTTTCATTCGGGAACCATTTTCAAAAATCGGAACCATTTTTCGATCCGGAAACATTTTCAAAAAGGAACCATTTTCGAAAAATCGGAACCATTTTTTTCATTCGGAAACATTTTCAAAATTCGGAACCATTTTCAAAAAGGAACATTTTTTTGTTCAGAACCATTTTTCGATTTGAAACATTTTTAAATTTAGAACCATTTTCAAAAAGGAACCATTTTCGAAAAATCGGAACCATTTTTTCGGTTTGGAACCATTTTTTCTGTTCGGAACCATTTTAAAAAAGGAACCATTTTCGAAAAATCGGAACCATTTTTTTGGTTTGGAACCATTTTTTCGGTTCGGAACCATTTTCAAAAAGGAACCATTTTCGAAAAATCGGAACCATTTTTTTCATTCGGGAACAATTTTCAAAAATTGGAACCATTTTTTTGGTTCGGAACCATTTTTTCAGTTCGGAAACATTTTAAAAAAGGAACCATTTTCGAAAAACGGAACCATTTTTTTCATTCGGAACCATTTTCAAAAAGGACCATTTTTTCGGTTCGGAACCATTTTTTCGGTTCGAGACCTTTTTCAAAAAGGAACCATTTTTTCGGTTCGGAACCATTTTAAAAAATGATACCATTTTTTCGGTTCGGAACCATTTTCAAAATGGTACCATTTTGAACCATTTTTTCATTCGGGAACCATTTTCACAAATCGGAACCATTTTTCGATTCGGAAACATTTTCAAAAAGGAACCATTTTCGAAAAATCGGAACAATTTTTTTGTTCAAAACCATTTTCAAAAAGGAACCTTTTTCAAAAATTCGGAACCATTTTTTTCATTCGAAACCATTTTAAAAAATCGGAAACATTTTTTTGGTTCGGAACCATGTTCTAAAAAATTAACCATTATTTCGGTTCGGAACCGTTTTCAAAAATTGGAACAATTTTTTTGGTTCGGAACCCTTTTCAAAAGGAAACATTTTTGAAAAATCGGAACCATTTTCAAAAAATGGAACATTTTTTCGGTTCGGAACATATTCTAAAAAGAAAGCATTTTTTCGGTTCGAATCTATTTTAGAAAAATCATAACCATTTTTAAAAATAATTATTTTCTAAAATTTGAACATTTTTAAAATAAGTGAAAATTAAAACATAAAAAAGAAAAAGTGAAACAGAAAAACCTAAAACTAAAAAACTAAACGGAAGAAGAAAACATAAAAACAAAACAGGAAAAGAAACAAAAAAGAAATGGAAAACGGAAAATAAAAAGACGGAAAAAGAAAACAAAAAAGAAACCCGAAAAAACAAAACTGCAACAAATAAAAAGAAGAAGAATGATACATGAACACATACACGATCGTAGCTTAATGGTTCTGTACCACGCACAGGCACGTTGCGTCCTTAGTTCGAATCCCGCCGGTGCATTTTGCCATAATTATTTTAGCAGTGAGGAAAGCTAATGGGCCGGCCCACGCGAGGAAACTCTTCAGGCGCCCCTGAATTTAGGGGCGCTAACGGGCGGCATATAGGAACCGCGCGACCCATGCATCTAGTTAATAGGCCGATCGATTTGTATTGGGCCCAGGCCCAGACAAGGAGACGTCGATTTATTTGGGCTTTACGTCTCAGAGATCGATTCAGACCCGGCCGTGTCAATCATGGTGTATGTACGTACATATATATCCATCTGACGCGATCGATGAGTCATCGTCTTTCGGACTCAAGATGGCATCCGTGGGAGAGGATATCGCATGAGAGATCCTGCTGAAGCTGCCCACGAGGGACCTCGCCCGCTGCAGCTGCGTCTGCAAGCTATGGCGCGGCGTCGTCCGTGACCCCTCCTTCCGTATCCTCCTCGGCGACGCCGTCTCCTGTTCCAGCGAGACCTTGCTCGTGTCCGAATTCCACGGGCGGGCTATGGGCTCCGAGATGACCGTCCTCGACGCCACCTCGTGGAAGCCCATCCGCCGGTTCGCCGAACTGGCCGTCGGCTACAACCCTGCCAACGCGTGCAATGGCTTCCTCCTCCTCGCCTCCACCGCCCTAGACTTGCCGGTGTGCGTGTTCAACCCCGTTACAGGCGAGAAGCTGACACTACTAGAAAAAGGACCTCTAGTCACGGTTCCAGAGCCCCTTTAGTCGCGGCCGGGCAACCGCGACTAAGCAGGCGGGACTAAAGCCCCCCCCCCCCCCCCTTTAGTCGTTGCGGGTTCCGAACCGGGACTAGAGGTCCCTCCACGTGGGGACGTGGGGACGTGGTGTGTTGGGACCTTTAGTCCCGGTTGGTAGAACCAACCGGGAAGGGTTTTTGGGTTTTTTTTTCGATTTAATTGCAGGGTTTAGGGTTTATATATGCCGGGGTTTGGTTATAGGTTCCCGTGTCCCATGTCGTAACCGTGGTTTCACTAGTAACCCTTCCCGTAACGGTAACCGTTACGGTGACGGTGACCGTTACGGTAACGGTTACGGTGACGGTTACGGTAACAGTTACGGTAACGGTGACGGTTACCGTAACGTTTTCCACGTCGTAACCGTTCCCGTGTCGTATGAAGTCGATGCACATATTTATAACACATACAATTAAATTAAGTAATACTTTTAGATCGTAGTCAAGAGTTGATGCGCCAAGAGTTATCGTAGTACAAGAGTTGAAGCAAAACAACAAGTTATTTACACGCTTTCATGCTTTCAGCATCGTAGTACTCTCCTTTCTCCGATAAGGCCTCCGAAAGGTAAAATCCCGCCAATTCCTCTCCAATTGCTTTGAAGCGGTGCTCGAATGGTAGCTTGCAGCGCTTTTTTGCCAACTCTGCACTTTTCATATTCCATTTCTCGGTGACTAGTACATGTACATACTCGCAAACGAAGTATGCACATAACTCAGTTCCCTTTGGTTGCTCCAAGCAAGACTATACAAGAATAGATTTCGATCAATAATAATGAAGTATGCATGAGAATGTTGTGTGGACGTAGGTAGCAGTACTTACCTTGTTCAACTTCCAATCCAGCTTTTTGGGCCACCCACCTGCAGGATCTTCCTCGACAAACCTTGCCCAAACGCTGCCCGACAAAGAACATTCACAAATGATTTATTCGTTAATGACTTGACATCAAGATATGAATGACAGAGGCGGTAAGAAATGAATGTACCTTGCTAGGAAGTCGAAACAACTCCTGTATTTGTCAGGATGATACCTCAATGAGTCATGTGAATGAATAAGTCCTTTGCGATGTTCAATGACAAGAAGAATCCAGTGGTAGCTGCGCACAGTCATGCATAACTGATCAGTTAAACTTAACATCGGGTGAGCAAATTAGAATGTGTAGAAGACACTAAAACTTACCCGAAGTGGTAAGGCCAATATATAGTTCTTTTGTCGCGGTATCGCTTGAACACCCTTAGCAAATCATCCGGTGTGTTCTTGTTATACAAGGGATTTATTATGGTTGCTTCGTTATATTTATCCGGGTCAATGAACCCAATGTCATGTTGGTTTAGCTTTTTGAGCTCGAGCATCTTCAATCTGCATAATATAGCACACAAAAGATTAAAGTGAGAATAATTACAAACAATGAACGAGACTAGGTAAAGACTTAAATAAATCACTTACAGGCAATAGGAACTCATGATAGATTTGTCGAGTGCCCGCAGATTGTATAGCTGAAAAAGTTCGCGGCATGGCTAGCCACTTAGGAATGGCTGACCTGTAGCCACCTGTCCCCAAGTTATGGTGGTGAACCTTATTCGCGGCATTTGCCTTATTTATGTTCGATCGAGCCACAGCCGCATCCGATTTCTTATACGCCTTAAACTCTTCCCAGTGATCTCTTATCTTCACTAGTTTTTCTTCACTGAAATCTGGATCAACTGTTTTATATTTTGCCCATAATGTTTGCTTATATTTCCGAAATGCGTCGGCCATCTTGGAGAGAGTCCACTGCTTGAGTTTCAACTTCGTGGTGGGTTCAATATCATCCGGGAGGTTAAAATGCTCCAAGAGTGTGTCAAAGCACAAATCTTTCAAATGGTTGTGGACATAGCAGGGGTCATCCTCGGCAACGCCCGCCGGCTTATTCCATTCTGGTATGGAGATCGGGACCGAGTCCCTAACAATAACTCCAGCTTGACTTATATATTTTTTGCGGTTCTCTGGGGGTTCCACCGGATCGCCCTCTTCATCAATTTCATAGATCGGTAACTTTGCATCTTTGCTCGTCATTCTTTTCGTGCGGCCTCGAGGAGCTTGATTCTTAGCCTTTTTATTCGAGGTGGAGGCCTAAAGTAAGAAATATAATGCGTTACTAAGTGCAATACAAATCAGTTAATGCATTTTGTGATCAACAAAATATAGAATTCATATATATACCTCGAGGTGGAGGGTGTTCGAGGTGGAGGGTGTTATTTCTTCTTCATCTAAAAGACCCTCACCAGAGTCCATCAGAAATTGTGAGGCAAATTCCTCAAAATCAAGATCTACACCGGCACCGGCGCCTTCTCCACCGGCGCCTTCTCCACCGGCATCATCTTTATCGCGATGCTCAAAAATATTCTGCATTAATATGTCTTCATTCTCCTCGTCTCGCACATAGCCAGGCTCCATAGCTCAATGTTCCTACACTCAATAAAATTTGCATAAATTTGCATGTATAAATTTGCATTTATAAATTTGCATCTATAATTTGCTAACACATTGTTAAATTTGCTAACACATTCAAAATGATGGGCAGTGATAACTCAGTAGTAACCGTTGTTAGAGCCTCAGTAGTAAATTTTCAAAATTTTCAGAGGACAATTAAGTCACTGTTTCATGCTAACAACCTAAATTGCTAACAACCTAAATTGCTAACACTAAATTTGCTGAAAACCTAAATTTTAAATTTGCTAACAACCTAAATTGCTAACACTAAATTTGCTAACAACCTAAATTGCTAACAACCTAAATTGCTAACACTAAATTTGCTAACAACCTAAATTGGTAACACTAAATTGCTAACACTAGGTATAAACCAATTTGCTGCAATGTGATGTTCTATTTACAGTATAGTTGTGACGGTTGTAGAAGCCACTATTGCACAATTAAATCCTAGCATGGTTCTGGACATAAATCATGCAAGCAGTAGCAATGGAGCATAGTTTTGTACACATATTTTCCTATCAGATTGCTATCCACTGACTGCTGGGTCGAAATTTCTATCGATTTTTGTACCAATATATCAAAGAGGGATAGAACTGAGGAGGGGGGGTCGCGGGGCTACCTTGGAGAAGAAGTGGGCGGAGGAGGTCGAGCTGTGAGGCCGGAGGAGGCCGTCGAGCTGTGAGGCCGGAGGAGGTCGCTGCAGTCGGAGGCCGGGCGGCCGGAGAAGCTGCGAGGCAGCCGGAGGTGGGAGCGGCTGGTGCAGAGGACGACGTGTGGTGGCGGCGGCGGCGAGGCAGGGGAGGGGCGCGCGGCGTGGGGCGGAGGCTGGATACAGGGGAGATGGGCCACGGCGGGGTGGTGGAGCACCACCACGGGCTGCGACGGCGGGGCAGCACGGCGGGGAGGGGCAGCACGACGGGGCGGCGGAGCAGCACCACGGCGCGCGGGTCGTCGGCGGCGTCAGGGGAGCCCGGAGGCGGTTCAATTCGTCGATTTGGGGGGACTTTGCGAAATTTTTCGCAAAGCCCCCCACTAAACGGCGCGGAATCGAGCTCTAGTCGCGGTTGGTGGCTGCAACCGCGACTAAAGACCCTTTAGTCGCGGTTGCAGCCACCAACCGCGACTAGATGTCCCCCCAGTCGCGGTTGGTGGCTGCAACCGCGACTAGTTGGGCTTTTTCTATTTTTTTTGTTGTTTCTGTTTTCTTTTTCTGTTTTGAATGTTTTAAAGGTGTTACTGATTTGATTTAAAGGTGCCAAACTGGTTTTTGATCAGGGGTGTGTTTTTTTTCTATTTTTTTTGTTGTTTCCGTTTTATTTTGTTGTATTTGTTTTCTTTTATATACTTTGATTTAAGTTCTTTTTGAATTGTTTTTGTTTCTAGTTTCTTTTCCTGTTTTGTTTTAGACCTCGACAACAAAATGCCCCTTTCAGAGACTACCTAAATTAACCGACTACCTAAATTAACCATGCCCCTTTCAGAGATCCTTGCCGCTGCTTGGATCCGACCGAGGGGAGGGTTCCCGGAACCGAATGATTTGTGTTCGGTCGATGAAATGAAGGATTATATAGATATATAGAACAGAACACACGGCTCCCCTGCATACAGCCCAAGAAGGGTTCATGGCATTTATGTAAATCAATGTAATGTATTAAACCTTTATGTGATGTGTAGTAATGTATTAAACCTTTATGTGGTGAAAACCTGCATACAGCCCAAAGATGCCTCTCCGAGTGACGCTGGAATGTTTTGTGTTTGAGCGCCACTTCGATCCAAGCAGCGGCAAGACGTCTCTGATGATCTACAACCGTCCGGCAAAACATCTCTGATGATCTGCAACCGTTTGGAACGGTCGCAGGTCATCAGAGACGTCTTGCCGCTGGTTGCCCAAAGATGCCTCTCCGAATGACGCTGGAATGTTTTGTGTGTGAGTAACCTGTCTGAGGAGGGGGGCTATATATAGGGTACGTGTGCTTCTTTAGTCCCGGTTGGTAACACCAACCGGGTCATGTGGCTCACGAAGTGGTCGTGATGATACTGCTGATCCAACAGCTCACAATCCCTCAAAAGAAACACACCCCTGATCCAACGTCTCACAAGCGCTTGAAAGAAACACACGATCCGTGTGCTTCTTTAGTCCCGGTTGGTAACACCAACCGGGACTAAAGGCGGGTTTTGCGGTCACGACACGTGTCCTCCCCCAGCGCTGCCCTGGGCACGTGTCCTCCCCAGCGCTGCCCTGGAGGTCTTTATATATTGTCGCCGACGGGGTAAACCCTAATCCACCATTCCTAGCCACGAACGCATCGTCTCCACGAGATGGATCCGCCACGTCCGCCGCAGCGCCTTCTGGACGAGGTCGAGCGTGCTCGGCAGAGCGCGCTTGGGCGCAACCGCGGGAGCCTATCCCGCCGTATGCCCACGAGCCCGGCGTGGAGAGGAATGCCCAGCTACCGGCCTCCTGCTCCACCAGGTGCCGCCGCACCTCCACCTGGCGCCGCTGCACCTCCACCAGGCGCCACCACTCCTCCCGCGGAGGAGGAGGAGGACGACGACTTCGACTGGAGCGACGACGGGGAAGAGGGTTGTGGGTTGCAGATACAGGAGGCCATGGAAGCCTCATTCCAGTCTGTCCGCGACTACCCTGTCCAGCGAGCCAAGACTTCCTACCAGCTCAAGGCGAAGGAGGCTTCCGAGCTGGATTGGGCGCTGAAAGACTCATCCTCCATGGATCTTGCCCTCCGCCGCAAACGTGCGCGAGAACCGGGCGGCCGCCCACGGGGCTGGCTCCTCCCGCCGTTCCCCCTAATCCTACGGCCTTCGAGCCAGCAAGTCCGTTTATGTAGAATAATGTTGGTGATGTTGGATCAGGGGTGTGTTTCTTTCAAGCGCTTGTGAGACGTTGGATCATGTGTAATAATGTATTAAACCTTTTATGTAATGCATTCTATGGAACGTATTAAACCTTGATGTGGCTCACGAAGTGGTCGTGATACTACTGATCCAACAGCTCACAATCTCTCCAACTACCTAAATTAACCATGCCCCTTTCAGAGATCCTTGCCGCTGCTTGGATCCGACCGAGGGGAGGGTTCCCGGAACCGAATGATTTGTGTTCGGTCGATGAACTGAAGGATTATATAGATATATAGAACAGAACACACGGTTTCCCCTGCATACAGCCCAACGGTGGCTCGTGAGTGCCTGCATATCAAATCGACCTTCGATCCACAGCGGCAAGACGTCTCTGATGATCTACGACCGTCCCAAAAAGTGTTGGGAATGTCGCAGATCATCAGAGCGCCTTGCCGCTGCTTGGATCGGACCGAGGGGCATGGCTACCACTTCCACCACCACCACCACTCCCACCTCCTCGGCAATTCATCATTGCGTCACCCTAATCCAGTGGCTGGATTCAACCTACCTGAGGGCTTGTGTTTCCAACAGCGTCGTTGTGTTGTCCTTGTTCACCGTCCTACAGGAGGTGGCTCCAATGGCTGGCCGGTGAACAAGGACGAACACAATAATGCCAGGGAACATGCCAGCAGGTAGGCTAAATCCAGCCATTGGATTCGGTGGCGAAGGTAGACGCTCGTTGTGTGCCGTTCGCTGCAGGGACGCCGCTATTTATAATGCCGTGTGATTCTTTAGTCCCGGTTGGTGTTACCAACCGGGACTAGTTCTAAAAATCCAACGGCTCACAAGCCCTCAAAAGAAACACACCCCTGATCCAACGGCTCACAAGCGTTTGAAAGAAACACACGATCCGTGTGCTTCTTCAGTCCCGGTTGGTGTTACCAACCGGGACTAAAGGCGGGCTTTGCGGTCACGACTCGTGTCCTCCCGCCACCGTTTCCCGCCAACGTTTCCCGCTATCGTTCCCGCCACCGTTTCCCGCCAAATGCCGGCACCGGTAGTTCTATAAAACCCAGTCGAAGGTAGGCATGGTACTCACTTGAGCGCAAGCATGGTGTGTATTGGTCCTTGCGAGAAGTGTGTGTCCGGGTTTCACATTTCCGCATCCGAGCATCTCGCCAGGCTTTCGAGCAATTTGAAGGTAGATGGTAGGGTAGTTCCAATTGAAGAAATTTTGCACACTGAGAGTCATCTCGCTTTGCTCGGGGCGAAGCTATGCCGCGATGGGTTTCCGTATAGGACCCCGCTCCAAATTCGTGCAGAAATGCTCAGGCTTGCAGATAAGTTTGACAGGAAAGTTACGAATAGTCCGTTCTACCGAACTGAAGCTGACCGTGTTTCGTACGGTCGTTCCTGTCTCTGGGTAGTTGACAGCGATGATGACGACGATTTCATGCCGTCGTCAAAGGAAAGGAGGGTTGAAGCACTGAGCAAGAAGGCTGAAGCTTCGTCCAAGGGGAAAGGCAAGGAGGCAAAATCTTCGTCCAAGGGCAAAGGAGGCTGAACCTTCGTCCAAGGGCAAAGGCAAGGAGGCAGAGTCTTTGTTTTACTTGTGTTGTATCGTAATTTCAAGTTGTACCTTAATTTGTTCTATCCAGTATTTAGAACTAGTGAAGTTGTAACGTAGATCTCTAGTTCTATGTTAAATCGTCTCCGCATAAGACGGTTGATCGCACATCGGAGTTGTATCTTGGTTCACACAACTTACGAACACACTCTTAACTAATACCAATAAACAGTCCACAATAAAAGTAAAGAAGAAAAACAAATAGAAAAAAGGACCACGGCACAGAAATGTCGCACGGTTACATAAAAGGTTTAATACATATTAATTATTACACATCACCAACAACATCCCTACCTAGCTAGTGTTCACTTGTTCTTCGTGTGTGTCCCTTTCTTCTTATTGCACCGTAGCCATGGACAAACTTCTTCATTTAACGTGATGGTTGGGTCAATTTTCACTTTGAAGGGCGGAATTTCATGAAACTTATTGTAATCTTCTGACATGTCTGTGTGGTCCTCCACTCCCACGATGTTTCTTTTACCTGAAAGAACTATGTGGCGCTTTGGCTCATCGTATGATGTATTCGCTTGCTTATCTTTTCTTTTTTTTGGTAGGGTAGACATGTCCTTCACATAGAAAACCTGAGCCACTTCACTGGCTAAAATGAATGGTTCGTTCTCGTAATGAAGATTCTTGAAATCCACTGTAGTCATTCCGTACCGTGTGTCTACGGCTACACCGCCATCTAGGTTGAACCATTTGCACTTGAACAAAGGAATCTTAAATGAAGGTCCATAGTCCAGTTCCCATATCTCCTCTATGTAACCATAATATGTTACCTTTTCCCCACTGCAGCCATCTATTGCATCAAAGCGAACACCACTGTTTTGGTTGGTGCTCTTTTTATCTTGGTCGGCCGTGTAAAATGTATTTCCATTTATCTCGTACCCTTGAAAAGTCAATATAGTCGAAGATGGTGACTTGGCCAAATAGTATAGCTGTAGTTCATTTGTGGTGACATTCATCAGAAGTTTCTGTAACCAACCGCCAAAAGTCTTGAAGTGTACTCCATCAATCTCATCTTCTGGGTATTGGGAGCGTAAATAATTCTTGTGTTGCTCGATATACGGAGCCACCAAGATGGAATTATGCAGAACTGTGTAGTGTGCTCGAGTGAAAGAATCCACGTCTTCACATATGATTGCTTTCTTTCCTAGCGTGCCTTTTCCACGCAGTCTCCCCTCATGACGCGATTGAGGAACACCAATCGGCTTAAGATCAGGAATAAAGTCAACACAAAACTCAATGACCTCCTCAGTTCCATAACCCTTGGAGATGCTTCCTTCTGGCCTAGCACGGTTATGAACGTATTTCTTTAAGACTCCCATAAACCTCTCAAAGGGGAACATGTTGTGTAGAAATACAGGACCGAGAACACGTATCTCTTCCACCAGGTGAACTAGAAGGTGCGTCATAATATTGAAGAAGGTTGGTGGGAACACCAACTCGAAGCTGACAAGACATTGGACCACATCATTCTCTATATCTTTTAGAGTAAGTGGATTGATAACCTTCTGAGAAATTGCATTCAGGAATGCACATAGCTTCACAATGGGTACTCGAACATTTTCTGGTAGAAGTCCCCTCAATGCAACCGGAAGTAATTGTGTCATAATCACGTGACAGTCATGAGACTTCAGGTTCTGGAATTTTTGCTCTGCCATGTTTATTATTCCCTTTATATTCGACGAGAAGCCAGATGGAACCTTCATACTGCGAAGACATTCAAAAAATATTTTCTTCTCTTCTTTCGTAAGAGCGTAGCTCGCAGGACCTTGATGATTATCAGAATGATCGTCGTCTCGTGAATGCATACGTCGATGGGCCTGTCTTGCTTCCGGTGTATCTTTTGACTTTCCATACACGCCCAACAAGTTAAGCAGGTTCAAGCAAAGATTTTTTGTCACGTGCATCACGTCGATTGCAGAGTGAACCTCTAGCATTATCCAATAGGGCAGCTCCCAAAATATAGATTTCTTCTTCCACATGGGAACGTGGTTCTGAGCGTCATTCGGAACAGATAGTGCTCCAGCACCCTTCCCAAATATTACTTTTAAATCCTTGACCATATCATGTATAACAGAACTAGAAGGTCGAGTAGGCTTCCGCCGAATATCTTCCTCACCTTTGTAATGTTGGCCTTCCTTTCTTACTGGATGCCTCGGTACAAGCCATCGACGATGGCCCAGGTACACAATCTTGTTACCTATATGTTTACCTTGAGTCTCACCTAAACAATGCGTACATGCATTGTATCCCTTGTTTGACTGTCCTGAAATGTTACTAAGAGCAGGCCAATCATTGATGGTTACAAACAAGAGCGCTCGTAGGTCAAATTCCGTTTGTCCGTGCTCATCCCACACACGCACACCTTCATCAGTCCACAACTGTAAAAGTTCTTCCACCAATGGCCTCAGATACACGTCAATGTCGTTGCCAGGTTGCTTCGGGCCTTGGATGAGCACTGGCATCATAATGAACTTCCGCTTCATGCACAACCAGGGAGGAAGGTTATATATACATAGAGTCACAGGCCAAGTGCTATGACTGGAGCTCTGCTCTCCAAATGGATTAAATCCATCTGTACTTAGACCAAATCTTAAGTTCCTAGCGTCATCCGAAAATTTCGGGAACTCTCTGTCGATTTTTCTCCACTGGGACCCATCAGCGGGGTGTCTCATCATCAGGTCTTTTTTACGTTCTTCTTTGTGCCAGCGCAACAACTTGGCATGCTCTTTGTTTTGGAACAAACGTTTCAGACGTGGTATTATAGGAGCATACCACATCACCTTGGCAGGAATCCTCTTCCTTGGACAACCTTGCTCGCCCTCAACTTCACCTGGGTCATCTCGCCCAATCTTAAACCGCAATGCACCGCATACAGGACAAGCATTTAAATTTTCGTGCTTGCCGCGGTAGAGGATGCAGTCATTAATGCATGCATGTATCTTCTGCACCTCTAATCCTAGAGGGCAGACAACCTTCTTTGCTTCGTACGTACTAGAGGGCAATTCGTTTTCATTTGGAAGCATCTTCTTAATTATTTTCAGCAAACTTTCAAAGTGCTTGTCGGTAGTACCACTCTCTGCCTTCCATTGTAGCATTTCCAGTATGGTACCGAGCTTTTTCTGGCCATCTGTACAAGTTGGGTACAACAATTTGGTGTGATCGGCTAACATGCGCTCCAACTTCAACCTCTCGTTTTCACTTCCACAGTCCATTTGTGCATCATGAATGGCCTGACGAAGATCATCGTCAGGCTCATCTTTTTTTTCATCCTCTTCAACTTCGTCTTCCCCCATTGAAGTACCACCGTGTTCATCGAACATAGGATAGTTGTCATTATCCTCTTCTTCTTCATTCTCTTCCATTATAACCCCTGTTTCTCCGTGCTTGGTCCAACAATAATAACCACGCATGAAACCATTTTGCAACAGGTGTTGGTGAAGCTTGGCTGAGGAAGGGTAATCCTTCTTATTCTCACAGAGACTGCATGGACAACACATAAAACCATTTTTTCGCTTGCTTATCTCGGCCACAGTGAGAAATTCATGCATGCCCTTAAGGAAATCGTCAGAAACTCGGGAACCGTACATCCATTGACGTCTCATCTGCATTATGCATGCCAGTAATGAATAGATAAGTGACCATAATAATTCTTACAAGTTCTTCAAGCAAAGTAGAGTGGCGACAAATGTAATACATTGTAGCATTAAATATTCATTAATTTAAACTAACATAGAACTATCTAAAGAATTTAAATCCAACAACAAATGCGAACATAATCGCAACTAAGGTCATTATTGAACCAACAGCATAATGATACCAAGCCTCTTGACTAATGGCATAACTTCTAATTTTTTTAAGCTTCAAGCGCATCGCATCCAACTTGATCTCGTAAGCATCAACGACGTCGGCAAGCTTCGAGCGCATCCCATCCAACTTGATCTCGTAAGTATCGACGACGTCGGCAAGCTTGAACTGGTGTTCATCGATGATGTTGGCAAGCTTGACCTCCAATTTCCTCTTCTCTTCTTGGCGGAGATCTTCACTTATTTTTAATTTAGCTTTCAAATCATCGTTCTCTTTCACAAAAAATTCAACAATAGGGTCCATTGGAATTTCCGGTTCAACTACCTCCTAGACAAATATATATTTATGTCAAAGTTGGTCGGCATGATTGTCATAAACACGAAACGAAACAAATATATAGTTATTAACAGTCATACCACATCCGAATAATAGAACGGACGAGAGCCGGTGGGGGTATTTGTGAAAACCATGGCACTATATATATATAAAACAATTATACAACTTATACAAAAAAACAAATAATTATGGAACAAAATCATACAACAAAGATTTTTTTTAAATAAAAAAGAAGGCTCACCTAGGTGGTGTCGGTGACAAGACGGCGCGGTCTATCGACGACGGTGAGGACGTGAATGTTGTGACACTGAAATACAAAAACATAATTTAGTTTAAGCTCAAACTGAATAAACAAAATTGAGCTAAATAAGCAAAATGAGCTAACTTAGGCATTTCATCAAACACCTACCTAGCACTAGAAATATAAAATGAGCTAAATAAGCTAAACAACTAAAGAAACGGGCGCCGGAAGAGAGAGTTTGCAGTTGCTAACCCTTGGATAGATGCACCGCCGTCAATCTTAACAAATGGGGCAAAAAATCGTGGAAGAAATCGAGCTCGGTGGAGAGAAAATGGAGATGAAACTCGAGCTCAAAATGGCCATGGCTGGCTCGGGGTGGAAGATATAGTTGAAGGACCTGCAGTCCCGGTTCCAGCCACGAACCGCGACTAAAGGGTCACCTTTAGTCGCGGTTCCAGCCACGAACCGCGACTAAAGGTCCTCGCGCGGGCCCCGCGCGGCCCCCGGCCGCTAAAGCCGCAGGCGGAGGACCTTTAGTCGCGGTTCGTGGCTGGAACCGCGACTAAAGGTCCCGCACCAACCGGACACCTGTCCTAGCCGTTGGAGATGTCGGAGCCGGAGCCCTCTAGTCGCGGTTCGGAAAGGAACCGTGACTAAAGGTCCGGCTCTATTGCCTCTTTTCTACTAGTGTGAATATCCCAGCGCCACCGGAGAACAAGCACGTCAAACGTTGCACGTACGCCATGGGATTCAGCAACGAGCCCACCCGGCTGTACAAGCTGTTCCGCCTCTCCTTCCCAGGAACAGCATGGCCAACGACACTTGAGTGCTACCTGGACGTGTACACGTTGGGGGGCGCCGGCGGCGATGGCGTGTGGCGCCGGCACCCAAACCTGTTCCGTGCGAAATACAACCTCCGCCCACCGCCGCCGGTGCTCCTCGACGGCAAGCTGTACGTGGTGATAGAAGGACGGGAAAATTCCCTGGCGCACTATGAGATGCTAGTGATCGACGTGGCGAGTGAGAAGCACCGCACGTACGACCTCCCGGAGTGGTTCAAGGGGTTGGTCGCGGTGCACGCCTTCGAGCGTCGCCATACGCATCATCGGCCGACGGCGGGTCAATTTCTGGGTCTTGCAGAAGCTGAAGGTACCGCGACTCAACTGGCGGATGCCTGACTGGGAACGGCGCTACTCCTTCTACCTGGACGCCGACGGCGAGTACGGCGACAAGCCGTTCTGCGCCTGGTTCGACCGCAATGACGGGATGCTGTGCTACAGGTTCGGAGATCGTCTCTACAAGTACGATACCACGAAGAAGAAGACGCAGATCAAGCACCGGATCCAGCTGCCGCCGACTCCATTTGCACCACCGGACGTCCAACGGTGGAACGTCTATGGGGGTTTCCGTCCTAGCCTACTCTCGCCTCATGTTGCCTTCGCCTCCGAGTCGTTAGTACTACAAGAGCACCGTGAGAAACAAGAACAGTACGAGCACACGTTGGGACATGCCTACGACCCCAACAAAAGTCATCCAAGAAACGATGCTGTACGTCGCGCCCAACCGATTGCAGTAATAACTATCATCGTGCCAAGAGGATCCGCCAGCCAACCCGATAATTACTTAATCAACCATCTGAGTCAGCTAGTACTATATTAATCTAGCATTTCTGCCAGTTAACTAGACATTTGATTTTATTTTGTTTCGTACAGCGCCACCTCCCAACCCTAGCCGCCACCTCTCCTCTCCTCCGGCGGCCACCTCTCCTCTCCTCCCGGCGGCCACCCGCCTCCGCGCGGCGGTGCTGCGCCGCGCCGGGCGTCCCCTTCCTCCCGGCCGTGACCCTCCACGCGTGTCTCCCTCTTCCGCCGCCGCCGCCGCGCGAATCCTGGCGAATCCGGGTGGCGTTGGTGGTGGCGGCGGCTCTCCTCAGCGGTGGGTCTCCTCAGCGTGGCAGCGCCCACAACGACGGGATTTACAGCAAGGCGATGGTGGAGCATCGGCGGTCAGGGTGGCCGGGCCATCACGGCTTGGTTGACCTGAGCTCCACCCGCAGCCTGAGGAGTCCGGCTCGGCATGGTGGTAGGTGGCCTCCTCCTTCGCTGGAGGAGATCGACCAGATGTTCGAGGTGGCGGGTTGGGGAGGCGTGGATTCCGGTGAAAACCGAGCCATGACTACGGTCACGGCGGGTGGTGGCGGCATTCATGTCGTTACCTTGTCGAAGGCATCGCCTTCGCTGATCCCGCCATCCCACCCGCGAGACTCCGAGGGAATCCTCGCGGCGTCGGGGCTTGCGAGGTTGAAGAATAATGGTGGTGGTCTTAGGGTTCTTCTCGCGCGAAGATGATGATCTACCAGATGCCTATCCCCATCGATCTGGCTGGACAGTCGTGTTTCGGAAAGCTCCGCCGACGAACTCCATTGGGCGTCTCATGCCTGGAGATTGCTGGAACGGATGGTATTCGATCGAGCGCACCCATGTTTTTCTCTGACCGTTTGGTTTCAGAGGGAGCGCTTCGAAGCTCTGCTGGCTGTTAATATCATGGAGCACGCTTTCTCGTTCCATGATGCTGGCGGAGAATGACATGGAAGGCGAGATCTGAGGACTGGCAATGGTGGTTTGATTCCTTGTGCTGATGAGGAATTGGCTTCGTGTTTCATGACCTGGAGCAGCGGCATGTAAGTGGGGGCGACAACATTCGTGAAGTCCAAAGTCCTACGTTTCTGGGTGAAAATCCAAGGTCTGGCCTTAATTGGTTGTGCCTGACAGTGGTCTTGCTGAAGACATTGTTTTGAGAGCGAGGATTATCTTCAGGGTGAAAACCCAAGGTCTGGCCTTAATTGGTTGTGCCTGGCACTGTTCTTCTTGAAGGCGTTGCTTTTGAAGAATTGGACATCAGGTGTTGTTTTGGTGGTGGTTGTGCGGCTGCTGCAAGGAATGTAACTCTTTAGCGGGACTTTTCTTTTTACTTCTTCTTCTTATTGTCTTTTGGCTGTGTGCATCCGTAATGGCTTCGGTTATTGCGTTGTTGCAGAGGCTGGGTGCATGTTGTATCTTCTCGATATCAATAAACACTCTTTATCTAAAAAAACTAGACATTTGTACCTAAATTCAACATTGTGTTCTTGTCAGAATGATGCGAAGCAAGAAAATAGAGATTGTATATGAAGTCGTGGGTTACGTTCCCTTAACTAATTGTGGTTGAGCGCCATGACATGTACACACCCTATCGCCTATCTAGACCATCCATGGCGATCCGTGCGCGAACTTTCTATTTTTTGTTTCTTCCCAAAAGAGAAATATATAAAAATTGAAACTTTTCAGCTCAACAACATATTGGAACTCGATGTATGAAAAATAATTTTGGATTTTTTGCGGACTATAGAAACTTAAAATAATTATAAGTTAATCGTAAATATCCTCATTATAAATATTTACGGTGCACCAGAAGTCCGATGTTATTGTCGACTTGCAAAGTTCCAAGTTTTTAATTTTTCCATTTCGGAAAAACAAGAGAAAATTTGGGCATGCATCTCAACGCAAAAATGAATGGGTTAGATAGGAGTGTGTAGTCCCTAGGAGTGTGTACCTCGGAAAGTGTTTTTAGAACCCGAACTCCATGGAGCTCGGTTTAAAAAAAATTAAAAGCCGCACATTTTGGTTTCCAAAAATCGAGAAAAAAATACCAGGTGTAGATATCACCTAGATCTACAAGCGTGCCAAATTTCAAGTCCAAATTCGTTTTATTCTAGGCTAGATCTAAAAGACAAATTTCTGGATCTAAATACTCGGATTCAAAATTTTAAAATCTGTCAGAATTTGTCTTTTTGCACAGCCCAAAATCCAACGAATTGGAAGTTAAAAAAATTCACACGTGTGTGTCTCGAGACTACCTACACTATGATTTTTTGCGCGATTTTTGGAAACTCAACAATGTGAATTTCCATTTTTTCAAAAAAAAACCGAGCTCTGTGGAGCTCGGGAGCCAAATCACCGTTCTCGTGTGTACCTATCATGGTGGGAAAATAATTCTATTAGACCTGGTCTACAAATTCACCCCCGTGGACCAATTCTAGCAATTGACACGTGACATGCATGGCAGTTCAGATCTAAAAATAGACAACCAAATTTTCGATCATGGAGTGTGTACGTTTTCTCTCTCCTAGACACTGTCAATTGCTAGAATTGGTCCACGGGGGTGAATTTGTAGACCAGGTCCCATAAAATTATTTTCCTGCATGGTGTTCAGAAGGGAGCGACATTTTGGCTCGCGGGAGCAGATGCTCCGATGACGACCAGTAAAACCGTGAAAAGGATTTAAAGTTTGAAACTATTAGTTTTTTGGCATTATACTTTTTTACGGTTGCCAAGCTTCATAAATTTTACAATGAAAAAACTCAATGCTTTGCAAATCAAAATTTAAAACACCAAACTTATTTTCTCACATGTCATATAACATATTTTTTCCATGAAGATTTACTGTACATATAGGACATGAACATCTACTTGTGTAGATTTATTTTCATTTCACATGTATATGTGTACGTACATATAGGACACAAACATGTATGCCCGTACATATATGACACAAATTTGATGTTTTCAAACGTTATTTGCTTTCTCTTGTATTTTCGAGTAGTTTCTTTGATGCGACATCTAGCCTTCTCTCATTCTATCGGAGAAGTGAAAATTGACTCTCTTTTTTACACGCACAAGTAAAAGGAGTACCGAATTGGATCCAGGTTCAGTGTCAGAAATCACGAGGAGTTGATTGATCGTCGACTGGATTCAGGAGTCGAAGAAGTAATTCGTTGCGAAGGAGATTTTGAGTGAGATTTTCCTCATGTGTGCCAGAAAAGGATAGGAGCAGTGGGCCAGAAAAGAAACGGGGCAGCCAGCGCAGGACCCAGTCTGAGTGTCCGACATAGGTGAACATAGGTGGAACTATTCGATATTACCTCATGTGTGTGCAGCCATTGGAAGGCAGCAGCAGTAGCAGTCCTGATCACCAAGGAATTACTACTGCCCCTCCAATCCAAATTATAACATGTTCTAGATTTTTTGGAATCACATGTTTCATATTAACTCATTTGAGTTCGTATGTAGTTCAAATTGAAATATCTACTACTCAAATTGAACAGATAATCGAACTAGTCTACTACTAAGGCAGGCGTCATACAAAGCATAGGTGTAGTCGCGCGGCATTCCACAACAGGTTCACACGACAGAAATATTTATTGCCAGACATAAAACCTCAGAACCGAGCTTTTGAAGCTCCCTCAGTGCGCAGCCATAGGGTCATCAGACCGCAGTCAGAATGGTTTCGCATAAAGTGTGAAGAAAATCACGAGCTGAGTACATGCTAACTTCGAGGTGATACTATGACAAGTGGCGATATTAGACATGAAACAGCTAGTTCAGTAACCCTCCAAAACTCCCACCAAGATTGGATTACCAATCACGCCGACAGTGTTTACTTGTCTCCCTGGTGAAAGAAAAGAAGAGGGCATCAGTGTAAAAGCAATATACCAGTTCACAGGTAATATGGCTTGCTACTCACGTCCTACAAACGCAGAGTTCATGCATTAACCATCGGACTTCTACACAGACCCAAGGACAGCAGTACACCCTTATCCAAAACATCATGAACAGTGATGCTTAAAGGAGTGGCCTCACTCAATGAGAACCAACCTTTCCCATACCTACGTGCAGATTAAAATAATGTAACCCCATACCAGAGAGAACATGGCATGGGAGCATCACAATAAGTTTTGTGATGAATTTACTAATCTAGAAGATAAATCGGTATTGAAATTCAAGCACTGACTCAGCTACAGCTAACGGCCCTAAGTATGCATGCAAGTTGATAAATTACTCTGGACCACACCATATTTGAAGTTCATGTTTGAAACTTTGAATCGGTGTTGAGATCTACACATTTTGCAATTGCCAGCAAGTTGGATGGTTAGGAAACAGGTTCATAAATGACTTAATAAGTTAATATACACAAACTAATTTCTTCGTCATATAAACTATATTATTCCTGCAAGATTTTCAACATATAAAGTTGTATTATCTTTAATGTTTAGTCACAAGGTGATGATGTATGTAGTTGACAGACTATCCAGACTTCAAATTGTGTATCTGAAACATAAAGACCTGGTAACCATAGCACCTACTACCATGATGAAGACTTGACATTGAGAAGAACTAAAATGAATACCATATTAAAAATTGGTATCAGACTGTTATGAACATACTGATGATAAATTTTAAACAACCAGCAAAAAGCTAGCGGTAGGATCAAGGGCAAGTTTAAAAGTAGTTACTTCAGGATGAGCAGAGGGAACCGTTGAAACTTTGGCGACCACTTTGGAGAACCATTGAATATGTATGAGCATTCAGTATACGCAGCCCCTATACCCACACCAGCTCCAAGTGCAACTGATGCCCAGCGGGTTGTTGGGCTACCTGTATAAAAAGTAACACCAAGTCAAACATGTATCATGGTTTGTAAGGTGCTCAAGCGTCTTAAGGCGGAGGAGGGGTGCTCTGACACGCAGCTATTAAGCGGACGCTTAGGCGCCTAAAGATTTTGTGACATGCTTACGCCTGTAGATTTTGTGACAGTTACTTAATGATGACTAAATCTTACTTCTTTTCGAACCCTTTTCTTTTGGCATACGCAATTTCTGGATTTCGTAAGTACATAAGATTAAAAAAATTGAGAACATTCACAGAATTGTATAATTCGTCGTTATGCACTCAAAGTCAAAATTAAGGATGATCATGTCAGAAAATAGACATAGGCATACAGCTAAACAACTTCAGACGCAAAGGCAGTAAAAGGACTCGTTATGGATATAAGTAAACGGACTCCACATCATTCAATGGAATAAGATACAGGGAAACAGTAAAAAAGAATAGCTTATAATAATTATTATAGACATCAACAGCCAAGCCCTTCATGTCCGAGAATGAAAATGACTCAGGACCCCGCACATTGCACGTACATGCTACAATTGGCTTGCATCGTTGTTAAGAGAAAACTGGAGATAGAGAGTTTAATGATGAGCAGAGTAAGCAGAAACAACATTTCACAGTTCACAGCAGGAGGTCCATCAGTTCACTAAACACATTATATAGATCTCACATGCCCGCACACTAACAACGTGTAATGTAAAAGCTATGGTCTGCGTGATATAATGATCTAGGGCGGACTGTGATTGAACACTAATAGGAAACAGCGGATTTTTTCGGACCGGCTGCTTAGTATTTAAGTCCTTCACATCCCACGATCTGAGTCATGCATAATTCGTTGTTATGCAAACTCAAAATTAAGGATGATCATGTTACAAAATAGATAAAGGCATACAGCTAAACAACTTCAGATGCAAAGGCAGTACACAGTAACATGTATCTGTTCAAACATCAAAAAACTTAAGGAAATCAAACTCATTATGGATGTAAATAAAAGGACTCCGCATCATCCAACGGAATAAGATACAGGGAAACAGTCGAACATATTAGCTCATAATAATTATCATAGACATCAACAGCCATGCCCTTCATGTCCGCATGTCCGAGAATGAAAATGACTCGGGACACCGCATACTGACGTGCATGGTACAATTGGCTTGCATCGTTGTTAAGAGAAAACTGGAGGTAGATAGTTTAATGATGAGCAGAGTAAGCAGAAACAACATTTCACAGTTCACATTAGGAATGACCAATAAAACTCATATCACAGCCCTATCAATCCATGCGAACGACATGGAATGAAGACAATCAAGAACCCTCAGGAATGAGGAGGTCCATCATTCCACTAAACACATTATATAGATCTCACATGTCCGCACACTAACAATGTATAATATAAAAGCTACGGTCGATCCAGGGCGGAATGTGACTGAACACTAATAGGAAACAGTGGATTTTGAAGACAGGCTGCTTAGTATTTAAGTCCTTCACATCCCACGATCTGAGTCATGCATGCCCTGCTAAGGCAGCACTGTTCACTCTCCAAATAAGCAGCCACAGAAAAACGATGAAGAGACTCATCTCGATTATCATAGACCACAAGAAAGCCCTACTCAAACCGATGGTTTACACACAAGTTCTGCTACCTGCCAATCAAAGCCAGCACATAATAAACTAAATAGCAATTCAACCACGGCCAGCACTATTCCTCCACCCATCAACAAGGAAATAAGGATTTGCCCTCTTACAGACAGATACGCAGCTCATTAAGCAATTCAACTATCCACAGCGCACGAGGCAGTTTAGTTATAGAAAACTCAAGTTCAGCTAATTTTTGCACACCCAATCGCACCCGAAAGATGAATCTACAGAAGAACCAATTCATGAATACCGTGCATCAATCCCCAAAAGTAACTTCGAGGAGCGCAATCTACCCTAGCTAGTTACCCATCAGATCAGGCCGACCGAAATAGAGCGAGAGCACCAACACCAAACCGCAGATCAACATACTAAACAAAGCAGCCAATTCATAGACACCGTGCATCGATCCCGCCCAGATGATGATAATTTAAGGAGTATAGTGCAATCCACCCTTAGCTGGTCCCGCACCGGATTACGCCAACCGAAATGGAGCAGGAGCACCCGCACTAACCCTAGATCAACGCGTACGGCGAAAGGGGAACGCGAGAAAAAGCAGGCGGCGAACAGATCTCATCTCGCGATAGGGGAGGTGGAGGAAGGACGTACGGAAGAGGATGAGGCCCCCGAAGGCGCCGGCGAGGGAGGCGTAGGCGACGCGGCGGATGGAGAGGTCGAGGCAGGCGTCCCACTTGGCGTCTAGGTCGTACCGCGGCGGGATCCCGGACCTGGCGGGCGGGGAGGACGGCTTCTGCGCCGGGGCAGGGATCGCGACCGGCTCTGGCGCGGGCGCGGCGGCGGCGGCCTTCTCGGGCGACTCCGCCATCGGGGGAGGGGGGTGGAGAGGAGCGGGCGAGGGTTTCGCGACACGAGGAGGAGGAGGAGAATGGGGGAGAGAAATGCGGAGGAGGAAGAGCCGGAGGTCTCTTTGCGGTTTGATGCGACGATGCGGTGCCGGTCGGGTCGGGTTCCGGTGCGGCGCGGCGCCGAGCCGGTCAAAAAAAAATACAAATTGGTACGATTTTTTTTTTTTTTGAAACGGGAAATTGGTACGAAATTCAAATCCGCATGTTTGAGCTTAGAAGATCGGTTTTGTTTTTCGCATGATTTTTACGTAAACCTTGCACGACGGTGAGTGTGTGAACGTCTGTTCGAGCATCTACACGTCGGTTCGGAAACTTGACATCGAGGATCAACTAAAAAATAATGTTTGATTGTTGGATCCGACGAGGAACAACAACCATGTCATGTCAACTTTTGTACCATGGCAACTATAACCCTCATTCAAACTAGAGGGACCAAGGCTATTCTCCCACGGAATATAGGGTGCGTTTGGTTGGGTGGCTAGCCACCAGGTGGTTAGTGGTAGCCACTTTTTAAGTGGTTAGCCCCTGTTTGGTTTGTGGTGTTGGGTGTGTGGGGGTAACCACATTGTAGGTATATTCTCTTCAAAAGATGGTTGAGCTCAACCACCAGAAATGTGGTGGTTGAGGCCAACCACCCACGACGGCCTCGCTAAAATCACCCGCGGAAGAGTTTTTCGATCGCTCACCTTCCCTCCGAAACAGAGAAAAACCGCGACGACGAACCCTTTTTCATAGCCACTGAACCAAACACACCCATAAAGTCGTCATGTTTGTGGCATGATCCGTGCAAATTTCATCTTTCAAGAGTTTGTACAAGAGGGAGCTCGCACGTTTAGCAAAGTTTACTAAGAAGTTTGTTGTACACCGCAGTGACAAGCAATCACGAAGCCATACATACAAGTAAGCCACACCTCTTCAAAAACAAAAGAGGCAACGTCATTGCATTGCAGCTAGAAGATTTTCATTTGGAATTTCGAACTAAATAAAAGTGCCGAAGCAGAAAATCTATGAAGAAATAAAATAAGTCGCGAATTTGTACTGAAGTGTAGGAAAAAAGATTGACCGAATAAACACGTCGACAGCAGGTTTGGAATTACGAACTAAATAAAAGTGCCGAAATAGAAAATCTATGAAGAAATAAAAATAAGTCGCGATTTTGTACTGATGTGTAGGAAAAAAAAGATTGATCGAATTAAAACGTCGACAGCAGGATTCGAACCTGCGCAGGCAAAGCCCAACAGATTTCGAGTCTGTCTCCTTAACCACTCGGACATATCGACTTAGGTGTCAAATGCAGGAACAAATTTTATATATACCAAACGTACATCTGATCTAGGTGACCCCAACTTGCCAGGTCAAATGCTCCAGAACAGCAGTTTTTTCATATAAATAGGGCAAAGTACCAGGAGATTCTGCCTATTTGCACACATTCCTTGCTGCCTAAATTTGAGGGGTGACTTTATTTTTGCAATGATACACTGAATCTCGTGTACATATTCATAAACTGAATCTCATGTACACATTCTTACACTGAATATTGTGTACAGATTCTTACACTGTCCACCACAAGTCACTAGTTACAGGGGCTGAATCTGCGATATCTTCGTACCAAAAGCAAGGTACTGGGATTTACATAACACAAAAGGAAGCACTTGGTGAGTTCACTTCGTAGCAAAGTTTACACCTAACGAGGAAATTCGGACCAGGATACCATCTCCCGCTCCATTGTATAACACCTAGACAGAGCCTGAGACTCCACAAAAGTAGATTTGGAATTTGTTGGAGGTAACAGCGGCTTGCTCTTGCCGTCCCTCTGCGACTCCTCATTGCAGGTTCTAGGAGGTCTCCTAGCTCTCAGCAGCTGCAACCTTAGCTCCACTTCTTTCATCTTAGGTCTCTGCTCCCCTTTATTCCTCAAGCACGTCTCTGCGACCGACACGATCTCGTCGATCTCGCTCTGGCTGGCCTCATCTGCAACTTGAGCATCAATTGTATCCATGACAGTGCCATCTCTTAGCTGTCGGAGGAAGTAGTGACACAGGTTCTGCTTGTCACCAAGGTCGTCGAGGAAAATCGGCTTCTTTCTCATTAGCAGCTCGACAAGTATCACACCAAAACTATAGACGTCACTCTTCTCGGTTAGCTGTCCAGTGTAGTAATATTCTGGATCTAGGTACCCGAATGTCCCCTGGACAGCTGTGACCACGTGAGTCTGATCGATGGAAATGGACCTGGAGGCACCAAAGTCTGAAACCTTCGTGGTGAAAGTGTCATCCATGAGTATGTTGGTTGATTTGATATCTCTGTGAAAGATGGGCATTGCAGCGGAAGAGTGGAGGTAAGCAAGCGCCCCTGCAGCCTCGAGAGCAATCCTGATACGGTCGTGGCACGTCAGCAAGCATTTGGCACGCGGATCGCCGTGGAGGAGGTCATGGAGTGTGCCGTTAGAGATGAACTCGTACACGAGAAGTGGCACCTCAGACTCAAGGCAGCATCCGAAGAGTTTCACCACGTTGCGGTGGATGATCTGGGACAAGATAGAGACCTCGTTGACGAACTGGTCGATCTCACTCTGCTCCACGATCTTGGACTTCTTGATAGCCACCACTCGCTGATCCGATAGAATCCCCTTGTAGACGGTGCCATGGCCTCCGTGCCCGAGAACGCGCGTCGGGTCAAAGTTGTTGGTTGCTTTATCTAGCTCTTCCAAGGAAAATATCCTGGTGGTGTGGGTAACACTTTCACTGGAGGATGAGATCAGCTGCTCCAGGAGCAGGCCTTTGTTTTTTCTGAAGAACGCCCTTCGAATTTTCTTTTGAGCGCCCCTCTTCCATCTTTTCACTAGTACAATCGAACTCAATGCAAGAGCTAGAACTCCAAAACTACTGCTAATCCCAACAGAAACTCCTACATGAGAAGTTGCAACAAATGAAGTTTTATCTTATTTTTATGCCTATTGGAATGCATAAGACAGCGAACAGTTAGAAATACTTGACATACCCAAAATAATATTTTGCCGCTTATCTGGAGTGCACTGTTTTCCTATGGGATCAAAAGCCATGGCGTCTGGGCAACAACGGAAGCTTCCTTTCAGATTATAGCATCTCCCATTACACTTATTGGGAATCAGACACTCGTCAATATCTGCAAACAGTAGAATGCCAAAATGTAAATTGAAGTTGGATAATATATTATTTTTTGCTCCTATTTGCTTTCTTTCAACTAGCACTACTTGATATCTGAGAACAACATACCATAAAATTTTACAGATAAGATATCACTTTCCTCAGAAATTCCATGATAATATATCATTTTATGGTCATATTTGCTTTTTTCACTAAACACTCATTATTATCTGCAAACAGCATAATATAAAATTTATGGATGACAATATTAATTTCTCGGAAATTCCATGTTAAATATCCATGTTTTTTCAGCATACTATAAAATAGAATAACTAAACAGCAAGAGCATGTACCTGTGCATCCATTTTGGACATAAGGATTTCCTTCAAAGCCAAGAGAGCACTTGCAACGATAACCAATGTAGAGTTTCCCATCTGTGACACCAAGGCACTCACTATTCGTGCTACGACATGCATATGCACTATTGTTTTTTGCATTTTCACATGTAAGATTGGTCGCAGACCACCTCCACACAGCAAACTCCTCAGATAGATCAGACTTATCCAAACCATATACTAGTTGCTGACTGAAATATCCAGAGCCACCGTAGTATACTGATAGAAACTTTGTATTAGCATCTTCAAACTCTGAAAGTTTATTAACATACAAGAGCCCATCATCTAGTGAAATATTTGTCACTTCATATTTTGCAGGTGGCCTTCCGATAAGAGTGCGATTGGACGCACAATTCAGTTGAAATCTCCTTGTAGCATAACATCCTGGTTCGATCCCAAAAGGGAAAGGAATGTTTGTGCTGCCGCATGATCTAGAACAATTCACGTTTGGTGCAGGGTTATACTCTGTTCCAGTGAAGAAATATTAGTAACCAAACATATGAAATGAGACAATAACCAATGATTAAATGAAGCACTCGATACATCATTTCTAGTTCAGGTCCCTGATTACCATTTCCAGTATATTCTCAAAAGATCACATACTTCAAAGAATTGGATGATCAAACAAACTAAAAGTGGAGGAAAATTGTAATTAAGAACAAGAATTTCGGAAGTACCTTGTTTGCAATCATCAAATAGGTATGGGTTGCCATCATCGGAACTACCGGAGCAGGTACAGGAGTAGCCTCCATTTGCGACATCCAAGCAGTTGCTACCGCCGCAGGCATACCGTGTCTTATCATCCGACAAAGCTTTTGAGCAATTGGGTTTGTCTTTGATCACAGTCGAGAGGTATGCAGAGGAAGCACCGACGGTGCTCGCATTTATTTTGTCAGACAACAGATCCGCTATACTGAACTTATACGAGTGGAATGTCAAGAAGGCCTTGGTGGTGATATTGGTAAATGGCTGTGGTACCGTCTCGTTGTTCCTCACGATGGTCACCCTGAAGCCTCGGAACAGCACGGGGAACGTGACGGTGCAGCAGCCCATGCCGTTACATATCCCGCCTTCCGTCGCCACAAGCATGCTCGCCATGGAGGCGCACTTGACCGTGCAATGGCCGACAAGGTCACCGTGTAAGGGTGGAACAAGTAGACGCCAACGCCACAGCCGAGGAACGCCATGTAATTGTAGGTCATGATGTTGAGGTTCCTTCCCGGAGATTCCCAGGACAGGTTGTAGGTGCCAACGCCTGGCGTCGTCATGGGGGGGATGGTGTACATGACTGATGCAAGGACAGTTCCTGTAGGGAAGAGGCTGGTCACCTGCGTGGTGGTGTTCCCAAGGAAGAGCTTGTGAGGCTGAGTAGTGACGTCGCAGATCAGTTCGAAGCCTGGACGGAAGCAGCCAGGACCGACGCCAAAGGGGTACCAGATGCTCACATCCCCACAGGTTTGGGGCAGTCCGCGAGGCTTGCGGCAGAAGGAGGGGTTGCAGTTGTCACCTTGATGTTGTTCATGGTTGTGGGTGCTAAGCCTAAGCTCCACACCACCACCAACAACAGCTGCATGCTAGCTAATACAGTTCTGTTGGTAGAACCCGTGATGTGGGAGAGAGTAATTTGCATAGCAACTTGGGGATGGTTGTTCTGTGTCTGTTCTTCAGAACATGGAAGACTTTCTTGCATATAAATTTTTGGGCCGTGTTGTCGTCAGCCAGACGGGCCATGTGAACATAGATTCGTCAAAAGGGGAATGGAGAATTCCACTTGGTCACGAATTGGTGGTTTGTGCATATACCATACATCAACATCCAGAATACAGGTATGTTGACATGTGTGATCTTGAACAAGAATTTTCCTGATGACCTCTGTGTGGATGGCACAGGTGCACAAGCTTGGGCAAGACTCGTATGACTTGTGCACAAGAAGGCAAGATCGATATGACGCGCGATTGTGAGTGCGACCAAATAGTCATGTTTCTAGTTAATGCAGACAAAAGATCTCAGAGCTGTTCCTCGCATATAGTTTCACATTAAGAAATCAGAGCTCTGCCGGGCCAGATCGGAAGAAATTACCCGTGGCGGAGAAAATACGGACGGTTGACGCAGAAAAAGTTGGTTGGTCGCTGCGTGCTTGTGCTTTGCTTGCGCCGTCTGGGAGCGCGCCACCGCGGCAGGCCGTCGTTGCCGCTCGCCGTCGAAGCGCAGGCGAGCGATCGCCGGCTACCCCCCCCCCCCCCCCCCCCCCCCCCCCCCCCCCATGTCCCTCGCCATCACCGAGAGCGAGAGAACGGCGCACGCCCTCGCCGCTCCCGGCCCCCGTCGTCCACCTGGCGTTCGAGGAGCTGCCATTGCTTGGGGTACATCGAATCCCCAGCTACCGAGCTGTCAGCGAGGCACAAGCCAAACAAAACAGTGTAGAGTACTTGGAGAGTGAGTGAAGAGGCTAACCGCCACGCGGAGCCGCCGCCGAGGAGGAGGTGAATCCGCGGCTCGCCGCCTGTGGACGCCGCCCGGCACGACCCCGCGTCCGCGAGCTGCTCGGCGAAATGCGCAGACGCTCTCGATTCCTCCCGTTCGTCTGTCGCGCACCGTGGCCTTTTGGGCCCACAATTAATATATGCTCTCGTTGGGGACACGTGTAAAGCTTCTTCGCCGAACGTATTTCTTTACCAAGTGTTTTCCTATTTTTTCATCGTATGTATTCATGTGTCATCTTTACTCGGCGAAGGTCTTTGCCGACAGATAGTGAAAAAAAAACTGAGGAGAAATCTTGTTTTGTCGTAGTGTGGTGCTGCTGGCTGTAGGTAAACATCTAACATCATTTCCCCTTGCAATATATCCTTCAAATTTAGTGCAAGTTGATTTTCCACCACCGATGCTAAAATTGCATAACAAAAAATTAATGTATCATAATATTTAGTTGCATTACTACGTTTTAATTTGGAAATTATAATTGAAAACAATAATGGTTAAATTTATACCTCAAGAAAAAGACTACTTTTAAAAATTAACAAAGTTTAGTATAAATAAACAATAGTAGTGATGGGGCCCAAAGTTTAGTGAATTCACTGCTCGGTCGGCCATGAGCGCCTCGACCTTGGCTTCCTGTCGGTCGGCCATAAGCGCCTCGACCTTGGCTTCTTGCTGTGGGTCGTAGCCGAGAGTCAGCACGCCGCATCCTCTGCTTGTCCTGGAAGCCCCTGTGGTGGGCCTTTGCATGATCACTACACCAAGAAAATAATAGTCGGCATTAGATCATGAGGAACACCCACAGAGTAGTCAGATTAAAGGAACGAACGCCCACAAAACACCCCAGATCCGCGGACTAAACACCCAAAAACTAGATCGGAGACATGAACGAATCAGAGGAAGGAGCATATCCAACTGGATTTGAACCAAGGAACGGAATGGAATCGAAGGGATCTGGTGCGTAGGAAGGAGGGCAATGGTGGTCTAACCTCTCAGAGTGGCCCGCCATGGCCGCCGGACACAAAGGAATCCAAGGCTGAAGCGGCAGGAGGAGAGCGGCGTTGGCGTCGGCATGGGCGGTTGAAGTGAGTGGAAGCGAGTTGAAGACGATAGCCAAGCGTGGGCTGTAATATAGGCCCGCGATAGCCGTTTGGCCGTCCGATCATTTCGTGCGGCAGTGCGGCGAACCCCAAGAGCCGTCGGATCTCACTTAGTTATGCCAATGCTGAATGCCTACTTGCTAAGCTGTTCTTGGCGGGACCGAACTGTCAGCAACGACACACGGCCGTTCCGCCGTTCCGTTTTCTTGTAGAAGTGGAAACCCATCCTTACCGTCCATTTGATAGTATACGGCGGAGGTTTCGCATCCGGACACACCTTGTCCTCAATCTCATCCCCTCTTCTCCTCCGACCGTGCATCAAACTCAGCTTCAGTGACTGAGTATTGTTGACGAGACTTTGCGACAACTCTGGAAACTTTGTGACTGAGTAAGTAAATTTTATAGCTTAAAACGATAAATGATATTTATTCATAAAATATTGGTCCAAATGAAATGAAACTTTCGCAAAGTATAAAAAAAGACATTTGTGATTTACTGGATTTTTTTCAATTTTTTGAACATTTTTTATTTTGAGTTCCAAATTTGGGCAAATCTTATCCGTTAGATCTGAAACAGAGGCAGAGATGAGGCAAAGTCGCTCGGTGACTTTGATGGACGAAGTCACCGAAGCTGCGTCGCCTCTCCCCCATTTCCCCCCAAAATCCCTAGCTAAACCCCGGCCACCGCCGCCCTCCTCACCGGCAAGCCCGTTTCTCCGGCGAGGCGAACAAGCCCAAGGCGCCGCTCCCCTACCCGTCGAGCCCGCGTCTCCGTCGAGGCGAACAAGCCCAAGGCGCCGCCTCCCTCCCCGGCGAGCCCGCGTGTGGTCGGCGCGGACGCTCTACAACGTCGATGGAGGCCGCCGGGCCATCGTCTTCAACAGCCTCGAAGGGATACAAGGTGAGCCCTCGGACCTACCCGTCGCTCCCCCTGATTGCGCTGTCGCTGCTTCGGATTCATGGCTTCGGGAGATATTTGGCTTTATCAAACGCTAGATAGAGTATTTTCCTTGTCACTGTAACTATTTTGGTGTTTGAGATTTCCGAATTCAGTTATATTGCAGCTAAATACTGGATCTATTATTTACGTTGCAGCAACTGGAAGACAAAGATAGGCTCGGTGGCATGCCGACTGATGATAATTGTCCATGGCCGCTCGAAAGATTCCAAGGTGCACAAGCCTCATTGGATTTCTCCATGGAGGCCAATAATAACGATGATAACAGTTACCAGAGCCAGGTAAGCCTCTTGGCACCACACTGACCCTCTCTTGCAATGCCTCTTTGTTCATTTCGCAAAAAAAAATGCCTCTTTGTTCATTCAGTTGTTTTCACTTCTCTTAATATTCCACTGTATGTTGAACTCATACTACTGTAAGTCTATAAGGATGACTCCAACGGGGCGACGCATCGAGTCCGCGCGCCTCCGTTCCTGTCCGTGGGGGCCGAAAACACGGCCCAACGAGGCGACGCAAACGGACCGCGGTCCGTTTTTCTGTCCGCCGCGACGCATTCCTGACCCAAATTTGGGCCACCGATGCGTCGGCCCCGGACGCTCGCGGACCGCTTTTGTGTCCTGCCCTAGTCCCCCCTGGCCCACCATCAGACCATTCCCCACCCCAATCTCCTCCGCCTCTCTCGCCCTTCCCGCCGCCACCCCGCCATCGCTCCCTCGATTCGGGCCATTCCGGGGACGCCGTCTGCTCCTCTTCCCCGCCGTCACCGGAGCAGCTTCCTCCCCGCGACGGCCGGTGATTCTTGCGGCCATCTCTCTCGCAGCGCCCGCGACACACACGCCGCCCACAAGGTGTTCGGCCGTTCGCCCCGGCAACAACTCAGGTACGAACTCGGCCATGGCCATGGATAGCTCGGATGAGTGGTACTACAAGAACTACATCCTGTACTAGTCATCATCGGACGATTCCTCCGACGATGAGAGTGACGGCCTGGTTGCCACCCTCATCGTCAACGAGTACATAGAGAGGATGCGGCCGGTGTTCCGAGGGTCGTTGTCGGGCCGTTCTCCTGCTCTAGACCGAAATCGGAGAGCTGGCCAAATCCAGCTCTATGGGGACTACTTTCGTCCCCATAAACCCACGTATCCTCCCAAGATTTTCCGGCGCCATTTCCGGATGAGAAGATCTTTGTTCAACCGTATCTGGTTGGGGGTGATGCATTTTGATGACTATTTCATATGCAAGCCCGATGCATGTGGTACCCTCGGCTTCTCGTCGTACCAGAAGTGCACCGTCGCCGTTCGCATGCTTCCACCGTGACGTTCGTGAGAAGTCGTCTCATCTTTAGCTCCAAAATGATTTGGTGGAGCATGTCTGGCAGCACTACGGTAACCAGTAGTTCCATTTGATGAACTATTGGTCTTATATTTATTTGGTTTGTATGCATGAAACAATTTGGTATTTGTGAAACAATTTGTATTATTTGCTGAACTATTTGGATTGTAATAATTATTTGATGAACTATTTGGATTGTAATAACTATTTGGATTGTATTATCTGGATTGTATTATTTAGATTGTTGCAATGTGGCCGAAAATGATCAAAAACCCTGGCCGGGCAGACTCAATGCGTCGGCCCGTTGGGTGCAGTGACCGGAAAGGGGCGGACATGGGCCGGACGCGCGTCCGTTCCCTGATGCAAACGGATAAAACACGGACCAAACGCGCGTCCGTTTGCGTCTTGAGTCGGCCCGTTGGGTGCAGTGACCGGAAAGGGGCAGACATGGGCCGGACGCGCGTCCGTTCCCTGATGCAAACGGATAAAACGCGGACCAAACGCGCGTCCATTTGCGTCGCCCTGTTGGAGTCATCCTAACTCCAACACTATAACGGATGTACATGTCTAGAGCCTGAGCACGTTTGTGCTCTTTATCAGGTCTGATGCATGAGAAAGCCCCGTGTTGGTGCGTAGCAGCTTTTCCTAGCAACACAGGGGTACTAAAAAGTCTAAAACGGACATTTTTTTCCATAGAGCTACAGCTCTTCTGGCACAGTTTCACGTATGGTACTGACCTGGTCAGTTCTTTAGTGGGTAGGCTCCATGTTTGCATTATTTCTCAGGAAATAACAGCTCAATATACCCTATTTTATACGGACATAAATAGTAATCTTGTTGAATCTGACCAGCACAAGGTTGCCCAGATTCTTTTAGGAAGTGTGCTCAGGAGCCACTTGTTTTATTGAACAGTTCACTCTACACAGAGTATTGTGCTTGCCACTCTGTAACTATTTTCTGTTTGGGATTTCTGAATTCAGAAATTTGGCAGCTTAATAATAGATCCATAATTTCCGTTGCAGCAACTGGAGGATGAAGATAGGCTGAGCATGCAGACTGATGATATTTTACTGTCTATCTTGGGGAGACTCAATTTACGTGTGGCTGCAACTACATGTGTGCTCTCTACACGTTGGAGGCTTCTGCCTTGGTTGCTGCCTGAACTCAGCATTGATGTTGAGGATTTCCTACCTGTTTCACGAACTGAACCTATTGAGGCAAATGATATGGAGGAATTAGCTATGGTGTCTTTGACCAAAGCAACCAGGAGCTTCTTGGCTGCACAGCAGAGAGAATCCACCATCTTAACTCTGCACCTTACGCTCTACTTGGTCAACACTTTGTTGTGTGAAATTGGTCCACTGGTAGGTGGCGCAATTGACAGTGGTTTGTTAAAGGATTTGGATTTGACCATTCTTGATGAGACAGAACCTGTGGACATTAGTGATGAAGATATGCTGCAGCGAGCACAGGATATAGATACTTTCTTCAGTGCCTACCCTAGCGTGCTCTGCTGCCTCACAAAGCTCTCTCTATACAATGCAAACTTTGAGAAATTGGACATGCACCATGTTCTGTTTGACTGCTGCAAGCAACTGAAGCATCTAAGCCTTTGTCATTGTGATACCGGTCATAAATCTGTCTTTCAAATTGATGCACCAAACTCAAAACTTTGTTTTCTAGAAGCTGTCAAGTGTCGCTTTGAGAGAATTGAGTTGGTCTGCCTCCCAAAATTGAAGAAGTTTGCATGCATTTTTTGGGTATCTGACTATATCCCAGTGACCTTTGGATTTGTCCCATCTCTGGAGAAAATAAAACTCACATGCGGTGCAACATATGATCTACAACCATTTAAATTAAGTGAGCTTCTACATGGAACAAGCTTACGCGGTCTCAAATTGGATTTCCAAGGAGAAAATGTAAGTACTGTTTTATTATTTGTTAAATGGTACTTTTTTGCAATCATCGTTTCGTCACGTCGCAAAATTTATGTCATGGATGTGTTTAAACAAACATAGCTGTACATTCCTTGATAGTCTCATTTCTGTTGTTTCAAGCTATTCATTCTTACGTTGTTTATTTATTATCAGCTTTGGTTGCAACCTGAACTGGAGGAACTCCACGCCGCATTCAACAAGCTGAAGCAGCTGTCTTTGTGTGGCATCTATGTTGCATTTGACATTTTATGGACGATGGCCTTTCTTATAGCCGCACCATCTATCGAAAAATTATGTATTGAGGTGATGTCTTTATCCGTATTTCTTCACATGTGGAGCTTTAGGTTTTGTAGTGGGAAATTAAACTGGATTCCAATTGCACACGTAATGAATTGTTCACCTGAATACAGGTATGGGAACATGCTTGCGATGTGAGCGATGAGTTTAGAGGTGGTGACTTCGGTGACAGAGTAACTCCTCAGTGGGAAATGCGCTTTGATGGCTTTGAGAACAGGCAGCTGAAAGTTCTAGATTTCTGTGGTTTTAAATCACTAGAACAACAGTTTGCATTTATACGATCCTTGTTGGAGCGATCTCCCAACTTGCAGAAGGTAGTTCTGAGAGGAGATGAAGAATGCTGCGACTGCAACGGCTTTGATGCATCACTTCGTCCTTCGAACTTCCCAAGGAAGAAGGATGACCAAGAAATGGTGGTTAAGCGGATTAGAGGCGGCATATTCTCGCCAGAGATAATTTTCGATGAAAACTGGTCGCTGAAAATCTGAGATTTGTTTTAATTATTGGTGTACTATGACTGCATATTTGCACTTATGTTGACCGTTTGTCAAAAAATAATCTTGGTAGAGTCCTGCCGCAGCTGGTGTAAGAGAGGTAATACGAGAGAGCGGACAAGTGTGGGAACTGGGGGCCTTGCGAGGGGATGAGGGGCACCGGCTAAAATAAGATATCCCCAAAACAGTGGGCCCCATGCTGATGTATTCGTGTCCTTGAGAAACTACAAACTATGTACATGACCCTGGGGAGAACTATAACGAGAGAGTTTTACCGTCAATCACTCATGAGACACTCAAAACTGTGGTTGCGCAATACGATGCCAGTCAGCTTATCACGCAGAGAGAGGTACCATTTCATCATTTTTGCAGTGTGCACATATATTTTCATGCTATTGTGGAAAATAGCTTTTTTTCAAGAACTTGGAATTTTGGAAAATAGCTTTTCTTGCTTAGAATACTTGAATAACTTCTCCTTTATGTAATGGCAGGCTGTGAGCAGGGAGATCAGGAAGATTCCGACAGAGAGGGCCAGAAATTTTAATATTGCTCTGGATGATGTGCCCATTACCAGCCTCAGCTTCAGCAAAGAGTTCACTCATGGCATTGAAGCCAAGCAGGTTGCTGCGCAGGAAGCTGAACGTACCAAGTTCATTGTTGAGAAGGCAGAGCAAGACAAGAAAGTGCAATTATCAGGGCACAAGTAAGCAAAACCAAAACTTTGTCTTCACCTACTTGCGCTGTTCGCAATTTTAGTGATATTTACTAGAGTCACATTGTGGGTGTTCCTCATGTCATTATAGCTTCATGTATTTCATATTTTTATTACATTTGTGGAGTTTGGAAAACTTGAGCCTAAGAGAATATCTAGGAGATGCCTTAAAAGATCATTCCTTAAAAGAGTTTGAGGTATCCCTTAAACCCATTTTACGGTATCGCTTGGGCGTTCAAAACAGAAATCATAAACCGGCACTATATATAACAGTTCACCACTTAGATCCGCATGTTTTTTCTTATTTTCTCCTCTTTTTTTCCGTAGGCTTGTTCTTCCCCAATCCGCATTTTGGTATCAAGCGGCCTAGATCTAAAATTCCACTAAGCTGAAATCCTAATCATACACCTGAATTGCTAATTCTCTTGGTCTCACTTGAAAACACACAGATAACGAACGAATCACAGTGCACTGCACTTGTTGCCTCCTGCCTCGAGCACCCACGACGAGGAGTATGAAGACGAAGGGCAGCCGAGCGCCACGACTGGCGGGAATGGCGTCAGGTACAAGGTGGCGCCCCCTCCACATCCATCTCCTCCCCCGCCGACACACCGTCCCGTGGCCGCCCCTGCAGCGCGAGCGGAGATACATAGATCGGACGCCATTGCTACTAGAGATGGTGATGCTGCGCATGCTGGGCGAGATCCGCAGCTGCACCTTCCACCTCCCCCACTTGCCACCCCTGCTGATAAGTAGCTTGCCATCGCCCCTGCCCTAGGCTCCGACCTCGTCCATCTCGACCATAGTCCATAGCGTCCGCAGTCGTCCAGAAATCAGCAGTTTGACCGCAGGCAGAGCGGTTCCATGCTGGAATTGGAGCGGCGGCGGAGAGGGACTCTCCCTGCACGGCGGCGGCAATGAGATAGCTGGAATCGACCTCGGACAATGGCTGCGGTGGTGACGATGACGAGAGGCTTTGGAGCTGAAAATTCCCTCCCGGGATACTGAAAACATAGCTCCCAAAACTGAAGATACAAGGTATAGGAGGCTCTTGTTAAGGCTCACCTTAAAAAAAATATGCATCGACCCAGTTTACGGGGTCTGAAATGGACATCTTTTTGGCCCAAAACCGTAAAATAGCGGTTATTTTAAGGTTTTGCCCGTTTTACAGGATCTGCTAGAGATGCTCTAATACTGGTAGTTTTGTGCATTTCTTTTGTTGAGTTTATGATGGATAATTTTCATGTGACCACCAATTTCTATGTTCATAGATTCACACTTCCAGTGGTATGTTGGTCATATGAGTGAACATAGTTTCAGACTTGACCTATTTGGTATGTTTGTAGCTTCAGACTTTCACATCACCATATGTTGGACTTTCAGTGGTAGTTTTGTGCATTTCTTTTGTTGAGTTTATGATGGGTAATTTTCATGTGACCACCTATTTCTATGTTCATAGATTCACACTTCCATTGGTATGTTGGTCATATGAGTGAACATAGTTTCAGACTTGACCTATTTGGTATGTTTGTAGCTTCAGACTTTCACATCACCATATGTTGGACTTTCAGTGGTATGTTGTTCATAAGACTGAACATAATTTCAGTTTTGTTTGGCCATAGTTTCAGACTTCAAGTGGTATCTTTATACAACTGAACATAGTCCATACTTCACCTGGCTACTTGCTATGTTCGTGATGTCAGATGGATAGTAGTAGGTACTAGTGTTGCTTATGTCTTTCTAGCTTTGTATATTTCACTGCATTTGTTGAGTTTGGGAGCATATAGCCTTACACTGGTAGTTTTATATGTTCCATTTGTATACTTTAAGAGCACCTGATGAGCAAAACACTGGTAATTTTGTACATTTTGCTTGTTGATTTCGAGAGCACCTGATCCAAACACTGATGTTTCTGTGTATATCTAAACAGGGAGGGGCTAAGATGGCGGAGCTGATAAGCCAGGCCATTGCGAACAACCCTGCTTTGGTTGCTTTGAGACATATTTAAGCTGCCAGGGACATCGCCCACACCATCTCAAGCTCCAACTACACGGTGCTCCTGGATTAATGGTTCTGTCTGGGTCTAGGTTTTATAACGCTCAAAACAAGAAAGACACCCTTGATGTGGCAAGTTGCATTGTGGAATTTGTATTTGAACTAGTCATCTACTACTTTTTCTGTGCGAGAACCATTGGTAGTTTTAATGGGAACAGGTCGCTTAGCTTATATCTCTGGGATAAATGTTTTGCAGGTGGTGCCTGGTAGTTGAGTTCTGGTCGATTTTCTGTTTCTTGGGTGATCATATGCACATGCTGCCGGCCTTGATGCGATTCAGTGCTCACCTGGGCTTGCTTCATTCATGTTACGCATGCCCTTTGTGCTGTGTTTATGGGATGCATCGTGTGACACTGCTTCTGTTGTATTTTGCCTTTGCATTGTTCACTTCGTATCAGTTAGCTCTCCTCTGGTACAATGTCTGTTTCTGCCGTGTTCTGTGCATTGAGAAAGGTCTTTCTCAACCAGTATAACTTCGGTCCACTAGGGAGAAAGACCGGTGGGTTGCATAGCTGAAACTGCGTGTTTAAAACAAACTTTTCATGCACATGCTATTAGAGCCATGAAGTTAAAAATTTGAATCTGGAATTTTCTAAGGAACTTTTTGTTCATTTTGTATCAAACTGGAGTTAAACAAATAAAACAGGAAAAAAAGAAAAGAATAAAAATTGAAGCCAGGACGAGCCGGCCGAACCATATGCGCCCCACGAGGCCACGACCCATCTAGCCAATCTAGAACCCACCGCTAGCTTTAGAACTACTTATCAAGATATTTTTGTCTAAAAAAAAACTTATCAAGATATTTAAGGAATCTGAAATAGACATAAACACATATATCTATTTTGAATTCCCACAGTGAAAATTTTAATCTATGAAGACATACAATTTTATTTTATGCGATCTAGTAAATTTCGTTATGACCAAAAATAATTAAAGAGGTAATTCTCGAAAAATAATAATCTAACATCAATTCCTTTACAAATATATTCTTCAAATTTAGTACAAGTTGATTTTCCACCACCGATCCTAAAATTGCATAACAAAAAATTAATGTATCATAATATTTAGTCGCATTACTATGTTTTAATTTGGAAATTATAATTGAAAATAATAATGGCTAAATTTACATGTCAATAAAAAGAATAATTTTAAAAATTAACAATGTTTAATATAAATAAACAGTATTTGCGATGCGGACCAAAGTTTAGTGAATTCACTCCTCGGTCGGCTCCACCTTCTCCGCGGCCGCCACTGCCTCCTCTTCTGCCTCGGTCGACTCCTCCTTCCGCCGCGCTGGTGATGGGGTCGCATCCTCCTTCTCCGAGTCGCAGCGAAGCAAAGGGAAGCGGAGTGGAAGAGGAGGAGTGTCGGCGGGCTTTGTGATGTAATTAGGAAACAGTGAAAAAAGCACACTTAGCATATTATGCAAAAGATGATATGGATGCAATATTTGGATTCCTATCATTTCTCTGATCGATTTATACATATTATTTGTCAAATTTCGATTTACGGATTTAAAGATATGAATTTTTCCATATTAAATAGAAAATGACAATAATAATGTAAAATTCATTTTTTGTTATTTGAATTAATAATTATTATTACTTAATCATTAATATTTATGTTAATATAGGTTTGGAATTCAAAACATAATATCATGTGACATCAAAGTCTAAGGGATAATAAGATTGGTACCATAGTATTATTAAGATGTTATCGGTGCAATCTTGGAACCTAATTGGAAAGGAACTCAAAAGTTAAGCGTGCTGGGGTGGAGCTGGGTGACCGATCGGAAAGTTTGACCATGAGTATGCACTTTGACTACGAGCGTGCTGGGGGTGGAGCAGAGCGAGATTGGGGGCGATTAGAAATTAAACTGACAAATAATTCAAAATTTTGAAACATAGAAAAAATTCAAAAAAAATTCGAAAAAATTCAAAAAAAATATTTCGAAAAAAGGGCCTTTAAAGGTCCTTCAGCCCGCGAGCTCCGCCGTGCCCACGTGGAGGGCCGTTTAGTCCCGGTTCGTGGCCAACCGGGACTAAAGGCCCTCTAGAACCAGGACTAAAGGGGGGGTTTTCCACTAGTGTACCCGCCCCAGGCGTGGTGACCAGATTGAGCGACTACAGCAAGTCCCTCTTATGGACCCACGATAACTTTGTGGCTCGTCGTCGTAACCGCTCCGCCGGCTGCCTCTCCTTCCTGCCTGCTCCACGAACCCTGTTCTTTTTTTAGCTCTGCGATAGAGAGTGCACCGGTGCCGACGAAGTCGTCACGTGCACCCCCATAGATGAACCGGTCACTGAAGCGTACACTTTCCTTGGTTTCCCTCTTGGGCGGGGTACTCGGCGTGATGGTGGGGCCGACTGTGTTTGCAAGACATGCTACCGCCGGTTTCATGTCCCACATATTGGTCTGAAGAGGGCGTTTGCATGTGGAGATAGCAAGGTGGAGAGCGTGTGTAAGATGTGCTACCTTCACTCCGATGTGCTGCATCCTATCAGAGGAGGATTCGCGTTCGGCCAAGAAAGCTTTGCCAAGATTTGTGGGTATTAGGGTTTAGGCAACGTGCCAGTTCAAATTAATGCCCTATGTAATTATTTATGTCGCTGTGTATGGTTAAATCATGTGAGGTCGTCTACTTTGAATTTGGGAATTACTTTGCCAATCATGCTTGTATGTCCATATGTCTATGTTACTGTTACTAACTTTAGATAATAGATATGGACCACTGCATTTCTTTACCCAAAAAAATCAAAGCCAAATGTTCGGTAAAAAAATCCGATCTAAACTTATTATCCCTCCATTTATAAATATAAGATGTTTTAGTCATTTCACATATTTATTAGATTTATACTAAAATGAGTGAACATACATACTAAAATGTGTCTACATAGATGTAGATACATGTGAATTTAGGAAAAATATAAAACATCTTATATATAGGAACGGAGGGAGTCGTACATGTTCTCGTTCCCCGATTGTGAATTCCCGACCTTTGTGGTTACGCTCTTTAACTCCACCCCTCATATATATCGATGTCTAGACTTTGCCCCATCGACGTCGGGGCTGCAACCGGCGCCACATTCAGCCTTAAACGCCACCGCCATCACCGTTGCACCCCTCACTAACATCTTCACTGACATATGCACTGCACCCGTCGCCGTTCTCAAAGACATGAATCGATAGCTACACTCTCCGCCGTCGTAGCTGCATTTAGCGCCATCTTCATGCTTATGTCACCCGTCGCCGCCATATTCAATGCCGTCTTCCCTGCACCCATTGTTGCTGCCAAATACATGACTACGAAGAAATAAGCTTTAGATTTCATTATATTTTCATAAGTGATCAAACTGAATTATATAGACAAGTTTAATGTTGTCTGGTGTATTTTAATCAAACACCAATTTGAAGGTCGGCTAAAACAAAATGAGTCACTAATTAAATCCCTTTGAAAAATCAGGTGTTATATTAGAAATCATATTCTACACATAAAGAAATATTATAGAATATACAAATAGAATTTTTTATAGGAAGTAGAATGTTGTCTTCCGGTCAAGGTTTTGGTTCCCGGTAGAAAAACAATCCCGAGGGTGGTCGGGATTACCGGTTACCGCGGTAACCGGAAAATCCCGACCGGTTACCGGACGAATTTGAAAAGCAAAATTCAAAAATTAAAAAAAAAATTGGTTCCGATTTGATCATTTGCCGAGAGTTTTTGTTAAAATTTATTAAAATTGAATTTTTTCCCGGAATGACCATTTCTCGTGGGTGGTCTGGATGTCCGGTTACCGGGCGGTAACCGGATTTCCCGACCGGTAACCAAAACCATGGTCTGGGCCATGTCTCCTGGTGTGGCTGATTGTCTTCCCCAACTAGCTATTGATCGTCTTGGTAAGATATTACCTCACGTAAATCAGACGTGAGCCCCTCCTTAGGAGGATTCTCCTTTTTCTCCTCGGCCTACATGTTCTATTAACGGTACATAGTCAAAATAAAAAGTCCTGCCCTGCGAGCGGAACGAGCCATGCGTGTGTGTGCGCGTATGAAGATACCGATATTTCCTCTTTAAAAGAGCTAGACCCATATGTTCTTTTATTGAAACAGTTTTTTTTAGAGGGTTTTATTGAAACAGCTAGACCGGGCCGGCATACATGAAAACACATAAGGACGTGTTCAAGGCCAACGGATCATCCATGCAACAACAAAAAAAGGCCACCGGATCACACGTTTAATCAGCATTGGATCTCTCCTCGATCGGATTCAGTTAACGATCAGCCCCTCTCGCAAGCAACTAATATAATCTGAAGGATCTTATATTAAGGAAACAGAGCCCCGTAAGCCAAACTCATACCTGCTGCAGCTACTCCCTGTCCACCGATCCCAAATTCCCGACCATTGCTCTCCACCCTCGATCGATGGCTGGACTTCTACTCAAATTGGCCGCCGCCGTTGCTGTCACTGGCACCGTCGCCCTCGCCGCCGGCACGGTCGTCGCTGCTGCTGCCGTTGTCAAGATGATGATGGTTATACCCGTCGCCGTCGTGGTTGCACCCCTGGCCGCCATCGCGGGTATCCCTCCGGAGGACGTCATTGACGGGCTCTTCAAATGAAGTCAACCAGCAGAGCACACCCGCCCAGAAAATACACAAGCTAGTAGATCTACTTTCTTTGCGTGTCTGCGCAGACTTTTACCATGTAACTAACGTACTGAGTTTGCATATACAGTATATATTTAGCCACAATTTGCATTGTCGACCTTATGTCACGTGATTTTGTCCGAGGCAAAGCACAGCTGCACAGGCAATTTGTTGGTACACTTAAATAGCTCTAACAGAACACCCCTTCAGGTGCTAATTATCATCAGAAAGTGCAAAACCAGAATAACTGGTACTCCATCTTTAGATAATGATTTTTATGGTCAAAATACAGCTAAGTACTCTGTATATACCACATTATAAATATCTAGGACAAAACATCTCCAAAAAGATTCAATACCTCTTCTAGAGTTAAATGTCAGTTTACAATTAGCCTTCTTTCCCAATAGATTCTTTTTCTTCAAAAAAAAAGTCATGTGCGATCGTGTACAATACTTCAAACTATGCTAGCACCTAGCAATCGTGGGACATACGTGGGGCAAGGCATCACGAAATGCCTGTTGTAAGTGCTGCGACCGTATTTGAAGCGTAATGGTATGGGACGTCGACCGACGACTTCCAGTATCTCCTGCAGCGGCATCTGGCTAGCAAGATATCGTTAGCCAGTCAAAAGATTATGGTAGAGGCGGCTACAACAGCTAATTTGTGCACTAGGTCACTGATCAAATAATATGGACACATGCAGGGGCGGAGCCAGGTTTTGAACTTAGGAGGGGCGAGTGCCTGCGAGTGCGATACTTGATGTTGCCCAAAGCAAGCATGGCTACCTAAAGATGAGAGAGACATGTGTCGCTACAGATACTCCTATTCCTCCCTGTCCAAAAAATGGTGTGCGTAGCCGACCACTATTGCACCGCTAGGTCGAGTATATCAATGTAGGTATACGAGTCTAAAAAAAATTCAATATTGACATATATTTGATGGTAAGCTAACATGTATATATAGTATCACAAAAGAAAAATTATCAAGCAAATTGCAAAATGTTTGGCAAGAAGGTAGCTACTTTTCACTAGTTTAAATATACGGTGAAGTCACTGAATTCTAAATTTTGCACTTGGCCAGATTTAAGATCGAATCAGATGGAGGGAAAATCAAACTACTACTCCCTCCGTCCCAAAATAAGTGTCTCAGATTTACTTAAAAGTGGATGTATCTAGACATGAAACAAGTTTAGATACGTCCACTTTTTAGCAAATCTGAGACACTTATTTTGGGACAGAGGGAGTATATTGTTTCTCATTGTTTTTTAAGTTTTTAACTAGCGAAGTATTAACTGAATTGAAGTAGAACAAATTATAACAGTTAGATTAGATTATCACGGTTAGCACGATGTACCTTGACTGATGAGATGGTGAATTGACGAGCTGTGTGGACTCACGGTAAACAGACAGAATGATCAGTTGGCCACCTCCGTACTATTCGCTGTTGGACACGCCGGCAATCAAAGTTCAGTGCCGATGGCGGCGGCGAGCGGCTTCCTCACAGCCAGATAGATATTATTTTTGCGAAAAGGACCCTGGTATTAAAAGAAACATCGAACCGTACAAAACATCTCAACAAAAACGAAAATTACAACGAGATCCTTGAGATGCCCTTCGTCTTCAACCTCCAGACCGTGTCAACGGCGCGCCGCCGCTGCCGCTCCTCCCTGAGTCGGCCTGACGTTTTTGGTTGCGGACGGGAAGTCGCCGAACGGGTCAAGAAGACCGCATCCGTCCGGGTGCCGAAGAAGAAGGATGAACCGCCGATGAAGCTCCACGATAATCCGGAGATCGTCACCGCCAGAAAAAGCTCTTGAGAAACACACCACTCCCACAAGCTTCTCGACGTCACCGCCGAGATGGGGTTGAAGCCGGGGAGACCTTATTGAAAGAGACGCCGCCGCCGCCATCAGAACGACGCTCCAACAAACCTTGACAAAAATACCAGAAAATGGAGCCCTCCCGTCGACGAGGGCCGAGATCCACCACGCCTCCATGGCCCGAAGGCCGCAGAGGCGGGGGAGATCAACGGCGGCGCCGACGAGAGGCTGACCTAATCGCCGCCTGGGAGCTGCGCCTCGGACGTACGTAACGCTTCGTAGCCTAAACAGCCAGATCACGGTAGCCAGATAGATATTAGGCGAGAGGGTTAGGGGAAAATGACCACGCTTTCACGACTGGATATTGCCTGTACGTCAGTACGTGGGCACTGAGTAGATGGGCTGTTCTTTTTACTTGTTGGGCTTCAGTATGTGAACAGATACGTTAATTTGGGCTTAAGTACTACTCTGTACGATGATTAGATATAGCCATTAGTGCATACATGGGTCCTATAATACTACTAGTCACCGATGTAAACTATTGAGGGGGGCGAACGGTTGGGGGGGGGGGGGGTTCTGACCCCTGCTCGCACCCCCCTGGATCCGCCCCTAGACACATGTATGCATTCCCTTATTCGATGGAAAAAAGCCCGGCCTAAAGTGGGCCCGTGCCTGGCCGGGGCCATGTCATATACTGGGCCAAATATTTAGAAAAAAGACCAACATCTATAATGTAAAATCTATGCTATTAGAATTATCATAAATTATATCCTTATATTATATGCATTTGGTATTATTATGAATGTTGATATATTTTTCCCATATTATTGGTCAAACTTGACAAAGTTTAATTTTGACTAAACCCGGAACGTGAAGTAGATAAAAACGGAGAGAGTAATTGACATGGAAAAAGAGTGAAGATTGTGCCTATTTAGTCCTCACCGCCACTGAATCATTGGCTCAAAAACTTATACTATCATGTTTGCAGTTATTTCAAAATGTCAAAGCCAAGTTCACAGGTAATAAATTTATTCTTGATGCACTGTAATTCTAACATATGTGACCAACTCGTTTGTCACGCTGTTTTTTTTCCCAAAATGGGAGCATAGCCCCAGTCTACATCGGAGTGATGCACACAACTTTTTATTGCATAGTTTTAGAGAGTATTTAGAATATTACAAAAGCAAAGGAAACGTCCGAACTGACTACAAGCCAACCACTGAAAACATAAAAAGAAAACCAACTAGTAAGTAGCGCAAATTCTTCGATCATGATGCCACCCATCTCGGTTGAAAGTAGCCTGGACGACCGCCATCAACCGACTGCAGCCGGACTCCATCATAGACCACTGGTCTTGCGGCAAAAGGAAGGACCACATATTGATCCCGTAAGTAGATGGACAACTTTTAAAAGTATGCATTTTCAATCTTGTTAAAGATCACATCGTTACGACAATTCCAAATAGCCCAAATAAAAGCACAAATGCCAATGCGTATACGGATTTAAGTTTTCTTACCCACTCCCGCAAGCCATGAACCAAACATATTATCTATGCTTGTTGGTGGTGAGATATTACAAGTGAAATGTAGCAATCTCCAAATATTACGAACAAAGGTACAAGATATAAACAAGTGTTTTACAGTTTCATCAGCTGACAGAAAACACATTTCTTGCAATCATTCCAATTTTTCTTGATTAAATTATCCTTGGTGAGAATCACTTTCCTGTTACCAAACCACATGAAGATTCTGATTTTAAGTGGAACCTTCAGTTTCCATAAATACTTATGGAGAAAAGGGGAATGCCCATTCATGTAATCAGCATACATACAGAAAATAACCCAGACGTGGTCAACCTCCATCTATAAGTATCATCATTTTGATGTCAAGGAAACTGTCATCAGCTTTTCTTGAGATACATTCATATGTCAAAGATATACTATAACTTGGTAAACCTTATCCATCAAAAATTACTATCGGTGAGAATCTGCCATCTCTAATTCGCCTGACAACCATTTCCTGATCATCTTTCTTGGGGAATTTTGACGGTACATCAAGAGCTTCACACATGTCACATTGCTCATCTCCTTTCAAAACTATCTTCTGCAAGTTTGGAGATCGCTCCAGCATGGATCTTATAAACGTGAACTGTTGTTCTAGTGACCTAAAGCCAGCGAATTCTAGCTCTTTCAATAGCCGGTTCGTGGAATCGTTGAAGTCCATCTCCCAATGAGGAGTATTCCTTACAGAGAAGGACCGCTCCTCTCTGCCCTCCTCATCCCAATCGCAAGGATGATCCCATACCTATATTATGGTGAAAAGATCATTACGCATGTAGTTAGATATCAGAATTAAACAACAGTCAGCTAAATTTTAAGGGTACAACTGCATCACCTCAATATGTAACATCTCGACAGAAGGTGCGGCCACAAGAAATGCCGCCGTCCACAAAATGTCAAATTCAACAAAGATACCACGCACACGCAGCTTCCTTAGGTTGTTGAGAGATGTGGAGAGTTGCTTCATTTCAGGTTGCATCCAGAGCTGCTCAGAAAATAAATAAACAAGAATGAATCATTCACAAGTCCAGAAATGAGATTATCAAAGAATTACAACTATGATTATTCCCTGTGATGTAACTCTGATAGCTGTTGCATTAAAACGAATACAGAAAAGAAATGTGACCACTTTGCGAAAATAAACAACTCACGTTTTCTCCTTGGAAATCCAATGTGAGTGTATGTATGCATGTGGTTCCATGTAGAAGCTCACTTAATTTAAATGCAGGTTGGTCGCATATTTTACCACATGAGAGTTCTAATTCCCCGAGAGACGGGACAAAACCAAAAACTAAGGGGACACATCGAGATACCCAAGTATCCCAGCTGAGCTTCTCCAATTTCGGAAGGCAGGCCACCTCAAGTGTCTGAAAGCGGCACTTTATCAGTTCTAGGGCACGAAGTTTTGAGCATGGTGCATCAATCTTAAACAGAGATCACACACCAGTATCACAATGAGAGAGCCTTAGATGATTCAGTTGCTTGCAGGAGTCAAACAGAACATGGTGCATGTCCAATTTCTCAAAGCCTAAATTGTGTAGAGATAGTCTTGTGAGGCAGTGGAGCACACTTGAGTTGGCACTGAAAAAACCATCTATTTCTTTGGCGCGCAGTAGCATATTCTTGTAGCTACAGTCGCAAGGATCTGTCTCATCAAGAACGGCGAGATCAAAATCTTTCAGCAGACCACTATCCGTTGCGTTGCCTACAAGTGGCCCTACTTCGGACAAGGAAGTATTGATCAAGTAAAGTTTAAGGTGCAGACTTGAGATGGTGAATTCTCTCTGTTGATTATCCATGAAACTCCTGATTGCTTTGGTTACAGACTCCATAGCTTCCTCCATATTATTTGCCTGGATTGGGTCAAGGCATGGAATAGATAGGAAATTCTTGACATCAATGCTGACTTCGGGCAGCAACCAAGGAATGTGCCTCCACCGCGTAGACAACACACTTGTCCTTGCAGCTGTTCTTACACTAAGTTTCCCCAAGATGGACAGTAAAATATCATCCGTCAACATGCTTAGCCTATCTTCCTCCTCTGGCTGCTGCTAGAGAATATGGACCCATTTAGTTACTGAATACTAAAATCACTGATTCGAATTCAGTAGTATACTTTAGTTATTGATCTGTATAGTTGTTACGATTTCTTAAACTAAATTCAGAGACTTTGCAACTAAATTCAGTATTTAAAATATTTTATAACTATTCACTAATCATTCAGTAATTGTAATAATATGCTTGGTAATATATATCTAATTAAGCCGACCTGTTGCAGCTGATTATGGCTATAGCGATTCAGAATTAAAAAAACGCCTTCTGACCTGACGGATGATTTACCTGGTGCGGCGGCATTGTTGCTGCCATCGTGAAGGGCGTAGGCGTGAGAGTGGCGTGGAGGACGAGACGCGCGCGACGCAGCTCCAGCCTCTAGGGTTTGGTGGGGGACGCGGGGATACGGAAGTACGCCGTGGTCGCCGGCGGGAGGTCGCGGTGGCGCGGGTGGCGGTGCGATGCGGCGGCTTGAGCACCGGAGCAGAAACTGCAGAGTTCTGTCGGGGAAGAACGAGCTGACTGACACGCGGGCCCCTTGTTACCAATAAAGCGTCCGACTCTGTTCTTCTCTCGCGTAAAAAGTAGTCGTATCCGCATACAAGTCCGACTCTGTTCTTCCTGTCGTCAAATATGATCACCCTGTTTTAAAGCTCTGGTTACGAGCAGAGAATTATACGGTCAAAGAGCACTGCACTATCTGCTAAATATAATTACCATGGTGATATTCAGTCTCACTAGCCTCTTTCCACTGAATGAAAAACATCGTAACAATGTGCTTTGTAATGTGGTTCTGCTCTCCTGACAGGCTCGATTACGCCGTGAGGTGTACTGCTCCCTGTCAATCTGTCACCTCTAACGAATGGCGTCATGGGCCAGTTGGCAGTTAGTTAGCCCAAGTTAGTTAAGCTGGCGTCCTCCAATACAGTCTCTCTGTTGGTCGCAAAGTGTTACCTCAATCACACATTATCCTAGTTCAAGGGTAGCTAACAGCGTAACACCCTCAGCATGCAAGCATGTTCATCAGAGCTGCACATTCAAGGGTGACGGTAAAATATGACAGGACAGATGGGGAGAACATACACATAGCCTACAAGCAGCCTTTCGTCACGCCTTAAATACCAAACATTTTTCGGCCTGCGAAAGATACAAGCCTTACTATTCAACAAAAAATATTTGGGGCGAGAATCTGCCACCTCTAATCTGCCGTATGACTATTTCTTGATCGTCCTTCTCGGGGAACTTTGAAGGCGCACCAAAAGCTGCACATGAGTCGCACTCCTCATCATCTTTGAGAACTATCTTCTGCAAGTTAGGAGATCGCTCCAGCAAAGATCTTATGAATGTGAACTGTTGTTCTAGTGACCTAAAACCAATGAATTCTAGCTCCTTCAATAGCAAGTTCTTGGAGTTGTCAAATTCCATCTCCCACTGAGGATTCTTTCTCTCAGAGTTGGTACGTCGTCTATCCTTGTCATCCAAGTATTGCACATCGCATGCATGTTCCCATACCTATTTGGGTGAAAAAATGGTACATATGTAGTTGGATTTCAGTGTTTTGTCAAAACCTAAAGCTCTAAACGTGGAGAACTAAAGAAAGGCAACATCACAATTTACAACTTTTGAGTCACCTCAATCTGTAGCATCTCGATAGATGGTGCCGCCACAAGAAAGGACACCGTCCATAAAATGTCAAATTCGACAAAGATACCTCGCACGGACAGCTTCCTTAGCTTGCTGAAAGCTGTGCGGAGTTGCTTCATTTCTGGTTGCATCCAAAGCTGATCAAGAGATAAACAAAATAAGAATGAGTAATTTGCAAGCACAGAGAGGAGGTTATCACGGAATATACAGCTAGGATTATCCTCTATTATGCATAAAAACATCTATGATATAACTTTGATAGCTGCAAGTCTGCAACAACATAAGGAATAAAAATTTGCAAAAGTAAACTACTACTTACGCGTTCTCCTTGGAAATCCAAATCGAGAGTATGTATGCCTGTGGTTGCATGTAGAAGCTCACTTAATTTAGTTCCGCTTTTAGCACATACTGCACCACATGAGAGTTGTAATTCTCCAAGCGACGGGACAAAACCAATGGCCAATGGCAGATCTGGAGATATCCAAGTATCCCAGCTGAGCTTCTCCAGTTTCGGAAGACACACCACCTCAAGTCTCTCAAAGCGGCACAAGGTAAGTTCTAGAACGCCAAGTTTTGAGTTTGGTGCATCAATCTTAAACAAAGAGCTAGCACCAGTATCACACTGATAGAGGCTTAGATGCTTCAGTTGCTTGCAGCAGTCAAACAGAATATGGCGCAAGTCTAATTTCTTGAAGCTTAAAAAGTGTAGAGAGAGTTTTGTGAGGCAACTGTTCACACTCGTGTATGCACTGAAAAAACCATCTATTTTTTTGGCTCGCTGTACCATATACACCTCACTAGAGTCACCAGGAACCCTTTCATCAAGAATGGCGAGATCCAAATCTTTCAGCAAACCAGTGTCGATCATGTCACCTACCAGCCGGCCAATTTTGCACAAGAAAGTGTTTATCAAGTAAAGCTTAAGCTGAAGACTTGAGATGGTTGATTCTCTCTGCTTATCAGCCAAGAAACTCCTGGTTGCACTGGTCAAAGACACCATAGCTTCCTCCATATCATTTGTCTGGATAGGGTGAGGGCATGGAACTGATAGGAAATCCTTCACATCAATGCTGAGTTCAGGCAACAACCAAGGCAGATGCCTCCACCGTGTAGAGAGCACACTTGTCTTTGCAGCTGTTCTTACATGTACTCTCCCCAAGATAGACAGTAAAATATCGTCTGTGAGCATGCTGAGTCGATCTTCCTCCTCGGACTGCTGCTACACAATCATGGATCCATTTAGTTACTGAATAGCTACAATCACTAATTCAGATTCTGCAGCATAATTTTGTTAAGGATTCATATAGTTACTGTATTTTCTTAGCAAAATTCAGAGAACGTGCAACCAAATTCAGTAATTTCAGAGAATCTGCAACTAGATGCAGTAATAGTTCAGAATTTCTAAATTATATGCTTCGTAGTAATGTTCGGTGCAGTTATCATGTTAAAGACCCATCTAGGATTTCATACTGTCGAACGTATAGAAGGGAATTAAAAAACAGTGGCACGAACTTGTTCTGCAGCAAAAGGAAAATCGTTTTCTTGGGTTTTGGCTGCGTGGTGCATTGTTTGGAAAAAAATCATCAGGTTTGTTGCAGGCAGGTATGGATGAAGTCATGAAGCAACTAAGAAGAAGTAGCAAAGCCCTCGTTGGGATACGACGATGGATTACCTGCTGGTGCGGCGCCGGCATGCTGCAGCCGTCGTCGAGCGCGCGCAGGCGCAGATCTACGGTTCGGTGGGGTGGGCCGCGGGATTAGGGACGAGCAAGTACGCACGGTCGGTGTTCGCCGGCGGGATCCAGCGGCGGCGCGTGGGGTGGAGGAGGGGCAGTGCGATGCGGCGGCTGGAGCACTGGAGCAGAAACTGCGGGAATCTTCAGTCGGAGAAGACGAGGAGGGGTATCTGTATGACACGCGGGCCCCACCTGTCTGTGTCTCACATGGACGTTTCGGCACACAACTCGTCAATCCGAGTTGGTCTCTGCCACGTCGACAACCAACCAACCAAGTAAACAACCTCTTTCAGCTAATCAAGACTGTATTTTATTGGCTCTGGTAACTCGCAAAAAACCATATAAAAAAAACTTGCAAAATGACCATTGTCGAGGCAAAACATGAAAACAAGCCAAGATGAACTAAGGAAGACGTTCACAAGGAAAGCACGCATCAACACACCGGAAAAATACATTCTTCTACGAGCTGAAAAACATTCATTGATCCAGATTTAGCTAAACGAGCATTGGTACTTCAACTTCTCCCAGGTTTGAAACATTTGTCTTCGACAAAATTCAGCAATGACCGAGACCTCAACCTCACTCCGTGGACATCACCGAGCTTCGTTCCTCAACCTCCACCAGCGATAGTGCCGCCGTTTTTCAATTCCAGCCATTTGGTTTGCGCACGGTTTTACTTATTTGGGCGTGTGCATACATTCGATAGATTTCAAATGATTTTTGATTCGTGTATGATGTACAACCCCTATCGGCAACCCATCGATGGAGACGGTTCGTGTGAGCATGGGCGAAGGCAGCTTTTATCTTGTAAGTTTGGAGAGAACATTTGGTGCTCCCGAGCACCAGCAATCCCGACGGTTTAAAAAATTCGAAAACACTATTTATGAGTATTAGAAGTTTCTGGAAAAAAAATACGGATGTAGCAAATTATGTATCCCACAAACGTGCAAAAAATCAATTTCAAATACGTTGTATTTTGGGCTACACGAAAATGATAAAATGGAGATTTGAAAATATACATATTTAGATCCATACTTTTGTCATTTTCGTGTAGCTCAAACTAAAACGTATTTGAAGTTGATTTTTTGCACGTTTGTGGTTGTGGAATATATCATTGGCTGCATCCATGATTTTTTCTAGATATTTTTAAAACTCATAAATGATGTTTTCGAATTTTTTAAACTATCAGGATCACTGGTGCTCGGGAGCCAATGACACTTTCCGGTAAGTTTGCCATTTCTATACTAGTGTAACATCCATATGAGCTTTTACTAGATCTTCTCTTTCCTCACATCTTGACTTAATTCTCTGCTTGTAAATAGAGCAATGAAATTTCAGCCTCGTATAATATTTTTGGGAGTCTCTATATTTTTTGGGTCTTTATCGAAAACAAAATTGGGTGTCTTTTTTGTTAACCGCAAAACTTTGTCGGAGCAAAAACCAATAAAATGGCATATCATACATCAACAAGCCAAATGAAACTAACATTATTTTTTACAAGATCGAACCGATTTAATCTCGTAAATAAGTCAGTCCGGTGAGATAAAAATCTCGACCGCGGTACAGAATTGCAAAAAAAATGGACAATAATGGTACCATAGATCAAGATGAACGAGTTGAAGATTGACAAAGAAAAGGAATGGCGAATTGTTTCCTCTAAGTAGAAATATCCATTAGGTCAGATGTTCTGACGTAATTAGATGTTCATCGTCATGCTAACAAGGGAGCAGTACATCATCCAAGAACCCTACAAAAACATGGATCCAGTCCAGTACATCATCATGCTAATTAATCCTCTCGATCAGCTAGACATCCAGAACCGTGATCAGTAAAGTGTCCAGACCCCATCGGGCGTGCCCCAGAACGCGTCGGCCGGAGAAGTGTAAAGATTAGGCGACGTGTAGGCGGCCGCCAACCCCCACAGGGCGTCCTCCAGGTCGCCGTCGAGGCACGGCGGAGGCAGGTACGTCGACAGAAGCTCGTACCGTCCTCCGTCGGTTGGATCCCACGTCCTGTAGCCGAACGGCGAGACTAGCGTGTTATCCCCGCCGTGCCATGGCGTCGCGGGTTCTCGTTCTGTGCAGGGCGAGCCGCCATTGTTCAGCGCCGTGGTTTCCTGTTCTGGGCAGGGCAAGCCGTCTGTGGAGTCATCGTCGATGATGATGATGGGCCGCTCCATCGTGCTGCCGCCGTTCTTGGTCGCCGACCGATCGCCGTGGCGTAGGCTGTCCTCTGCTTCGGCGCGAACTGGTCCGCGCGGCGGCTGCTCGTCTTTTGTGTTCTTCCGCTCGACTACTTGTCCGGCGGCGGGACGTGCCAGCGCGTCTTCATGGTGGTTGAACTTTTGGTGCCGGGAGGCTGGCGGAGCGTCCTGGTGGCCGGCTGATGCCTTCCGTTTGCAGGACACCGCCGCCGTGGTCGTGCAGGAATCGGCGTTGCTGGCGGCGATCCGTGGCTGGAGGTGCTTCCGGTCATGGGGACGGAAGGCGGCTTGATCCATCCTGAGTTCCTGACCAAAGAAGGAACGCGGTCGAGCAATCAAGGATTTTACGGATCGGCGAAACTCTGGCGGCGAGTGGCCGGGGGACGGATGAATATCTGATTGTCGGTGGTGTCTGGCATCGATCGGAGCTCCTTTTATGATGGTCTTGGGGAATTGTATGGTAATTCGAGGCCAAGACGAACTCGGATTCCGATTTCCCTGGATTCAGGGAGAGAACGCGGTAATCGGTGCATTGCACCATACGACGATGTGTGTTGCTGCTGTTCTACCAACACGTACGGAATCGATCGGTTTTGTGAAAAGGCGGTTTAGTTGCTCTGAATTCTGATGCAACAAAATCGTTGGAAAAATAACTACGCACACGTGCCCAACACGAAAATTCAACTAGAAAACGCACGCGTAGAATAGTAACCCGACATATCTATACTTTTATTAAAAGAGCAAACATGGTGGGATACTTTAAATCTTCTCTATTTAATTTTTGATCAACGATCCAGATTGTCCCCACCTCGAGCATCAAACAACTTTGACTAGGTCAAACTGTTTTTTAGTAAAAAAAAGAAGCGCAATGTCACATTAGAATCGTATACGTGCATAGAGTTAGATTCGTATACGTGCATAGAGAAAAGGAAAAAGGAAACTCAAGTCCCAGCAATTCGGATCTGAAACAATTCGTATCAGCCACGATCGGCAGGCTACGATCCCATCCGGCCCGCATCACCACGACCAGCCGCCCAGGTCGCCATCGCCTAGCCCTAGACCTAGCGGACTACCATCCCTCAAGTTCCTTGCTCCCCGCCCGACCCTGATCCTGCTTGATTTGCATCTCCAATCGATCGAGCTACCGCTCGCTTTAATGGAACAAGGAGTAGCAGACAAAGCTGTTAGACACGTCGGAACAGGATATGTAGGCCACTGAGGAGGGAGACGAGCTGCCGCCACACCGGCTGTGACATGCTCCTCCTGTCCCCATATCTTACGTCTCCGATTCATGATGGTCTTGCGCCCTTACGTGTCCATTATCCATGGGGTATGGGGGAGATGGCGATGCTCATGGGGCTGAGGCAGCTTCCTGGTTGACGCCGGTCGGGATCAATAAGGTCCATGCAGGCCGAGCACGCAGCGTAGGGCCCGGACCGAACCACTACGCATGCATATGTTCAACCTCCTACTCCTAGGCCCAGTCGGGAGGCTCGACGAGGCCCGCCATGGACCTGCTCAGCTGGAGCACGATGAGTATCGACGCCAGGATGTGGTAGGCGCTGCTTCGCGCGTGCCGAACGGGCTGGAACACGGAGCTTCCCCGGAACTCGACCGAGATGGTGTGGACGCTGGATGCCTGGATCCGACGGACGCAGTGCCCGTCATGCTATATCAACATGACAACATGTACTCGCGTGCAGGGAGGTGCGGCGACTTCCATGACGCGATCAAGATGGCTGCCAAGGCGTACGTGAGGGAGACCATACTGAGGAATGCCAACTGCTTCCATCACTGGAGGGATGGTGCCTGTTCACGCGGCAACTATTGGTAGACTTCAGTGCAGGTATAACGAGCTCAGGCTTTTAAAAAATAGATTCAGGTAGGCATGCTGCATGTGCAGGTATTTCTCATGTGCTCTCAAAGAAGAATATTCTTATTTGATAGTTCCAAGAAAACATGCGTACTGTATCCGTTTTATAGAAAAAAGGCATTATTATTGTTTATGTTATAATAATCTTCACTTGTGATACATCAGTTTGTGTAGATGAACTGGTGTGTATTTCTGATCCATGATACCACTCCATTAGGCTGTGTATTGCTTTATTGCCATTTTAAGATTTTTCCCACCCTATTTGGTATGCCAAAACTTTATTTGCTAAAACATGATAAAAGAACCCTACTCTGTTAGATCCCCATCTTATATTGCAATCGATCCAACAATATGTATCATTGATCTTTCTCTTATTTAATAATTTAGAAATCACGCCAACAATATGTACCCGTTGCAACACACTTTGTCATTGCATCTAGCGTCATCGAATGTGGCGTCACCACTATTCCAAGGAAAACTTTGTGTGCCTATATATGTTTTTATCTCTCGTTGCAACGTAATATCAGTTTATTTTTTCTGAAGAGACAATGAATTACACAATTATCATAGCGTGCATGTGCACATGCTTGGTTACATAAAATTTGAACCTTTCAATATCTGATCAACGGCCTAGATCATTCCAATGCTGGTTGAAAAATAATTATTCTGCCATGATTATTTGAATATTTTTATAAGAGTATTAACATTTCTTGCATGATTGTTATCGAATATGTTAAAATTTGTATCATAAAATATTTGTAATCATGATGGTCATCTGTGGTGTTTGCATGATAAGTTTTATGAAAATTTTGTTGCGGTAATAAAAATATCACTAAACTAGAAATCACATTTATTTTTTGAAAACGTGCGTTGCACGTGCACGGCTACTAGTGAAACAAAAAACCCAATATTTATCCTGAAATACCATCTTGGTGTATGCAACATGATGCATACACTCGTGCAACATGAAAAATACTACAATTTGTTAAATATTTACCATTGACCTCTCACGGTCATCTTCTAAGCAAAATCTCTATCTATGCAATGGAAAACTCTAATAACACCCGGCAAATATCTCGATATAAAAAATGTCAAATAATTTGAAACCTCGAAATATTATAGTATTATATTTTTACAGAAACTCAGAACAGCGCACTTGTTACGGGCTCTATTCTCTTATATACATGAACCCGTCTTTTCTCATGATATGGATGATTGATTGATGATTAATTGAATATTGCCTCCGTTCTAAAATATTGAAGATTGAAGTTCTAGGTTTGTCCCAAGTCAAACGTCTTTATGTGTGAGCGGAATTATAAGAAGATATGCTAATATCTATGATGCTATATATTAAAGTATATTGTAGGATGAATCTAACGAACTATATTGGTATGGTAGATGTTGATGTATTTTTCTGCACAATTAGTCAAACTTAAGACAGGTTGACTTTGGACAAGCCTAAACGGAATGGTGGAATATGTATGAGGGAGAATGCACGGTATGTCTGAGCAATTCATACTGTGGAAACACATTGTACACATGTTGTGGTTTCGGCCCATTTACATGATTTTATATGTATGTGCTTATTTCTCATTTCCCTAAATTGGACAATCTACCTACGCTAGGGAGGCAGCGACCCAAATGTGAAGATTTCCTCTTGTACGTGCTTATTTCTCATTTCCCTCTTGTACGTGTCTATTTAAAAATACTTTATTCGCCTTTTTTCATTTCTTTCCTTGTTTCCTTAATATACTTTTTATGGTTTATTTCGAGTTTGCTATTCCATTGTTTTTTGTAATTTATAATATTTCCTTTCATTGCAGTCTAAACCTTCATTTCTCTTGTAGTCGCTATTCTGGTATTGAGCGCAAAAAACTCGGTCTGGAATATTTGTTCCGCTTACAGTCAGGATGTATTTAACAAACACGGAAATTTTGTTCCATTTTAGTCAAAAATTTTGTTACACTTACAGTTATGATTTGTTTCATAAGAACTAAACTTTGTTTCACTAGCTTTAAATCAGTATTCCTCATATACACGTAATGTTTCCACACGCTCTATAATCCTAGTTAGATTTTTTGTTCTGGTTGCAGATTTTATTTTCTTGGGGGCACTGAAGTTAGATTCCATCCGGTCCAAAATTTTATTCTGCTATAAGTTGGGATTTGTTCCATGTTCGGTGTTTTTTTCTTTGCAAACCCTAAAAATATAGGAACCATGTTAAGTCTCAGAAAGCGACACTTGATGAGTTCTAGGACACGAAAATCGGAGTTTAGAAAAAGAGAAACAAATAAACTTTCCATGTGGTTAAGCTGACAGAGCTGAGATAGCGAATTTTCCATGTGGTTTAACCAAGATACTTGTTGTTGCTTTGGTTATTGGCTCCATTGCTCCATCCATATCATTTGCCTCGATTGATTTCGGCTGTGAAATAGATAGAAATCCTTGACATCGATGACAATCCTTCAAAAGAAATCTCCCCCATTGAAATTTCATATATTTCAAAAATATAGTTGTCGCCACATGTAACAGTTTATTCATTCCATTGCATATTAATACAGTCTACCCATATATTTCAAAAAATTATATATGAAGCACAACCCTCCTCGTAGGAAAAAAAACTAGTATCACGGGATCATATGGAACTGTTAGAGAACATGCTTATTCGTCAAAAATTATTTGGGGGGAGAATATGCCATCCGTAATTCGCCTCACCGCCATTTCCTGCTCATCCTTTTCCTTTGGAAATAAAGACACCGGCGGTGTTTCAAGGGCGTCACATTGGTCACATTGCTCATTTCCTTTCAGAACTATTGTCTGCAGGTTGGGAGCCCGCTCCAGCAAGGCTCTTATGAATGTAAATTGATGTTCGAATGAGGCAAAGTCAGTGAACTGGAGCTCTTTCAACAATAAGTTCTTGGAGCTGTGGAAATCCACCGCCCACTGAGGATTTCTTCTTTCAGTGAATGTCGACTTGCTTGTCCCATCGCTGTCATAGTCAAATGACTCGCATGAATGGTCCATACCTATATTTGCATGAGCAGTAAGTTATAATGTAGTTGGATTTTTGGATTGAAATAAAAACACTTCCCTTATCATTTATGGTTAAACAAGGTAAGATAAACTAGAAAAATATTATTGCAAGGCGAGAGAGCAGAAGGTACCCCAATAAGTAATATTCAACAGAAGGTGCCGCCTCAAGAAAGGCTATCGTCCATTCAATGTCAAAGTCAACAAATATACCACGCACGGATAGCTTCCTTATCTTGTTGAATGCGGGGCAGAGTCCTTTATTTCCGGTGGCATCCAAAGCTGATCACGACAAGAGAAAATAAGAGCAAAAAGTTTAAAAGCACAGAGATGCAGATTATCAGATAATTTATACAGCCGTGACCACATTGATACTACATAAAGTAGCATAAGCAAATTAGAAACAGATTAGTACTACTTACGTTTTCGCCTTGGAAATCCAGTGTCAGAGTATGTATGCTTGTGGTTCCATCTAGAACCTCACTTAATTTAAACCATCGATGAAAAATTGCTCTACCATTTGATAGTTTCAGTTCCCCGAGAGATGGGACAAAACCAAAAGACAAGGGTGCATATGCAGACAACCAAGTACTCCATTCGAGCCTCTCCAGTTTCGGAAGACATACCAACAAGCCTCTCAAAGCGACACGTGTTGATCTCTAGAACGCAGAGTTTTGAGTTTGGTGCATCTACCTTACAAGGAGTACGACACCTAGTATCGGAATGAAAGAGGCTTAGATGCTTCAGTTGCTTGCAGCAGTCAGACAAGAGATGGTTGATGTCCAATTTGGCAAAGCATACATTGTATAGGCAGAGCTTGTGAGGCAACGGAGCACAGAAGGGTAGGCAGTGAAAAAAACATCTATCTCCTGGGCTCGCTGTATCATCTCTTCCTCGGTATGCTCGAGAGGACATGTCTCGTCGTGAACGGTGAGATCCAAATCTTTCAGCAAACCACCGTCGACTGCATCACCTAGCAGCGAGCCAATGTCGCACAAGAAAGTGTCGATCAAGTATAGCTGAAGCCGCAGCCTTGAGATGGTGGATCCTCTCCGTGGTCTAGCCAAAAATCTCCTGGTCGCTTTTGTTAACGATGTCATAGCTTGATCATATCGTTTTCCTCAGCGGGGTCGCGGCACGGATCAGACAGGAATTCCCTGGCATGATGCTAATCTCAGGCAGCAACCAAGGCAGATACGTCCACCGCATGGAGAGCACGCTTGTCCTTGCGGCCATACGTGAACTGAGTCTGCCCAAGATCGACAGTAAGATATCTTCAGTCAGCATGCTAAGACGATCTTCTCCTTTGGCTGCTGCTAGAGAATTATTGACCCATTTTTATTAGTAACTGGATAGCTAAAATCACAAACTCAGATTCTAACATTGGATAAATACTCAGCATCCAATGTTTAATCAAGGATCCATATAATTGCAGTATTTATTAACTATAAATTCAGAGAAAACGGAAGAATATAGTTGCAATAGCTAATTGGGGCTATAATCACCATAAATTCAGAGAAAACGGAAGCTGAATTATATGGATCCATAGAGTTGCAATAGCTAAAGTCCAATGTCAGGAGAATGTACGCTTGTGGCTCCATCTAGAACCTCACTAAAGTTTAGTCAAGGATCCATATAGTTTTAGTATTCATTTAACTATAAATATGCAGCCAAATTCAGTAATGCAGAGAACCTGCAACAAACTCCTCTAATAATTCAGAATTTGTAACTTAGATGCTTCGTCGTAATGTTCAGTGCAGTTATTATAAGTTAAAGATCCATCTCGGAACAGTATTTCTGTCGACGATGATTTCATGATATCGAATGTAAATAAAAATAGAAAAGAGTGGCACGGATTGATGTTTCTCTTGGATTATTTGTTCTGGCTGTGTGTGCATCTTTGTGGTGGAAACTGGAGAGGAAAATATATCCGGCTGGTTCCGGCTCGTTGCTGGTCATTATGCAAGAAGCTACAGTATTAATGACTAGCAAAGCCCCACGCGGAGTGAATCAGGATTACCTGCTGGACGGGCCGTCGACAAGCACGTGCGAGCGTGCGACCGCACAGGGCCCCCAAAAATTAGGGGCCCCCAAATCTTACTCAAGTACTTTGCTCCATCACAATCAGGGCAGACGTCCTGGTGTAGCAAGGTGGAGCCGCCAGCCAGTTTTCTAATTCGCTCAACGTACTAGTAGATCAGAGAGGAAGTTACAGTACCGCCATGGAAAGGCTTCGTCTTTCTTGGCTTCTTGCTCGCGATGGAGAAGAAGATATAATGATGCGAAAGCGTTGTTGGGCTGCTGGGCCGCATTTTGCTAACAGAGAAACAAACTCGTTTGGGCATGGTGGTCCACCTAGAAATTGGCCACTACAGCGGCCCAACACCCAGCTCGCTGCTGCATGCGTGTCGCGTGCGCCTCCTGGTAAAGAAAAAAAAGCTCAGACTGCCCTGACGATTGTGTTCCTCTCGGCCCATGGCATGTACAAGGTGGCCGAACAGCTTTCATTTTTGCAACCGATTTGTGCTAAGAGTTTCAGCTATGCAATCCACCAGTCTTTGTGCCTAGTGGACCGAAGATACTTATGGGTTGAAAAATAACTTCATCAATGCACAGCAAGCTTAAACAGAAACAGATTAGCTCCAGAGCAGAGCAAACTTCTCCCAAAAATGATACGAAGTGAACCATGCAAGGCAAAAAAGACAAATGAAGCAGTGACATGCACGATGCACAGGGAACTCGCAGCACAAAGTGCATGCATAACATGAATAGAACAAGCCAAGTTGAACTCTGGAAGAACAAGCATGCATAATCACCAAAGAAACAGAAAATCTACCACGACTGGAGTACCAGGCACCAACTGTAAAACATTCAGCCAGAGATATGAGCTAAGCGACCATTTGCATTTAACATTCTACCAGGGGTTCACACAGCAAAAAGTAGTACGTAGCTGACAAGTTTAGATGCAAATTCCACAAAGAAACTTGCAACAGCGATAACGTCTTTCTTTCTTGGTTTCTTGCACGCGCAAATCATAGACCCAGATAGAACCACTAACAGAAACTACAGAGTTCGTTAATTCCTCTCGAAAGTACTTCAGCGGGGACACCGGCAGTAACCACGGCATGAACCAGGAAATGGTCTCACTTCTTGCCTTTGCCCGCGATGTTGAGCTGCTGGAGCCCAAGGAGCAGGTCGCTCGAGTCCAGGAACACCTTGTTGTTGGAGCTTGCGATGGTATGGGCGATCTCCCTGGCAGCTTCAATCTGTCTCAGAGCGACAAAAGCAGGGTTGTTGGCGATGGCCTGGCCTATCAGCTCTGCACTCTTAGCCTCTCCCTGTTCAGATATAAAAAGAAACATTAACTCAACAAACGAAATGAATAAAATTACCAGTGCTTGGGTTCAGGTGCTCTTAAACTAAGCAAATGAAACATATAAAACTACCAGTGTTTGGACCAGGTGCTCTCAAACTAAACAATTAAAGATGTAGAACCACCTGTGTTTGGATCAGGTGATCTCGAACTCAACAAACAAAATGTGTAGAACTACCAGTGTTTGGATCAGATGATCTTGAACTGAACAAACGAAATGCACAAAACTACAAGTGTTTGGTTCAGGTGCCCTCAAACTGAATAAAGAAACATATAAATTTACCAGTGTTTGGATCAGGTGATCTCGAACTCAACAAACGAAATGTACAGAACTACCAGTGTTTGGTTCTTGTGCTCATAAACTAAACAATTGGAACATATCAAACTATAGTGTTAGGCTAAAGTGCCCCTAAACTCAACAAATGTAGTGAAATATATGAAACCGTGAAGAAAAAAACACTAGTAATATGCGTCTAGTGACATCACAAACATTGCAAGTAGGTGAAGTCTGGAGCTATGTTCAGTCGTATAATCATACCATTGAAGTCTGAAACCATGGACTTACCAAATAGGTGAAGTCTGAAACTATGTTCAGTCTTATGAACAACATACCACTGAAAGCCGACACTAGGAACATAGCAAGTAGGTGAAGTCTAAAACTATGTTCAGTCATATTAACAACATACCACTGGAAGTGTGAATCAATCAACATAGAAATAGGTGTCACATGAAAATTATCCATCATAAACTCAAAAATGAAATGCACAAAACTATCAGTGTTATGCTCAAGTTTTCCCAAACTCCACAAGTGTAATGAAACACATGAAGCGATAAAGACAAAAGGAATACTGGCAACATGCCTCTAGTACATATCACTGAAACAGCAAACAGGGCAAGTAGGCTCAGCCATATGAAAACCTCTATCTAGTTTCTGTTTTGCTTACCTGTGCCCTGATAATTGCACTTTTCTTGTCTTGCTCAGCCTTCTCAACAATGAACTTGGCACGCTCAGCTTCCTGCGCAGCAACCTGTTTGGCTTCAATGGCATGAGTGAACTCTTTGCCGAAGCTTAGGCTGGTAATGGACACATCATCCAGAGCAATGTTGAAATTCTTGGCCCTCTCTGTCAGAATCTTCCTGATCTCCCTGCTCACAGCCTGCCAATACATAAAGAAGTCATTCAAGTATTCGAAGCAATAAAAGCTGTTTTCTACTATAGCATAAAACATGTGTAAACACAACAAACATGATGAATTGGACCAAATGGTACCTCTCTCTGTGTGATAAGCTGACTGGCATTGTATTGTGCAACCACAGCTTTGAGTGTTTCATGAATGATCGAAGGCAAAACTCTCTCATTGTAGTTCTCCCCAGGGTCCTGTACATAGTTGGTAGTTTCTCTGGCATGGGTCGTGTAAGGACACGAAGACCAATTTTCACCTGTACAAGTTATCAAGTGGCATTAGATACGTGAAAGGGTTTTCTGTGCAAATATTATTTTTAAGCAGAAGTGAAAAACAAGATAGCTGCATCCACATTCGTACACACATGAGCACAAGAAATTCAGATGGCCAGCAAGATTTAGCGTGTTTCAGTACCAGTGAATTTTCTTATATGGCGATGGCAACAGATAATGATGAAGAATGAATATTACTTGACTATTGTTAACAGATTAAGAGCAAATGAGTTACTTGACTAACAGGCAACATATAACGATGAAGCAACAATAACACTAGTGGGCACTGTTACTAGATTAAAAGCAAATAAGTTTAAACTGCTTCACAAAGCAGTAGCAGTGGATTAAAAGCAAATAAGTTAAACTGTTCCACAGACCAGTAGGCATGAACGCTGTATGATTTCACAGATAAACTTGAGGGGTGCATTAAATCTAAATTACTGAAACGAGAAAAACCAAGTTCTCCAATGTCAGGTAAGACATAACCCAGACCAAATTGGTAAACATCCACAATTGTCCAGATTACCAAGACCATGCATATGCTACAACTATTGAACAGACCCAGAAATGAGACTGCCTAAACACTAAACAAGTACCAGAGCATATCCATCCGTCCAAATTTCTTATCATATCACACCCATCCAATCCCCGCACAATCTAGAATCGCAGACCAACAAATCAAAGCACACCCCTTGGGGTTCCAATGTGAACCTTCCTTGGCATTCAGATTAAGCAGTACACAGTCGCACATCAATCAGTAAATCGGCACGGTATCCCAGAGGAAGGATGGATCGGGAGAAGAGTAGGTTTTACCATCTGCAGATCCCTGCTCCCGGAGGTGCTCTCGACGAGGTTGGGTCGGGCGCGGACGTCGTAGATGATGGGCCTCTCCATCCCCGGGACAGGAAGTGCGTCCCCTCGGGGTAGACCTGCAACGAACCACGGAGATCAGGCGCGGAATCCGACGGATCGGGCATGAATCGGAAGAAGCTGCGGCGGCGAGATGAGGGGGGGACAAGGGGAGACGGGTGGGCTGACCTTGTCCTTGATCCCCTCGATGCGGTTGAAGACGATGGCGCGGTGGCCTCCCTCGACGTTGTAGAGCGTCTTGGCGCCGGCCAGCCAGACCGCGCCGCCGGCCAGCGCCAGCTTGAGCATGGTGCTCGCCCCCGCGGGCGCCTTGAGCTTGTTCATCTCGTCGGGGACGCGGGGGTGGGTGCGGCGGCGGCGGCCGGGGTTTAGCTAGGGTTTTCGCCGGAGAAAGCGGGGAGAGGCGATTTGGGCGGAGGTGGAAGACGGGATGGGATTGAAGGAGAAGGGTGGGGTGTTAAGTGGGTCGGGCGGGGCGATCTGGGGCGTCGGATGTTGAACGGACGGCTGGGATGGGGATTTCTTTCCTCCGCTGCAAGAAAAGGAAATGGCAGCGCTGGCGCTGGCTTCCGGTGCAAGATGGTCTCGGATGGGCTGACTCACGGGTCCCACAGTGTCATGGGTGGGACGTTTCTCTTGCGTGACTGATCGACCTGCGTTCGTGGAGCTGGTGCACGACCGTCGCTTACTACTTTCGTCTCAAATTTTTGTTGTTGCTTCCCCAAACTTGCATACAACCATAATCTATTGAAGAAAATAATTTATTTAGAAAATGTAGACTAAGGCATCGCAATTTTGTTTCCCCTAAGAATGTTACTGCCTCTGTACGAGCGCAAAATGACTGAATATACAGCTAATTTATGCGAGTTTGTAAATCTTGATGTATTGGTGATCAAAGCTAAACATCATATTTGTCTTATCCAACATCTCAACATCGCTGGGGGCTGTGCATCTAATGACAAGCATACATAAAATCACTCCTCAGCATTTTCTTGATGACATGAAGCGTAGTGAAAATGCCATCTTTATTGTGTCGAGAACAATGCTGGACTAGGAACACATTGTTGGCATGCCCAATTTTGGCCCTAAGGTAATCCAACACAACACGGGACACGGATAGACTCCTAGACTCTTCTACATAAGCCATTGGTTCGATATTTCATTTAATAGAAAATAAAAAGTGAGAAAAAAATAAGAACAACAAAAATGATCAGGCAAAACAAATAGGGAACAAGATAAGTATTTTACACCTATTGCAGTATTGCATTGGTACTGATGAACTATCATATATTACATTTTAGCGTTTGACATGCACCAGTTTTGTCATATAGGAGTTTCTAGTAAATGACATTGCAAAAAATAATATATTTTATCTTATCAATGTTCACAAAAAAAAGGAATACACCTCGTAATAACATTTATGTGCAACTTTGCATCCACCAGAAGTACTATTAGGATGTAAATTACGTACTTTTGGATTCCCGCCAAATAGAGAAAAAATATATTATTTCTACATGGATTTATGGGCAGGGGGTAAAATAAACTTATATTGTACCATAAACTCAATGACTAAATATTGCTATTGCAAAAACTACCATGGCCACGGGTGCTAACTCTCATAAGGTGTGATAGTTTTATATATCACTTGCTCTATGCTACGGTAATTCTCTGTTGTTTCCCTCCCATATCTCAAAACAATGAAATTGTTCGACCCTATTCTTTTGGATTTCTTCATATGGAAGACGATTACAGTGCAGTGATGAATAGGAAGGTTGCATTCAACTGGCATTTATAGGCGTTTTGGGAGGGACTGGCAAGCACGCTTTGCCCATGATCTATCTACCACTGTAACCACTCTATGGTGAACCAATACTAAGGCATGCAAATAACATGAAGTTTCAGTCTCTTTATGTAACTGAATTCTGAATTGGGATGCATGTGCAATATATGTTTTTGTAGACGTTATGTCACTTGAATTGATCGGGAAAGACTACACAAAGCCATGGAGTTTGCCCGGCATTAAATGGTAAATAGGCCATCATCTCTACGATGTCAGTATGTTGCATGGCATTCGGACACCATCAAGATTTTCATCTGATTGTATATAGACAGGGGAAGTTAAGAAAGCAATTTATGAGCATGCATTGTGAGGTAATCCATTGAGCTAAGTACATACAAATTTCAAAAAAAAGGACATACATATTCTGATAAAAGACGATATAACGTCTGGCGATTATGGGGGCAGAGAACGGCGGAGGTGGAAGAGAAGAGAGATGGGGTTGAAGGAGAAGAAGGGTGGGGTGTTATGTGGGTCGGGCTGGGCGATCTGGGCCGTGGGATGTTGGATGGACGGCTCGGAGCGGAGGCGGGGCTCGTTTCTTTCCTCCGCTGCAAGAAAAGGAAATGGCAGGCTTCCGGCCGGTGGAGACTTTTTGCTCCCGGGCACCAGTGCACCCTCGTGTTTAAAAAAATTCGAAAAACATATTTACAAGTTTCAATTTTTTTTGAAAATAAATCCACCTATAGCCAATGATATATGCCACTAACGTGTCAACTTAAAATATTTTGTATTCTGAGCTTTACTACATTTGTTATTTTTGTGTAGCCCATATATAAGGTATCTCAGATTAAAAATTTGCACGTTTGTGGGATACACCATAGGCTACATCTGGATTTTTTTCAGATTTTTTGGAAACACACAAATATGATTTTCGAATTTTTTAAATAAGAGGGATCACTGGTGCCCGGGATCAAAATAGAGTTTCCAGCTTCCGGCGCAAGATGGTCTTTGCGTGTCGGACCTGGACTGGTTGACTCCTGGGTCCCACGGGTGTATGGGTGGGACGTTTCTCTGGCGTGACTGATCGACCTCTGCAATGCGGGAGTTGGAGCACGATCGTCGTTTACGACTTTTGAGGTGTACTTTTGTCTTGATTTTTTGTTGTTGCTTTCACAAACTTTCATAAAACCATAATCTATTGTAGAAAAATAAATTACTTAGATAAAACATAGACTAAGACATTGCTAATATTTGTTTTCCTTCAGAAAAAACGCTATTTACAAAAAAACAAGGCTTTGTTACTGAGAGCAAAGATACACAATTGGACTGAATGTAATTATGCATTTCTGCAAGTATTTACATATGTACATTTCAACTATTTAGGTATGGTAGAAGTTGTTTCATCGTGTGTTCATTCTCAAATACAACATCATCAAGATCGTCTCTCGAAGCCCCGGCATCATCATCATATTCTCTACATCATCCTCGTAGGTTGTTTCAGGGAAGGATGCTCTATTGTCCATCACGCGTCATTGTAGCGATTAATCAAAATCTTCACCGGAGAAACGTATTTGATCGAAACTCTAATTTCCATACAACTAGCCAGAGAGTCCAGAAGCGGGCAGAGGTACAAGGACCGCCCTTGATCAGCCCGAGACACCTCAGTATGCAAAACGAGGCGTGAACCAAGGAAAAGCTCAACAACGGCATCGTCGCCTAGAGAACCTAAAACTCTAAGACTAGGTAGTAATATGCATGCCACGTAAGCAAAAAGGATGATGTGGCAGCTAATTAATGTGGAGAGAGACAAATAGATTAACATAGGTAGTTACCGTAACATCACATATCCAAGACAAAATGAGTTTACAAACTAATAAATGCTATCATGCATGACACCACAAATAAGTTACTATCCACTATGGAGGTAGTAACATAGGGTAGTAACATAAGTATGTTACCACTCAAAGTTACTCCCCACAAAACTCAAAAAAAAAAAATTACTCCCCACTATAAGTAGTCTAACGAGACGGAACCATTTGCTCTATCATTAGGTGATCCGACTGTCTTAAAAAATCACCAGCAGCAATCAATGCGTCTTGTGGGCCGTGGGTCAAATTTCGCGGAAAAAAACTCTTCAAGCCTAGAATATTCTATTGAAATGAAACTGTTTTGCTCCTAAGCACATAGTTCACCTATTTGAATGTTTCTGAATAACCCGAAGGCTCCAAAACCCTCTGGATGTTTGAAAGAGTCTAGATTAGATGGGAGAAAAGAAGATGTTCGAAGGAAGAAATACATTGCAGTTTGGTTTCTTGTGGGAACAAACCCCCACAGTTCTTATGTGTTGAAAGCGAGTTGGATACCAGCTCACATTTTCTCATCTCCTAAATTCCCCTATATATAAAAGTACGTCTGATTCACCTTCAAATCTGGCATCCACGTCGCCCATTCTACGCGCGCCGTCCGATCGACGGTCCAGATCGCGCTAAAAATCGTGCAAACTGCGAGTTCCTGTAGCACGGGGATTTCTTCCAATCGCGCCGTGACACGTCGCGCTCCAGCGCGCCATTTTGCAAAAAACCGCCCGCAAAGAACTATTTTTCAATTTTCGAAAAAACCAGGGGCCTCTAAGCAAAAAACGTCACCGCAGCTCACTCCTTCCTCTTCTCCTCTCCTCGCGCGACCGCGACGTCGCCGGCGCCGCCGACGCGCCGCCACGCCGTTCCGCTCCTCCCCGCTCAGATCGACTCCCACGGCGAGCTCCGGCGTCGCCTCCTCTCCCTCCTCGCCGAGGATCGGCTGCTCGGACGCCGCACGCCGGTGGAATCGTCCCCGCCGTGCGCCCTTCCCTTCGCCAGAAGTCTCGCTCCCTCGACCCCTCGCGCGGCCGCTGCTCGCTCCCGCTCCCGCTCCACGCCGACCAAAACAACCCCAAGCAGCTCAAGCCTACGAGCCTCACGCCTTCGTCGTCGCTGTTGCCGCCTCCGCGCTCGACCTCGGCAAGCAGGAATCGACCTCGACCACCTGTTCCCGCTCTCCATCGACGACCTCGAAGACGGCGGCGACTCCGGGTTTGGGAAGTGGAGCACCGGCTTCTACATCTCGACCTCGGCAGCGGCGGCGGCGGCTCGCCGCGGTCCCGCCGCGGCCCATCCACCATGTCATCCACGACCTTCTCCCTAGATCCAACCAGAGCTGCTGCACACTTGGGAGGAGGTCAGCGCTGCACAGAGGCTCGCGGGGCGACGAAGGCCGTCCGGCCGGAGTACTCGGTTTTTTCCAGTGGGCACCGCAGCTCTAGCCACCACCCCGCGCAGCTCTGGTCGCAGCCCTCTGCCTCACATCATCTCTCCCCTGCACCTCCTTTCCCCTCCATACCATGGACATATATGGGGCACCTCTGTGTGCTTAATTTTGCACGGGGCCCGAGCAGATGCGCCCGCTCGCGGGGGAGCAGGCCATGCGCGTCCTCGACACCGTCCTCCGCTTCGGTGAGCGCTCAGCCCCCTCCTTCTGCGTCTTGCCTGGATTCTGCGTTTCTGCTGACTGTATGTTGTGCTGACTGATTACCAGTGATTGGAATTTTAAAGACTGATCCTTGCTGCTATCATGTACACATAGTAGAGATTGGTTCGGCTGATAGTTTCTCATATTATTACTGCAGTGGATTCTGAGCCTCATGCTAATCTGGCACTCTGCTTATGCACTAAACAATTGGTTAACCCACGACCACTCCGTTATCTAGGCAATCGAAGATGGGTTCACATACATAACTTTCTAAAGTTCAGTTATTTTTATGTAACATTTAACTCATGAGTCAAGAACATACATCTGATGCTGAACTATGGTTAGATTTTTAGGCTACATATCTCATGTTTGATCGTGTCACTAACTACAGATTATTATCTCATCAGCTTATCCGTAGATCAAGTCAAACCTTGTGGAGCACTTCACCTTCATTTAATTGAACATGTCAGATTGTCAACTCAGTGAGTACATTCATGCAACCACCATCTCTCTAACCAATATGTGTGGCTGGTCAGTTAGTAAGATTTAAAAAAGTTGTGTATTGCCGCTAATGTAATTTGCTTACACGTTATCTCCCCATATTACCTATTCATTCTACAAATATGTTTAGTTATTTGTCTGTAGTTGATACTCTGAGAATTATCCAACAAAAAGAATTTGTATCCCGGTACCAATTATGTCCAAGTATATTTTCTTATTGCTCCAGTTCTTCTGCCTGACAATTGTAGATTTATATGGAAATAGTAAAGCGAGTAAAAGCTATAAGATGTTGAGATGCTGATAATTTACGGATATCAGCTGATGAGTTGTCTGCTCTATTTTAATGTTTGTGTTATTGTTGTCTCATATACTTACAGGTCACCATGTATTGAGAAGCTGTGTGCACTCTTCGCCTACCTTCCGGAGTATTGACCATGATGATGTCAGTTGTGCAACTTGTGTGAACCGTGTCATCATAGCTGCACTTTCCAGGACAACATAATGGTGGTTAAAGGTGCTAAACACTGAATTATGCAAAGGTACAGTCACTACATGCAGGATTTTGGATAGATAATGCATTCTTTCCACGCCAATTGATTGATCTAACACTTATATCCACATATAAGAGTGGATGCATTCTAAGCATGATACCATGGACGGGACCGTGATTAGCTGTCTTGGGATTATTTCAGTACTTTCTGAAACTCTTTTGCATCCTCACGCCTCTATGAAATTCCAGCAATGAGTATAATTTAATTCAGTATCTGAGCCGGAGTTTTGCTGTAATTCACTGCATGTTTTTTCTGTTTAATGCGATGTCTATTCTGAGTAATACGACACACTGAGTTTACTTTGTTTTAAGAAGTTGCTTTTTTGGGAAGGCATGTACTTTTTTCTAGGGGTCAACGGGATGAGCACGAAGGCTCCCACTTGAATGCAGTAGTAGTAGGTCGGCAGGATGAGCATAAAGGCTCTCACCTGAATGTGGTAGTAACGATAATTGTTTGTATATCATGAAAATACAGGCACATTAGAGCTCATGGCACCAGAACTCTTCACTGGGCATTACAATGAATCGGTAGATATATATTCATTTGGGATGTGCATCCTTCAAATGGCAACATGTGAATACCCGTACGATGAATGTACATATTTAATATGGTTTTCAAGTAAGTGCTTTGCAGTCCACACTACCTAGCTCAGCCGGACATTAACTATCAGTAATTGATTTTCGTTCATTGGTCCTTCATGTAGGGTATAAAACCAGGTGTTCCCACCAAGGTCAAAGACGATAAGCTCTTTTAAAGAAGACTGTCTACCTCCCGTAGCTGAAATACCTACTGCAGATGAGCTCCTGAAAAACTCTTTCCTCCAGAAGGATGGTATGGTTCTCTAACAACACAATTATGCAGTTCATTCCTCTGGAATTTCCTATATCTTGACTCCCTTCCTCCCATCTACTTTTATTAGTGTCAATCAGTAAATAGTAACCGAGAGTGTAAGTTTGCTGGTGATGTCAACTTGGTGCAAAAGTGGTATTTTGGATTTTCTTTACATTGCAGACTTTTAATAAACACAATGATTCTTGATGTTCTCTCACATCTGAAGTATTTTGATATCTTATTATTCTTAAAAATAGGAATTTCCCTAAAACTGTACATATGTTAGCATTAAGTTAATATTTGAATCTTTAGGTGTACAAATTGAACCCCTGCCCTCTAAGGTGGGCAATAGTAATCGGCTAAAGAATGTGTAAACTATAGTAAGACTCACTGATTTAAAAAGTCGTTGGCATGAAATCAATATAATAAATTTTCCGTACCCAGAAATAAAAATGTTTGTTCATTGTGAGGACTCTCGGAATTGTGCTGATTGGGCGCCTGTGTGGAAGCACCGATTGAAGTTTGCACAAACCCGACGAAGTACACTTAGCCTTGGGCGGCTTGCGCTTGCTGATTTGGTTAGTGCTATCTACTAGGCTCTGATATGTGTTGGTGATATGATGTAATCGGATCACTCTTCTCTTTGAAGACAAAAAGCAATCAGTAGAACATATTTTCCCATCACTTTTAGTTTTACTAACCATGCATTCAACTACTTATGCAGTTTCTGTTGCATGTGACGTGAATGACTGAATTTCAGTGTTTGTTTGGTGAGATTGCATTCACCAGAGAAGGTATGTTCAATTTTGGTTGATTGATCGCAACTAAGTTCTTTTTAGTAATTCTTAAGAGATAATTCTCAACCTCTATTGCTTACAGACACTTTTCCTTTGCATCTTTTTGTCATTTTTGTAGGCATATAAACATCAATCTTGGAAAGTGGTCAGGGAACTAAAAAAGGATGCAAGTACAGAACTTAGAAGATCTGATGATGCTACTTAAGAACTTAATCATGCCACTTTTTGTCCATGCAAACAAATACAGATAAGAAATCATAAATGATTATCAGCGCATCGATGATATATAGGAGCTCTATTACTATGTAATTGGCATTGCTTTTTCAAACACGCAAAAAAGAAACGAAATGCTGAGATATTTATAGTTGTTTTTTCCGCTCAGTATTACACTACATAAAGAAACCCTGAGAAGAATTTTATTTGACATACATATGTCATTTCGAAAGTGCTATTAAATATTATGCTAATTTCTTGAACTAGCAGGAGGCTAATATTTTTCTGACTCAAATACGTCGCCTCCTCAAATGCTAATTTCCCACCATAATTTGTGAGCCACAAATTTTAAGACTTCTTCCCCACGATCATATTTTAAACACATGTATTTAAGCAAAAAAAAATCATAGAATAATTTTACACCAAAAGCGCGGCGCACGTAAGATTCACCCCCAGTCTGCTATCCACGTCGCCCTTTTTTTCCTGACCGTCCGATCCATGCCACGGACGGTCCAGGTTGTCCCAAACCCCCGCGACACTGTAGCTTACTGTAGCTCGGGAGTTTCTACCAATCACAGGCCGCACACGAATTTCGGCGCAACCAACTTCGCAGAAACAAACTCGCAAACCGAGAAATTACCCATCCGTCCAAATTTTAACACTGTGGTGGATCTACTTGCAATTCGACAAAAATCGACGGACTTTTCTGCAAAAACGTCAGCAAAATCCCCCCTCTCCCTTTCTCTCTCGGGCGCGACGCCAGAGGTCGCCGCCGACGCGCGCCGCCGCCGCTACGCGCCTCCCCGCTCAGATCGACGGCCACAGCAACCTCCGCCTCCCCGTCCTCTCCCTCCTCGCCGACAGCCGCATGCCGGAACGCCGCGACCGCGCCGGAATCGACCACGCCGCGTTCGGCGTCCGCCGCCGCATTCCACGCCGCCGGAGACGCTTCGGTGACCTAAAAGAGGCGGCGCCGCCACCTGCGGGCAGCTCGCGTCCAGGCGCATCCTACGCGCTCACCCGCACGTCCCGAATCGCGGTGGCGCGACGCCGGCATGGTCCACTCCGCCGCGGCAGGTGACGTCACTCTGACGTCACAGTGGGCCCGAGCTGGGAGATGGGCTTCTTGCTGGGCTGGGCTGCTTTCTGTGCGGCTGGCTCGGCCTTTTTTTTTGTTTTCCCTGTATTTTCCATTTTGTTTTCCTATTTTCCAAAACTTTTGTAACTTTTCAAATAGAACTACAAACCAATTCAGGCCAACTTTAATTTTTTAAAAAAATCAAAATAACCATTCCAAATACTTTGGAACCTTTTCCAAATTATTGCAAATCTTGAAAATTTTAAATTTTACACAACAACCCATTTGACACATTTATGTCAATTTACAAAATATGGATTTCAAAAAACTCTTTCGAACTCAAATGAAATCCACAAAAAATAATATCAGTAAATGAATTAATAATAGCAGCAAATGAATTTCAACAATTCGAATTACAACGGGTGCGGTTAATATATAGACAAAATCCAAATTGACTTCCTCTAATTTTATGTATTTAATTTTATTACATTTCCAGCAAATGGATGTATCTCTAAAAATTCCCATCCGGAAAAAAAGAAAAAATACGACAAAATGCTCCAACAAAATAAATACTAATTATTTATGTCAAAAAACAAATATGTTTCAATATTTCAAATTGGTGAATATTTGAAGAAAACCGTAATGCACTTCCTCCTTAGAACAATTTCTAGAACATGAAAGTATTTCTATAAATACCCTCACAAAAATAAATGCTGTTTATTTGTGCCATACAATCAAAATTCAAATTTACATATTTGAAAATCTTAAATATCTTCGGAATCTACTCATTTTACAAACGTAAAATGATTCGAATCTGAAAAACACCCCAACTTCAACAACTTCCAAAACCTAAACAATTTTTAAACGCAAACTTCTTTCAATTTCACTAATTTTCAAACCTACACAATTTTTAAAAGTACACATTACCAAATTTAAATTTTATTTGCTACACGGGCGCGCCATTGCCGCGCTAAGTTCCCGGACCCGACCTGCCTTTTTCTTTTCCCCAACAAAGAAAAGAAACAGAAAAAGAAAAAATTCTATAAATACCCATCGACAAAATATAAAAAATATATCAAAATGCTAGGGAAAAAATGTTAACTATTTTTGACAAAAAACAAATAAGATTGAATAATTCAAACTGGCCTATACTTAGACAATTTTATGGGAAAAACAATCATATTTGAGCATTCCAACTCAAATTACAAATTTGAATGTTTCAAAATTTCGTATGACTTTCAAACCTGCTCATTTGGTAAACACTAAAGAATTCAAATTTGAATAAATTCCAAATTGTTCAATTTTTTAAATCTATTTGAGCATTTCATATCAAATTTCACATTTACATATTTCAGAATTTTAAATACCTCCAAATCTTACCATTTTGCAAACATTAAAAAGAATACAAATTTGAATACATTCCAATACGGAAATTTTCAAAATCTCAACATACTAACAAGCGCAAACTTTTCCGACTTCAAATAATATTCATATTTCACAACTTTTTTAGAAAAGATATTTAAAATTTATCAAACGGGCGCGGCATTGCCGCGCTAATATCCCTAGTAAACTATAACAGCAGATGACAAATTAAGTTTGGGTAGACAAAATCCTACACAGACAGAAAGAATTGTGATAGGGGGGCAACCCCCCCTCCCCCCCCCCCCCCACACACACACACCATGTATCGACATGTATGTACAATCATATGCTTACGGAACTAAGGAATTCACATTTAAAATGAAAGAGGTTCATAGCCCGATAGCATGAACCACAACTATTTGAAAATCAAGTAAATTATAGAAAAATATATGAAGTTCATTTATTGCACAAATAGATAATCATACTTGGGTACAATTTAAAAATCGTGTAAATTAGAGCTACGGCGAATGACTGAGATGGCGAGCATCGAAGGATGTGCGGTCAAGGAGTCGGTGTAGAATCTGCAACAGTCGTAGCAACAGGACGGGGCGCAGCGGATACGTTCTCTAAGGTCCAGAGGAGGAACTCGAGATGACGGAGATGTCACGGGATAGCAGCCCGTTTCCGCTCCTCGCCATGGTGCACTGGACAGGCGCCCAGAACCAGCACCCCACCGCGACGACGCTGTTCAGCGTCGCCGACGCGAGGCCCCTCGCCGGCGGCGGCCATGGCTTGGAGGAGAAGCTGAAGAACAAGTCCCTGTGCCCCACAGCGCGGGGCTGGATACTAGTCCATGACCGTGACGCCGCCACCACCTACCTGCTCGACGCCCAGAGCCGCCAAAAGATCCAGCTGCCGCATCTCACAATCGACCAGTCTGACCCCGTACTGCAGCTGCCTGCTCCCAGGCGAGCCGACGGACGCGGGGTGCCTCGTGCTCCTGGTCGAGCCCGGCGCCGCCATTTTATGGTACTGCCGCGTCGGCGACGGCGGCGAGTGGACCAAACACGAGTACGACATCGGGACAGTGGGAGACAAGTACTGTTGGAATAGGCTTGTGTGTCCAGTCGACGATCCATCGAGTGAGGTGGAGGACTCGACAACTTAGAGGGTCCCGACTTCGGGGTCTGTTCCAAGTCGAGGTAGTGTTCGACTCCGGGGTCTGTCCCGGGTCGAGGCAGTCGCCAGGTTCTTCGGGTGCGGGGACTTTTGTCCTGTAGCCTGTGTCCTGAAGTGGTGCGTCAGCACCAGTACAGAGTAGGTAGTTAGGACGTGCTAGACGTCACCTACAATGGTTCCTAGTCAGTGACGCCATCAACAGTGGCGGTGAGTCATGACATCATAAACCTGTCACATCAAATCGGATGTGACAACTTAGTTGACTATTAGGCCGGCAGCTCGGCACAACCCCTATTTAAAGAGTGGAATACTAAGTTGGAAAATTGAGTCAAACCATTTCTTAAAGTGGCACACACTCCCCTCTCTCTTCTCCACTCTCTCTCGTTTAGATTTAGGGACAACAAGTACGCCGTTCAAAAGAGGCTCGTCGCTCCGGTTGCCGCCTGTCGGGGCAGGTTCTACTTCAACCCACTGCACACTGAAACGCGTGTGCTGGAGCTCCGCCCCGGAGCAGCGCCGGAGTTCAGCTCGATCGCGACGGAGGTCGCGGATGCGGACAGGTATACGAGCGCGAAGGTCTTCATGATGGGGGTCGACGTCGGCGAGCAGGAGCAGGAGGAGGATCTGTACATGGTCGTGCTGCTGTACAATGGAGGGAGCTTCGACGAAGCCAAGGTCTTCAGGATGGACTTCTCCGAGAACCGGTGGCGCCTCGTCCACGATCTCGGCGGCCGCGCCTTCTTCGTGGCGCCCTTGTACTTTGGCGCGTCCTGTGTACCTGTGGCCGGCGGCGGGATCCGGCAGGACTGCGTCTACTCGCTGGTCGCAACTGCCAAGAATTCTTTCTGGATTTTCAGTCTCAAAGATGGAACTTCAGAAGTGCAGAACCTCGAACCATATGAACCGATGCTGGAGACAGTCGGGAAATCAATACCGTATTGGGTGCTGCCAACGCATCCAAGGGCTCGACCATTTTGGATCCATCTATATCTCACTCGGCTGAGAATGTTTTTTTTTTTGAAAGGATCTTACACTGCAAATTCAACCAAGATTACAACGAAAGAGCAGAAATAAGCAGCGTAACAAGCCGTCGAAACCCAAAGCAACAGCAACAAACGTCGCTGGACCTCCACAACGCCTGAAGAAGGACTCCGTCGCCGAACAACGCCGGAGAAGAAGACCCCAGGCCACCTCCAGCCCTGGGAAGAGGAGCACCCCACATATGAAGGAGACCGCATGGGCCGTCCGCCGCAAGCGACGGAACTGAAAACCTCTGAACACGCACGGCCATGGCGCGCTCTCCCCGCATCCACCCTTCATCCATCGCACCCTGCTCTGAGTCCAGACACAGCTCGCCGGAGTCGCCACTGCTTGCACGTCTTGATCCCAGCATCTCCCCTCGCCACCTCGGCCGGCCGGAGAACGGAGAAGACCAAACCGAAGCAAAACAGGGAGCGGCGCAAGAAGCGCTCTTCCCCACACCACCATGGCCGGAAGAAGAGAGCAGCACGCCACACCAAAAGTCAGCAGCCACCACGCAGATCCCAGCAGATCAGCTCCTGTACAGGCGGCGAAGGGAGCTAGCAGCAGGCACCAGCTCCCCGCCACACCATCCTCAGCATCCCCACGCCGTGGCCAGGAGACGCCACGCCGAGACGAAGACGGAAGCGAGGAACAAAACTCCAGAAGGCGAACGACACCTCCGCCACGCCGATCGCCAGAGGAGAAACAGACCTCACCGGATTCGCAAACCTGTGAGGAAACCACACCAGGAGGTCGCCGACGCCGCCCCGCAGAGCACCGCCGAGGTGGAGATCGGCCTCCCGCACCATTATTCCACACCGCCGCCGCCAACTCCACCACAGCTGCGCCGGCCGGAAACCTACCCCTAACCCTACTATCTACAAGCCTAAAGCACAGATCGGAGGTCCCTCCACTCCCCCACCGCCGCACGGGCGGCCGGAGAGGGAGGAGACCGCCGATCCGGCCGTCGGCGGAGCACGGGGACTGGGAGCTCTCCCTTTCGCCTTATCCGCCCGCTCTCTACTGTTACGGGAGGGGAGGGGAACGAAAGAGTCTTTGCTACGTGGCTGAGAATGTTTTAAGTCACTGAGACCCTAGATTTTACATTTAGACTTTTCACCGCAAAATTTATAAGTTGTAATAAGGCATATATGGCCAAATCATGTTTTAGTTGTAAGATTCAGTTTGTATGGTTGTACTTTTTACCTGGGTGCTTTTTTACGCATAGTGTTGAGCGTCCCCCGGGGACCGAACCTCCCGATCCCCGGGTCTTCCAGCCAACACGTGTCCTCTTTTTCTTTTCAAATCACGCTTTTGCTACCGTCTAGCAAATAATAACCCGCTTTTTGCTTATATATATAGCAAAAAACGGTTCACCCACAAAAATAAAGATTGACTTCGCCGGAGAAGTCATCGGAGACCTCGCCGGAGATCTCGTACCAACAAAAATGTGCTATTATAACAAAATGCCGGAGACATCGACGGAGATTTCGCCGGAGACATCATAGCAAAATCTTTGGATCCATGGATGTTATCTTCCCATGAACTAGACAATGTGTATATAGAAATCCCTTTACTCAGCGGCTGCAGGGTACACTACGGGAAAGCCACGAAATGCCGACGGCCGAAAGCCGTCGGCGTAGGCACGTTTGCCGTCGGCGTATGCCTAGCCGTCGGCGTAGCCCCTCTGCCGTCGGCGTACGCCCTCATACGCCGACGGCATTGCCGTCGGCCTATGAATGCAATTTTTTTTGATTTTTTTTGAAAATTTTGAACTTTTTTTTCTATTTTGAAATTTCTAACTCAGCTACATACTAAATCTCTAATTACACATTTAATCATAGGTCAAAGTACTTACGCTGGTCAAAGTTCCCGTTCGGTCACCCATCCTCAAATTGCTCCAGCCCAAGCACGCTTAACCTTTGAGTTCCTTCATTGTTAGCTTCCAAATGAGAAATGAGAACTTACTGATACTTATATCATATCAATCATATTAACCCCTGATTTAGGATGTTACACTTTTTATTGTTTAAATTTAGAAAATTCATTTGAATAAGTAACAATGATTGCAAAATAGTATATTTTTAATAAATGAAAAAATAAAATTATTTTTACTTTCGTTTGCTTTTTACATTTAATATGGAATAATTCATATCTTTAATTCCGTTAATCGAAATTTGAAAAATAAAATGTCTATTTTAATTAGAAAAATGAGAGGAATTCAAATATGACATCCATATCATCCTTTGCATTATATAAACATTGATGGTTTTAGAAAATTGATTCTTTTTCCTATTTAAATGACTTTATGTCGATTTTCCAAAAGTAATTGAAATTGAACTACAAGTGTGTGATAGTTTGGTCTAATTTTTTTACAAAATTACTTTCTAGGTACAAAAGTAGTGACTTTATCACAGAAACATCGATAGTTTCGAAAAATGTGACCCCTTTCAATGAATAGACACGACGGTCATTTTGACCGTTTTTTCACAAAAATAAAAGAAATTGAGAAAATACTCAAAAGATGAATTCCTTTGACATGGAGTCCTCTTATGTGTACTAGTTGTTAGGAAAAATGATAAACTTGAGTTTTGACAAATATTTCAAAAATATGCTTCACAAAAAGGTCTATCATCTATAGACATGTATAACTTTCGTGTCAAATGACCAAGTTATGACCATACCCATGCCATAGTTTGTGATAATGTGTCCATATTTGAAACATAGGGGTGCCTTGGTATGGCAAACATTGTTGCCAAAAACAAATTCCAAATTATTTTTATAAATATCATTTTCCATTTTTTAAGTGTCAAAAATGACTTTTTAATTAAGCAAGTAACAAACATATGTTACAAAATGTCATGTGCACGGGGAAAAAGATTTTATGGATGTCATATTTGGATTTCTCTCATTTTTCTAATCGATTTAGACATTTAATTTGTTAAATTCCGATTTACGGATTTAAAGATATGAATTATTTCATATTAAATGAAAAATAGAAAAAAGTATACGCCGACGGCATAGCTCAAAAGAAAAACAGAAAATCTAGGCCGACGGCAATGCCGTCGGGCGTAGCTCAAAAAAAACAATAGGCCGAAAAAGAAAAAAAGATCTGCGCTAACCTGAACGGGGTCTACGCCGACGGCCCCGACATTTGGCCGTCGGCGTATGTTCTGGCCGTCGGCGTCTTGAGGGTTTCCCGTAGTGGTAGTGCAATATCTCAAGTTAGCTGGGTTAGGTTGTGATGACCAAAGTGATCCAACGGTAGTATCCAAGCCTGGTGCTTGTTTGCTGAAGTACTAAACAAGCAGTTATCGTTGCAGTGTCAAAGTAGCACACATAACTTTTTCTGAGAAGATAATAGGTAAACCTGAATTCAGACACGCTAACATTCTGTTTACCCCGCAGGGTGGAGCGCACACGTGACGAGCTTCGAGCCGGATGCGGTGCTGGTGGACGCCGCGAATGGCAGGCGCCCGCCTACTGTTTCATGACGGCGGCAACGACAACGCAGCAGCGAGGAATGCCCTTGTCTCTGAACCTGACATGATGCATGACGATGGGCCATGGGCCACACCACACTTACAGCCCAATAACATCTCTTGCTCTGTTTATTGTCACACTGCAACTCTGATGATCAAATCAATCAACCAGGGTTGTCAGTAGGTGCAGGTGTGACCAGCTCTGATGGACAATCAACCAGGGCTGTCATGAGCCTTTTTCTGTGTGGAAATCGATCTGATTGCATTGTATCACAATTCCCTGATCAACATTCTAAATTATAAAAAGATTGTTAGCTATGTGGGATTAGCCCCTGTTTAACTTGGCTCAAGCAAGCGAAAGTCTCAGTCAACTCATCGATTGGTTCGCGCGTAAGGCAGTTGCCGACCGCCACGAAGCTAGCTAGATTAATACGGTTAGCAATCGAAGCTGCAACTCGCGTAGAAAAAATAGGCAAAGTTAACCCGACAATGATTCGGATAAAACTTTTGTCGTACGAGGATCAAACTTGTGTCGTACAAGGATCAAACTTTTGTGGATTTGTCCGACTCGGAGCGGCGCTCGCGCAGACGTCGGAGTTCACGGGCTTGCTGACATCCGACTCGGAGAGGCTAGCTCGGGCCGTCGATCTATATAAACGGAAGGCCTGTACCGTCCCGTTCGAACAACCCGTACCGTCGAACCAGCAGCTCCCGTCACTCCCAGTTTTCTGGACATAATTCTAAAACTAATTTGTCCCAAAACTCCTCCTGGGCATAATTATATTTTATTCTCTCTCAATTAGTGGTTTCTTACCTCTTCCTGTCAATGCATGCAAGATTCACTAGTAGAAAAACGCTTATAGGTGAAATGTTATCTGTGGCGTACAGACATGTGCGGGCGCCACATATATTCTCTCCTCCCTCGAAGGGTCTGGGAAAACTTACCTGTGGCGCACCACCATTTATGTGCGCCACTGGTAAAAATATGTGAGCCACAGGTAACCCAAGGAGAGACAATACATGTGGCGCATGCGTCACAGGTATGCACCCCACCAACCCCCACCCTTCTCTCTCCCTCATGTAAAAGAAAAAAAGGAACGCAGCAACCCCACCTTTCTCTCTCTCCCGCACGAACCCACCCTTCTCGATCTCCTTTCTCTCCCTGGAGGCTAGATCCCTCCCTCGATCCCCTTTCTCTCCCTGGAGGCTAGATCCCTCCCTCGATCCCCTTTCCTCCGCCGCCCCTCTCAATCCCTTGCGCCGCCGCCATGCCTTCCTCCCTTCTCCACTGCCCCTGCTGCTCGCCGGCGCCCACCACCGCACCCCCTCTCTCTCGCCGCCGCTCTTCGCCGAACCAGATCGAGCTAGCCGGACCTCGGAGCGCTTGTTTCCCGGGAGGCACAACACGCCGGCGCCGACGCGAGCCTCGGATGTCGTCCTCTACCTCGCGTCGCAGGGATGGTTCGTCTCCGCCGGTGACGCGGCGGCGTTTCTCCGGCCCGGCCGTCGACCACCGCTCACGGGCCTCCTCCGTCGGTGACCTTCGCGAGGGCGCCCGACGCCCGCGATGGATCTGAAGGCCGGGTAGGCTGCTGCTGCCGCCGGCATCCCTGATCCTCGACACCAAAGTGGCGGCCACCCACGCGCTCTACTCGTGCCGGCTCCCCTCCCGTTGCAGGTTTACTTCAAAAACGTACAATCTTTCTATTCCATGCGTGTCTAATAAGGGTAATGCACTGAAGGTGTTTGTGGAAACGCCTGTATGAGTTTGTTACCGTGCGTGTCTAATCAGTTTCGTATTCTCCTGATTAAGTTTGTTACTAGGACAGTGCATTCGAATTTATAACTTGATTGATAATTGTAAATAGGACAGCACAAGAAATTCACTTCCTTTGTATGAGTTAAATTTCCATTGGCATAATCTTTTTGCACAGTGTATAAGTGGGGGAGATAGCATGTGACAGAAACCCAATGCCATTCGTGTACTTATTGCCAGGAACATGTAAATAGGACAGCACAAGATATATACTTTCTTGGTATGATATAAATTACCATTTCTAGCCATTGAAACCCTGCAACTTTACTATACCCAACTGCCCACTGTACTGATTTGATTTCGAATTTGCATTTAACAAAATCAGCTACATTGCATAAGTATTACCAGTCCCTACAGCTTTTCTATATTCTCCAGCACTCACTAGATAGTAAAAATTAGCAAGGCTGAGCACCTCTACTTGTCATTTTTTCTTACATGTGGTGCATAGAAGGTAAGTTTACTAGTGCTAGCTCATATGTGATCATTTATCTAGTTTGCATAGTTGATATATGCCTATTCTTGTTGCAGTTTTGGATGTTGGCATCGACACGAGGCTGCGGCAGCGACGATGGCATCAACACGAGGCTGCGGCATGCACGACATCGTCACTGTGGCGATCATTTGTACCATCGGATATACTTATATTGATTGATGTCATAGTGTATTTGTACTATTGAATTATGACATGTATGAATGTATTAGAAAATAAGTGTAGGCCTGTAATTCTGTTTATTTGTGAATATCGTGCTGTGAAACTATGCAACAAATCATTGTTTTTGGAATAAATTTATTCTGGATTTTATTTTTTTTAATTCATAAATTGATACTAGTGGCGCACATATATTGGCGAGTGCGCCACTGGTATAGCTTTTTTTAAACTCACAAATTAATACTAGTGGCGCACCGCGCACATGTTAGGGAGTGCGCCACTGCTATTCAACTTAACTGTGGCGCGCAAGTTGGCCTGCGCGCCACTGGTAACTGAGATACATGTGGCGCCCGAGCTGTGCGCCACAGATAGCCGTTACCAGTGGCGTGAAGATAGTGGCGCACGCTCGTGCGCCACATATAGCCTATTTTGGTGCGGCACAGATAAGCTTTTCTGTACTAGCTAGTGATTTTAGCCCCAACCATTTAGCACATTGAGCCAAAAGATACAAAAATATGCCCTGAATATCCAAACAGAGGGAGTACCATAGTAAGTGGGTGCGTTTAATTTCATCTGCTTTAATAGGGCGACTTTGTCAAATTTGCACCTTTTTCATATTTATGTATTTTTTGTTTCGTGTGCATGCTGAGTTGTCAACATCTGTGATTAATGTACCTTTTTCACATTTACGTATTTTGTTGTTTCGTGTGGAACACTTGTCCCATACGTATAGTGTAGGTGGAACTCATGCAGAACCAATTAATGCCACCTATAGGTCTTCGGATATAAATAAGCCATGGAGAGGTTTGGAAAGACCCCAAAAAAAATTCATTATCAAGAAACGATAAGAACGAAAAGGAGAAGCTCGGAAGAGGAGACTTCGATGGAAGGAACTTCTATGCACCATGGTAAGTTTTACGATTTCTATTACATGTCAGGTTTATTCTTACAATTGAGTCAATTCATATTGAACTTCATCTAGAAATCTTGTGTCACGCTCCAAAGTAATTGATATCTGATCTTCGTATAAAAACCTTACCTACAAAGTAATATATATCCACCATTCTTCAATTTGCATATACATATTCCGATATTCGAGACTACCCCATCATAATCTCATCAATATCAATACACCCCCTCTTTAAGATGAAGAAATCAACTAGTCTCCTCTTCTGGTGCAGTTGTGTCTATACTCAAGAAAATATGCTTCACAATACTTTTTTGGGTGGAATTTGTGATATTATGGTTGCTTTACTTTTATGCCCCTCATAATAAGGGTAAAGTTTTAATGTTCCCAACCACATGCCGACGCAAATGGGGTGGAACAAATATGTATGCATGCATTGAAATTAATTCCGTGTGATTTTGCATATTGGAGAATATTAACTGAGTACCAAAATAGGTGGGTGAATTTATTTTATTCTCCTTGAATAGAGGTGGCCAGGTCATTTTGGCACCATTTTTTACACATTTATTTATTTCCTTGATATGTCTCATGTTGGGTTGTCGAGATTTATGATAAGATATTGCATAATATTTCTTTTAGACAAACACCTCAATTGTATTACTCCATCTGTATTGGTATTCAGGGATCCTAAGCAAAATCTATTTATTCCAAAATCTATTTAATGCATAATAAGATATTGGAGTACGAATATGGCCTATAATCATTAATTGGCCTAATTAATCGATGTGCTGGCCCTCTTTCTCCCTAGAATGAGCCAATCAATGGTGATGATTTAATTAACCATGCATTAATTAGGTCGCACCTAGACATTGTGCTTCTTTGGCGCTGCCTGAATCCAGAAGGGACCAACGGTTAATAGTACATATGAGTTGTGCAACTTATCAGTTTTCATTCTTGTTCAGTAAATACAAATAATTTGTAAGATCTTTTTCCATGAATCATTAAAATGAGTCTCTCTCGTTTCCTTGAGAGGTCAAATGTATTTTTACCATATTCGTGTTTTTTATTCTTGGACCAACACACATGTAACCGCCGACTACAACAGTCTGTAGAGACTGGTCACACTACTTAGTATACATAGTTTCGATTTAGGCGGATGCTATTTTTAAAACTTTATGAAGCAGTGTATATGCCTTTGTAAGATGCGAATATGCCTGTGTTGCTAATGTATTTTCCATGCTTGCTCTTTTGAAATTTATGAAGACCAATCTCCGATAGAACAAGTCCGGTTGACTGTACCCACAACAGATGATCCAACACTCCCTACATTGACATTCAGAGTATGGGTCATTGGGATAATTGGCTGCATCATCATGTCTTTAGTGAGTGTATTGACTGGCTTTAGACAGAACCCAGTTGATATCCCAGATTTTGCAGTTACAATATTGTGCTACTCTATCGGGAAGCTCATGGCACATGTACTGCCAACCAACGTCATGAGGATTCCAGGAACCAGAATTAAGATTTCTCTAAACCCAGGGCCCTTCAGCATAAAGGAACATCTACTGAGTACGATGATCTTCACTTCTGGACTAGGAACGCCTCCAGCAACAAATATTTTGGCTGCCACAAGGGCCTATTTCAGGATATCTATTCACCCGGTAGCATTCTTTTTGCTTCTACTAACGACAAATGTAAGCACCAAACTTCCTTGAAAGTTCTGGACCATCTATCGTAGGATTTTATTTATAGGAATCAATTAAAAATTCCAAATGAAGTACCATGTTTTCATTTCTTCAGTTACCGACGTTTCCAAGAAGATAAGGGACCAGCAAGAAAAGATCATGTTTAGTTTATGTCTTGTCTAGTAGACTAATACTTTCTTACATAATTTCTGATATTAATTTCCATAGAACATTGCGTTTGGATTTGCTGGTTTCTTCATCAAGTTCTTTGTGGTCCGCTCAGAGATGTGGTGGCCCGAAGTACTATCGGATGTAACAATGTTCAGGTTTGCAATAACATTAAATTGGTATATTTCTTTAGTCATGTGTTCGCATTGTGTCCTAATAGCTTTGTCATATTGACTAATGTAGGGCCTTTCACGAGAAGGATGAAAAATCTAATGCAGGGTTATATCAAGAATCCAGTTTTTTTTTCATGGTTTTCGTCATTAGCTTTTCGTACTACATCGTTCCGGGCTACTTCTTTCCCTCTGTTAGTACAATGTCGTTTGTCTGCCTAATTTGGAAAAAGTCTATCATTGCACAACAACTTGGCTCTGGTCTTAGCGGTTTTGGGATTGGTTCATTTGGCCTTGATTGGTCAACAGCAACCAGCTTCACGGGCAGCCCTATTTTCTTCCCTTTCTTTGCCATTGCCAATACGATGGTTGGATTTATGATATTCATGTATGTTGTCATCCCTATTGCTTACTGGACGAATTCATTTAAGGCGAAGAACTTTCCTATTATCAGTTCGGAAGTATATGATGTCTACGGAGGTAGATATAACATGTCCAGGGTTTTGGATGGAACTAATTTTCAGTTTAAGCAAGAAGGGTATAAAAGTTATTCAGAGTTGTACTTGAGTATTACGCAGGCCTGCTCGATTGGATTTGAATTTGCAGCTCTAGCAGCATCTCTTACTAGTATTGTCCTTTCTCATGCCAGGTAAGAAAACAAACGTGATTTCCTTTTGTATATAATTTAATTTAATTATCTATGATTAAAATAGTGTTTTTAATTTGCATAGTTTCAATATTTCAATTTTTTGTTTTCTTCCACATTTTACTTCACTTTGTTCGTTTGAAAAGGTTAACCTTCCATTTGAGCATGCAAATAGGTACCACCACCCATTACTATGTAACTGGATATGTTACATATATTGCATTTTGGTTACTTGTAGCTATATATGAAACTTTTAACCACTAGGATATCGGGTGTTCTAGATGGTGTATTTTCAATCTAGAGTAGTGCATAACTCATTTTAGTTCCAATATATGTTACTATAGCTACGATGGTACAGAAGTTAAGCATAATTCAATCTAGAGTAGTGCAAAATTCATTTTAATTCCTATATATGTAGACATATTTGATTGGTCATACATAAACGGATAGTTGGAAGCTAGCCGGAGAACTATAGTTAAGCAAGTACAACAACAGTCAAGCCTGCTCACGTGTCTCTCCCGTTGGCGTCCGGGGAGAAACCCTTGGCAACAGAGGCTCTCGCTGCCATCATAGCGGGGTGTCCTTAGTATCATTCTATACTAGTGTTTTATGTTCCTGGTTCCTATACTCGAGTTTGATTTTTGTCCAGTTTTATGCTAGCTTCATATATTGCTATTTTATGATGCTATGCTATAACCATTACTTTAATTTTCTTGAATTTATTCACCCACATTTAACATGCCGTGGCTAAACCATAGTTTATCATGAAATTTGTTTACAATATAGGAGGTAAAATATATTTTTTCTGAGCCAATTTTTTTATGTCTGTAGGTCATTTTGGAATCAATTAAACCAATCAATTGAGGGGAGAGTCAATCGTGATGTTCATGTGGAAATGATGAACAAATATAGAAGCATTCCATTGTGGTGGTTTATTCTTCTTACAATATCAATGATAGGTCTGGCATTGTTTACATGTGAAGGGTTTGGAAATGAACTTCAGCTTCCTTACTGGGGAGTTATTCTTGCATGCTTGCTTGTACTTCTATTGGTACCCCCATTAGCAGCACTTCGAGCCACTGTTTGCCAGGTAACATTCTTAACTCTCAATATCTCTTGTGATCACATTAGGAAATCTCTTTCACAGTTGAAACGAATGACATCACATGGCAACGCGCTAGCACGCCTCATGAATTTTTTCTTCTAATACAGGAAGATGTCTTTCTAAGGGAATATACGTACTAGAAATAAAATGGAATTGTATACTCCCTCCATTGCATAGCGACTACTAATATTGAACGGAGGAATTTTTAGCAAGGAGTTTTTACTACAATTATATGGAAGTACATTTGGTTGTATAAATCTACCAAGGAATTTTACTATATTTATATACAGTTTCGACTTGTTTTATGTGAGGAAGATAATTAATGAATCTTGAAGCAAGTCTTATCAAATAAAATAATATCATATTAGTATAAATCTATTGTGCACATGAGTTCTGAATAGCTTATTCTGCACCCTAGGTTTTTCTTGCATCAGAGTTTATGTTTAGTGTACAAATATTACGCTCGTACTGACTCTCACTTTAAAAGTCGGAAACACAAGTTCTAAGTCAGAATAAGGAAAATATCAGAAAATTATGTCCATATATATAGGTTTCACAGTCTTGTTTTACTTGCAAAATTTTACGTAATGTCAACATCAAAATACTTCCGATATACATTTCGTTATGATCCATTTGACTTCCTATGTAATAAAAAAATCAAACCGAATGTCCAGTGCAGCAACTAAAAATAGGGTATGTGTAGTAACTTATTCGCACTTGCATGCATAATAGCACAACACTAATGATTAGTGAATATTTACTCATAATCAAAATAGCCACTTTGTTTCACTTGTGAAATTTTCTACTTTGAATAATTACGGTGACAACTCTGCATTTTGATGTTTTGACTTCTTACAATATTTTGATGTGTTTTTTGTTTTGTAGGAGCCATCCGTTCGTCTGTTTGCACATATCGTCATTGGATACTTGTACCCTGGACGACCATTGGCCAATATGGTTTTTTATTTGTACAATGCATTGTGTATTGAATCTACTCTCGGTATTCTTTCAAACTTCAAGCTTGGAGTTTACATGAAAATTCCTCCGAGAGAAATGTTCTTTGCTCTGGTAATTAACAAAATAACAGAAAACATAAAGTTTATCTACTTTTGCATTTTACTTTATTTAATTCGTTTGCCTGATTGGGCATAGGTGCTAGTTTTCATAGACTTTGTTCCCTGATCGATGATACCTACCCAGTATCTTGTGAGTTGCGATTAGTTAAGAGCCCTTACTTTTAAGGATCCTATGTGCATAAGCATAGTAGAAGTATTAGCTTTATTTGCAGCCAAGTTCATAGGTCAAGATAGGGAAATATCGGGTTTTCCATTCTCAATATATTATTTGAATGTTTACTAAACCCCAATGGTGATCATTATTTTGCACATGTCGTGTACTACAGTCATGTAGATAATATAATGTAAAAATGGCAGACTAACACACAACCAAGTGGTGGGAGGGCTTGATACCTTCTCACGCAACCGAGCTTGAGTGCTCGTACACACAATTTCGGTGACGTGCACCATTCTCCTTAATGAAATGCCATGAGGATCCTCCCTCGTCGGTCTAGTCTTATACATGTGAAAATGGTTATCTACTCATGAGTGTAATAGTGTATGCTTCATCCGTGTCCTCATAATATCTTATATATATGCTCATGGGTTGTCGTCATTGTCACAATCTTACAAAGCTTGAAGCCGATCTTGGCGCCCCAACAGTGCCAGCCACCTAGTGCAGGTCAAAATCTCCAAAGTAGTAAAGGGATAAGGAGAAGTGGCCAGATGGTCTAGCCACGTAGAACTACCTGAGTTGCTCGCATCCCTTTTTCCCCCTACGACCGCTAAAACTGAAGCTAGGCTAGACAGTAGTCTCTGACAGGCGTGAGGCCTCATTCTTTTTAACTGCTTGTAAATATGTAAAACTCTCTGACCTCATTTAATAGAAAATTGAAAATATGCAGTAGGGCAACCTACTGTACAGCTTCAAAAAAAAAAGTAGTCAATAGAGAAAGTGCTCGGTACCGACAATATTTTGTGCCAACAATATTTTGTGCTTTTCATTTCATTGCTTGGTATATACCTCAAATGTGACTAAATCTGCACGTATGGACAGCTCGTTGGTTCATTCGTGGCGACCAGCTCAGACTTTGCTGTGACATGGTTGTTATTTTCCACCGTTGAGGATTTGTGCCGCCCAGAGCTGTTGCCTAGAGGAAGTCCATGGGTATGCCCCCACAGCAAGATGCTTTACAACGATATGGTTGTATGGGGTCTTATTGGACCAAAGCGAATGTTTTTCACGGGTGTGTACTCAAAGCTGACTTGGTTCTTCTTGATCGGCCTCATTGCACCGATACCTGTGTGGCTCCTTGCTCGTCGGTTCCCCGAGAAGAAGTGGATCAAGCTCATCCTCGTGCCTGTCCTCTTCATGCCAGGTGCTCACATGCTTCCAGCGAGAGCAGTTAACTACGTATCCTGGTTTGTGGTGGGATTTATTTTTAACTATGTCATCTTCCGGAGACACAAACAATAGTGGGCAAAGTACAGCATACTCTTCTCTGTCGCCATGGACACCGGCACTGCTGCAATGGCATTCCTGATGATGGTGCTTCTTCAGATGAGAGGCATCAATGGTGTCAACTGGTGGGGTTCAGACGTCTCTGATCATTGCCCTCTAGCCACATGTCCTACCCAACCAGGAGTTCAGGTTGAGAGTTGCCCGCTCGTTCACTAATTATCATTGTTTGGCATAGTTATCTTGCATTAGATTGAACAAAATATGTGGAATTGCTGTGAGCGGGTCAAGATTTTGGATTGTAATCATGGTAATCGACATTGCACTCACCATGCATGCATCAATATCAATCCATATTGCCATCAATGAATAAGATACTACATTACACACAAATTATGTCTGCTGAATATATCGATGACTTAAAGTCTGAAACTGACTGTTCGCTTCATTAAAATTCAGACTTTGCACTGGAAACCAGCTATAATTACCTTTTTTTTGTTGAGAATTTTATGCACTTTATTAAAAGCAAACAAGCCGGCTCATTAAAAACCCCCCAGTCCCCTTAGGTACCCTGGTGAGGAAAATAGCGCGTCAGAAACTTGTTGCCCCTGCTGCTTACAAACACCATCCGGTGGATTCAGAAACCAAACATGTCTACCTATCTCTAGGGAAATACAACTCCTAGCTAGGTTATGAGCATTGATGTTTGTCATTTTTCCTTCGTGTGAAAATTCGAGAGCTTGAAACTCCCTTGTCGTGTCTTCAATTTCACGCACAAGTTGGCCATACTTCCCCAACTTATCTCATCCGTTTATCCGACATATCACGTTCTGGCAATCACTCGCCAGCTTTATCCTGGTTTTATGCAGATCCTTTGCAAGAGCCACACCTTCCCTGCACGCTTCGGCCTCCATGGTCTCGGGATCCGAAGTACCCTTGATCACCAATCCTGAGGCACCTAGAAACAGACCAGCTGCGTCCCTAGCCACAGCCCCCACTGCAGCCACCCCTCCAGATTTTGAGAGTGCCGCGTCGACATTGATCTTGGTCGCCGGGGGTGGGATCCACCCGGCGCTGCCCTAGTTGGTTTTTGATTTTGCTGTGTTTCTGGTTTCACCAGAGGGAGATCAGCGATGAAACGATTGACAAAACTGAATGTTGACAGAGGACTCTGGAACACCTCCTCATATATCGCTTTCCTCCTTGCATACCAGACGACCCACAAAGTGACGACTGTTAGGGTTAGCTCCGCATGCAGTAAAGAGCTGGTTATTTCAGCTAACCAACTCCTCGCGTTTGGCTCCTGGATGTTAATTATCACCTCGACTAGCTCCTCCGGCATAAGAGCCCAGACACTCCGAGCCATGTTGCACTCCAACAGTGCATGTCTCCACGAATCTTGTATCCCACACAATCTACATGCGCTTTGCGGTGCCATATGTCGGTGATGCAATACGTCAGCTGACGGTAGCGTCTGCTTCGCCAGCCTCCACAAGAAAATCCTCAGCTTCGATGGTACTTTCACCTGCCATAATGCAGTCCAATCCTTCTCCTCGCCTCTTGTATCCGATCGACCCGCTGTGTGTTCCAGCCATGCTGTTCGACGCTCCCGCGTACTCACCAACATATTATATGCTGAACGTACTGTGAAAATCCCTCGTCTATCGTAGTGCCACGCCCAGCAGTCCGCTTGTTGTCTTGACGGTAGCGGAATATTCTGAATTAGCTCTGCATCAATTGGAGCCAAGTACATATTTACCTTTGGTAAGTCCCAGGTCCTGGTATGAGAGTCGATCAGCTCGCACACACGTTGAGGTGGGTCATCGTGAGTGCAGCAAACTGGCCGAAGAAGCCCGTCTCTCGGAAGCCAATTCATGTTCCAGATATGTGTCTCCTCTCCTGTACCAATCCTGCGTTTCAGGACGTCCTTCCCCTCCATAAGAGCACGCCACACCCTCGAAGGTGCAGCACCGACTTGCGCCTCCAGGAATTCACCCATTGGGTAATAAACCGACTTCAGAATTCGAGCACTCAAAGTGTTCGGTTCCTGAAGCACTCGCCATGCTTGCCTGGCTAATAGGGCGAGATTAAACACCTCGATATCTCGGAACCCTAGCCCTCCCAGGGACTTTGACTTTGTCATCTCCTCTCATGCTACCCAGCATGTCCTCCTCTTACCCTCCTTGCTTCCCCACCAGAAGCTGCGGAGTAAACTATTAATGTGCTCACAAAGGCCTCTTGGCAGCTTAAAACAAGACATCGAAAAGATGGGGACAACTTGCGCTACAGATTTTATCAGTATCTCTTTCCCCCCTGCCGAAAGCAACAACTCCATCCGTCCTTGTACTTGTTTCCAAACTCTATCTCTAAGGTACTTAAAAGCACCGTTAATAGAATTTCCCACATCGGATGGCGTACCTAAATATTTCTCACTCAAGGCTTCATTTTGCACATCCAATATGTCTTTTATCTCTCCTCTGAGGATTTGACTACACCCTTTCGCAAAGTGTATAGAAGATTTATCAGTGTTGATCCTCTGACCCGAAGCTTGACAATAAATATTCAAAACTTCCTTGATCTCCTCCGCACTCTCCCTATTTGCCCTAAAGAACAACAGGCTGTCATCAGCGAAGAGTAAATGGTTGACCGTCGGTGCCGACGTTGCCACTTTAATTAATACCACTTAAGTTTGATGACTCACTTCTTGATTTTAGAAGGCACGAGAGGCCCTCTGCTGCCAACAGGAAAAGATAGGGGGAGATGGGATCTCCCTGGTGAATTCCCCTCGAGGGATGAAAACTCTCTGTACACTCTCCATTGAAAAGAACCGAGAAAGAGACAGTAGTAACCAAACGCATGATCATCTCCACCCATAGGCGGTGGAAACCCAAATGCAGCATAATTGCCCGCAGGTAACTCCATTCCACGCGATCATATGCTTTCTTCATATCCAACTTTAGAGCACAACACCGCAATGTCTTGGCCTTCTTATGCTTCATGAAATGTAGACACTCATAGGCGGTGATGATGTTGTCCGTAATTAACCTCCCCGGTACGAAAGCTGATTGTTCCTCTGATATTATCTCCGGAAGGACCTTCTTTAACCTGTTTGCCGCCACCTTCGATGCAATTTTATAGATTACATTGCAAAGGCTGATAGGTCTAAATTCTCCAAGCTCCTCCGGGGTTGCCACCTTCGGAATGAGGACTACAAAAGTGTTGTTTATCACGGCAGGGTCATCTTCCCCCTTCAACACCCGCGATACCACTGCGGTCACTTCAGCTGCACATAGTTCCCAATATCTTTGGAAAAAGTGGGCGGGAAACCCATCCGGGTCGGGCGCCTTTGTTGGGAACATCTGGAACAACGCTTCCTTCACCTCGCTTTCTTTAAAAGAGGCGAGTAACATGTTGTTCATGTCGGCTGTCACTTTGCAGGGAACAGTCTCAAGCACAGCCTCCATATTGTCCGTCCCCTCTGATTGGTACAGATGCTTATAGAACGCAGCTGTCATGTCCATCATCTCATGCTCATCTGTTGATACTTGGCCACACGGTTTCCTCAATTGAGTAATTTTATTTTTATTCTTCCGCTGGCTTGCTCTCATGTGAAAAAACCTTGTGTTCTTGTCACCAGCAGCAAGCTCCACAACTCGATTAGTGATTTTAATTTCTGCATGCGAGGGTCCCAACCTGGTCGGGTCAGCTTGTAGTTCCTCCAGCTTTTCCTTAAGCTTTTTAGCTCAAGTCTAACATGGCCAAATTTCGTTTTACCCCACCCTTGAAGATGATCAGCAAAGGATGCCAATTTGGCTTGCAACTCGGGCAGGTTTTGTGCCACTCCTTTCTCCTGCCATGCTTCAGAAACCATTGGAGTGAACTCCTCATGATCCTCCCGCATAAGCTCATACTTGAACCGGCCCCTAGCCCTCCTTCTCCTCGCGCCCACATCATGTCTCCATTTGAGAAGAATGGGGCCATGGTCTGAAGCTGCCGCCGTCATATTCCGCATTGTCATGAGTGGGTAGCGTGCACTCCAATCCGGCGTTGCGAACGCGTGATCACGACGCACCCGGCAGTACGTACCTCCAACAACTTTCTTCTCGAAAGTCCAGCTACACCCCTCATAACCTAAGTCATTGAAGCCACAGACATCAGCCATCTCTCGGAACCCATCCATTTGAGCGTTGCTCCTTTCTTGCACACTAACATGTTCCGAAGGATGTAGCACTTCGTTAAAATCCCCCATACAAACCCAAGGGAGATCCGTTGAAGCTTTGATATATTTCAACACATCCCAGGTTTTAAATCTTTCCCTGGTCTGAGCCTCCCCATACACACAGGTAAAACGCCACTTCGACCCATCAGCCTCAGTGATTATCGAATCAATGTGATACTGCGAGTACGGTAATAGTTCCACTTTTATTTCATTATTCCAGTACATTCCAATTCCGCCCTTGCGGCCCGAGCTACTAATAGCAAATGCCTGATCATACCCTAGTGTGTTCTTAAGCCCTTCTACCCTGGTTTTATGCACTTGAGTTTCTAGAACACATAAAACCGAGGGGGCAAACGTCCTCGCGAAGTCGCGAAGTTCTTTCACCGTTGCGGCATTGCCAAGTCCGCAACAGTTCAACGTCGAGGCACTCATTGCTGCTGGCGGTGCTCCTCACTGGAGCCCGCCTCAGTTGTAGTCTTGTCCTTCCCTTTCATCTCAGCCTCCTTCTTCTGCCTCTTCTTGTCCTTTGGTGGAATATACACCGGCGGTGGTGGTGGCACCATGGCCAGCGCCGATCCCATGTCCAGCTGCTTTTGTGCTGCCGATTTTTCTCCTTTCTGCTCCGATCCCTCCATCACTGGCTTGAGAGGGCTAGTTGCAGTATCCACAAGTCCATCTTCATCTGCCTCCTCCAATCCAGCATCCCCTGAGGTACGTTTCCGAGGAGCCGTGATAGCCATGGTCTGGTTCTCCTTCTCCTTCCAAACCCCTCCTCTGCCACCACCCCGAGCTCTGTTCCTATACGAACGGCCTCCAAAACGGCCAGCCGTGCGACCTCCCCGATCCCCCATCGGGCCACGTCCCTCACGGGAACCTTCCCCAGTTTGGGTAAAACCCCTGCGTACCCGTGGTGTTGCCGGGTGCCAGGTGAACTCCGGAGCCAGCATCCAGCTCCCATAGTGCAGGTCTGCTTTCTCGTATTCTCCAGTTCCACACTCAGTGTATTCGTGCCCCATCTTGCCGCAAAAGAAGCAGAACTTGGGCATCGCCTTCTCGTATGTCACTAAGAACATCATGCTCTCACTGCCCTCCGGCGAGAACGTCACCACCCGAGGTAATGGGCTATCAGCAATGAGCTTGACGCGTACCCTGTGGAACTCTCCAAGGGCACCCAAAGCAGCCTTTATCTTAACTCGTACCACATCCCCAAGTCTCGAAGCCAGCTGCTTCAAGATAGCCTTCGTCCTGAACAACGGAGGGATGCTGTGTATCTGCACCCAAGCCAGCACTCTATTAGGCATCACCGACGGGACAGGCGTTGCCCCGTCGTACTTCTCCAGCATCAAGGCACACTCCCTGAATAACCATGGCCCCTCCTCCATGATCCTGTTCCAATCTCCCAAGCAGAAAACTTGTACCGTAAACAGATTCGTTTCAACCTTCCTGAACACCACTTCACGAGCTGCGTTCCAAGCCGCTCGCATCGTCTTCTCCAGCGATTGCTCACTGAAGCCACGCACCGTCAGCAGTTTTGCCACGGCCATCCACTTCACCTCCGGCAGATTCACCCTATCCGCCTTCGCCAGAAACACTCCCTCCTTCTCCTTCTCGCTCAATTTCAGGTTCTTGAGCAGCTCGTCCACCTCGAAAACCCTAGCCGGTCTCGACGATTGCGCCGCCATGGTTTGCGTCCTCCAAAACCAGTCAGATCTCCACCCCGATGCCCTCTACCAAGGTCGGGTAGCTGTGCAAGACAGCCCCTGGATCAGCCAAAGGGGAGAAGCAAACGGAGTATAGATCGATCGGAAGAACAGAGCCCTCGTCGACGAGATCACCGCTGAAGTCGCCTAAACCCTAGAAACCCTAGTCGCACCCACCTCTGAGGAGAACCAATTGATCATAGATACAGTTTTGGGTATACCAGCTATAATTACCTATGAGCAGATGCAGAGCGTTCAGGAAGAAGTCCAATTGAAGGCTATGAGATCAGACGACAAGAAGTTGAAGATAGGCAAGCACCCGACGCGGACTCGCGGTTCTTCAGGCTCAAACGGCGTGGCTGCGACGACAACGAGTGTGTTTCCGTACGTCGGCGCGATGGTGGCGACGGCGGCAGTCATGGCCGCTGGCGTGATCTCGTCAAGGGCTAGAGCCTGGAAGCGCCGATCGAAACAAAGTAGGAAAGGAATAGGAACAGAATAGCCAGTCCACGCGAACGTGCGCTGATCGAACGCGTCCTGTCTCTTTTTTTAGAATTGAACGCTCCTGTCTTCTGCGAAACTGCCTTGGTGGGCTTGACACTAGCCCTGGTCGTTCTATTACAGGGACATGGGCTGGGCTATCTGAGTCTACAAATTTCGGTGAAAATGAGTAGAGGTATACCTATACTATGTGGGCCACGACCGGGGCTGTAGCCCAGCTGCCCGGGGACCGGGGGTGCAGTCCGCCTAGGGATGGCAATGGGCCCTGTTCCTCGTATACCCGTGGTGGGGAATTCATCTATTAGGGGATGGGTATGGGCAACTTTGATCCCCACCATGTTAAACGGGGATGGGGTTTAAAAGGTCTCCCCATCCCCGCTCCCCGCAATTCTCCGTTATATACACATATACATATAAATCAGTATACCTTTATATTTAATATGTTGCAATATTGTATTTAGTGTGGTCTGTTTTAATATTATTCAACATAGGATACTATTTTTTGGTCATTTTACCACAGATGTGATACACAAGTTGCGTATATTTGTGTTTTGAGAGCGTAAGATTATGAGATTATGAAAATATCATTTGAATTTAGCTTCTTAATGGGGAACCCGATCCCCGCCCCGAACCTAGCGGGGATGGGGACGGGAAAAATGCTCCCCGATTGTTAAATAGGGATGGGGGATGAGAAGGCACTCCCTGGCGGGGAGCAGACCCGTTGCCATCCCTTCCGCTTCCGCCCCTGATGTTTATGATGGAGATCACTAGTTAGATATATTCCCCTCAAAAAGAAAAACTAGTTAGATATATTAAGTTCTTTTCGGGCCATCCTTGCTGAAACAGTGGCACATGCCTACCACTGCTAGTCCTCTGCACCGCCCCCACTTAGCTCGTGACAAGAGGCCTGCCTGCTCCCCGTATTCGCCTCGTTGGATATGTTCTTACACTAAATTTATTTGGTATATTGCAAATGTTATTTTTCATAAACTTTGTAACTCTTAAAATATTTAACTTTGGACCGCATGTATTGTCCTTACATTTTGGAAAAAATCGAGTGCATGTTGAACGGATCAAAAGGATGCGTGCATATGATGTTCACTTTGGATCCTCGGATATCCATTAATGCCTCTCTCATTATCGTACACAAGTTGCAAGTTATACTGAGATCTATCTGCATTCATGTTGGATTATCTCATCAAAACATGTATAAGGGGTCACATATGAGTCATCATTGTTTCCCTCTGTGAAATAAGGAAGTTACAACGAGAGTGGATTTTTGGAACCCGAGCTAAATGGAGCCCTTTTTTGATTTTTTTCTTCTAAAATGACATTTTGAGTTTTCAAAAATCACGACAAAAATCACATATGTAGATAGTGTCGAGATCTACAAGGGTGCAAAATTTTAAATTAATTTTTTATTTTGGGTTGTGTAAAAAAGACAAATCGGGGAAATTTAATTTTTTTGAAACTGTATATTATTCACCACCCAGATCCACGCATTTGTCTTTTTTGTGCAGTCCAAAATACATCCGCGAATTTGAAGTTGGAAATTTGCATGATTGTAGATCTTGATAATATCTACATGCGATTTTTTTCTCGATTTTTGAAAAATAAAAATGCCGATTTCGAATTTTAGAAAAATGGCACCATGAAGCTCGGGCTCCATTTTAGATTTTCGAGTTACAACAAGCTATATATGTTGAGCTTGTCGCCATACTCCTTGAGGAGCTAGGATTCGGCGATGGGATCACATAGTGTGGCATCAAGATCCTTGTTTGCGATGAACACAAACTTCTTCTTAGTCTTGTCGTTTATGAGTGGGTACACAATCTTTCAAGCTTCCATAAACATGTAGGGCACTTTGATCATGAACACTACCCCCACCCAGTCGCTCAGGCTATTAGTTCTGCATGACATCCAATGATGTCACGTACCCTCGATGTCACAGTTCGCATACCCCCATCCCTTCAAATCTATCATCACCGTAAACTTCTCCTGTCCCCGACAACCTAGAATGATCCACACAAACTGGTGAAGTAAAATAACTCGATCGACCAACCCTCTATAGTTAGTAGAGTTATCATGCGTGCATGAAATTGACAGATATATATGGAAACATGGGGGCAAATCTTGTTAAGGACATAGACGACATAACGATTGGAGCTGTCGAGGTTACGCTAGGCAGGTGTGTGACATAGAGATACGCTTGCACTTTCATATATAAAGAAGTTGCAAGGAGCAACAAGAGAGACGAGCTTGTTGTTGTTGCAATTTGTTTTCGAGAAACACAGTACAAATACGCAAACGCTCACTTTTAGGAGATACACACTACCCCTGTGATCACCTACAAGAGATTGAATCGTGTCATGAAATTGCAAGTCATCACAAACACCTTGCTATCGATGGGAACATTGCCTACAACCGAAAAGATATTCTGTCCCAGACTATTAACCATGCAACCACATGTTGGTTTCCTTGTTATGACAAATTATTATCAGATCGATGATGAGTATGGACGATTATGGTAGTGTTAACAGGTTTTTCTCCTGTAACTCGGGCGTCCTGATATGGGGACATTGGAGTAGCGGGTTTCTTGATAGTGCAAGGGCACTTCCCTGAATCTTTCCCGTATCCTCTTGTTCGTTTCTCTTCGGACATTGTATTTGCGTTATCAAAAGCCCGTTCGGAGACTATGGACGATTGTGCTGAGTTGGCGTCTATTTAAGTCTACGATTGATCACTCATGAGAATAAAGCAGAGCATGCACATAATAATTGTGCTATCGAAAAAATTCCGCCACTAGGTTTCATTTAATCTTTATTATCCACAAAATATTAGAACAAGCTAAGCTTTGTGGTATGGACACGTCTCCGAAAGACAACAAATCTACATGTGATTTTGTATACTCCTCTAATCCGGATTAAGTGTCCTACAAATATAACTCTACCTATCTCCGTGCTCAACCGGCGACAGTATTTTCGGATAGGAGGGAAAGAGGCTGCTTTGCAGGTGCATTGTCGTTGCGTATTGGGCTGGAGGGCCCACCGCCCCGACTGGGCCCGCTCGCAAGCTGAACACCGAAGACGGAACAAGAAAAAGTATTCGTCTTATATAAAAAAAGTATTCGTTTGGGCTGGGGCCGCTCGCTCCGTCTCGTCTTCCCCGGCTCTTCCACGCCGCCGCCGCCGCATCGCACCCTGCCCTCCTCCGCCCTCCCCACGCGCCGCCCCCGCTGCGTCCCGGTCGTCCGGCAACTACCGCGTGCGTTCTGCCTCCCTCCTCGCGACACGCCCCCCCCCCCCCCACCCACCAAACCGTAGAGCCGCGCGTGCGACCCTCCACCACGCTCGCGCCCTCGACGACGGCGCCACCAATGCCGCCGCGCAAGGTAACCCAACCCCGGTTCTTACTCGATCAGGCCACGATTAGCCGTTTCGAAACTATGTTCACAATAATAATTCGGCTTAGCTGCCCTAATATTTGTTGCGCCTGGCACACTAGATACTTACATATATAAATCGTGCCGCTGTTTCCTGTATAACTCTTATCTTTTTTTCCACTCCCAATATTGTGAAGAATCTCGTCCCAAAGAAAACTGCTGTAGCTAAATGGATCCAATATGATATTTCTACAGATTCTGAATTAATGAACCTAGCCACTAATTGTCTGAACCACTGAACTCAGTTCCAAATTCTCCCAATTTTGTTAAAACTGCTGTAACTAAATTGATTCATAACACGGCCTAAGTATATGCAATACATTCTGAATTAGGGAATTTAGTTATTCTGTGACTAAATGGATCCATGATTCTGCAGCGACCCAAGGAGGAGGAAGATAAGCTCAACGTGCCCACGGATGATATTCCACTCTCGACGACGGAAGCGACGATGACTCATCCGCACAAGGTAACCCACCCACTCCCCCACCGGGCGATTGCTAATCCTTAATCTGTTCGGGGACAGTTTCTCGCGTTAGATTCAAAACCTATGTTCATAATGAATCGGCTTAACTGCGCTAAGAACAGGTGCATATGGGAACACTGGATTCCCAAAGTAATAATTTTTCGTTTTGTCACCCAAAGCATGTATTAGTGCTGCAGAATAACCCAACTGAACACGCTAGATACCATAACTCGTGCCACTGTTTCTTGTATAGCTCTATCTTTATTTTTCCACTTCAGTCAAATATTATAAAATCTCACATGGACCCATGACTAGATTTTAAAATTGTTGCAAATTCTGAATCAGTGATCTTAGCTACTAATTATCTGAACTACAGAATTGAGATATAAAGCTTCTGACTTTAGTTAAACTACTGTAACTTAAGGGCGATGTTACACACTGGTTCTTACACGCTCCGGCCACGATTAACCGTAGTAGATTCGAAACTATGTTCACAATAACAATCCGGATTAATTCCCCCAAGATTTTATTTCTTTTTGAGATGCCCTAAGATTAGTTGCACCTAGCACACTGGATACATAAGTATAAATCGTGCCACCGTTTCCTGTATAACATTTATCTTTGTTCCACATTCCATATTGTAAAAATACTCATCTCAAAGAGAAAAAATATGTACCTAGATAGATCCAAGATAATTAAATTGATACAGATTCTGAATTAGTGAATTTGGTTACTAATCTTCTGAACTACCAAACTCTGTTACAGATTCTCCGAGGATAGTTAAAACTACTGTAATTAAATGGGTCCATAGCATGGCTGAAGTATAAGTTATAGATTCTGAACTAGTGAATTTAGTGATTCAGTGACTAAAATGGATCCATGATTCTGCAGCGGTCGAAGGAAGAGGAAGATAGGCTCAGCAAGCCGACGGATGATACTCTACTCTCGTCGCTGGCAGCGACAGTGTCTCATCCGCACAAGGTAACCCACCCACTCCCCCACCGGGTGCGTGCTAATCCTTAGTCGGTTCGGCCACAGTTACTCGCAGTAGATTTAAACATATGTTCATAACAAATCGGCTTAATTGTGCTAAGATCAGGTGCACATGCCAAAACTGGATTCCCAAGAAAGATTTGTTCGTTGTGTCACCCAAAGCACGTGTTATTGTTGATGAATAATACAACTGAACTCGCTAGATACATTATAATCTGTGCCACTGTTTCTTTTTTAAATCTATCCTTTTTTCCACATTCAATTAAACATTATCTAAGTCTCAACTCAGAACAAAACGTTGTAGGCAAATGGATCTGTGCCTATATTTCAAAATTATTGCAAATTCTGAATCAATGATCTTAGCTACTAATTATCTGAACTACTGAATTGAGATATAAAGCTTCTGAATTTAGTTAAACTAGTGTAACTTAACGGCGACGTTACACACCGGTTCTTACACGCTCCGGCCACGATTAACCGTAGTAGATTCGAAACTATGTTCACAATAACAATCCGGATTAATTCCCCTAAGATTTTATTTCTTTTTGAGATGCCCTAAGATTAGTTGCACCTAGCACACTGGATACATAAGTATAAAGTTTCCTGTATAACATTTATCTTCGTTCCACATTCAATATTGTAAAAATCCTAATCTCAAGGAGAAAAAATATGTACCTAGATAGATCCAAGATAATTAAATTGTTACAGATTCTGAATTAGCAAACTTGGTTACTAATCATCTGAACTGCCGAACTCAGTTACGGATTCTCCGAGTTTGCTTAAATTACTGTAACTAGATGGGTCCATTGCATGGATGAAGTATAAGTTATACATTCTGAACTAGCGAATTTAGTCTTTCAGTGACTAAAATGGATCCATGATTTTGCAGCGGTCGAAGGATGAGGAAGATAGGCTGAGCATGCACATGGACAATATTCCACTCTCGACGACGGGAGCAGAGACAATGCCTCGTCTGCACAAGGTAGCCCACCCACTCCCCCACCAGGCGCTTGCTAATCCTTTATCTGTTTGGCCAGGCCCACTGCCCTAAGTTTTTTAGATGCCATAAGATTAGTTGCACCGGGCACACTGGATTACATACATATAGATCGTTCCACTGTTTTTTTCATCACTCTCTTTGTTCCACGTTCGTCAATATTGCAAAAAGTCTCATCTCTCATCTCGAAAAAAAAGCTGTAGCTAAATGGATCCAAGATAATAAAATTATTACAGATTCTGAATTGTAAACTTGGCTAGTAATCGTCTGTACTACTGAAATCGGTTAAAAATTCTCCGAATCTAGTTGAAACTAATGTAACTAAATGGGTCCATAGCATGACTAAAGTATAAGTCATACATTCTAAGTTAGTGGATTTAGTTATCCAGTGACTAAATCGATCCAGAATTCTGCAGCGATCAAAGGATGAGGAAGGTGATATTCTACCATCGGTGAGGGCAGCGACAATGTCTCCTCCGCACAAGGTAACCCACCCTCTCCCCCGCCAGGCGCTCGCTAATCCTTGATCGGTTCCGCCACAGTTACTCGCGGTAGATTCAAATTTATGTTCGTAACAAATCGGCTTAATTGCGCTGAGATCAGGTGTACATGCCAACACTGGATTCCCAAGTAAGAGTTTTTCGTTGCGTTACCCAAAACATGTATTAGTGTTGCACTTGCACAATAATCCAACTTAACACGCTAGATACATATAATTTGTGCCACTGTTTCTTTTATAACTCTATCCTTTTTTCCACATTCAATTAAATATTATAAAAGTCTCAACTCAGAACAAAACGTTGTAGGCAACTGGACCCATGCCTAGATTTTAAAATTATTGCAAATTCTGAATCAGTGAACTTTGCTACTAATTGTCCGAACTACCGAATTCAGATATAAATTTTCTGAACTTAATTTTAAATGCTGTAACTAAACGGCTACATAACACAACTAGAGTGTTCATATGTTATAAATTCTGCATTATGGAGTTTAGTTGTTCAGTTATTAAATGGATATAATTTTTCTGAATTTAATTTTCCGAAAGTATGTTCATAATAACAATCCGGCTTAATTCCCCTAAGAGATGCCCTAAGATTAGTTGCACCTAGCACACTGGATAGATACGTATAAATCGTGCCACCGTTTCCTGTATAACTTTTACCTTCGTTCCACATTCAGTATTGTAAAAATCCTCATCTCAAAGAGAAAAAATGTACCTACATAGATCCGAGATAATTAAATTGTTACAGATTCTGAATTAGCGAAGTTGGTTACTAATCGTCTGAACTGCTGAACTCAGTTACAGATTCTCCGAGTTTAGTTAAAACTACTGTAACTAAATGGGTCAATAGCATGGCTGAAATATAAGTTATACATTCTGAGTTAGTGGATTTTTTGTTGCGCAACTAAAATGGGCCACCCATAATTCTGCAGCGATCAAGGGACGAGGAAGATAGGCTCAGCATCCCGACGGATGATACTCTACTCTCGTCGACGGCAGCTACAGTGTCTCATCCGCACAAGGTAACCCACCCAGGCGCTTGCTAATCCTTAATCGGTTCGGCCACAATTACTCGCAGTACATTCAAACCTATGTGCATAACAAATCGGCTTAATTGCGCTAACATCAGGTGCACATGCCAAAACTGGATTCCCAAGCAAGATCTGTTTGTTGTGTCACCCAAAGCTCGTATTATTGTTTTAGAATAATCCAACTGAACACGCTAGATACATTTGTGCCACTGTTTCATTTTTAACTCTATCCTTTTTTCCACATTCAAGTAAATATTATAAAAGTCTCAACTCAGAACAAAACGTTGTAGACAAATGGAACCATGCCTAAATTTTAAAATCATTGCAAATTCTGAATCAGTAAACTTAGCTACTAATTGTCCGAAGTACTGAATTCAGATATAAATTTTCTGAATTTAGTTTAACATACTGTTACTAAATGGCGACTTAACTCAACTAGAGTGTTCATATGATGCAAATTCTGAATTAGTGAGTTTAGTTGTTCAGTAACTAAATGGATCTATCATTCTGCAGCGACCAAAGGAGGAGGAAGATAGACTCAGCATGCTGATGGATGATATTCTACTGTCTATCTTGGGGAGAGTCAGTTCACGTATGGCTGTAAGGACAAGTGCGCTCTCGACTCGGTGGAGGCACCTCCCTTGGTTGCTGCCTGAACTCACCATTGATGTCAAGGATTTCCTATCTGATCCATGCCCTGAACCTATCGAGGCCAGTGATATGGAGGAAGCTATGGCGTCTTTAACCAAAGCCACAAGGAGCTTCTTGGCTAATGAACAGAGAGAATCCAACGTCTCAAGTCTGGGTCTTAGGCTCTACTTGATCAACACGTTCCTGAGTGAAGTTGGATCACTGGTAGGTGACGCGATCGACAGTGGTCTCTTGAAAGATTTTGATCTTGCCGTTCTTGATGAGACAGATCCTCGTGACTGTAGTGACGAGAGTATGCTACGGCGTGCCAAAGAAATAGATGGTTTTCTCAGTGCCTACCCAAGTCTGCCCTACTGCCTCACACGACTCTTTCTACAAAATGTGAACTTTGAAAAATTGGACATGCACCATCTCCTGTTTGACTGCTGCAAGCAACTGGAGCATCTAAGCCTCTATCAGTGTGATACTGGTTTATGGTCTCTGTTCAAGATTGATGCACCAAACTCAAAACTTAGTGACCTGGAACTCATCAAGTGTCGCTTTGGGAGGCTTGAGGTGGTCTGTCTTCCGAAATTGGAGAAGCTCAGCTGGGATACTTGGGTATCTTGGTCTGCCCCCTTAGCTTTTGGTCTTGTCCCGGCTCTTGGTGAATTGGAACTTTCTTGCCGTGCAATATCTGCTCAACAGGAATTTGAACTAAGCGAGCTTTTGCACAGGACCACATGCATACATACTCTCACATTGGATTTTCAAGGAGAAAATGTAAGTTATAGTTTATTTTCGCAGAGTGGTCACTTTTTTTTTGTATCTGTTTTGTTGTCAGACCTATCAGAGTTACATCATAGGAAATAATCATAGCTGTAAATTCTTTGGTAACCTCATCTTTCTGCTTGCGAATTATTCATTCTTATTTGTGCATCATTTGATCAGCTTTGGATACTACCTGAAATGAAGCAACTCAGCACAGCTTTCAATAAGCTAAGGAAGCTTTATCTGCGTGGTATCTTTGTTGAATTTGACATTTGTGGACGTTAGCCTTTCTTGCAGCCGCACCTTCTATCGAGATGGTACAGATTGAGGTGATGCAGTTGTCCCCTTTTTCCTCAATTGTGTCGTATTTCTTTTCTTCTCCACATTTAGAGCTTTTGTTTTTCTCACAAGTTTTGCAGGTCTGGGAACATCCATGTGATGTGGACGATGACAGAGAGGGGTCGTCCTTCTCTGAAAGAAGGACTCCTCATTGGGAGATGGACTTTCACGGCTCCAAGAACTTGCTTTTGAAAGAGCTAGAATTCATTGGCTTTAAGTCTCTAGAACAGCAGTTCACATTTATAAGATCCGTGCTGCAGCGATCTCCCAACTTGAAGAAGATAGTTCTGAAAGGAGAAGAAAAATGCGACTACTGCGATGCCTTTGATGTACCATCAAAATTCCCGAATAAGGATGAGCAAGAAATGGTTGCTGGGCGAATTAGAGATGGCATATTCTCGACGCAAATTATTTTTGATGAATAAGTTGTAATAAGCATATATCTCAGGCCAAATAGCTATTTATTTTTAAATTGTAACATATTTTTTGTCATTATTATTTCTGAGTATAAATGTAGCCCGTAAGAACATGATTCAGTATTAAACTGTAATAACATCATAATTATTTCTGAGTATATTTGCTTTCGCCACAAATTCAGTATTAAGTTGTAACATCATTATTATTTCTGGGTAAATCTATTGGTTAAAAGGCAGGACCCGTATTACTGCTCAAGGTGCCCTGAAAATCCAATATTATGCAACTTTTAGTACTGGATTTGTGATGCTTGTGCCATGAACCACAAGTATCCTTGTTTACTCTGCAGCAGTGCAAAATTCTCCTTGGAAAACGTTTTGTATTGCTGATGAACAATGATGTGTGTTCATCTGTTGTTCTTGATGAATCGCAGGCCTTAGAGAACCAACGATGCAGACTCCTGGCCAATGTGCTTGAGCCACATGTCTAGTGCATCGCGCATGCACTAGAACTTCAGGGAGCTTGTTATGAAGCATGGCGATGATGAAGTTGTAGCGAAGGACTGATAAACGATATGCTGCCAAACTATGGTTGTGATCCCGGATTGGGAGCATGGTCTGAGCTCCATCTTCATCGAGGTGCAAACTGACCAAGTGAGCATACAATTTCGACCTAATTTCAGTTTACAGGCACATTCATATATAGTTCAGTTATCTGAAAAAGATACATCCTATTAGAACTACAATAACACTTGGTGTTCTAACACCGATAGCTAGGACAATTAGTTCATCTAAATAGATCTATCCATTATAATTTATATATATGGTTTGAAATCGTCAGAGTACATCGATCTTGATGGTAATGCCCGATAAAAGTGTTATGGTATAAACCATGCATGAGGTCGTCAGTAAAGTGTCCAAACCCCATCTGGCGTGCCCCAGAACGCGGCGGCCGGAAAAGCGTAGAGATCAGGCGACGTGTAGGGGGCCGCCAACCCCCACAGGGCGTCCTCCAGGTCGTCGTCGAGGCACAGCGGAGGCATGTACGTCGACAGAAGCTCGTACCGTCCACCGTCGGTTGGATCCCACGTCTTGTATCCGAACGGCGAGATGCGCTTGTTATACTCAAATGCAGATCCCCAGTCGCGCTCTTCGACGATCGCCTCTTCATCGTTGTCGTCAATGACAATGGGCCGCGCCGACGTGTCGCCGCCGTTCTTGACCTTCACCTGGGCGGCTACGTGTGTCGTCGTGTCCTTGATGAACGCTTCGTCTTCGTCGGGCGAAGCCACGGCCACCACGGCGCGCTCGATTTCTCCAGCGCGACGTGCGAGCGCGGCCTCGTCTTCCTGGGCGGCACGCTGCCGTGAGACGATCCGAGCCGCCAACTCTTGGTGGTTAGCGGGTGCCTTTCTCTTGGTGCCGGAGACGGACACCATCGACGACTCTGGCGCGGCGGCAGGGCGTCCATTGGCGGCGGCGTGAGGGCGGGCTTGGACGGCGATCGGTGGTCGTCGGTGGAAGTGCGTGCCGTGCCCCGTCGGATTGAAGCTGAGCGGTGCACCGGCCTGTGGATGAGCTTCACCGGACCTGTGAGCCATCGATCTAGACTCGAGCAGAGGAACAATACTGAATCGAACTGGTTGATCATAGTTGTTTCTCGGTGGGATCGATCAGTACGTGTCCCTTTGATGCTGAGACGAACACGGACTCTATCGAGAGAAAGTACTCTCATTGTTGGAGTCGGATTAGCGGGCAAAGGACGTCGAAGCAAGGGGGAGCTCCTATATGCTGCCCTTGGCGGCGCGGCACCGGCGCTCTGCTGGGCCGGCCCGTAAGGTATTTCTCTATACGTTCTTTACACAGTTTTCTTGTTTATACTTCCTCCGTTCCATTTTAATTGACTCACATATATGTAGATATGGATGCATCTAGACATTGAAACATGTCTAGATGCATCCATATCTACATATATGTGAGTCAATTAAAATGGAACGGAGGGAGTACTTCTTTTTGCGTGTTCCAAAATCTGATTTTATAAAATCTGAACATTTGAAAATCCGAACCTTTAACAAATCTGAGTTTTTAAAACACAACAACAAAGCCTTTTTTCCCAAACAAGTTGGGGTAGGCTAGAGTTGAAACCCATAAGATCTCGAAACTAGGTCATGGTTCTGGCACATGGATAGCTAACTTCCACGCAGCCCTATCCATGGCTAGTTCTTTGGTGATATTCCAATCCTTCAGATCTCTCTTAACAGACTCCTCCCATGTCAAGTTTGGCCTACCACGACCCCTCTTAACATTCTCATCCCGCTTTATCCGTCCGGTATGCAATGGCGCTTCCGGAGGCCTACGTTCTATATGACCAAACCATCTTAGACGGTGTTGGACAACCTTCTCTTCAATTGGTGCTACCCCAACTCTCTCACGTATATCATCATTCCTAACCCGGTCCTTTCTTGTGTGGCCACATATCCATCTCAACATGCGCATCTCCGCTACACCTAACTGTTGGATATGTCGTCTCTTGGTCGGCCAACATTCTGCGCCATACAACATCGCAGGTCGAATCGCCGTCCTATAGAACTTGCCTTTTAGCTTTTGTGGCACTTTCCTATCACAGAGGACGCCAGAAGCTTGGCGCCACTTCATCCAACCAGCTTTGATTCGATGACTCACATCTTCATCGATATCACCATCCTTCTGGAGCATAGACCCCAAATATCGGAAGGTGTCTTTCTCAGGTACCACCTGTCCATCAAGCCTAACCTCTTCCTCCTCGTGCCTAGTAGTACTGAAACTGCACCTCATGTACTCAGTTTTGGTTCTACTAAGCCTAAAACCTTTCGATTCTAGAGTCCGCCTCCACAGCTCTAACTTTCTATTAACCCCCGCCCGACTATCGTCAATTAGCACCACATCATCCGCAAAGAGCATACACCATGGGATATCTCCTTGTATATCCCCTGTGACCTCATCCATCACCAAAGTAAAGAGATAAGGGCTCAAAGCTGACCCCTGGTGCAGTCCTATTTTAATTGGAAAGTCATCGGTGTCGCCATCACTTGTTCGAACACTTGTCACAACATTATCATACATATCCTTAATGAGGGTAATGTACTTTGTTGGGACTTTGTGTTTCTCCAAGGCCCACCACATGACATTCCGTGGTATCTTATCATACGCCTTCTCCAAGTCAATGAACACCATATGAAGATCCTTCTTCTTCTCCCTGTATCTCTCCATAAGTTGTCGTACCAAGAAGATGGCTTCCATGGTAGACCTCCCAGGCATGAAACCAAATTGATTTTTGGTCACGCTTGTCAATCTTCTTAAACGGTGCTCAATGACTCTCTCCCATAGCTTCATTGTATGGCTCATCAACTTGATTCCACGGTAATTAGTGCAACTTTGAACATCCCCCTTGTTCTTGAAGATTGGCACTAATGTACTCCGCCTCCATTCTTCGGGCATCTTGTTTGACCGAAAAATGAGGTTGAAAAGTTTAGTTAGCCATACTATCGCTATGTCTCCAAGGCCTCTCCACACCTCGATGGGGATACCATCAGGGCCCATTGCCTTGCCTCCTTTCATCCTCTTCAAAGTCTCCCTAACCTCAGCCTCCTGGATACGCCGCACAAAGCGTCGGCTGGTATCATCGGAGGAATCGTCTAGCTCAATGGTAGAGCTCTCATTCTCTCCATTGAACAGGTCGTCGAAGTACTCTCGCCATCTACGCTTGATATCTTCGTCCTTCACGAGGAGTTGATCCGCTCCGTCCTTTATGCATTTGACTTGGTTGACATCCCTCGTCTTCCTTTCTCTCGTCTTCGCCATCTTATAGATGTCTCTTTCGCCTTCCTTCGTGTTTAGACGCTGGTAGAGGTCCTCATACGCCCGACCCCTTGCCTCGCTCACCGCTCGCTTTGCGGCCTTCTTTGCCCCCTTGTATATCTCCATGTTGGTTGCGCTCCTGTCCAGGTGTAGGCGTCTGAAACAGTCCTTCTTCTCCTTAATAGCCTTCTGGACCTCAACGTTCCACCACCAGGTATCCTTAGCATCCCTTCTACTTCCCCTGGTCACCCCAAACTCCTCTGATGCAATCTTCCGAATGCAAGTCGCCATCCTCATCCACATACTGTTTGCATCGCCTCCTTCCTCCCAAGGGCCCTCCTTAAAAACCCTCTCCTTAAAAGCTTGAGCTGCCTCTCCCTTTAACTTCCACCACTTTGTTCTAGCAACTTTTGGGCGCTTATCCCGCTGGACACGAATCCAAAAACGGAAGTCAGCCACCACCAGCTTATGTTGATGGACAACACTCTCTCCAGGTATCGCCTTACAATCAAGGCAAGCGCGTCTATCTTCTCTTCGAGAGAGGACAAAATCATCTGGCTAGAGTGTTGGCCACTACTGAAAGTCACTAGGTGGGATTCTCTCTTTCTAAAGAGGGTGTTAGCTACGACCATGTCGTAGGCTAGGGCGAAGCTTAAGACATCCTCCCCTTCTTGGTTCCTGATGCCATAGCCAAAGCCCCCATGCACCCCTTCAAAACCTGTGTTAGATGTACCCACATGGCCATTGAGGTCTCCTCCTATGAAGAGCTTCTCACCAGTAGGTACTCTCCTAACCAAGTCCTCGAGACCTTCCCAGAACTCTCTCTTGGTGCTCTCGTTGTGGCCTACTTGCGGGGCATACGCGCTGATAACATTGAGAACTAAGTCCCCAACAACCAGCTTGACTAGGATAATCCGGTCTCCTTGCCTCTTGACGTCCACTACTCCATCCTTGAGGCTCTTGTTGATCAAGATGCCTACCCCATTTTTGTTTGAGGTTGTCCCCGTGTACCACAGCTTAAAGCCGGTATCCTCCACCTCCTTCGCCTTCTGTCCCTTCCATTTGGTCTCTTGGACGCATAGGACATCAACACGCCTCCTTATCGCCGTATCAACTAACTCCCGTAACTTGCCCGTCAGGGACCCTACGTTCCAGCTACCTAAGCGGATCCTCCTAGGCTCGGCTAACTTCCTTACCCTCCGCACTCGTCGAGTCAAATGCGAAGACCCTTGCTCATTTTTCACTACACCCGGGCGTCGATGCAGCGCGCCACTAAGGATGCGACGACCCGATCCTTGCTCACTTATCACCGTATCCAGATCAAGATACGGCGCGCCACCAAGGGGGGCGGCCCGGCCCTTGCCCATTTGACACCACACCCGGGTTCCGATATGGCGCGTCGCTAAGAGGGTTACGCCCCAACGAAGTTCTTTTGGGTTTCATCTCCATAAGAGTGGCTGGGTTTTTTCCGTTGGCTTGCCAAGCCTATCACAACCCTCCTCCTTTATCCGGGCTTGGGACCGGCTATGTTGAGACAACATAGGCGGAGTTTTTAAAAATCTAAAAAATTATCAAATCTAAAATATTTTTTAAAATATGAACATATTTACAAATCTGATTTTTTTAATCAGGACATTTTTTTGAATCAAATGGAAAAACATTATCCCATGAACATTTTTTTAACCTTGCATAACTTCATTAAAATTCCATTTTTCCAAAATTTAAACAATCATGAACACTTATTTTAAGTAAAAATGTAAATGAATAAGAAATATAAAAGTAAGTAAACAGAAAAGAAAAAATGACAAAGAAAAGAGAAACAGAAAAACACATAAGAAAAAATGTATAAAAAATAAAAAGAAATATCTGCCAAAGGGGTTGGCCCGTTATGGGATGTTTAAAGGGGCGCGAGTTAATTGAGACGCTAAAGGCGGCAAATAGCATCTGCAAAAGCAACTTGTGGAAAGTACGACATTTTCTATTTGCTGGGTAACGCGAGAGCGATTCACTCCGCCGCACCATCCATGGGCCGGCCCATCGGTCGCTCCCTCCAGTTTTTGGCCCTTTTTCGGGGTTCTACTGACCTTTTTGTTCTTTTCTGTTTCTTTCTTTTTATTTTTTCTTATTTTTCTAATTCTAATTTTAATTTTATTTTTTATTTTTCTCTTGTTCAAATAAGTTAAATGTGATAATTGTTTTTTCAAATCATATAAATATTCATATTGAAAATTTGTTGAAATAAAGTAGATTTTATTTTTATAAAGTCCTAGAACTAACGTAAATGTTTTTTGGAAAATCGTTCAAATGACATAAATAATTGTATTAGTTTTTTGGTGTGTGAATTTTACAACGAATTTGTTCTTTTCTTTTATTCTTTTACTAACAGAAAATAAAAATATAAAATATAAAAAGACAGTACCTATTACTGGCCGTGTTCGGAGATGCCCATGAGGGAAACCTTGCAGGCGGGACCGAATTTGGTCGGTAAATAGGAGCTCCCGGGAAGTTATATTCAATGCATTCACTAGTACAAGGAAAAAGCCTATAGACAATTTCTTACAAGCAAAGTGCCCTGTAATGCACACGCTGCTAGTAAGTAGTGCCAGCGTGTCAGGCAGGGGGCACTGCCAGCAATCTACTGAAACATACACTACGCAGAACAAAAGCCGTTTCACATTATTTCGAAGACAAACAAATGTAACATACGGAGTAGTACACATGATGAAATCAAATTACACGTGCATCGCAAAATAAAAAACATTTGACTTGGGTATCACTAATTCAATAACCAACATATAGCGTTTTAAAAAAGTAACCAACATATAGGATTCTTCTCTTGAGAATGAAACTGATATAGAAGAGTTGGTGATGGACGGAGGGAGGCACCCTACTTGAACAAGGCCTTGACACCGTCAATCTGCTCGTTGTTGACTCGGAAGGCTTTGGCCAGCACATCAGTGGGCACCGGTGGCGCCGCGGCGAAGAGCGTGTTGGCGATGACCTGCGTGCCCTGGAGCTGGCTGTTGAAGCCGGCGATGACGGAGGCGGGTCCATATCCCCTGTTCTGCTGGAAGTGCACGAGGCCACGCGGGAACACGAAGACATCCCCAACGGTGAGGGTCTTGGTGAAGAGCTTGTTGGCGGTGGTGATGAAGCCGACCTCGAGTTCACCCTGTGTGACGAAGATGATCTCGGTGGCGCGCGGGTGGGTGTGCGGCGGGTTCTGTCCCCCTTCGCGTAGTCGATGCGAGCCATGGAGACACCCAGGGTGTTCACCCCTGGGAAGGACAACACGTTCGCCGCTGTGACGACCGATCCGCCAAGTTGCTAGTGTTGCCGGCCTTCTTGAGCCCCGCGAAGAAGAAGTCATCCACGGTGATGTTGGCCTTGCAAGGGAATCCATTCAGCTTGATCGCTGCCCCCATTGATCACCACACATACCATAGGCAGTACCGTGTCAGCACAGAGATGCAGGAACGACGTTGGCAAATTAAGACGAATGATTTAGCTGGGTAACTCACGGGATTTCAAGTCGGCGACGCAGACATCTTGGAGCAAGTCGGGGTCACCTGCCAGGGATGGAGCGGCGAGCGCGAGGAGGACGGCGCAGACGATGGAAAGGTGCGGCATTGCCATGATCGATCGGTCAATTCTGGATAGCTATGAGCTTGGTGGTATAGTTTTTCAGTGCTTCTTGGAACTGAATTGAGCAGAGGTATAGGAGCTGGTACTTATAGGCAGTGTGGTTTTGTGTATGGAGTAGATGGCATCACCATTTCAAGGTCACCGCTACGACAGGAAGGTACATTAATTTGGAGGCGATGGAGATTATCGTCGACCAGCCTGTTAAGCTCATTGGCAAGTAGTCAAAGTCTTTTGTTTTCTCCATGGAAGATATAATGGTAGAGCACCTTCTACTTTCTAAATATGCAGGAAGAGATGCACGGTCCAGCAGCAGCAGATCGTGCCATTAGTTCATCTGATTTCTGGTTATTAATTAATTATGAGTTTGTGGCCCACTCTCGCAAAGCTAATCAATCATCATTTTAATCATCTGACTAATGGTTTGACGATTGGCATCCATATATGAGCGTAATCTTATACCTTCCTCTCGTGCACGTCGAAATTACGTGCATTGAGCAAGCACACTGAACCGGATAGAGGCGCATGAATATGCCAGCGGGCAAACATAAACTACAATAACAAAGAGAAGTAATCTCGTTATCCGGTTCCCATGAACATGTCATACCTCATTACCTCGTACTATAACTCTTCCATTTTTACAAAAAATCAAACTCTTTTTAAACTCACCATCGGAAACCCTTTTTTTGCAAAGTGTCTCAGGAGTTTGCAGCGTGCAATTTATCGAGCCCTCGGCAAAGTCGGGGTTTTTGCCTAGAGCAGCTGATAAATACTTTGGCCAAAAGGAGCACTCACAGGGAGTGCCGAGTCGAGTCTGATACACTCGGCAAACATAACGGATGACCAATTTGCCGAGTACAGCTCGGCATTCCACTCGGCAAACATAACAGATGCACACTTGTAGAATATAATATCACTATTTTAATCTGAGACGCTGTTGTTCCCCATTTTATGCACTAGATTTTCATCTGTTGCTCGATTCCTCTTTCTTGGCCTGCTCGCTTCTCGTCGTCCATTGCCCTCCTCCTCAATCCCCATTTTCTCGCAATCAGCGATCCCACGCCGACGATGGCACGCAGTGCTCTGTCCCTGTCTCCGCTGTTTGACTGCCTGCACCGCTGTACCCACCGCCCACAGCGCCTAGTGCCGCAATCCTGCAGGTTGCATCGGCCGGCCCTTCCTCACACCATTCTGTCATCATTTCATTAGCAATTGGGAGTAATATTTAGTGCGCCTATCCAGGTTAGGTATATAATTTGGATGTAGCGATGCAAAATTTGATTATCTGTTTTTATTTATTGGTCCTATTCAGTTGTGTTTTGGTCATTAGCAAATTTACTCTGGAGCACCGAAAACCACTTGTCCATCTCAAGTGTATGTGAACCAGTTCTATATCCCGCTTTTGGGTGAAAAATGGACATCATCTTAACACTTCTTAAAATATACATGTTCTATGACTTTGGCCCATTTTTTCATGCATATTTCGTGTTTCCTATGATATTGGCCCCCTCTTGTGATTCATTCACGCTCCGCCACTATGTCAAGATTCTATAATTAGCAATCTAAAAGGAACATTGACATTTTGGCTTAGTTTATATATTTACAAAAAGATCGGAGAAAATAGCCGTTTACATTTTTCTATTGGAGAGCTTGTGTGAGTAGAACATCAGTTCCCTTCTCATCTCCTCTCCTTTTAGAAAGCTTATACAATCTTAACTGGCCACTAGCCTGTTACTCCTCATTTCTCTTGCATATGGAAAAGCTCATGTCAGCTTAAACATAAAGCTTAACATTTGTAGCCCCTTAAAAAAATAGGTCAGAAAACTAATGTCAGCTTAAACATAAAGAGTGCATGACTGGTTAGGTCTCTCCTGGAAATACGGATCGGGAACAAGGCGATCCAGGAGGCGACTGCGGCTCCCTTGCGTACCGCCGGCGCCGCCGCTGGTTCCCTCTCTCTCCGCCTGCCGCTCCGGCGGCGGGAGGGAGGGGGAACCTCGGGTCTGTGCGTTAGGTGGGTTCACGGTAGGGTTAGGGTTGAGGGAGACGCTACCGAGGCTGTCGCGGTGGTGTCGCGTCGGAATAAATCTCCCCGGGCTCCGTTCGCGGTCAGGCGGGGCTATTGCCTTCGTCTAGGAGCTAGCGGGGTGGGGGATCACTGGATCTCGTCGAGGTCGCGGGCTATGGTGTCTGGAGGTCAATCGGCACTGGCCGGTTGGGTCCTCAGATGGGCGATGGATGCGTGGAGACGAAGACTCTTCTTCCTCCTCGTCGGTATGATTTGCTGCTGTTGTTCTCCTTCTTCCTCTGCGCTGCTGCTGGAGGGAGATCCTGCTTTGCCCGGGGGGATGGCCCAGCCGCGGTGCCGGAACCGGATCCTAGTTCTCTTCCTTCTGGAAGGGACACTTTTCGCGGTACTCAAAACCAAAGATGGCGACGGCTGTTGCAGGTGTGTTGGATTGGTATCCATGCCCTCTCGGTGCTGGTGCGAAGAAAATGGGAAGTAGCGTGGCGGCAATTGTACCGTGGTCGAAGATGATGACCTGCTTGCGTCTGGTTGCAGATTTTTCTGCTGCAGGGGTCTCCTCGCAAGGTTCAGGGATGATGACACAGGGCTCCGGAGATCTTCATGTGTTATGGGTGTCTTAGGGTGTTTTATGTGTTCCTGATTCTTTGTGATTGTGTTACGATGTGCTTGTAAGGGTCAACTACTTTGTATTATTTCGTGATTTGAATGCAAGTTTATTTTCTAAAAAAAAAAGCTTAAACATAAAGAATCACGTGCAATCTACTGAAACAAACGCTACGCAGAACAAAAGCCGGTTTGTATTATTTCGAAGACAAACGAACAAATTTAACATACGGAATATAGTACACATGAATAAACCAAATTACACTCATTGGAAAAAAATATGAATTACACTTGACTTGGGTATGACTTATTCAGTAACCAACCAACATTTAGGATTCTTGTCCTGAGAAAGAAACTGGTACAGTAGAGTTGGCGACGGCCGGAACAGCGGCACCCTACTTGAACCTGAGCTTGACAGCGTCTATGTCTTCGTTGCCGACTCGGAAGGCCTTGGCGAGCACGTCGGAGGGCACGGGTGGCGCGGCGGCGAAGAGGGTGTTGGCGATGACCTGGGTGCCCTGGAGCTGGCTGTTGAAGGCGGCGATGACGGATGCGGGGCCGTATCCCCTGTTCTGCTGGAAGTGCACGAGGCCGCGCGGGAAGACGAAGACGTCGCCGACGTTGAGGACCTTGGTGAAGAGCTTGTTGGCTGTGGTGATGAAGCCGACCTCGAGGGTGCCCTGGGTGACGAAGATGATCTCGGTGGCGCGCGGGTGGGTGTGCGGCGGGTTCTGGCCTCCCTTGGCGTAGTCGATGCGCGCCATGGAGACGCCGAGGGTGTTCACCCCCGGGAAGGACAGCACGTTGGCGGCGGTCACGGCGGAGCCCGCTGCGTTGCTGGTGTTGCCGGCCTTCTTGAGCCCGGCGAAGAAGAAGTCGTCCGCCGTGATGTTGGCTTTGCACGGGAATCCGTTGAGCTTGACCGCTGCCGCCATTCACGACGTACGTCAGCACAAAGAAGCAGGAAACGAGGCTGACAAACTAAGACGAATGGTTTAGCTGGGTAACTTACTGGATGCCATGTCGGCGACGCAGACGTCCTGGAGCATGTCGGGGTCGCCTCCGAGGGATGGAGCGGCGAGCGCGAGGAGGACGGCGCAGACGACTGAAAGGTGAAGCCTCGCCATGATCGATGTGTCAGTGCTGCTGGATAGCTACAAAGCTTGGTGGTATGGTTGTCGAGTGCTTCTTGGATCTGGATTGAGCAGACGTACAAGAGCTGGTACTTATAGGCAGGGTGATTTTGTGGATGGCATCGCCATTGCAAGGTCAAGCAGAGCATGCTACGACTATGACAACAGGGTCAATCGATCCATGGATCCATCCACACTGAAGCGCGCGCGGCCGCATCAGTTTCTGCACGTCGCAACGTGGGAGAACAGTGACGGGGAGGGAAGGAAGCAACGAGGAAACAAATGTCGTTGTGTCGTACGTGGACACGATGTTCTACCTCATACATCAAGATGTATCAGTACTTATGGCAAGATGTATCAGTACTACTTATGCAAATGCATTTTAAATGGATATCAAAACGTCAACAAATTCTAGAAGAAAATTTGGGGCGTACATTCGCACACAAAGTGTTGCGGAAAAATGTCATTTTCGAGGACCGAAAATTGTGTGTTTTTACGTAGGACACAGAAATGTCTTGTTTCCCGAAACTTCGTGTGTCTCACCGAAGAGCGCTATTTTTTTCAGATTTTTTTCAAACTATTTTATCATTCTAAAATGCGTTTTCGGATCGTGGTGTTAGCACCTCTGCTACCAATGCTGGGCTGTCAGCCCATGAAGAGTCCAGCCCAGGACCAGTTGAAGCCCGACGCAGAAGCTCTCGGACACGTAAGCCTAATCCACGCGTGGTTGGCAGCAGCTGGGTGAGTCGTTGATAAAGAGACGTGCGACTGAAGAGAAGGTTATCGAAGATCGATCACGAACCCGAACCCGGCGGCGGCGGCGACCTGTCTACCTACCTCAATCCCAAACCTTAGTTCATCCATTCGGCACAATTGTGCTTGTATCCAGACACATCATTGTACTCTGAATCCTATACTATCGTGATGAATACAGTCGGAGGTAGTAGTAGCTAACAAAGTGGTATCAGAGCCAGCCCATCAGAGCCAAAAATCCCCAAATTCGATTCCGTTCCCCGATCTGGCGACGGCAGCTTCGATTATCGAGACCCGCAAGCAGAAGGCGGCGCGCATCGCCGACACCATGGGCGACGAGGAGCGCATCACCAAGGCGGACCTGAAGGAATTGTTCAAGGATTGGAAGGCGGAGATCAAGGTCGCGGTCCAGGAGGAGCTCAGCATCTGGGCTCCTAAGGTGGACAAGCAAATCTACGGCCTCCAAGTCTGCCGTCGACATGGTTCAACAACACGTCTACAACGACAAGTTCCATGACGCAGAGGAGGCGTCGCCGCGCGATCCCGGGATCCGGCACATCGAAGGAGAACTCGCCTGTCGAGAATCTTCTGACAACCACTCCTCGGGGCAAGGGCCACGGCGCTGCATCACCCACACGGACGGTGGTCGACGGAACTCGGTTCCGGAGACCCCTCCGGCCAACGGTACGGTCGCTCCCAACAGCAATTACCAATTCAGCAGTTCCCAATTCAGCAATTGGGTACCCAAACACCACCATCGATGCCATTCCCTATTTTCGATGGTGAAAATCCACAGTTATGGAAGGATTTGTGTGAGCAGTACTTCATGATCTATAATGTTCAGGACTCGTATTGGGTCCATATGGCGACTCTGAATTTTTCCCCAACAACAGCTGTTTGGTTACAGTCCGTCAGGAAGAAACTGTTAGGATGTAGTTGGGAGAGTCTGTGCAACACTCTGTGTGTGCGTTTTGGTCGTGATAGGCATCAGTTACTGATTAGACAATTTTACTCCATTAGACAACAAACTAGTGTTCAGGATTATATTGTTGCGTTCGAACATTTGATGAACCAATTGATTTCTTACTCTGATGAGATACATCCTTACTATTTTTTGATGAGGTTCATTGGAGGATTGCGTCTGGACTTACGCAAGGTGGTGATGGTGCAACGTCCACCGGACTTGGATGCTGCTGCTCTTTAGCATTGGTCCAGGAAGAAGTCCATGATGGTTTACAACATGACTACGGTCGTTTTATCGAGCCGTCGTCGCCCTAGCCCCAGAGTGACTCCCGTTACAACACCTCAGCAACAACTACGCATTACTACACCATTACCTGCAGTTGATCGCCGTTTACAGGAAACTCCTCGTCAACCAAGGGTAATTGCAGCTAAACATACCACTGTGGAGCAGAATCAGTTGTCCACACTGCGAGCCTATAGAAGAGCCAGAGGCCTCTGTTTTAAGTGTGGCGAAAAATGGGGTCCAGAACACATCTGTCCAGCTACGATCCAGATGCATGTGCTGGAGGAATTCATGGATTTCATGGGGATTGCAGACTTGGAATCAGCAACCGAAACCTCAGAGGAGCTTGAACCAGATGAAATAGCTGCAGCAATCTCCTTACAGGCATTCAACGGTAATGATGCCTCCATTCTCATACAGTTGGCAACAACAGTTCAAGGTTTGGCAGTCTCTATACTGGTTGATTCTGGCAGTTCGACTTCATTTATCAATGCAAAGCTGGTGTCCGAGTTTACTGGTATTCAACCTCTCCAAAAACCTGTTCGAGTCAAGATTGCTAATGGTGTTGAACTCCAGTGTGCTGCGGAAGTGGTTGACTGTCCATGGAAGGTGCAGCAGCATGTTTTCTCTACCACATTCAAGATATTACCTCTTGGTGGTTTTGATATCATTTGGGAATGGATTGGTTAGAAAAACATAACCCTAACATTGACTGGGTTACTAAACAATTATCTCTGGTTCAGAACGACACGCCAGTCTGCCTCCAAGGCTATCAATCTTTGCACAGCCCTTGCCCGCAAGTGTCAGTATTGCAACTGCACCATATGCTTGAGAAAAATGAGGTGGAACACATGGTCTTTTTATGCACAGAGACTGAAGCAGATAAGCAGAAACCTGAACAAATTCCTGAGGCCGTTCAGAACATTGTGCAGGAGTTTCAGGAGCTTTTCTACATTCCCACTGATCTACCACCTCGACGATCATGTGACCATACTATTCCTCTGATCCCTGGTGCCCAACCTGTCAATATTCGAGCTTACAGGCAATTCCCCTGAAACCAAGGATGAAATTGAAAACAAATTGAAGAATTGCTTCAGTGTGAGTTATCCAGCACAGTTCTAGTCCCTTTGCCTCACCTGTAATACTTGTGAAGAAGAAAGGCGGCGAGTGGCGAATGTGTATTGATTATAGGAGGCTGAATGCTCTTACTGTACCAACTAAATTTCCTATTCCTGTGATAGATGAATTGCTGGATGAACTTGCAGGAGCTAGCTGGTTTAGCAAACTGGATCTGCGAGCTGGTTATCATCAGATTAGCCTAGCAGAGGGCGAGGAATTCAAAACTGCTTTTCACACTCACTCAGGGCATTATGAATATAAGGTTATGCCCTTTGGGCTAGCAGGAGCACCAGCTACCTTCCAAGGGGCGATGAATGCAACTCTCAAACCTGTGTTACGCCGTTGTGCTGAAGAAGAACATGCTACTCATCTCAGGGAGGTTTTTGAATTACTGATCAAGGATCAATGGAAGGTGAAACAGTCCAAATGCAGCTTTGCCCAGCAAAAACTATCATATTTGGGCTTTGTGATCAGTGCCGAGGGAGTATCCACTGAACCAGAATTTTTTTTGAAGGTGCAAAAGTGGCCAGCACTGGCAATGCAAAGGAGTTACGGCAGGTTCTGGGGTTCACAGGATATTATCGTAAATTTGTTCCCCATTATGGTATTATTGCTCGTCCTTTGACGAATCTTTGAAGAAAAATACACCGTTTATGTGGACCAGTGAGTGTGACACAGCTTTCCAAGTGGTGAAAAACAGACTCACTACTGCTCCAGTCTTAGCACTCCCCAATTTCGCACGCCCATTTGTCGTGGAGACCGATGCTAGTGATCATGGCATAGGTGATGTTTTGCAACAGGATGGACATCCCATTGCTTACCTCAGTAAATCTCTCGCTCCCCGCAATAAAGGACTCTCAACCTATGAGAAAGAACTGATGGCTCTCATTATGGCAGTAGAACACTGGCGACAGTATTTTGCAAAGTTCCGAGTTCGTCATTAAAACTGATCATCGCAGCCTGGTGCATTTAGAAGAGCAAAGACTCCACACCCTGGCACCAACGGGCGTTCACGAAGCTCTTGGGTCTAAAGTACAGAATATGTTACCGTAAGGAACTGACAATGGGGCAGCCGATGCATTATCAAGACGACCATGCACAGATGCAGAGACCTTGACTGCAATTTCTTTCTGCAAGCCTGCTTGGTTAGATGATGTCAAGAAAGGTTATCTGTCAGATCCTCATACAACTAAAATCATTGCTGATTTAGTCAAGGATCCATCTTCTCATTCCCATTTCACTCTTAGTGAAGGGCTCTTGCGCTACAAAAACCGTATCTGGTTAGGTCATAACATCGACCTCCAGCAGGCAATTTTGCATGAAGGACACGCGTCCGCAATTGGGGGACACTCTGGCGCCCAGCTACTTATCAACGCCATCACTCTGTTTGATTGGCCGAAGATGAAATCTGCTGTTACAGCTTTTGTCCAAGCTTGCCCTACTTGTCAACAAGCAAAACCAGACCGCAGTCGTTACCCTGGCCTGTTGGAACCACTGCCAATTCCACAACACTCCTGGCAAATTGTGTCTCTCGACTTTGTAGAAGGCCTTCCTCGCTCTGGTTGTTTTGATTGCATCCTGGTAGTGGTTGATAAACTGTCGAAGTTCAGCCATTTCATTCCTCTGACTCACCCATTTTCTGCATCTCAGATTGCATCTGTCTTTGTTGATCAAGTCTACCGCTTGCATGGTATGCCAGAATCTATCATCTCCGACCGTGATCCTATATTCACTAGTCGCTTCTGGAAAGAACTCTTCAGGCTTACAGACACACAGCTCCGTATGAGTACATCTTATCACCCAGAAACTGATGGTCAGACATAACGTGTTAATCAATGCATGGAAACGTTTCTGCGATGCTTTGTTCACTCTTGTCCAACTAAGTGGACCACTTGGCTACCTCTCGCAGAGTTCTGGTATAATACATCATGGCAATAGTGCTTTGGGGAAATCACCATTCCATGTGCTTTACGGGCATGAGCCACGTCACTGGGGTTTCAGAACTGAACAGCTGGCTGTCTGTTCGCCAAGAGATGACGGATTTGATCAAGCTCCATCTGGACAGAGCAAAGAACCGGATGAAGCAAGAAGCAGATAAGAACATATCTGAGAGGGTGCTGGAGGTGGGCGATAAGGTTTTTATCAAATTACAACCATATCTCCAGAGTACAGTGGCTCGAAGAGCATGTCACAAGCTTTCTTGTCGTTATTATGGACCCTATTCAGTGTTGGAGCACATTGGTCAAGTTGCTTATCGCATAGCCTTACCGAAACATCAAACATCCATCCGGTCTTGCATGTTTCCTGCTTCGCAAAGCATTGAAACCTGATGTTCAGGTATCAATTTCTTTACCCACCAATGCTAATCAGTTTGTCATCCCTGTGCAAGTGATCGCGCGGAGGAACAAGAACATGGCTAACAGAATTCAAGAACAAGTCTTGATCCGCTGGTCTGGTGATACTCTTCTAGACTCATGGGAGAACAAAGATGAACTGATGGCCCGTTTTCCATTTGCTGCGGCTTTGGGACAAGCCGGTCTTCAAGGGGAGGGGGTGTTAGCACCTCTGCTACCAATGCTGGGCTGTCAGCCCATGAAGAGTCCAGCCCAGGACCAGTTGAAGCCCGACGCAGAAGCTCTCGGACACGCAAGCCTAATCCACGCGTGGTTGGCAGCAGCTAGGCGAACGTTGATAAAGAGACGTGCGACTGAAGAGAAGGTTATCGAAGATCGATCACGAACCCGAACCCGGCGGCGGCGGCGACCTGTTTACCTACCTCAATTCCCAAACCCTAGTTCATCCATTCGGAACAATTGTGCTTGTATCCAGACAAATCATTGTACTCTGAATCCTATACTATCGTGATGAATACAGTCGGAGGTAGTAGTAGCTAACACGTGGATGCATATATAGTTGTAAACTTATGAATTCAAAACTGCTTTTCACACTCACTCAGGGCATTATGAATTAAGGTTATGCCCTTTGGGCTAGCAGGAGCACCAGCTACCTTCCAAGGGCGATGAATGCAACTCTCAAACCTGTGTTACGCCGTTGTGCTAAGAAGAACGTGCTACTCATCTCATGGAGGTTTTTGAATTACTGATCAAGGATCAATGGAAGGTGAAACAGTCCAAATGCAGCGGCTTTGTGATCAGTGCCGAGGGAGTATCCACTGAACCAGAATTTTTTTGAAGGTGCAAAAGTGGCCAGCACCTGGCAATGCAAAGGAGTTACGGCAGGTTCTGGGTTTCACAGGATATTATCGTAAATTTGTTCCCCATTATGGTATTATTGCTCGTCCTTTGACGAATCTTCTGAAAAAAATACACCGTTTATGTGGACCAGTGAGTGTGACACAGCTTTCCAAGTGTTGAAAAACAGACTCACTACTGCTCCAGTCTTAGCACTCCCCAATTTCGCACGCCCATTTTGTTGTGGAGACCGATGCTAGTGATCATGGCATAGGTGCTGTTTTGCAACAGGATGGACATCCCATTGCTTACCAAAGTAAATCTCTCGCTCCCCGCAATAAAGGACTCTCAACCTATGAGAAAGAACTAATGGCTCTCATTATGGCAGTAGAACACTGGCGACAGTATTTGCAAAGTTCTGAGTTCGTCATTAAAACTGATCATCGCAGCCTGGTGCATTTAGAAGAGCAAAGACTCCACACACCATGGCAACAACGGGCGTTCACGAAGCTCTTGGGTCTACGGTACAGAATATGTTACCGTAAAGGAACTGACAATGGGCCAGCCGATGCATTATCAAGACGACCATGCACAGATGTAGACCTTGACTGCAATTTCTTTCTGCAAGCCTGCTTGGTTAGATGATGTCAAGAAAGGTTATCTGTCAGATCCTCATACAACTAAAATCATTGCTGATTTAGTCAAGGATCCATCTTCTCATTCCCATTTCACTCTTAGTGAAGGGCTCTTGTGCTACAAAACCGTATCTGGTTAGGTCATAACATCGACCTCCAGCAGGCAATTTTGCATGAAGGACATGCACTAGTGGAAACAGGCCACTGGTCCCGGGTCGTAAGGGCCTCTAGTACCGGTGTCCACCCGGGACTAGCAAGGAGATACTAGAGGCCCCCCTAGTGGCCGCCGAGGCGCGGGCGTGGTGGAGGACCTCTAGTCCCGATTGGTCATACGACCGAGACCAAGGACCTCACACGTGGCAGCCTGTAATATTTTGTTTTTCCTCCCAATTTATATTGAAATGGTGCAAAAAATGCGTTAATTAATTAAAAACAAACTACATATAACATATCAAAATGTTCATAAATAAAAATATGTTTCACGTCTATCCGGTTACATGGAGGTGCTCATAACCGGGACTAGAGCCCGTCTATTCGATTACACGCGTGTGGAGATCATAACCGGGACTAGAGCCCGTGTATTCGGTTACATGGGAGATCATAACCGGGACTTCACCGCTATTCTCCATTGTATGTTCCTTTTGTAGGTATGACTTCGCTGAGCAGAAACCCCGCAAGTTCCTCTGCTAGTGCTTGAAAGCGCTTCTTTAGTGGCATACTCTCGCGCAATGACTCTGCCTATAAAAGAAGGAGATCAATACGAATATTAATCATGACTATCAAAAATTATGAATGACACTGGAGATCATTGATGAATATGATTGTTCACGTACGTCTAAAAATTTCTTTGGGTCCCGCTCAGTGACCGAACGACGAATCCACTCGCAAATGAAATATCCACAGAAATTGGTCCCCTGTGGTTGCCTCTCGATCCACTTTACGAGAATAGAATTCAATCAAATCATAGTCAACATATAGTGGTATTGAAAACTATAAATAAAGAGATGCACGAACCTAGCTAGACCGTACTACCTACCCGTGGGTGAATAAAAGTCAGCTGTTATTCAAATGAACCTGAACCCTTTGTCCTCGCTTTGAATTGTTTCCAAACCCTGCCGGCCAAAAAAAAGAATAAATGAGTTATTAGTTGCTTGATATCTCTAAAATCAATAAGAGAGACTGATATAGTGCGATAATGTTTGAAATTACCTTTGGAGCGTATCTAGAATGCTTTGGTACCTCTCCTCAGGCCAGTCCAATGAGTCGTAGACTTGAACTCTTGATCTATCAACTTCAATGACTAGCAGAATGTAATGATCGCTGCGCATGATTATATACACGTCAGTAACTCATCATTACACTTAATTTGTACAAGCGAGTAACACTCTCTTACCTGAAGAAGTAAGGAAACATTATCTGCACCTTGAAATGTTGCTTCATTAGGGCATTTAGCAAGTTCTTCTCCGTGTCCTTCACGTGGTTTTTTAGTGTCCTTGCATTAACTCGTACTGGGTTAACGAACCCAAAGCCATAGATGCCCTTTCTGTCACATTCATCACTCTTCATTCTGCATAATACCGTAGTGAGCATAATTAGCGATGGCAATGAACGAGCTGAGAGCTAAAGACTTTATCTTTTTTGGAAATAAATGAATTGAATCACTTACAGACAGTAGGCACCGACGAGAGCCAAGTCGAGGGAGTCAAGGTTGTATAAGTACCAGAGTTCTTCGAGCTGAATTGTGAACATGTCTTCACCCGCGAAATGATTTTTTGTAAATTTCACAGAGATCAAAAGTCATCAAATTCCTTTGTGGTTTTCATGTACCAACTATGGAGTTGTCGCATACATGTCGGTAGAAACTTTATCTGATCACCTCGCAGCAGGGACCTCCCCCATTTCCATTTCCACGAATCATCTACATCAGACGGAAAGAGATTTTCGTTGTCCAGTTGAGCAAGAGTAATACCAGCATCTGCAGCAAAGTCCTTCTTGAAGGATAAAGTAGGAATTAGGTCCATCCCGGAGCCATGACCACTGGGTATACTACGAGCGGGGCTATCGACTGGTTTGCCTGTTGTCCGAGCTGGGCAACGTCTCTTTTCCCTCTGGCACTACTACTTCTCGTCTTGGGAGAGCTACTACTTTACTCAGAGCTCGTAAATAGTATCTGGCTTATTTTTCTCATATTGCGATGGTTCCGTGATGAATCCAATAGCCCACTTGTTTTCCTTTGCAGTAAATGTTTGCTTTTACTCGGGCTTTTTCCGTGCAAGCTGTCTTTTGTGTCTGCATCCACCCACGCATCCAATTGCTCTTTAGTCATGTCGCAAGCTCTGAGGTCGTCAAGGCTTTTGGGTACTTTTGGGAGGGGCGAACGTCGGGGGTCTCGCCCGAATCCCATGGACGACGAAGTGGCGCCCTTCCTATGTCGGGGCTCAGGAGTCGGCTCATGCGGCGGCGGAGTCGGCTCATGCGGCGGCGGAGTGGGCTGACGCGGCGGTGGAGTCGGCTGACGCGGCGGTGGAGTCGGCGCACGCGGCGACGGAGACGACTGATGTGGAGGCGACTGATGGTTGTCGTCCCCTTCATCGTCATCAGGTGGTGAATCGTGAATTGGCGGAGACGATGGTGGCCTTGGCGCCAGCCTGCAAACTTGATGTATTTCTTCCGCCATAGAATTAGACCACCCACGACGTCCCCAGCACCGACTCATCATCAGCTCTTGGGAACTCAAGTTCAGTGATTCATATCCTTGTACAACTTGATCCACGCCGACACGAGCAAATCCATCTGGAATGGCATTGCCAAGACACGATGCTGTAGAGTCAATGGAGAATGCATAGCCGTCCGCCGCCTTCATGGATAAGTTAAATATTGGGACATGCAGCTCACAAGTTGTTTTCTCCGTGATATAATCCACGGGGTAACTTGTCTCATCATCACCGACCATAATCGAGGAAGCCACGCTGCTTCTGCGATGCGATGGGCCGCCTTGACTCGCATGTTCCAGCTGAAGAGTTGGCGCCCTTACTCGCGCATTTGATCTATTTGCTTCTGCTGCTCCTTATAGAGAGCAACCATCTGGTCATGATTTCTTTCTAAGATCATCAACCGGTCTGATTCCTGCTGCTCCTTCCTCCTCTTTGCTCTCAATCGGCTTCTATAAGAGGCACGATCCTGGGGAAACCCTTCAATCCATGGCACTTCTCCTAAGCCTCGTGTTGATCCTCCTTTTTCTTTGGTCCCGAGGGCCTCTGACAGCTCGTCCTTCTCTCTGTCGGAAATAAACTTTCTCTCTTTAGACTTGGCAATTAAGTCAATAATTTTTTTTGGGCTCCGTTGACTACTTTGCTTTCATCAATTATTAACTCCCCTGTTTCCATGTCATACTCCCCTCCATGCGCAAGTAGCCAATTCCTTATCCTTCTGTCCCATTCCTCTGTGACCGGGGTGAGCCCTTTTGCACGCAATGCGGACTCAATTTTTTCCCACTTAGGCTCGGCAACTCGGTAGCCACCTGGCCCCATCTTATGGTGATACTTCTTTTTCGCTGCATTATTCTTATTCATTTGCGACCTTTTCTTAGCTCGTTCTGATTTCTTGTACTCCAGAAATGCAGGCCAGTGAGGCCGCTGCCTCTCTCGTGTGCCGGTGAAATCCGGAAGTTTCCCATCTTCTTCCCACTCACGGAATAATTTGTTCTTGTAGTTATTGAATTGTTGAGCCATCTTCTTAAGAGCGAAATGCTTGACTTTGTCCGTCATTTTTTTTGTCTTCACCTCATCTTCCAAGACCGGTAGGGTGAAATGTGCAATGAGCTTGTTCCAAAGCACATCTTTGGTTCTCTCGTCGACGTAACTAACTGGTGGCTCTAAGTTGACGAGGGAATATCTCCCCGGCAATAGTGCCAGAAACAATGCTTGTACGTCACACGTCAGTTGGGAACCCCAAGAGGAAGGTATGATGAGTGCAGCAGTAAGTTTTCCCTCAGTATGAAACCAAGGTTTAATCGAACCAGTAGGAAAACGAGGTTTGCTTCGAAGGTGTTGGTGAAGGAGTGTAGTGCGGCGCAACACCAGGGATTCCGGTGCCAACGTGGAACCTGCACAACACAATCAAATTACTTTGCCCCAACTTAACAGTGAGGTTGTCAATCTCACCGGCTTGCTGAAAACAAAGGGTTAAACGTATCGAATGGAAATGATGTTTGTTTGCATAAAACAGTAGAGAACAATGATTGCAGTAGATTGTATTTCAGATGTAAAAGAATGGACCGGGGTCCACAGTTCACTAGTGGTGTCTCTCCAATAAGATAACTAACATGCTGGGTAAACAAATTACAGCTGGGCAATTGACAATTGATAAGTGCATATAACATGCATGTGTGAGCTGTGGTGTCTACTATGAGATTCATTTGGGCATTACGACAAAGTACATAGACCGCTATCCAGCATGCATCTATGCCTAAATAGTCCACTTTCCGGTTAACATCCGTACCCCTTCCAGTATTAAGTTGCAAGCAACAGACAATTGCATTAAGTAATGTGCGTAATGTAAACAATACATTCATCCTTGAATAAAGCATTGCTGTTTTACCCCTAGTGGCAACAACACATCTACAACCTTAGAACTTGCTGTCACTATCCCAGGTTAAATAGAGGTTGAACCCAACTATCATGCATAAATACCCCCTCTTGGAGTTACAAGTATTCACGTGGCCAAGGCTTCAACAAGTAACGGAGAGCATGCAAGATCACAAATGACATAGACATGATAATATAATATTCAGCTCCACATAGGTATCAATATAAGTCAGATCCCAGCAAACACAACATGTAGCATTACAATAAGATGATCTTGATCATGATAGGCAGCTCACAAGATCTAAACATGATGGCACAAGTGGAGAAGACAACCATCTAGCTACTGCTATGGACCCATAGTCCAAGGATGAACTACTCACGCATCACTCCGGAGGCGGGCATGGCGATGTAGAGCCCTCCGGTGATGATTCCCCTCTCCGGCAGGGTGCCGGGAAGAGCTTCAGAACCCCCCGAGTTAGGGTTGACGACGGCGGCGGCAGCGAATATGTTCTGGATGAAAGGCTCGGTGTTTTAGGGTTTTCGCGTCTCGGGGAATAAATAGGCGAAGGGGCGATGTCGGCGGACCCCCGAGGGGCCCAAACCACCAGGTGGCGCGGCTGGGCCCACCCGCGCCTGGTGGTTTGGCCACCTCGTGGCTCTTCGTCTCTCCTTCGGACTCCGTGTACGTGCTGGAAAAATAGGGACTGGCCTTTTGTTTCGTGCAATTCCGAGAATATTTCCAGAAGTAACTTTCTGAAACCAAAAACAGCAGAAAACAGGGAACTGGCACTGTGGCATCTTGTTAATAGGTTAGTCCCAGAAAATGCATAAAAGTGATACGAAGTGTATATAAAACATGTAGCAAATGGTATAATATAAGCATGGAACAGCAGAAATTATGGATACGTTGGAGACGTATCAAGCATCCCCAAGCTTAGTTCTACTCGTCCTCGAGTAGGTAAAACGATAACAACAAATAATTTCTGAGGAGACATGCTTTCACACAATCTTGATCAATATATTGCAAGGCTCATGTCATGAATGAAGTGACTCAAAGCAATGATCTATAGTTTGCTAACAAATAGATAAAGAGTAAACAATGAATCATATAAGCAAAAACTTTTCATGAATAGTACTTTCAAGACAAGCATCAAAAAGTTTTGCATAAGAGGTAACTCATAAAGCAATAGATTCAAAGTAAAAGGCATTGAAGCAACACAAAGGATGATTAAGTTTCAGCATTGCTTTCAACTTGTAACATGTATATCTCATGGATAGTTGTCAACATAAAGCAATATAACAAGTGCAATAAGTAAATATGTAAGAATCAATGCACACAAAGTTGACACAAGTGTTTGCTTCTAAGATAGAAAGGAGTAGGTAAACTGACTCAACATAAAGTAAAAGATAGGCCCTTCGCAGAGGGAAGCAGGGATTAAATCATGTGCTAGAGCTTTTTAAGTTTTCGAAAGCATATAGAGAGCACAAAATAAGTATTTGAGAGGTGTTTGTTGTTGTCAACGAATGGTAGTGGGCACTCTAACCCCCTTGTCAACCAGACTTTCAAAGAGCGGCTCCCATGAAGGACGTTATCTCTACCAGCAAGGTAGATCATCCCTCTTCTCTTTTGTTTACACATGTATTTTAGTTTCTTTATAGATGACACTCCTCCCAACCTTTTGCTTACACAAGCCATGGCTAACCGAATCCTCGGGTGCCTTCCAACATTCACATACCATGGAGGAGTGTCTATTGCAAAATTAAGTTGCTTACTGATAAATCAGGGCAAAACATGTGAAGAGAATTATTAATGAAAGTTGTAATTAATTGGGGCTGGGCACCCCGTTGCCAGCTCTTTTTGCAAATTATTGGATAAGCGGATGTATATGCCACTAGTCCAGGTGAAAGTCTGTCAGAAGTAAATGACAAGATTGAAAGATAAAACACCACATACTTCCTCATGAGCTATAAAACATTGACACAAATAAGGAGTAATAAAGTTTTGAATAGTTTAAAGGTAGCACATGAAATATTTACTTGGAATGGCAGGAAATACCACATAGTAGGTAGGTATGGTGGACACAAATGGCATGGGTTTTGGCTCAAGTTTTGGATGCACGAGAAGCATTCCCTCTCAGTACAGAGTTTAGGCTAGCAAGGTTGTTTGAAGCAAACACAAGTATAAACCGGTACAGCAAGAATCACATAAAAACATATTGCAAGTATTATAAGACTCTACACTGTCTTCCTTGTTGCTCAAACATTTTACCAGAAAATATCTAGACCTTAGAGAGAACAAATATGCATCCCAAGTCTCAACAAGCTCTACGGTAGTTCTCCACTACTAGGCTTTAACTACATGATGCAAGAGCTTAAACATGATCTACTTGAGAGCTCAAAACAATTGCAAAGCATCAAATCAAACAAGACAATGATCTACAAGAATGCATATGTCTTTTCCAATACCAACTACTACATGTAGCATTTTCTTTCTTCCAAACAAACACCAATAATTTATTTAAACATAAACTCTCCAAATGATAATATAATGCAGCAAGAGAGTATTTATAAACAAGTGCTAACAGCTCGAAGAGATGCATGAAAAACAGGAGCTAAAAGCACTGCAGTAGCTAGTTAAGAATACTCAACAAATATAAGTGAAGAACATGAGTATTCACATGAAAAAGCGGAGCGTGTCTCTCTCCCACACAAGGATTGCTAGGATCCGAATTTATTCAAACAAAAACAAAAATAAAAACACACAGACGCTCCAAGTAAAGCGCATAAGATGTGAAAGAATTAAAATATAGTTTCACTAGAGATGACCTGATAAGTTTGTTGATGAAGAAGGGGATGCCTTGGGCATCCCCAAGCTTAGACGCTTGAGTCTCTCTGAATATGGTTGGGATGAACCACGGGGGCATCCCCAAGCTTAGGCTTTTCACTCTTCTTGATCACATAATATCACCCTTCTCGCTTGATCCTTGAAAACTTCCTTCACACCAAACTCAAGACAGTTCTCATTAGAGGGTTAGTGCATAATCAAAAATTCTCATATTCTGTAATGATACAATCAATCCCAAAGCTTCTGGACATTAGCTACAGCCACCAATGCTTTGTGGAGCAAAGAAATCCACACAAACACAGTAAAAGAGCGAATGCAAAACAAAAGGCAGAATCTGTCAAAAACAGAACAGTCTGGAATGACGAATTTTTTCGAGGCACTTAAGTTGCTCAGATGGATCTGGCCTAAAATAATGAAAGTTGCGTACATATCTCAGGAATATGCGTGATTTTTCTCAGAATTTTTTGAATTTTCTACAGGGAGATAAGCTCAAATCCGTGACAGCTAAAAATCTGTCACTGCGCAGAAATCCAAATCTTGCATCAACTTTCAATATAGAACTTTACTTGGCACAACATTGCGATAAAATAAAGATACAAAGGAGTTGCTACAGAAGTAACAAAACTCCTTGACTCAAAGAAAACAAAAATAACAGCAAATAAAAACGATGGGTTGTCTCCCATAAGCGCTTTTCTTTAACGCCTTTCAGCTAGGCGCAGAAAGTGAAAATCAAGTGTTGTCAAGTGGAGGAGCATTGACATCAATACCAAGGGCCATGTGCCTACCTCTCTTACCCTTAGACTTACTCTTTGGTTTGGGGAATACATGGCCGCACCTTGGTGTGGAGGTAAGATTCAGAGTGCCTTTTCCCACATCTATGGTTGCTCCCATTAATTTGAGCAGAGATCTTCCAAGTGTAATTTGTCCTGTCCCTGCACATTCAATAACAAGATAATCAGTGGACACCGTTCTCCCAAGAAAGGTTGTAAACACACCCTCAGCTATCCCCTCGGGAAATATAACAGAGTTATCAGTAAGAGTTATTCCTTCTCCTCCTTCAGCAAGTCCCCAAAGATTCAAAGTTTCATAAATGCTTTTAGGCATAAGGCAAAACTCAGACATAATATCACAACGAGCATAAAAGGTTTCACCACAAATAGCAACCTTTACCGTAGGGACCCACATCGAAGGTTCAAAATTTGTTGGAACATAGTCAAAATATTCCCGAATTTGATTATAGCCGTCCTTTAAACAAGATATATGTGTCTCAAGAGTGTTTAATCTAGCATGGATGCTAACAAGGGCCGAATCAAATTTATTAGTTGAGCTAGAAGTTGCAATCAACTTTTTTATGGCATTAAAAGCTTGGTCCCCATCACAGTGAAGGAAATCTCCTCCCACAATGGCGATGTAGAGCCCTCCGGTGATGATTCCCCTCTCCGGCAGGGTGCCGGGAAGAGCTTCAGAAACCCCCCGAGTTAGGGTTGACGACGGCGGCGGCAGCGAATATGTTCTGGATGAAAGGCTCGGTGTTTTAGGGTTTTCGCGTCTCGGGGAATAAATAGGCGAAGGGGCGATGTCGGCGGACTCCCGAGGGGCCCAAACCACCAGGTGGCGCGGCAGGGGGCCCACCCGCGCCTGGGTGTGGTTTGGCCACCTCGGCGCCCTCCTTCGTCTCTCCTTCGGACTCCGTGATGGTGCTGGAAAAATAGGGACGTGGCCTTTTGTTTCGTGCAATTCCGAGAATATTTCCAGAAGTAACTTTCTGAAACCAAAAACAGCAGAAAACAGGTAGCAAGTGGTATAATATAAGCATGGAACAGCAGAAATTATGGATACGTTGGAGACGTATCACTAACTCCCTCTAACTTTGGCTTAATCCATTCCTGAGTGCTGATATAAACGTTGTCCCTGACAGTGACTCCGCATTGATGCACAAACTTAACTGCGTTCGGCACGGGTGCCAGTGGTTGGCCAGTAGTTGCATTCAACTCGTCAATTGTGAGATGCTCATCTTTGCCCATCCCTTGGGCATGGCCTCGTTTAGTGGATTGGTTCGATGCGGAGGTCTAAAAATATGAAACATGTGTGAATTACATATATGCACAAATCAGTTATTGCATCTGCTCAACATAGGCTTAATATACCTCGCCAGACGGCGCGGGTCCACCAATTTCCGAGTCCTCATCTTCAGCTCCTTCCGCGGGATGCCGAAATTCACCGGGTTCCAAAATGTAGGAAAGCATCTCTTCTTCCCCTTCTCTCGTTGCGAAGGGAGCATCGACATCCATTGTTTAACTAATTCAAAAAAAAGATAAAACAATAATAGCATTAGTACAATACTTCAAAGGAGGGAACTATACAAATATGCACCAAAAACAATTTAAAATTGCATCTAAAGAAAAAATCTTTCAAAAAAAACATAGGCTGTCCCAATCCCAGCCCAGCCCAAATTTGGGCCAGAACCTGGTCAAAGTTGGCCACCGTGGTCATCGCTGGCCCACCTGCCAGCGCCTACCCGCCCCACCGCCACGTGTGACCGCCCACTGGCCATGCGTGGTCAATGCTGGCCCACCTGCTAGCGACCCAGTTCTGACCCCGCCGCCCTGCCTCGTGTTCCCGCCCCGCCTCGTCTTCACCTCCCCGCCTCGTGTTCCCACCCGGCCTCCTCGCCTTCACCCCCCGTGGTCAATGCGGAGCACCAACAGCCCCCGCCCACCCGGAGTCAATGCTCCTGGCCCACTTGCCAGCGACTCGGGCGCTGGCCCACCCGACGGTTCCCCCTCCCGACGGTCCTGGTCTTTAAAAAGGGACGCGCCCGTGCAGATATGGACACTCCACTCCGCTCCGTTCCAACGGTTCCCCTCCGCCCAACGGTTCCCCTCCGCCCGTCCAGTGCCCTCGCCGCCATGTCGCGCTGGTTCGGGAAGTCCCGAAGAACGAGGCCGGCGAGTCCTCCAGCCGTCGCCGCGCTTCTCCATCGCCTCCACCGCGGGCGGCCTTGGGCATCGTTCCGCAGGGCGTGCGGAGGACCGCGCCACCGGTGCGTGTCGCCCACGCACCCGACGCGCCGTCATGAACCACCACCGCCAGAGGGAGGAGGATCCGGCGCCGGCGCTACGTGCCGGAGCCGGAGTGCCAGTGGCACTGGGACAACGCCGCCACGCTGGAGTGGAGCGACCTCCACCTCCCGGAGGGCTGGCACCTGAACCCGCAGAGGATTCCGGTGCCGGCGGTCCCGCTCCCTGGGAGGCAACTGGACAGGGAGATCGCGCGCCGGTGCCGCCTCCCCCCGGCGGAGCTCCGCGACGACCCCGTCTACGCGGCGGGCTCCCCACACTGGGAGCAGTGGCTCAAGGACGAGCACGAGGACCGTCGCCACTCCTACTTCTCCCCGGCGCCCCGTGCCGTCCAATCCGCCTACCCAGCGCTGCCCGACGCGCTGTGGTTCGAGGAGGAGGTCCCCGAGGATGAGGACGACCCGGAGATGGTGGCCGCGTTCGAGGCCTCCAACCTCAGCCTCGTCGAGGACGAGATCGAGGGGTGGGAGAAGGTGAGGGCCGCGGCCGCGGCCCTGATGCCGCCGCCGCCGCCACCGCAGTACTATGACCCGGACGAGGTCGAGCCGTGGCACTACGCCATGGAACGCGAGCAGGAGCAGGACCTTCCGCGCCGCCTCCTCTGCCTCCCGGCCTCGTTGGCCAGTCCTGGGTCTTTACTGGCGGGAGCTGGTCGGCGGATCAGGAGCAGGAGGCGCCACCGCAGCAGCAGGCGCCACCGGAGCATCTCTGGACCCCGCCGCCCTTCATTGTCCTCGACGACTAGGCGGCACCGGCGACGACGAACCCCCCTCCCCCCTCCAATGTAATGGCCTTATTAATGGCCTCCCCCCAATGTAATCGGCCGTTTGTGGCCTCCCCTAATTATAATGAAATCGGCCCTTAGGCCCTAAAAAATCTGTTCTTGTTTGCCAACTCCGGCGCCGGCCCGTGGTTAGGGTCCGCCGCCGCCGCCGCGCGCTAGATCTGAGAGAGGGAGAGAGTAGTTGGTCGGGGGGACGAGCTCACCGTGGGTCGGGGGGCGAGCTTTGCTTGCTCGGGGACGACGATCTTGCTCGGGGAAGAGCGGGGACGGCCGCGCCCGGAGCAGGAGCAGGACGGCGACAGCCGGGGCCGGAGCAGGAGAGGGCGGGGACGGCCGGGGCGGCAGCGGCGCGGGGACGAAATCCGCAGCCTGGCGGCGCAGGGGCGGCGTCGTCTGGAGCCCGGAGGCGGAGCGTCGATTTGCTGGACTTGGGCAAATTTTCGGCCCGAGCCACTAGAAGTAGCGCCAAAAAGGCCTCTAGTACCGGGCCGTGGCTCCACCCGGTACTAGAGACCCTCTAGTACCGGGCCGTGTTACCACCCGGTACTAGAGGTCCCTCAGGGCCGCGAAAATTTGCGCGCCAAGCCCAGTGGACCTGTAGTACCGGGTGGTCGCACGGCCCGGTACTAGAGGTTAATTTTTTTAATTTTCTGGTTTCTTACTTTTTTTATATCTTTTGATTTACTTGTCTAAATTAAGTAAAAATTGCTTTCATTTTCCTGTTTTCTGTTTTGGTTTAAAATGAAGTATCACATGCGCTTGGTTTTAAATTAAGTACTACATACGCTTAATTTAAAATCAATTCAAAAATTTATAAATCAAGTACTACATGCGCAGTGGATCATTTCACATCACAAAGTTTGATGCTACATCAAAAATTTATAAATTAAGTACTACATTCCGCCACCGCCATACGCTTGATTTCATTGACATGTCTGTCTTGTCCTCCATACTATAAATTATTAAAAGTTTAATAAATTATTACACATCATGAACAACATCCCTATTTAGTCTTCGCTTTTTCTTTTTGTGAGACCCTTTCTTCTGATCGCTCCGTAACCATGGACAAGGGTCTGCATATAACTTGAGACTTGGGTCAGTGGTCACTTTGAAGGGCGGAATTTCATGAAACTTGTCGTAATCTTCTGACATGTCTGTCTTGTCCTCCACTCCCACGATGGTTCTTTTCCCTGAAAGAACTATGTGGCGCTTTGGCTCATCGGCTGATGTATTCACTTCCTTATCTTTTCTTTTTTTTGGCTTGGTAGACATGTCCTTCACATAGAAAACCTGAGCCACATCCTTGGCTAGAACGAATGGTTCGTTGTCGTACGCAACATTCGTGAGATCCACTGTAGTCATTCCGTACAATGGGTCTTCCTTTACCCCGCCGCCTCTCAGGTTGAACCATTTGCACCAGAACAAAGGGACCTTCAAAGAAGGTCCATAGTCAAGTTCCCATATCTGCTCTATGCAACCATAATATGTGACCGTGGCCTCATTCGTGCTCTTATCATCAAAGCGGACACCACTATTTTGGTTGGTGCTCTTTTTATCTTGGGCGTTCGTGTAAAATGTATTCCCGTTTATCTCATACCCTTGGAAAGTCCAAATAGTCGAAGATGGCCCCTTAGACAACAAGAACAGCTCATCTGAGACTGTGTTGTTGTTGTTCAGATGCGTTTCCAACCAACCGCCAAAATTCTCCATGTGTTCCTTTGCAATGGCGGAGTCATCCATCCCCGGGTTGTTAGAGCGTACAATATCCTTGTGCATCTGGATATACGGAGCCACCAAAGTGGAATTATGCAGAACTGTGTAGTGTGCTTTTGTGAAAGAATACCCGTCCCTGCATATGTATGATTTCTTTCCTAGAGTGCCTTTCCACTTAGTCTCCCCTCATGTCGCGATTCAGGAAGACCAATCGACTTAATGCCGGGAATAAAGTCAACACAAAACTCAATGACCTCCTCTGTTCCATACCCTTTGGAGATGCTTCCTTCTGGCCTAGCACGGTTATGAACATACTTCTTCAACACTCCCATGAACCTCTCAAAGGGGAACATATTGTGTAGAAATACAGGACCCAGAATGTGAATCTCGTCGACCAGGTGTACTAGGAGATGTGTCATAATAGTGAAGAAGGATGGTGGGAACACCAACTCAAAACTAACGAGACATTGAGCCACATCCTTCTGTAACCTTAATAGAGTGGTTGGGCTGATTGACTTCTGCGAAATTGCATTGAGGAACGCACATAGCTGAACAATGGATACTCGAACATTTTCCGGTAGAAGCCCCCGCAATGCAACCGGAAGCAGTTGAGTCATCAGCACGTGGCAGTCATGAGACTTTAGGTTCTGGAACTTTTTCTCTGCCATATTTATTATTCCCTTTATATTCGACGAGAAGCCAGACGGGACCTTCATACTGCTCAGGACTTCAAAAAATATCTCCTTCTCTTCTTTGGTAAGAACGTAGCTAGCAGGACGTAGACGTCCTTTATCCGTCCTCATTGGATGCAGGTTCTTTGGGTCTTTCAAAAGTTGCTGGTCCTCTCGTGCTTCCGGAGTATCTTTTGCCTTCCCATACACGCCCAAGAAGCCTAGCAGGTTCACGCAAACATTCTTCGTCACGTGCATCACGTCGATTGCAGAGCGGACCTTTAGGATTTTCCAATAGGGTAGTTCCCAAAATATAGACTTCTTCTTCCACAGGGGAACGTGGTTGTTAGCGTCCTTCGGAACAGACTGTCCGCCAGGACCCTTTCCAAAGATTACATCTAAATCCTTGACCGCATCATATATATCTTCACCACTTTGGAGGGGTGGCTTCGGCCGGCATCTCCTCACCTTTGAAATGCTGCTGCTTGCTTTTCTTTCTTAGGGGATGCTGAGTTGTAAGAAATCGACGATGACCCGGGTACACATTCTTGTTACCTACATATATACTTTCAGTGCTATCTAAACATGTGTGCATGCATTGTATCCCTTGTTCGACTGTCCTGAAATGTTACTAAGAGCAGGCCAATCATTGATGGTTACAAACAACAACCCTCGTAGGTTAAATTCCGCTTGTTTGTACTCATCCCACACAGGTACCCCTTCATCACGCCACAACTGTAAAAGTTCATCAACTAATGGCCTCAGGTAGACATCAATGTTGTTACCGGGTTGCTTCGGGCCTTGGATGAGCACTGGCATCATAATGAACTTCCGCTTCATGCACAACCAAGGAGGAAGGTTATAGATACATAGAGTCACAGGCCAGGTGCTATGACTGCTGCTCTGCTCCCCAAAAGGATTAAAGCCATCCGTGCTAAGACCAAACCTTAAGTTCCTTGGGTCACGTGCAAATTCCTTGTACTCTGTATCGATTTTTCTCCACTGCGACCCATCAGCCGGGTGTCTCAACATCTCGTCGCTCTTGCGGTCTTCTTTGTGCCATCGCAACAACTTGGCATGCTCTTTGTTTCTGAACAAACGTTTCAACCGTGGTATTATAGGAGCGTACCACATCACCTTGGCAGGAACCTTCTTCCTGGCGGGCAGGCCCTCAACATCGCCAGGGTCATCTGCTCTGATCTTATACCGCAATGCACCGCATACCGGGCATTCATTCAAATTCTCATACTTCTCACCGCGGTAGAGGATGCAGTCATTAATGCATGCATGTATCTTCTGCACATCTAATCCTAGAGGGCAGATAATCTTCTTTGCTTCATACGCACTCTCGGGCAATTCGTTACCAGCCGGCAGCTTGTCCTTCACTATTTTCAGTAAACTCCCAAATCCCTTGTCAGATAAACCATTCGCTGCCTTCCATTGCAATAATTCCAGTGTGGTACCGAGCTTTGTGTTGCCATCTTCGCAAGTTGGGTACAACTTTGTTTTGTGATCCTCTAACATGCGCTCCAACTTCAACTTCTCAAGTGTAGTTTCTGCTAGGGTATGTGCATCAACGATGACCCCACGTAAATCATCATGTATGATGGGATCATCTGGTACCTCTTCATCATCAGCTTCCCCTGTTGGGTTACCAACGTATTCAGGGTACATGTAGTTGTCATCGTTCTCTTCTTCTTCGTTATCTTCCATCATAACCCCTTTTTCTCCGTGCTTGGTCCAACAATTATAGCCGGGCATGAAACCAGAAGTTATCAGGTGGAGGTGAATTCTGTCTGTGTTAGGGTAATCCTTCTCATTCCGACATTTTTGCATGGACAACACATAAAACCATTCGGCCCCTTGTTATCCTTAGCCACATTGAGAAAAGATTGCACGCCATCCATGTACTCTTTAGAGCGTCGGTCAGCGTACATCCATGGATGACTCATCTGCAAATCACCGCTAAAACCCATTACGATAAACCAACATAATAGGAAACATACCATATTCATTAATACAAGTTCATCACATTAAAACCAAAGTATAGTAGTGACCAAATGTAATACATAGTTCTCATAAAACATAAATTAATTGAAACTAGAATACAACTATCTAAAGAATTTAAATCCAACAACAAATGCGATCAGAATCGCAACTAAGGTAACTATTGAACCAACAGCATAATGATACCAAGCCTCTTGACTAATGACATATTTTCTAATCTTTCTAAGCTTCAAGCGCATTGCATCCATCTTCATCTCGTGAACAGCGACGACGTCGGTAAGCTCGACCCCGTGAGCATCAACGATGTCGGCAATCTTCAAGTCCAATACCATCTTCTCTTCTAGGCATTGGAGACGAAGATCTTCACTTATCTTCAATTTTGCTTTCAAATCGTTGTTTTCTTTTTTAAAAACTCTACAATAGGGTCGGCTGGAATTTCCGGTTCAACTACCTCCTAAATAAAAATATATCTATGTCAATTTGGTCGGCATGATTGTTATAAACACGAAAAAAATAAATAGTGATAAAAATATACCACATCCGAATCATAGACCGGACGAGGGCCGACGGGGACGGATATCAAAACCATGACACTATACATATAAAAAACATAAGAAAATTATACAAGAAAAATAATTATGCATTCAAATCATACAAGTAATTTTGTAAAATAAAGATAAAAGAAGAGGCTCACCGAGGTGGTGCCGGTCACGGGATGGCGGGGCTATCGACGGCGGTGAGGACCGAGACGACACTAAAATCCACAAATAATAAATTAATTTGAGCTCAAAATACATAAAAAAATGAACTACCTAGTTTAGGCATTTCATCAAACACCTAGGTAGCACTATAAAAATGAAATGAGCTAAACTTGTATGGAAATGGCTAAAATTCGGCCGCCGGGTGAAAGGATCAAGTGTTGCTAACCCTTGGAGAGATGGGTGCCGTCTATCTTGACAAATCTTGGAAAAAAATGGGGCTACACTTGAGTTTGAGAGAGGAAACAATGAAGATGAGCTTGAGAGTTCAAAAATGGTGGCTGGCCCGGGGTGGGAGATGATATAGCGGGACCTCTAGTCCCGGGCTGTACCACGGCCCGGGACGAAAGGTCCACCCTCCTGTCTCCACCCTGCCGCTGACTGCCTCGGTCCCGGGTGGTATCACGGCCCGGAACTAGAGGTGCCCTACAACCCGGGACCCGACCTGCGCAGCGTCGGAGCAGCCGGCCCGGTACTAGTTCCCTCCTCTAGTCCGGGTTCGAACCACGCCCGGGACTAGAGCCCAACACCCCTCTCCACCAAAGCTCCTGTTTCCACTAGTGACGCGTCCGCAATTGGGGGACACTCTGGCGCCCCAGCTACTTATCAACGCCATCACTCTGTGTTTGATTGGCCGAAGATGAAATCTGCTGTTACAGCTTTTGTCCAAGCTTGCCCTACTTGTCAACAAGCAAAACCAGACCGCAGTCGTTACCCTGGCCTGTTGGAACCACTGCTAATTCCACAACACTCCTGGCAAATTGTGTCTCTCGACTTTGTAGAAGGCCTTCCTCGCTCTGGTCGTTTTGATTGCATCCTGGTAGTGGTTGATAAACTGTCGAAGTTCAGCATTTCATTCCTCTGACTCACCCATTTTCTGCATCTCAGATTGCATCTGTCTTTGTTGATCAAGTCTACCGCTTGCATGGTATGCCAGAATCTATCATCTCCGACCGTGATCCTATATTCACTAGTCGCTTCTGGAAAGAACTCTTCAGGCTTACAGACACACAGCTCCGTATGAGTACATCTTATCACCCAGAAACTGATGGTCAGACAGAACGTGTTAATCAATGCATGGAAACATTTCTGCGATGCTTTGTTCACTCTTGTCCAACTAAGTGGAGCACTTGGCTACCTCTCGCAGAGTTCTGGTATAATACATCATGGCATAGTGCTTTGGGGAAATCACCATTCCATGTGCTTTACGGGCATGAGCCACGTCACTGGGGTTTCAGAACTGAACAGCTGGCTGTCTGCTCGCCAAGAGATGACGGATTTGATCAAGCTCCATCTGGACAGAGCAAAGAACCGGATGAAGCAACAAGCAGATAAGAACATATCTGAGAGGGTGCTGGAGGTGGGCGATAAGGTTTTTATCAAATTACAACCATATCTCCAGAGTACAGTGGCTCGAAGAGCATGTCACAAGCTTTCTTTTCGCTATTATGGACCCTATTCAGTGTTGGAGCGCATTGGTCAAGTTGCTTATCGCATAGCCTTACCCGAAACATCAAACATCCATCCGGTCTTTCATGTTTCCTTGCTTCGCAAAGCATTGAAACCTGATGTTCAGGTATCAACTTCTTTACCCACCAATGCTAATCAGTTTGTCATCCCTGTGCAAGTGATCGCGCGGAGGAACAAGAACATGGCTAACAGAATTCAAGAACAAGTCTTGATCCGCTGGTCTGGTGATACTCTTCCAGACTCATGGGAGAACAAAGATGAACTGATGGCTCGTTTTCCATTTGCTGCGGCTTGGGGACAAGCCGATCTTCAAGGGGAGGGGGTGTTAGCACCTCTGCTACCAATGCTGGGCTGTCAGCCCATGAAGAGTCCAGCCCAGGACCAGTTGAAGCCCGACGCAGAAGCTCTCGGACACGCAAGCCTAATCCACGCGTGGTTGGCAGCAGCTGGGCGAGTCGTTGATAAAGAGACGTGCGACTGAAGAGAAGGTTATCGAAGATCAATCACGAACCCGAACCCGGCGGCGGCGGCGGCGACCTGTTTACCTACCTCAATTCCCAAACCCTAGTTCATCCATTCGGAACAATTGTGCTTGTATCCATACAAATCATTGTACTCTGAATCCTATACTATCGTGATGAATACAGTCGGAGGTAGTAGTAGCTAACACGTGGATGCATCTATAGTTGTATACTTATGAAGCAAAATGGATTTCTGGTCGTATGCTTCGCATATATCAATCTTGCCGTAAGTTCATCTAACTACTGATTTTTAATTGTGAGTTTTGTCTCACCAAAGAGCGCTGGACAAGAGTTTGACGATTAACATCCATATATATGAGCTTAACATAAAACACATCGACCCTCCACTCCTATGGCAGTTTACCAAACACGAGGCCAATATGTTTGTGTATCCGCTTGAAGACAACGCCCCAATTTTGTGAGTCTCGATCGTCGCTCACGGAGCGCCGGGAACCACCAAAATGCAATAGTTTTGTTCTGTGTAGTGGAGTGCATGTTTCAGAGAGTGCCGCGATATGTAGGCCGAGCTATATGACTCCCGTTTATTTTAAAAAAAATATGTACTTTTATGTTTTAAAAAAATTGAAAAAAATTCTGGGTGGAGATAATGTTGAGATCTATAGTTGTGCAAAATCTTAATGAAAATCGTAGTATTTTGGCCTGGGCGGAAAAGACAAATCCCCAGTTCTGAACGATGAACAATGCGAGATTTAAAATTTTAAAAACTTTGACAGATTATCTTTCTTGAAAATGACCTACTCTTTTGTAAGGGCAAACAGTGGGAGAATGTCCCACTCCACGCAATGGACATTGCTAAAAGCCTAAAATAGATGTTTTACGGTACATCAACCAAACGTGGGACATTCAAGCGAGGCGATCGGACGGTGCGTATTAAAAATATGACGCTAAATATTTGGATTGCATCAAATCGTTGTGATTGAGGACCATGATGATGGATGGACCAATTAACAACACCATGGATGTTGTGATTGTAAGTGAGCCTTATTTGCAAAGTTGCAATTGAGTAGGTTGGCCACTCCGAAATGTTTCTCTGCATTTGATTTTGTCCCCATCACAAGCAACTTGCTCTTGTGGTAACTAATTTTCAATCCGGACATCATTTCAAAGCAGACTGTCTATACTTTTCTGATCAATATTCCACGTCTTCGTATAAAAAGAATAGAGATCCTACGGTCACGACCTATTTTTCAAGTAGAGATCGTCCTCTGGAACAGAACAAAGGCATTGCACGAACAACAACTACTGGAGGCTGCTCGTTGCGGTGTGCCAGGAGCTTTGCCGTGTGCCGGATATCGGCCACATGGCAAAGTCGATCTTTGCCGTGTGCCACACGGCAACGGAGTCGTAGCAAATAAAACACATGACAAATAAATACGCACGACAAAGGCAAACAACAGCACACGGCAAACCGTGTTTTTTTACCGTGTGCCGCACACGGCAAAGACGTTGCCATGTGTTTTGCAAGAGGCCCTCTCCCGTATTAACAACACTCGGAATGTATGTCGGGGCCTCGGGGGAATATCCATCAGTTGACAATTCCGGTAGCAAGTTCTTCGGTTCCCGGCCGGCTCTCGTGGTGCTGTGCCCCTGCGGTCGTGCGTGCCCCGTCCATTCTTCTCAGCGAGAGCGACAACCTACGTACTCCTAGTCTCCGCCTACGACCCGCGCGCGCCTATCTGCGTTGGCGAGCCCGTTTTCCATGCAGCTTCGCCACACCTCCCAATATATAGTATCTATGTATATTTTATAACAAAAGATTCGTGTTCATGCGGCTATGTGGCGTAAGGGCGTACGTGTACAGCGTTGGTCAAAACATGTGTCTAAGAAAGCTTAGACACGTCTTCTTAGACAATGTCTAAACGCTGAAGGAGGTGTGTATCTAACCCAAAGAAAAATCCTATACACAGTGTCTAGTATAGAGTTGACCCCTGCACTAGAGTGTATCGGGTGTTAACGGTACCTGATTCAAACTAAGACTCTTCACTCCATGAAGTTATGTGATTTTACTCAGTCGTGTAGATGGTTAATGGCGAGCCGTGCAGGAGGCCGGTCTGGCCGCGTCAATGGCGCAGTCGTCGGTGGTTTCCGATGCGACACGACTGGACGGCGGTGCGTCTGCACGCACGCATGCCATTAACGGTGGCCAGGCGACGCGGCGGCTTCCCGGGCCACGCGGCCGGCGTTGCGGACTCCCCACGCATCGCATTTACGACCGCCGCACCGCCCATCGCCACAATATAAGCCGGCGCCCTCGCCGTGCTTATCCACCCCGTCTTCTCTCTCGCCCCCTGCTCACTCTCCTCGCCCTCACTCTCCTCGCACCCATGGCATACGGCGGGCACACGATCCTAAGCGAGGACGCCTGGGAGCTGCACCGGTACGGGCTCCTCGCCCCTCCGGACTGCCGCCTGCCCAAGCACTGGGCCGTCTCGGCTGGTGGCTTTCCCGTGCCACCGCGGCCCGAGGCGGCGGAGCAGATGCGGAGATTCATCGCTCGCCGGCGGAGCTGGATGACGCTGACGGAGCGGCGCCTCCCCGAGAATGACGAGGGCCAGGCCAACTGGGGCCGTTGGCTTGAGCGCTTCGAGCGCGGGAGGCGATCATCGCCACCGTCGACGGCCCTAGAGCGCTCGAATCGCGCTACAACACCGACGGGCGCCACGACTGGTGGGGCGCAGCCGGCCACACGGTTGCCTCCGCTATTGAGGCCGCCCGCCGGGCAGCGCCATCCCGCTGCGCCTCCTTCCACCGGCGCCGCGCTTCCCTCTGCGGCCCGTGCCGTGCCAGGTGGTGAAGCCGGAGCGCCGCTCACCGCCGCGTGGTGGAGACGACATCACCATCCACGAACGCGAACGTCGCCAGCGCCAGCGTTCCCCACCGCATTCCCCACCACTCCCGCACGGGCGCCTCTACCTTCGTCGGCCCAGGGCGGAGGCAATGCCGGTGGAGGTAATCCCGGCGGGCTACAACTAGGGCTGGAAATAAAACTCGAAACTCGTGAGCTTAATGAGTACTCGAAAACTCGGCTCAACTTGACTCGAACTCGGACACTAATGAGTTGAGCCAAGCTGACATTTCTAGCTCATTAAGAAAACGAGTTTAATGAGTCGAGTTACGAGTACTCGTTAAACTCGTGTAGCTCGTAGTATGCCTAAGAAAATTAATTAGTGGGCTAGTCCATTGAATGTTTTCGTTCATCAACATGCAACACAAAGTTCTCATCTATAATGTCCACATTATCTAGGCCATATCTACGCAGGAGCATAGCCAGTACAGCCATGTAGGGCATATCTAGCTGTTATGTTCTATCATGCTGTCAATTTTTATGCTATGGGCAATGATTTGTTAAGCAATGTTTGAATGTTTAAGTTTATGTTATATCATGGACTACTCCCGCCATACATGTTTCTATTGTTGACGTTTATTACCGAGCTTAATGAGTTTACTGAGTCAGCTCGAGTTTTTATTGAGTCGAGCCAAGTTGGGGTCTAGGGCTCGTTTAGTTAACGAGTTGAGTTGAGTTGGCTCGTTAACTAACGAGTATTTACGAGTTGAGTCGAGTTGAGTCGAGCTGGCTCGATATCCACCCCTAGCTACAACGTGTCGTCCGAGCTGCGGAACGAGCACGACGGCGACATCCCGGGCTTGCTGGCGGCGCTCTCCGACTCGGTGGTCATCATTGAGCAGGACTCGCCTGGCCTACTGGTCACCCTGGCGAACTCGGCCCAGATGGCAGCCTCCTCCTCCGACGGCCCCTCCACCAGCCGTGCGCCGGGCCACTACGGCGCCTCCTCCAGCCGCGCGCCGCGCCACGACGGAGCTTCCACCAGCCGTGCTGCCTCCTCCGCCACCGTGGTCAAAATCGAGGACGACAGCGGCGACGACTCGTGGTTCGACACCCTGTAGTGGGCTAGGCGGCGGCTCGTGGTCAAATTTTTGTTCAACTCTTTTGTATTTTGCATGGAATATGAATGAAATTTGAAATGCCTTTCTATTAATTCGAGTGAATCTAATTTTTTTGACTTTGGGGGGTGCCGCTGTGGGCTGCACCCCCAATTGACCGACACATGTTCGGCACCCTCCAACTGGGTCTCAATTGGGGGGTGTCGGGCACACATTTGGAGGCCCCCTGTGGAGATGCTCAGAGCGACTTTTGCATGAGTGGCGTGCTATAACTTATTCGGTGGAAACTCGGAGGAAAATCGAGATGCAAATAATGGAGTTAGAGATCATATTTGAGATGATCTTTGGTGTAACTTTTGTTCCCTTTATTCCAAAAGCTCAATTGCTTGAAAAGTCTTTCAAGTAATTTGACTTTTGAGTATAATAATTCAAGAACTTTTCAAAGATGTGATAGTCATGTCAAATTTTGGCCCAAAATAAATGTTGGGTCAGGTGCGTGATCTGGTCATGGAAATAGCATTTCTTAGTTCTCCATTTTGGGAAGATTTCATTTTCTTATCAAGGTTTTGGCAACACGGTGGTCATTTTCCTTCCGAGAATATCAGTGCAGTCCAATCCGACGACCGCTTCACGTCTTTACATGTCGAATTTTGGTAAGAATCGGTGGGTTAATTTATCATCCGAAGATCCTGCCGTCCTCCTTTCCAACACCATCACCATCACCATCAGGAAGGGTCAAAACCCACAGCACGCCGAAGCCGCCGGATTCGACCTTTTCTTCTCGTTGGGATTCCGCTCGCCACCACCGGTTGGCGGCTAGAGTGCAGACTACATTGCAGATTCTTATATATACTCCCAATTTCCTTCTCCGAGCGTGAAATCAGATAGAGCAGTGATAGATTCTTGACATCGCAAGCCGCAATGGAATCCCTTGCATTTTCACCCTCACACCTTGCCGCCCACCCCGCCCCGGCGGCGGGGGCTGTCCCGGTCAAGGCAAGAGCACTTGCAGCAGGTGGGAGGAGGACGAGGAGCGCGAGGAGGACCAGCGGCGTGAGGTGCTGCGCCGGGAGCGCGAGCGCGGTGATCAATGGGAGCGCCGCGGCGAAGGCGGCGGAGGAGGAGAGGCAGCGTTTCTTCGAGGCGGCGGCGCGGGGAAGCGGCAAGGGCAACCTGGTTCCCTTGTGGGAGTGCATCGTGTCCGACCACCTCACCCCCGTGCTCGCCTACCGCTGCCTCGTCGGCGAGGAAGACATGGACACCCCCAGCTTCCTCTTCGAGTCCGTCGAGCAAGGGCTCGAGGGCACCAACGTCGTATGTCCCCATCTCCCCCAAATCTGCTCCCTTGTCGATTCTTATCCTTGGCAATAACTCTGTGGAACTGGAATGGATTGAAGGGCCGTTACAGCATGATTGGAGCCCATCCGGTGATGGAGATCGTGGCCAAGGAGAACAAGGTCACCACCATGGACCACGAGAAGGGCGAGGTGACGGAGCAGATCGTGGACGATCCTATGGGGGTTCCCAGGAGCATAATGGAGGGATGGCACCCGCAGCAGATCGAGGAGCTCCCTGAGACCTTCAGCGGTGAGAGACCCAAATCAACAACAAAAAACATAACAGAAATATACGATGTTGCATGCTGACATTGAAATGGGAATAATCTGTTTTCTTGTTTGTGATAGGTGGATGGGTTGGGTTCTTTTCTTACGATACAGTCCGCTATGTCGAAAAGAAGAAGATACCCTTCTCTGGTGCTCCTCAGGATGATCGAAACCTTCCCGATGTTCACTTGGGGCTTTATGATGATATACTTGTCTTCGACAATGTGGAGAAGGTGCTTATTTTTAGTCGTTCAGTCATTAGTATATGCATATCTATACCTAATATAAAAAGCAGTAAGGCTTCTTCTCGTCCACCTTGGAAAAGACCATTTTGCCCTCGCGAAACACCGCTGCCACCGCTTAAGTGGATACCGGTTCGGAATTCCATTTTGCAAACAACCCCATGACAAACTGGGAAACTAACCCGCAGTCCACGGAGCGCACGTCCTACTGACTTATTCGCGGTTTACAGAAAACTCACGGACCTTTTCGCAAAAACCCCAACGAAGCGGTACGGGAGAATCTGGAGCGCCCGTTTAAGTTCAAACGGGTGGCCGAGATTAATTTATTCTCTAAATTTTGTTTAAATAAACAAAGAACAAACTAAACTTCGTAAATTCATAACTTTCAAACCACAACTCCAAATTTAACAAATTTTACATCAGCGCAAAGCTCTGACCATGTAGTTTAATTTGGCATCATTACTTTTCCTTTTTGCATCTGTTTTAATTGATCAAAATACAGAGATGCATTTCGGCCGTATAATTCAAGACTTGAGTTCTAAAAATGTTTTTAAAATGAATCCTTTTGTTAAATGTCAAGAAATGCATCCTCTGTCCAGGGGAACCAAAGTTATAAATTTTGAAAATGATTTAATGACCCAATTAATCCATTACCATTTTCTTTCCTTTTTAAAACGATTCACAAGTAATTCGTTAGGCAATTTAAATCCAAACTAAAACTCGGTTTTTTTCCTCCCGTAGCGAAGCACGGGCCGTTTGCTAGTCTTTTTAAAGAAGAGAATAATAGTAGTGCACAGTACACCATTGACCATACTAAAACTGAACTAAATCGTGCATACCGGTCATTAGTTGTTGGCTCATCCCTGCTGCATCAAGTGAAATCACATCATTACATTAATCATACCTGTCGTTCCATGTTCAGTATGTTGCACTTATAAATTAAAATAACATGTCTTTGTTGTTCCTCATTTTAACTAGTGGGCATTTGTATTAATTTCAAATCTGTGGCTCTATGATTTCTGCAGAAAGTATATGTCATCCATTGGGTAAGTCTGGACCGCCATGCATCCCCCGAGGAAGCATACAAATATGGCAGGTCCCGACTGAAGAGGTTTCTTTCTAAAGTTCACAACACGAATGTGTAAGATATGCCGTGTCTTTTCCTTAATCTCGTGTTTACGAATCTGTTGCTTGGTGCTCTCAATGTTCAGATCAATTTGATTTCCACTCCAGGCCCAAACTCTCTCCAGGATTTGTGAACCTGCATACTCGTCAGTTCGGTACAGAATTGACCAAATCGACCATGACAAGTGATGAGTACAAGAATGCTGTTCTGCAGGCCAAGGAGCATATTCTGGCCGGTAATATTTTCCAGATTGTTTTAAGCCAGCGTTTTGAGAGGCGAACATATGCCACCCCTTTTGAGGTTTATCGAGCACTACGAATTGTGAACCCAAGCCCATACATGGCATATCTACAGGTACATATTTACATGGTCCCTCGGGGTATCTGTTATTTATCCGATTACAGGAAAACATTGAGCACTATTAAAGTATTAATGGGTATTGTGCACCATTGAAACATTGTAAGTGCACTGTTTTGCTTTTGAAGTTCTAAATAATGTCCTTTTATATCTAGGCTAGAGGCTGTGTCCTGGTAGCATCCAGTCCTGAAATTCTTACAAAAGTCCATAAGGTACGTGAACACATTTATTGCTATTAATCAGATTACCTCATTGTCCTTCAACTAATCTACACCTTGAAAAAACAGGGGAAAATTATTAACAGGCCACTTGCTGGGACTACCCGAAGGGGCAAGACAGAGAATGAAGATAAATTGCAGGAGGAACAACTATTAAGTGATCAAAAACAATGTGCTGAGCACATTATGCTTGTAGACCTGGGAAGGAACGATGTTGGCAAGGTCTGCATTCCATTTCCCTAATCTGCACTCTGAAATGAAGAAAGTCTTGTTTCCTTCTGATTCAGTCATGATGGAATAAGTTTGACCACTTTGTTGCGCTGCAATTATAGCCATTCCGCAGAACTTATTAAAGGGAGTGTGTTAGTTGTAGTGCTACTCTACACTGCACTTTGCAAATTTCTTACGAGTGCCTGTACTTGACAGGTCTCCAAACCTGGATCTGTGAAGGTGGAGAAGTTGATGAACATTGAGCGGTACTCCCATGTCATGCACATCAGCTCGACGGTTAGGCTCTTCCCATGCTGTTCAACTGTGGTTCCTATGGCATATCCATTTTATACTGCGGCAGTTTGCAGTTAATCCCACTAGCTATTCGTGGTTATTACATCGAACAAACTTACTCTCAGCATGTTTCTTGTGTTATTATTATTTTCTTCAACATTTGAGTACTTCAGACATCAGCTTATTCTGCCGTGGAACGAATAAATTTTTGCTAAGCTCAGTATATGAGAAGTATCTGTGAAATTACATTTCGACTTCGCCAAAATAATCTACACAAGTTGTTTCTAATTAACTCATGGCTTATTTTATGAACAAGATTTAACCACTGCGCTGGTCTGATTCGTGGGTAGAATGCAGTCTCACACCTTCCACTTAATCAAAAGGCTGCAGGGGCTCCTCCCCAATTTTAAAAAATTTATGAACACCTTTGGAGTCTGTCATTTTGGCACTTTAATCTTTGTTTTCAGTATGGCATATTAAAGAAATTGAAGAATTCACATGTCACATAAGCTTGCATGACAAATAACCTTTTCACTGATTCCCAATAACATCTCTGTTCGTAAAGTTAATATGATACATGGTTTAATGGCCAGTGATCACTCGATCATGACTGGTTTGTCATTTTTGAACTTTCCATAAAAAAGTATGATGCAATATTTACAGTTCCATGGAAAATTTACTTTACTTGCTATGGATTGCTTTTGACATAACGGTGTGTGGTGAGGGATTATTGTTTTCTGCATGTTATGGTGAACACCAATAACTTCTCTATGAATGCTTTTCAGGTTAGTGGGGAGTTAGATGATCATCTCGAAAGCTGGGATGCGCTGCGAGCAGCATTGCCTGTCGGAACAGTCAGCGGAGCACCAAAGGTGAAATCTTGCTTCCTCCATCCTTATCTTGATATATTGTCCAAGTCCAACCTTCGCATTTTTCTAATTTTGTCTTTAACTTGTTAGAAAATTTATTATGTCTTTGAAGTCTGAACAATTTTCTACTAAATCTAAACGTAGATCCTTTTGCATCTCTTGTCCGCAGATATTGGTAGTTTGCATTTTTACGATAATAGCCATATGGCCATTCTAGACTCTCATACACACTTAAAACTGCATAGGTTTTTGTTGAATCATTTTTTTTGGTTCTCTACTGTAAATGCGCATTAGATTGCTTTTAGATCCTGCATAAAAGCTGCTGATCTCTTTAGCTATTATCGGCTCATCTCATCTTCACTATTTTCATTCAGTTTAGTGATTAATCTTAGGGCATTGTGCCAACATGCACCTTCTTCTTCTGAATAAGCCGCTTCATACTAAAATTCATTTAACATAACCAGGTGAAAGCCATGGAGCTGATAGATCAATTGGAGGTCACAAGGCGAGGACCATACAGTGGTGGCTTAGGAGGGATATCATTTAACGGTGACATGCTTATCGCTCTTGCTCTCCGCACCATTGTGTTCTCAACGGCTCCAAGCCACAACACAATGTTCTCATACAAAAACTCAGATAGGCGCCGAGAGTGGGTCGCTCACCTTCAGGCCGGCGCAGGCATAGTCGCTGATAGTATCCCAGATGATGAGCAAAAAGAATGCGAGAATAAGGCGGCTGCTCTAGCTCGGGCTATTGATCTCGCTGAGTCAGCTTTTGTAGACAAATAATAGTGTGCTTTCTCATGAAGTTTTTGTTAGATCTTGTTCATGGTATCTTCACCCAGTTGTATGTGGGGAAGAAAGAAGTCATCAGTCAGTGGAGACAAGCAATATGCTTATGTTGTCCTGTGAATTGAATAAATTTATAAGAATATGTTTCTGTTTATCAGGAAGGTTGCTGTTTCTCTCAAATCTATAATAGTATGAGGGGAAGAAAGATGCCATAGTTAGTATCACGCATTTTGCCACCTGCGTCGTTGCCGTCTCGTCAACTGCTGCACTGAGTTGGATCACACGAAAGTATTGAGGTGCCGTCATGCGCATTGTTTCTTTTCCTCTAACATACATCCAAATGTATGTCATTTAGTACTAGAAGAAGACGATGCAAACCAGGCGTTTTGTTTTATTTTTTCTCGAACACGCACCAAAATACTTGCCATTTTGTATCAGATGAAACGCCACAATGACGCAAACGTGGTGACGGAAATAAAAGCAAACAGAAAACACCCTAGGTTAGGCAAACCGAAAAGGAAAATGTAAAGGAAAGCCAAAGAGGATGGACCGGGCAACATCTAATCCGTGCTATCTGGCAAGTCACGTTATTCCCAGGATATTCGCCATCCAACATATCAGAATAAACAATCACATTATTCCCAGGACCCGCGGAACTGAAAACGTGTTTCCGGCGGCAGATGTGGCTGGGCAACAGCCCGAATCAAGGGCGGCAGGCTCGCGGAGATGGTGGCAACTCAGTGGGAAAAGGGGAACGAACTCGCACGGGGCTGAAATGTCCCTCCCGCCAACCGTTTCCTCGTTAATTGCAACCGAGATTTTCTAACTACAATTGGGTTGATTTTTTTCCAGTTACAACTCGGTTGCAACTGATCTTTTTCCAGTTGCAATTGGGTTGCAACTGAGAGTTCTACTTTTTCCAGTCGGTTGCAACCGAGTTTTTTTTCTAGTTACGAGTGAATTGGAACAGAGTTTTTCTCTAATTTCAAGTGGGTTACAGCTGAGTCTTATCCAGTTGCAAGTGGGTTGTAACTGAGAATTTTGTCGTGGTTTGTGCTAGCTAAGAGTTTCAATTGGGTTGCAACTGACATTTTATGGAGTCGAGAATTAAGGTAATTCTCTGTCATATGAGAAATAGTCGCATCCAATATTATTTTTTGAGCTGCAACTCATGCACTAAAGTATTCTATTTTGGGAGCACAAAAAATTATTTTTTGAGCTGCAACTCATGCAACTGACATTTTGTAGGTCTCGACGTAATGGTTCGAACGAAATTAATTTTTGATATATTGTTTGAAAAGTTAAATTTTTTTAAAATTTTCTCCGTTGGAAAGAGACATAGGGACAAGTAGGAACTAAAAGGATCATTCATGGCTTGCTTTACTTGGGTTGTTCGTGGGCCTTGTGGGCCGTACCGCTATTGCATGCTATATGCAAACAGGCAGGGAACAACACCAGGTAAGAAGCGAATAAAAAGAACTACGGTCCCAACGTATTTTTTTTCAAAAAATGGCCTCTCGGCGGAACTAATGTCAAATCTGGCCCCCCGATAAAACTATTTTCAAATCTGCCCGCTTGGGCTCGGCGCCAAGGGCGTGCGCCGACCCTGCTTCGGCGCCGACCTCGCCTGGCGCCGAGCTGCACAACGTCGGCGCCGAGGCCAGTGGCCAGATTTGAAAATAGTTTTCGGGAGCGGTCTGATACGTCATTAGTTCACGAAAACGGCCAAATTTGGTAAAAAATACCAGTCCCAACACACTGAGACGGACTTTTTTTTTTTGCGAAACAGTGAGACGGACGTGAAACTAACTGGAGAATTAGTAATTAACCGTACGGATGGCAGGTCGACTGAGAACTAATTCTCAGTCGTCTGGGACCAAGGCGCGCCCTTAAAATAATATACATCGACCCTCCACCCCTACGGCAGTTTACCAAACACGAGGCCAAAAAATGTTTTGTGTATCCGCTTGGAGACAACGCCTCAATTTTGTGAGTCTCGATCGTCGCTGGGAGCGCCGGGAACCATGCACAAATGCACGTGGCCACGGGCGACTTATCGAGTAGTTGCACATGCTAGCTTACCGTTAGACCTCACAGTAATCAAATTGAGTTTGTGTTTTTGACTATTGGGAAGGCACCTCACAGTAATCAAATTGAGTTTGTGTTTTTGACTATTGGGAAGGCAAGGCTGATGAAGCAAAACTAGAAGCAGAACACCGGACCTCCTCTCCTTTCCCTGTCTACAGTGACAAGGGGCGATTTTTGGGCGTTTCCTCTGCAACCAGCTCGCCGCCGGCGATCCGGCTGATTCCTCGCCCTCCGCGGCCGCTCCGGCGGCGGGAGGGTGGGGAATCGATGGATCCCGGCGTGTACATAGTTAGGTGTGCGTGGGGTGCTTGCCGGCGGCGCTGTGGAGGTGGTGGCGTTGCCGGAGAGGCTTTTGGTGTCGGCGGTCCTCTCCTCTGCTCAGGGTGCTCCGGTGGAGGCTCGATGCAGATCCGTCATCTTCGGCGCGTCCGCCGCTTCTTGGAGCTGCGGCGTGCCTCCCCTCGAGCCGGCGTTCGTGACGGCGGAGCTGGCTCTTGCTCGTGGGGTTCTTCGGCCTTCACCTCGGTGCTAGGCGGTGCTTTTGCTCAAGATCTGTGGGAGTTGCAGGCGGGAAGCTCCTCCTCGACGGCGGGCTCGGATGGATTTGTGGAAGAAGGGTGGTGCTGGTGGCGGCTTGGTGCTGATGGTCGTTCAACGCCCAGATGCCGGTGCTTGCGTCGGTTGGATCATGCAGCTTTTCAACATGTTTGGCCAGGCCGTCGTCTTCGGTGCGAGGTAAGTTCGCCATCTTCTTCTCCGGCGGCGTGCTGCTGGAGCTCGAAGGTGGTGTGCGGCGTGGTGGCTCCGATCTCGGCGTGTGGTGTGTGTTTCCTCCCTCTGTTCGAGTGGATGCGTTCGTGTTGTTGTTGATCTGTGTACTCGAACTCCCTTCAAAAAAAAAAAAGGCTGATGAAGCAAAACAGGTAAGTAGGACTATGCACGAATACCCTGCCCAATTGCAGGCAAGCTGTCTCAATCCATAATCAATTCCACCTGCATCACGATAAGTATGACTTTTCACCATGAACACCATCGCCTGCATATACCTGTCCGCATCCACGACCTCTGTCGCGATCGAGCTGAACTCCGGCACTGCTCCGGGCCGGAGCTCCAGCACACGCGTTTCGGTGGGCATGGCGTTGAAGTAGAACCTGCCCCGGCAGGAGGCAATCGGAGCGACGATCCTCTTCTGGACGAAGTACTTGTCTCCCACGGTCCCAATGTCGTACTCGTGGTTGGTCCACTCGCCGCCGTCGCCGTCCCTGACGCGGCAGTACCAGAGGAACGCCGCGCCGGGCTCGACCAGGAGCACGAGGCTGTCCGCCTCCATCAGATCGCATGGGAGCAGGCAGTTGCAGTACGGGATAAGGCGCTGCTCCATCGCGAGGAGCGGCAGCTGGATCTTTTGGCGGCTCTGGGCATTTAACACGTAGGTTGTGGTGGCGTCTGTTAGAATTTGGGCCCATTCGTGCGCAGTCTAAATAGACAATTTCTGAAATCTTAAATAGCCCATGTGCATGGCAAGAGTGTTCTACTACTTGGTAAGCAAGTGAGAATAGGAGGCTCTCTCGTGCACTCCTCCTCCTCCGCTCGTCTCGACACGTCGCGATCGCCTTTCGTGAATTGAATCACGTCAGACTCGGACGTGCGACGTGGTCAGCCCACGTTGTACCGTTATGGTTTTCTGAGCCGCACTATATAATGCCGTGCACTGCGTGCGCCGTCACATACCAAACCAATCTAGGTTTTGCCAACTCGCGTGTCTTGCGCCGCCACCGTAGTCTACTCAATCCCGAGCGCCGGCGTGCACCGACGAACGGGAGAGCAGGTCTCCGGAACCACTCGTTTTTGTAACACTGTACGGGAGAGGGCGAATTAGGTTTTTGGGAAGCGCCTCGCGCGACTGCTCGCCGCCTTCACCACGGGTCGTCTTCCGTCCAAGTCTGGCGGTGCTGCGTACCGCCATCTGAAACGTCGTCTTCTACGACCTGTCTTCACCAACGTCGTCGTCAACAACATCACCACTGCCTTCGGCGCGGTGACCTTATCTGCATCGATGACTACTTCCTCTACAAACGTTCAGTACGTGCGACGTATTCCGAACTGCGGATTTACTATGAATGTGTTTGCGTATATGCTGCTACTGTTCATGTTGTTTAGTACATCTAATATGTTTGAGTTTCACATGTTAGTAGTTGTTATTGTCATGTTTAATATTTTAGAATTAATCATGGAATTATCGTCTAATTATCCAACAATCCAAAAACCTAAAATTGTACGCAATTTCCTGATTTAACTATGGCTGGTTATACCGATGCAATGAAACCGGATAAGTTCACCGGTGTGCACTTTAAGAGATGGCAGATCAAGTATCAACTCTGGCTTGAGGTCATGAAAGTGTGGGAAGTTAGTAATAGTATTCCTGAAGGAACTATATCTGAGAAAGATAAAAAAAAAAGTTCAAGAAACACAATACTATCTTCCGAGGCTGCGTTCTGAGTGTTCTTGATGGTCGTCTGTGTGATGTGTATATGCACATAACAGACGGCAAAGAGCTTGGGATGCACTGAATGCTAAATTCGGTGCAACCGATGCAGGCAGCGAATTGTATATTATGGAGAGCTTTCACGACTACAAAATGGTGAATAACCGTGGAGTGGTTGAACAGACTCATGAGATACAGTGCACTGCGATAGCTCGAACTCTTCAAGTGTGCCCTACCTGACAAGTTTGTGGCTAGATTCATTATTGCAAAGTTGCCTTCTTCATGGAGAAACTTCGCCACAACTCTCAAACACAAGAGATAAGAGATATCGGTTGAAAACCTTATAGCGTCTCTTGATGTTGAGGGAAGACTCGGGCTAAGGACACTAATGAGAGAGGTGGTAATGGTCAGTCTAGCGCCAACATGGTGCAGAAAAACCATAACCACGCAAAGAACAAAGGGAAGAGCAAGCCTGCTTTCAATAATATGCCTTTCAAGACTACTTCATTCAACAATAAGAAGAAGAAGATGAACAAATCTGAACTAGGTTGCTACACCTGTGGAGAACTCAGCCATTTCTTTGTGAACTGTCCAGATCGTGCAGACAAGAAAGGGAAGAAAGGCAAGACTGTCAACGTCGTGACCGCTAGCAATGTTGATGGGTATACCGATTGTATTTTTTAGTATTTCAGTCTCCATGTTGGTGGATTGATACCTGTGCTAATGTTCATGTGTGTGCTGACATCTCTATGTTCACTTATGATATCAGGTCGCTCGGGATTCATCCGTCCTAATGGGGAATGGGTCGCATGCTACTGTTCGTGGTGTTGGCACGGTGGATCTGAAGTTTACTTCGGGGAAGATCGTGCAGCTGAGGAACGTGCAGCATATCCCTACTATGAATAAGAATCTCGTTAGCGGTTTCTTTCTCTGTAGAGATGGTTTAAAATAGTCTTGGAGTCCAATAAATTAGTAGTGTCAAAGTTTGGACAATTTATTGGTAAAGACTATAAGTGCGGAGGCTTGTTCCGCTTTTCACTTTCAGATTTTTCTAATAAGTCTGTAAACCATATTTGTGGCAATGTGGATTCGGATGCCAATGTATGGCACTCTCGTTTATGTCATGTTAATTTTGGTTTAATGACTAGACTTTCCAGTATGAGTTTAATTCCTAATTTCACCATTGTCAAATGTTCCAAGTGTCATAGTTGTGTGCAATCTAAGCAACCTCGGAAGCCTCACACGGTGGCTGAGGAGAGAAATCTGTCACCTCTAGAACTCGTATGTTCTGATCTATGTGAGATAAATGACGTGTTGACAAAAGGTGGAAAGAAATATTTCATGACTTTAATCGATGATGCTACTAGGTTCTGTTATATATATTTGTTGCAAACTAAAGACGAAGTTTTAGAATACTTTAAAATCTATAATGCTGTGTTTGGATGTATGAATTCGGCCGTTTGGGGAGGTCTAGGAATTGGGCTCTGGAAACTCACTCCAATTCCACGCGAGCCCCGCTCGCACGTCCGCCCCTCGACCAAAAATTCCGAGCGAACGAGCTTGGAAAGGCTCGGAAACGCACCCCCGCCTCGCGTACCGCTTCGTTGCCTCGCTCGCTCGGGACGAGACCTCGACCTGGACAGAAACCTTGGTGGCGGCGGCGGCGGTAAGGCCTCCTCCTTCCCTCCCGCCCAGCCCGTCCTCCTCAATATTCGTACTCCGCCCCGCCCGCTCCCCACTGCCGCCGGCGGAATCCCGGCCAAATCCCGGCCAAATCGCTCCGCCGCCATTCCCGGTCGCTCTCCGGCCCTGCCGCCCCTCGCCCGCCTCCTGCGGCAGCTTGTGATGGCCGGCCGCTTCCCACCGCCGCCGTGCATCTCCGCCAGTCGCCGTGGAGATTCCGGCCGATTTCGCCCCTCCGTCGCCGCGCAGGTCTCCTAGTCGGGGCGGCGCGATGATTGCCTGGTTGGCCGGCGCATCGATGCGGTGGTCGGGGCGCCTTCGCGACGGTCGTCGACCCGGTGAAGCAGGAGAACCAGACGCTGCGGCCCTTCATCGACGAGTGGCCCAAGGCGAAATGTCGCGCGGTGCTTGTTGATCTGATCTCCGCTGATTTGCCCAAGCTTCTGATCATATCCACGACTGTGAGCTGACTGCCGCTGCTTGCTTGCTTGTGTATGCAGATTCGCAGCCACGCCCAGAAGTATTTCCTCAAGGTTCAGAGGCTCAGCCTCGCTGCCGGGCTTGCTTACTTTCTGAACTTGTGAACAATGTTCAGACTTTATTGCCGTATTATTTCAGCTAGCTACGGTGCTATTCTTGATCTATTTCAGCTAGCTTGGTGAAGTCCGCGTCCCCCGCGGTTGATTTTTTTGCGCGTTGCTTGATTTATTTCAGCTAGCTCGCTGATGTAAATGCTCAATATGTGTGCCTGGTAGGTGATTTATTATAGCTAGCTCCAAGCTGCAGGTACTGATTGCAGTGTAACCTGTTGGCGCATAGCCTTTGATTCACCAAATAATTTCAGAAGCAACAAGCAGAAGTCGAATTGGAGCCCATTTAATTCCAAACTCAACAAAACATCTAATTTCATGGTTTATACATCCAAACATGAATTGGAATTGTGTGCTACCCTTTGATTCCAACCATAAATTCCATTCACAACAAAACAACAGAATTCGAATTGGAACCCATTTCCTTTCCATCTTGGAAATGGAATTGCCAGTCCAATTCAATTCCAAGCAAACTTTTCTACATCCAAACACAGCATAAGGCTGAAATAGAAAATCAATTAGAGAGAAAGATCAAACGTTTTAGGTTGGATCATGGTGGTGAGTATTTCTCCAAAATATTTGATGAATTATGTGAGGAATACGGCATTATTCACGAGAGGACGCCTCCCTACTCACCCAATCAAATGGGGTTGCCGAGAGGAAAAACCGCACGCTGACCGACTTGGTGAACGCCATGTTGAAAACTGCTGGTTTATCTAACGCATGGTGGAGGAGTCTTTGTTGACTTCATGTCATGTCCTATTCAGTTCCAAATAAGAATAATGAGAAAACCCCTTATTCTTTTTGGATCACAGGCTTAACGCCCTGCTTTAACTTAATAAAGCAAGAAGGCCATGGTAACAACACTGGGTGTCGTGGTGGTGTCACGGCAGATGCCATAGGATGGCTTAAGTTGGGGGCTCGCTAGGACGTTGGGGGATCCGGGGAGGGTGTGCGCGCTCAAGAAGCACGCATGAAGAACAACGAAGAACACGCAAGAACCACCAAGAACGAGCAAAACCAAGAACAACCAAAGCACACCAAGATGTACCCTGCTTCGGGGCCCTCTTGTGGAGGTAACACCCCTACTGCAGCACTAGCCTACTCTCTTTATATCTCAATGATGACATGTACAAAGTGCTCCTCGAGCTGTATGAAGCAACAATGGTGAGAGCTCTAGGAGGAAGATGGAGCAAGGGGGGAAATGAGGCTTCTGCTTCCGTCGTCCCTCGCCCTGGAGGATGTGCTGGTCTATTTATACACTAACCGGATTACCATTCTGCCCCTGGGCGGAGATGACAATGGCATGGACAAGAGGAATAGGACAAGCTCTGGCTACTGTCACTCAGTCCAGCACATCGTCAGTCCAACGGCAGGTCTATCTTTTCCTCTTTGAGCTTAAGCCAGCGTAGCCCACCGGAGCCTAGGCCACTGCCCTTTCCCGAATTAGCCGAGTCAGCGCCTAGGGCCTAGCGACCCGGAAATCCCGTGGCTCGACCTGGCTGTCTTCTAAGCCTCGGGCAGGAGGCCTGCAGGACCCGTGAACTTACTGACATTACTTGGCCCTTGTGCATTATCCGACATTACCTTGTGCCGGATCCTTCCTGACCAACCCGGCTAAATTAAGCCGGTATTCCTTCCTCTGATCCGGCAAGACTCTGCCGGATCCCCTTCGGTCTCTCCCTGCACTTTAGCATGATTGAGAGCTAACTGACTTTCCCAAGTGATCCGGCGCAAGTGATCCGGTCCAAGGGATTCGGCCCAAGAGATCCGGCCCGCTCTTTACAGCTCTTAACACCACCTCTTTGCCCTACCCGGGGGCAGCCCCCCGACAGTAGTCTCCGAAGCTGGTGCGGTCCTACAGCCCTGGCTGAAGGGCCGTAGCAGGTTAAAAACAAACGCCATTAACCGAATCCCATATTACACAATCTTGTCTCAGGATTTCCCGGGACACTTGGCAGGGAATCTCTGCGCAAAGCCTCGTAATCCGGGTCTTTGATTTGACATGCCACTGACAGCACATTATCCGGATCCACCAGGTACTTGAGTGCATTTGACTAAATAACCACGCCTCCTCGGTTTCTTCGTTGACCGGCGCACCAGATCCAGCGCGACCGCTTCCAATTCCGTAACACTCCTTGTGCTTAAATGCACGGCCACAATTGCGACCACAGAGTTTCAGGCCACACTTGATCCGGCCACGCCCCGAAAACCGTGCGGTAGTGCGCCAGTTACCTGCGAGCGGCTATAAATAGGGGTGCAGAGGGTTTCTCTTCTTCCTCCCCGCACTCTCCACTCTGAAAGCTCCATCTGCGCCATTGCCGCCGCTGCGACCTCGCCCTTGCGATCTTGCCGCGCCGGAAACATCGACAACGCCGGAGACTTCACACCAAAGCCGCGCACCGCGCCCTGCGCCGCCGTTTCTTCACCAGGCCTCTTCCTCGCCGTACTACAACCGTAACTTCTTCATCTCCGGCCATGCTTCCCTCGAGCGAGTTCATCTTCCGCCATGAACTTGTGCCCAGTTTTTTTTCTAGATTCACTAGCAAACGAATCCATTGCCAAGCCTCAGTGCATTTCCCCGATATTTCCAGGTTTTGCACTAGATTGCCCTAGTTTCACTTGCAACCGCTTGGGCAGTTCCGCCGAGTGAACGGCTTCTGCCGATTTAGTTTCTATTTTACCACCGCGGTAGATCTTGCGGAACCCTAGATTCACATGAAAACTTGTTTGTAGTTACCATCTGAGTTACTTTTCCGAAACAACTAGGTAATTCAAACCGGGATAACTTCTACCGATTCGGTTACACCATTATCCGATTTCTTTTGGACTTAGACATTCTGAATCTCCTAACTCGGCTATCTCCTTTTTCTTGCAGGACTGATTCGGATATGCCGAAGCTGCCCCCCGGCAGTTGGGAGGGTTCCGATGTTACAACAGATGACCTGGAATGGCTGCTGAGCACCCGGCGTATAACACCTGAAGTTATATGCCGAAAACCGGGGAAGGAACTCGAACCGGTCACCCAACCGGGTGAACGCGTTGTATTTCTAGCGCACTTCGAGCGCGGATTCGGACTCCCGGCGAGTGACTTCTTCCGGGCTTTCCTAGACTTCTTTGGCCTGCAGCCTCACCACCTTCCGGCTAACGCCTTTGTCTCCCTGTCGGCTTTTACCTCCTTTACCGAGGGATATCTCGGTCTCTGGCCGACAGTACAAACCTGGGCGAAGTACTTCCACCTCCGTAAACAGACTATCCCGGGCAGTGACCCGAAAGTGATGACCGCTTGTGGTTCGGCTAGCATTACTCCGAGGGCGGGCTCCATCTTTCCCCGGATCACTGGCCTGGATACTTGCAGGAAATGGCAAAGGTCTTTCTTCTACGTGAAGAGCGCTGAAGGCCATGATGCTCTCAACTTTCCCGAGTTCAGGATCGAGCCCCCCACAGCCGAATTAAACTTCAGATATGATCCGGCTGACACTCTTGCGGAGCTTCAAATCATAGATCAAACTCTGGAGGATTTTCTGAAGAAGGACCTGCTCTCGGACGATCTCCTCCGGACCTTTGTCTTTCGCCGTGTCAGTCCTCTTCAACAACGTGAGCACAAGATTTGCCATATGAGTGGTCTGCTAGATCCTACCCGGATCAGCAAACATGACCTCACCAGAGCTTTCGTCAAGAGACGGGTAAACGCCATCGCCTACACCGAGATGTCGGACAAGTGGCGGTGGGGCGTGGAGCCGTTCCACCGAGATGCACCCCCCCACAGGTTAGTTCACCATTCTCCGAATTAATCCATACTTCATCAAAATACCATCGGACTAATCCATATTTGCCTTGACCCTACTGCAGTTGTTCGACCGCCAAATCACCGAAGATGGAGATCTCTCCACCAAAGTGTGGGGACCGGATCGCAGCCCGCTGCGCGAGGGCGAAGAGCATGCGGATACGGACGATTATTTGCCGATTCCGCGTGCCAAGCCCATCCGCAAGGGTAAGCAATCGACTATTTACAACATTTCCGACGATGAAGATGATGATTGCTGGATCCTAGATCCCATTGATGCTATTCTGATTTCATGGTCACCACCTTGTGTTCCAGCCAAACAGGATGCTCATGGGACATCTCGGAAACGCGATGACGCGTCCGGATCAGATGCCCCTCAAGCCAAGAGAATGAAGAAAGCTGCCTTCAAGCCGAATCGGCTCAAGCCCATGCCTACCACCAAGGGGTAATGCCAGCTTAACTTCATTCGCTTTCCGTCTCTATTATCCGAGCCACCTTTATCCGAGTTAACTGTTTACTTTGCTCTATGTAGTGACGTCATCGTCACCGAGCAAACTCATTCATCCATTCTTTCTCCCATTCCTCCACTGGATACGGCCATGGAGCACCAGTCTCCTGAAAAAGGCTGTCGCCTCTCCCGCGCGTGCCACAACTGCCAATACTCCTCCGCCGACTCTCATTCCAGAGTCGGTTATTGACCTGGAGAATGAGGAAATCTCGGCTCCTACCCGAGATTCAACTTGGCCACGTCCTCTGAAGGAGTTGGAGAAGGAAAAAACTAAGACTTCGGCTAAGTCTTTGACTAAGCCGGATCCTCGCCCTACCCCCAAGGCTCAAGCTCTGCTGAATCAAGAGCAGCAGCAGAAGAAGAAAAAGCAGCAGCAACAACCTCTCGAGAAGCAGCAGAAGCAGCAACAGGAAGTACTTAAACCACCACAACAAGCGTCCCAGAACCAACCGAGGCAGCCAGATCCAGCCAAGACCCCGGGCGCATCTGTAACAGCCCAAAGTTCGAAAACCTAAAAACCCGAATAAAATTTCCACTTTTGTGTTGCATTGCATCATAGCATCCATATTAAATCGCGGAACAAATAAAACACTTGGTTTGGCACCATTTCAAAAACACATGGCTTGAAATGCCAAAACTTAACCGGAATGAGTTTGACAAGTTTTGGTGACAAATAAAATTTGTTGGAGTTTTATATTTGTCAAGGAAGTTCCAAAAGTTCCAAATTTAATTTTGACAAAACTATTTTGATTTGGAAAATAAAATAAGTGAAGAGAATCTCAAATTGCCTGTGGGCAATTCCTATTTTATCTTCCTACCAAATGAATTTCAAATAATCTGGGAAAATTAGGGAAGCTTCATATCAATATCAGGAGGCTACCCAAATAATTTCAGATTTTAATAAATTGTTTAAGTGCCTCAATAAAATCATTGAATTTGCTGCTGGAGTTAAAACGGAAACAGAAAAGGACTCCTTGGTGAGTAAGAAACTGCAGCCAGGGGGTTGATTGCAAAGTCGCCTTCTTCTTCCCTGTAGCCACAGGACAAGCTCGACCGCACCATCTCGACACCGTGGTCGCCGCACGCTGCCGCTCCAGGGCCCCCTCTGGCCTCTCCCCTGCAAGGAAGAGAAGCCCCACGCGAGCCCCACTTGCGCTGCCCCCCATTTTCCCTCGCTCACCTGCCCCCTCCTCTCTCCATTTCCTCTCCCGCGAGGAAACCGAGCCGCAATGGCTGCCGTCGCGCCTCGCCGCCATTGTAGAGCTCCCGAAGCAAATCGAGCACCACCATCACCTCCGTCGCGTCGTCTCCTTCATCTCCTCCGGAAGAATCGAGCTGGGGCGACCGGAATCGCGGCCGTCGTCTACCATTTCGCCGCTGCAGTCCGAAGCTCCGCCGGACGAATTCGTCGCCAACGACCTCCCTCCGGCCTCCCCGACCTCCTCAACGTGCTTGTGGTGAGCCTCCCGTGCCGTGGCACCCCTTCCCCTCTCCCCTCTCGCCACTACAAGAAATATGTTATCTTATGACCTTTTATAGTGACCCCCAAAATATTGGTCATAGATTTATGACCATTTTGAACCAGTTGGTCATACGCTGTTTTTTAGAGTGTAAACTCCACAAAATTATGACCAATTTTGTCAGAAAGGTCATGGCATCCTTATATGAATTGGTCATAATCCAACGAGAACTAGCTCATGACCTTTTTTCTGACCAATTTAAATGGTCATTCACATTTGTTGACATCCAAGTCAGCAGTGTTGCCTACGTGTCAGTGCTTAGGTGTCATTTTTTCTTATGTGTCACTCTGATTGGACAACCAACTAGACAGTCTCGCCTACGTGTCAGTGCTTAGTTGTCGTTTTCGCTTACGTGTCACTGGCAGGTAGGACCCAATGGAGGGCACACATTGATGGGACCCACCACCGATCTGACACGTGGCAGCGGCCTGACGAACGGGACCCACCCCGACCTACCAAGTGGGACCCACACCACCTGACACGTGGGACCCACCACCGATCTGACACGTGGGACCAATCAGCGGCCTGAAGTGCGGGACCCACGCCCTACCAAGTGGGACCCACCACCCACATGGCGGCGGGACCCACCACCGACCTGACACGTGGGACCCACCAGCGGCCTGACGAGCGGGATCCTCACAACAGACCTGATGAGTGGGACCCACCGTAGAATCACACTACGGTGCAACGGAGCTTGAAAACTGCAAAATAATTGGTGCAAATGTGGAGACTCGAACCCACGACTCCACTTCACCACATCCACAAACGTACACTGACCACTAGGCCACGACCCAATTTGTGATACTGCTCTGCACACAGCCTATTTAACCTTTACGAAAGCTGGGCTTGGGCCTAAATCGTGGGACGCCTCCTATTTCTTTAACGTTTTGTTCCACCGAGTGGGCCGACAGCCCATATCGTTGCCATGGCTGGCCGGTGTGGCCAATGGCATACGATAGCCCATGAGTAAAACTTTTCAGAATTTCCCCAAATTTCAGAAATTGGATAAAACTTTGAAAAAACATATAAAATTCCATGTAACTCAGAAATTACAAATAATATGTCAAATGTTTAAGGAAATTGCTATTTTTCAAGTTTATTTTTTTTATCTATACTATGACTCAACGCGAAGATTTTCCATTTCTTTGAATTTTGTATGCCTATTTCAAAATACGATCAAAACGCGGACATGACCGTTCAGCTAAAAACCACTTTCATGACATAGTTTATCCAAATGTGCCCCAATTTGGCACATGTGTTCATTATGGGATGGCAAACAATGTTGCCGAACAAAGTTTTCGACATGTTTCAAAAAAAATCACTTTTCATTTTTCAAGTGATTAAAATAGCGTTTTTTGTGAAGCGGCTACCGAGAGTGTCGTCCAAAATAGTACCGATACATGTTTGTCACAAAGTAGACATCATTCTATGTACATTCACCCAAAGGCATGTATTTCCGAGCTATTTACCTATTTATTTCCATTTAAACGGTGCCCTGCCGATTCAGTTGAAAACCCCTACATTTTGAACTGCAACCACCACATAACTTGCCCGTTATTTTTTCTAAATTTCATTTTTAGTTTCACAAGTATCCATTTCATCAGAGATACGCCAAAATATTCACATGATTCAACCACTAGACACAAACGGTCACGGGCACGAATTCGACTAGATTTTCAAATGAGCACACGAAATTTAAAAAAAAATCAAAATAATGGAAAACCTTCGCGTAGTGTCAACATATGTGACCTAGTTACGAGAAAAAAAATATAAACTTGCAATAAGAAAGTTTTATAGAAAAAGTGTTCTCAGAAACTTGCTATCACGAACGAACATTCATAGCTTTCAAGACAAAGGAGCAATGTTTTGGCCACTTTCATGACATAGTTTATCCAAATGTGCCCCAATTTGGCACATGTGTTCATTATGGGATGGCAAATAATGTTACCGAATAAAGTTTTCGACATGTTTCACAAAAAAAAACCACTTTTCATTTTTCAAGTGCTTAAAATAGCGTTTTTTGTGAAGCGGCTACCGAGAGTGTCGTCCAAAATAGTACCGATACATGTTTGTCACAAAGTAGACATCATTCTATGTACATTCACCCAAAGGCATGTATTTTCGAGCTATTTACCTATTTATGCCCATTTAAACGGTGCCCTGCCGATTCAGCTGAAAACCCCTACATTTTGAACTGCAACCACCACATAGCTTGCCCGTTATTTTTCCTAAATTTTATTTTTAGGTTAACAAGTATCCATTTCATCAGAGATACGCCAAAATATTCACATGATTCAACCACTAGACACAAACGGTCACGGCCACGAATTCGACTAGATTTTCAAATGAGCACACGAAATTTAAAAAAATCAAAATAATGGAAAACCTTCACGTAGCGTCAACATATGTGACCTAGTTACGAGAAAAAAAATATAAACTTGCAATAAGAAAGTTTTATAGAAAAAGTGTTCTCAGAAACTTGCTATCACGAACAAACATTCATAACTTTCAAGACAAATGAGCAATGTTTTGGCCACTTTCATGACATAGTTTATCCAAATGTGCCCCAATTTGGCACATATGTTCATTATGGGATGGAAAACAATGTTGCCGAACAAAGTTTTCGACATGTTTCACAAAAAAACCACTTCTCATTTTTCAAGTGTTTAAAATAACGTTTTTTGTGAAGCGGCTACCGAGAGTGTCGTCCAAAATGGCACCGATACATATTTGTCACAAAGTAGACATCATTCTAAGTACATTCACCCAAAGGCATGCATTTCTGAGCTATTTACCTATTTATGCCCATTTAAACGGTACCCTGCCGATTCAGCTGAAAACCACTACATTTTGAACTGCAACCGCCACATAGCTTATCCGTTATTTTTCCTAAATTTCATTTTTAGGTTCACAAGTATCCATTTCATCAGAGATACGCCAAAATATTCACATGATTCAACCACTAGACACAAACGGTCACGGCCACGAATTCGACTAGATTTTCAAATGAGCACACGAAATTAAAAAAAAATCAAAATAATGGAAAACCTTCGCGTAGCGTCAACATATATGACCTAGTTACGAGAAAAAAAATATAAACTTGCAATAAGAAAGTTTTATAGAAAAAGTGTTATCAGAAACTTGCTATCACGAACGAACATTCATAACTTTCAAGACAAAGGAGCAATGTTTTGGCCACTTTCATGACATAGTTTGTCCAAATGTGCCCCAATTTGGCACATGTGTTCATTATGGGATGGCAAACAATGTTGCCGAACAAAGTTTTCGACATGTTTCACAAAAAAACCACATTTCATTTTTCAAGTGTTTAAAATAGCGTTCGTGTCTAGTAGTTGAATAATGCGAAGATTTTGGTGTATCTCCGATAAAATGGATACTTGTGAAGCTAGAAATGAAATTTCGGGAAAATAAATGGCAAGCTATGTGGTAGCTACAATTCATAATCTAGCTGTTTCCAGCTAAATCGACATGAAGCGGTTTAAATGGCTAGAAATAGGTGGAGAGCTCGAAAAATGCATTTTTTTGGTTATTGTGCATAAAATGGTGTCTACTATTTTACAACAATATAGCAGTGCCATTTTGGATGATTTTCTTGGTAGACGTTTCACAAAAGCGCTCTTTTTAGCACTTGAAAAATGAAAAGTGTTTTTTTTGAAAAATTTCCCGCCCCAGTGGAACCCAAATATTTCGCTCTCGGCGGCTGCCTCGGTGCCTCCCAAAATTATTTGCATTCCCACCCCCGCAGACAGTGAAATTAACCCGCGGTCCACCTTGCTATATAAGCAAAGCACGCACGCTCCAAACCCTAACCCGACCCCGGCCTCTCTTTTCCTCTCCTCCCGTCCCTGCGCCGCCTCCCCCCGATCTCCCTGCAGCCCACCTCACCACGGCCGTCGCGCTGCTCTCCGGCAAGGTCGCCATGGTCGACCAAGACCAGGAGCGACCAAGCCGACGACTGTCCGTCGCGATAGGGAAGGGAGGCCGCCCTCATGGCCTGCCATCCCCGTCCTCCGCGCCCGGATCCGGCCACGGCGACCTCAACGGAGGACCGAGGTCGGTAACGCTGCTGCGCTAGCAGGGCGCCGCCGAGGTCGTCATCGCCATGGACTTGGACGGCTGCAGGCAGACCCGCAGCATCGGACCCCTCGCCGGCGGCAACTACTACACCGATTTCACCAGATCGCCACCACCGCGACCTCCGCCCACCGCAGTCCCCTCCACCGCCACCACCTCCTCCCCCAACTCCGGGCCCTCACGCGTCAGATCAACCACACCCACATCAGCCTCGTCTTCGACAACGACGAGGCGGCGGCGGTGGCGCTCTCCTTCGACAACAACCTCGCTGCCTCCCCTGCATCTACTACGCCGTCGGCGGCGGCACGGAGCTGCGCCTAGGGTTCTCGTGGGATGCGCCGGTGGTCGTCTCCCCCCATCCCCACCAGTAGAGCCCTCCGCACCATCCTTCCCGGATCCCTTTCTCCATCTTCTTCCGTCATGTCACAGCAGAGACGAAACGGATCTGACATTTTTTCTCTTGGTTGTTTGTCAGGTGCGGGTCGACAAGGACGGCGCGGCTGGCTATGGTGGCACCTCGGATATCCCTCAACCTCGACCTAGACCCACAAGCGGACAGCCCCAAGCGCCACACTGATCGGCTCCTTCCCCAGATAGGTAATCTTCTATTTCTTCTCTCACGATATGGTGATGCTTGATTACTTGCTTCATCTGTTAATCGAGATCATAATGATGAAACCTGGGAAATAGAGAGATCTTGCTACATGTATAGATAATGTTTACAGCTACTCTGTGATTACAAATAAATTTATAATGTTGGCATTTCGCTGCACCTTGGCTGGATAAGAAATCTGGCACATTTGTAGATCGAGATGTACACTTATCACTAGTTTTGATCTCTGCTTTACTAATAACTGTGCCCTCATACTCCAGCTTTACTTATCACTAGTCTTTGCAACGATACATACTTGTTTGAATGGTCAATTGCTTGTCTCCGATGTATGAAACGTTAATTACACGCAATTGTCATGTCTGTAGTCCTCAGCATGGTCACTGAATATAAAATGAGTCCTGAAGTAGAATTCAAATTAAATGTATGAAGTGTCTGAATTTCGTTTTAGAGTTTATGTATACTTACACTAGAAAATAGCATCCATGTATCTGTTACGTGAAATAGTGTTATTTGTAATAACATTTGAACATTGAATTTGTAGTTTTGGGAAAGATCCACCTCGGGGTGTTAGAAACTTAAAACTGGGAAATAATATGAGAGGAGCATCCATGTATCTGTTACCAATTTTGATGGTTCAAGTGAATGTTGAGAAACCATGTTTGTACTACCTTCTTGTCTCTTGATAAAATAGTCGTTAATTGCCATCTGTTTGTGCTGTTTGCTTCCATTGGTTATGTGAAGTTATGCATGTTCGTTGAATCCTTTTCCTTATCTTGCTAAGATGAATTTGCTAGTGGACATGCTGTGCAATTGTGTATAGCTACTAATTGAGCCCAGATCTCTACTTCACTATTTTGCTTTCCTTTGTGCATGCATATTATTTGTCTCTTGATAAAATGTACCATGAATAACCATTTTTTGTGCTTTGTTGCAGAATTGTGTATATAGAAGGCGATTTACTTGACCCAGTTTTTGCGGTTTCATCTTGACCTGTTCTGCTAAACCCTTGGGTGCTCCGCTTTAGGGTAGCAAGTTTAAGGTGAGCTTATAATATGCCTGAGACTTGATCCGAACCATATGGATTGTTGCCTGTGATTTACTAGCTACTCCAAATGGCTGATAATCTGTACTATTATACCTTGTGGACTCACTCTCATTCCTGCATTGTTGAAACATTTCATTTTTTCTGTTCTATAGGTTCTGACGTTTAGTATTGTTGATCCCTAACATTGGCTTGAATGTTGTAGTAGAACATCATCAGGTTAACATTTGATTAGTTTTGTAGTGTTTTCGTTAGTGTCTGGTTTTTTTTTTGAATGTTGATTTGCCTTATTTAATTCTTGTTCAACAGATCATCTTAGCTTGTTAAATTCTTAGCTAATTAACAGATCATTTTAGCTTGAATAAGGTCGTTAATGTTCAAGAATCTGTACCAGTTACTTAGTCAAGAACTCAAGATTCAGTAACTTTTCTATTCAACATGCTTCATTTTGCATCTGCACATGGATCTATTCCCATTCTGCACAGAGCTCATTACTAATTATATGTTTTTTACTAAGTCCCAACAATGCATAATGTGAAATAATGAACAGGAATCATAAATTCTAGTAGAGAAACATGAACAACCATTTTGTTTAATCATATCTAACGTTTTTGTTTCTTTGCTGGTTTTTCAGGGCGCAAGTGGTGCAAGACTGCCCTCGGCCTCCCTGCAACCTGGACGTGGCAACCTGAACGCGGAGAAGCGTGCCTTCTGGCCGGCAACATGGCCGCCGGCACCAGGAAGGACGTCGTCGACATAATCAACCTCTGCTTCAAGGATCCCGCCTGGAATTTTTCCAGTCACCCGGCCTTCCCATGCTGATGGGACAGCTCAAGCAGGTATATAGCTTCCACAACTCTCTGCCCTTTTATGGTCGATTGTGTCAACTTGACTAAAAATGTGGGTAGTCGATTCTGTCAACTTGACTGATAGTGATTTCACGCAACTGCTTGTTAGTAGTAGACTTACATTCATGGACTAAAAATGTCGGTTTCCTCCAACTTACAGGAGTTCCAAACAAAAGAAGATTTAAAGGAGCAGGAGCGCAGTTTGTGATTGCTAAAGAAGATACACATGGAGCTTGTATTATACTTCTGTTCGTTACACCTGTAGATCTTGTAATACTGTGATACCATTGTATCTGTGTTATGTGATGTAGCAGACTGATTGTGGCTCTTATATGAAATATTACTTTGTTTTTCTATCTGTTTCGTTTTGAATACTGGTTGTTTATTTACTGGAAACCTAAATATGAAGAAAATATGTCTGACATCAAGGACCCACCTCCTAGAACCTGGCAGCTAGGTCCCACATAGAACCTGACAGCTGGGTCCCACATAGAACCTGACAGCTGGGTCCAACCTTCTAGAACCTGACAGCTGGGTCCCATCTAACTAGCTTTTGTAAAAAAGAAAAATCTGAATATGTTGATGCAAATAGGCCATGGCCCAAAAAATTGAAAGGCCGAATTGTTGGACTCGGCCCATGTAGCTGTCCAAAATAGACAGGAAAAAACATTAAATGGGCTGAATTATTGGGCTTGGCCCAAATAGATGGCTGAACTGGACCGGGCTGATTCTGGTCTACGACCATTCTATTTGGTCACAAAATTGCCACGTCAGCTTTGCCACGTTGGATTTGACGTGGCGTGGCCAGATTGCCAGTGACCAAAAATTTGGTCATAAAATCCGTGACCTTTTATTTTGGTCATAGAGGTCTATGACCAATCCATAAAAAAGGTCATATTGGATCGTTAGTGACGCTCATAACGTGACCAAGTGTTTTTGGTCACAAAAAGGTCACAAATTAAAATATATGACCATTCAGTGACCAATATTGAGGGTCATAGGATAGCATATTTCTTGTAGTGCGCGTTGGTGCGAGCTCCACGCCGTAGCCGTAGCCCGCTGCCGTCCTCGTCTCCGCCATGGACGTGAACTCGACGAGCACTCGTCCGTGCCGTGCGATTCCGTTCTCTGCGTCCCAGCACGCGCACTAGTTCAGCACCACTCCCGCACTCGGTTGCGCGCCCGCACGCACACGGAGCACCCCCAAACCGTGGTCGTCGCCGATCTGTCCACCGCCGTCGCACCACTGCACCAAACTGAACTCTACTTCAGTTTCGTCAGATCCCACGCGAGCAAAACAAAAGAAAACAGATCCCTTACCTATCACCAGTACCGATCCATCCCAGTGGCTAGCCCACCGCGCCAGCGCCCAGCAGACGCGGGTTCGATCCCTCACGGACGTGCGGGGCGCCCCCCTTTTTTCCTTCTTTTTCCTCGCACGGCCGGTCGCAGAACCGGCCTAACCGGGCTGGATGCCGTTCTCCACGGGCCCAAGTCCGGCCTTTGGACCGGCCCAGCCGGGCTGAGAGCCGGAAGGCTCTGTGACGAGGCCGGCCTCACAACCGGCCCTGGCCGGCCTCACTGCCGGCCCCCTCTGCTAGCAGGCCAGCCTGCCAGCCGGCCCAACCGGGCCGGAGACCGGTTTTACAGTTTTTTTTTGCTGTTCTTGTTTTTCTTTTTCTTCCTCGATAGCGCATACCTCCCGCTACTCCTACGCGCCGTTAGGGACAGCGAACTTCGGCGATTCCTTCATGTTCCAACTCTCTCCCTCGATTTCGAGTAACTAAATTTTAATGTTGCTGGAATTAAAATTATTAAAAGCAAATATCTAAAAAGAGGAAATAATAAAAATAATAACTTTTTACCGGGACATCCGAAAATTGTGTTCCTTATACCAAAATGTTCAGAAAAACAAGAGTGACCCAGAATCATCATCATCATGCATAATTGATCACAATTACAATCTTGCACTTCTAGGAGTACAAAATCACTAAGTAAATGTGGGGTACCTCTCTTCCGAGTAAAGTAGGTATCGCCGTACCCCACTTAAAATGGCTAGATAGCTTATGTTAATCTCGGTGCATTAAAATTGCCATGCCATCATGTGATTGTGCATTGCATTGTACCCATGTGTGGTGATTGATTGTTCTCCTATTGTGCTTCGATAGATCAAGCAGCCGGGGTTACTCCACAATACCCGAGGAACCGTATTACCGGCCGTATCATCAAGGCAAGCGTAATCCCCCCTCTGAGCATATCTTATCCTATTTTCCGCAATTATTTTCTCCACTATAATATTGCATGCGGTTCTAAATGTCTTTTGCCTGGATTAGAGTATCCTACTAGTTGCATTAGAATCCTGTTGCCAATACCTGTTTTACCTTCCTATTACCATAGGTTTGTATTGTTGGCCATGGAATACTTACTATGCTATGCAAGTGCTTAGCCATGCTTAGTGAAATGCCTAGTTGTACTAGGGATGGTGAATGCTGGAAACAGGTGTTAACTTGTGACAGTGATGTTGATAGTGGAGAATTGTGGAGATGGATAATAAAATGCTAAGAAGGTGGGGATGAGAGGCCACATGGGATGTGGTGGGTTGTCTCGTTCTCACCGCCTAGGTGCGAGTTCTGGACCTCTTGAACCAAGACGAGCGTGCAACCATGCGTGAGGCCTATGCAATTGCAGGAACCCTCATAGACTAAATAACTCGAGCGGGGCTAGCCAGGGTCCTCTAGTTCGGGCTTCCATTTGCGCGTGCGTGATGATGGTGGGATGAACTGAGATGAGGATTGTGGCGTTAGGAAAATGAGTGGCCACGGGGCACGGTGTCGATGATCCGTGCTTCGTCCTCACTGATGATCCTGGGTTAGTCCTTAACGAGGGAGAAGTCGACACCGCTCCCACCCAGCCGGCTTTCCAAGGGAGAGAGCTAATTGTACAGGCAATGGGCCGGACGGTACGCGTGGCGAAGGAGCTGGGGCCCCTCGGGACTCCGGGGACTTCAACTTTGTACACCCCTGCAGGGATAAATCTTTTCGAAAAGCCGTGTCCACGGTTATGGACGACTTGGGAATGGACGCTGATCATAGAATAACTTTAACGGAATGATTAAAACTTGGGTATTAGAGGTACCAATTCCACGAATGTAAGGTTGACTTCCTCGAGGGTGATTCGGGGAGGTGCCTTTGATGAACAGGTACAGTGGTTGATGTTGGTTGATGATGAGTAAGGTGATCGAAGAAAAGAGTCACCTCTTACCCCTTTTCAAAATACTCTGTATAGTCGATGCCATTGAGTTATGTTTTTCGTAAATAAAATCAGCTTTATGCAAAATAGCCATAAAACCTTGGAAGCCAATCATCGAGCATATATTAGCTCCTAATCTTGCGAGTTCGTCGAACTCAAAGTCGTTTGCTTATTTTCAGGAGAGGACATCACCGCCCTCGAAGGTGGGTTCTTTGTGGACGTCGACGAGTAGTCTGGGGTTCCCAGGTGGCAGCTTGGGACATCCCGGAACAGCTGGCGCTGGATGTTTATCTGCAGGCCTCTTAGGCCATAATTTGGTTCTTGTTGTTTAGAACAACATAATTTGCTTCCGCATGTTGTAATGTTGGGTCTGTGACCTCTGTTTGTCATTTGCTAGCTTTCTCTATTATAAGAGTTGAACTATATGATTTGTGTCGTAGAGTCTGTGATGTGCCAGTTGTTCCACAAGTCTTGATCTCGCTATTATGCTTTGATAGTGTGCCTGCTGGTATCGGATAACCGGAGACACAGTATCACGGTATAGCAGTCAGGTCGGGGCGCCACAGCATCGCCTGTACCTAAGCCGACTCAAACCGCCTCTGGCACGACTCCAACCACCTCGGATAAGGAGGTGGTTGCTAGCAGACAGGTTTCCGCCACTCCATCAGCGACTCGGGTGCATGATCAACTCTCTGAGGCGATCACTCGCGCCCAACTTAGTGGCCAGGTTCTGCCGAATCTCCGCACTCCGAGCGGCGACAACCTCGGCTCCGCAGAGCAATTCGTTAAAGCTTGGAATACTGCGGACCTTGCCGAAGGCTCAACTACTTCAGCGTCGCCACATCCGGCTGGCCCTAGCCGGATGTTTCAATCTCTACACTCTGTGCAGGCCTCGGTCGTTGAAGCTAACCGGGTCTTCGAGGTAACTTTGCCGAATCCTGCTTTTATTTCATCATGATCAATCTGCACTATTCCCAGTCCCCGAGATTCGGGTCGAACGACTGATACTCCTCCGAGTAAGAAAGTCATTCGGCTTGAATCTCTAAAAACTTGATCATGAATTTTGTCTTAGCCGAAAAAATCGTGGGACTCCCAGTCCCCGAGTCTCTTTTCCAATTGAGTCGGTCAACTTTCTTTTTTATCAATCTCGGGCCTCCAGTCCCGAGATTCGTTTTGGCTCCATGTTGCTAGTCTCGGGTGCCAGTCCCCGAGACTCTTTTTACGCCATTAATTTTTTCTTTCAGGAAACCACGACTGCTCGCAGCCGGATCTTTAAGCAGCTAGTCCTGCAACACCAGGCCCTCCAAACTTCCTTCGATGCGCAAGGTGAGGAGATGAAAAAGAAAGATCAGGAGCACAAGCGCGCTTTAGCGGAGGAAAAGTCAGAAGTGACTCGGCTCCAGCGGGAGCTTGACCGGGTTGGAAAAGTGAAGGCCAAGCTCAAGAAAGACCGGGATTCGCTGCAAAGTGAGAAAGATTCGATCCAGAAGGAGCGAGATGCTTTCAAAGCCGGGCTTGCGAAGCGGGCCGAATTGGACAAGAAAATCCAAACGGTCGTTGCAGACGCTGAAGCCGAAGCTAAAGCGGCGAAAGATGATCTGGCTGCTCACAAGGCGGTCAGCGCGAAATGGCTGGCTGATCTTGCTAGCCTCAATGAAGACATGGACCGTAAGTTTGCCGAATCTCCTCTTCCTCCTCTGCTCTTATCCGACACATAATTTCGTGTTCCCTCTCGTTTAATTCGGTGTTAGCTTATCTGAATGTAGGAGAGTTTACCAGCATCCGGCTTCAAGCCGCCAAAGTTGTGAGAGATGCCCGAGCTGAGAGAGCTAAGTTAGCTGGAGCTCCCCTACCAGAGACGTGGGATATCGAAGATCACATTACTGCACTTAAAGCTCGGATTGCTCCTTTGAAGGAGTCCCACATTGATCTGTTCAATGCAAGTCTCAAAGCTCACCGAGTCTTGTTTCCTGAAGCCGGCAAGTCCGGTCTGCGGACGAGCTAATCAAAGACCTGGATCAGGCGAAGACCCGGTTAAAGCAGTGGAGATCTTCGTCCGCCCGCGCTGGTGCTGACGCAGCTTTGCTATTTATCATGTCTTGGTATGAGCTGATTGATCTCGTCAAAGTGCGCTCCCTTCGCGAGGGTTCTTCATGGGCTTCAGATCCGAACCGGATCAAGATCCGCGAAGAAGCTGCCAACTTTATGGCCGAATTTGCAAACACAAAGCATCTTGATCTGGACGCTCCGGTCTACTCGGATGGGGAAGAATCTGAAGAAGAGGAATCGGACGATGCCTCCCTTGAAGAATACGCCGAGTCTGAGGGCGAGTCTGGTGATTCGGCTAACTTGCCGAACAACCTCGTATCAAGTCCACCAAGGTGCCAGCTTCCGACTCGGCCAAGACTGCCGAACAATCTCCGGCCAAGACTTCCAAGATGCCAGCCACTGACTCGGCTGACTGCCGAACAATCTCCGGCCAAGACTTCCAAGACGCCAGCCACTGACTCGGCTGAGACTGCCGAACAAGCTTTAGTCAAGACCGCCAAGACTTCAGTTGATCCGGATGCTTCCGAGTCTGCCAAGCCTTCAAGCTCTCCGTCCAAGGTCATTCCTGCAAGTGAGGGTCCTCTTTCAACCGAGGTTCCTCCATCATCCGAGTTCATCCCTGCAACCGAGTCTCCTGCAACCATGGCTCCTTCTTCCTGAATTATCTTAATGAAAAACATTAAATCCCCGGTATGCCGGGAGCAGATGTAATATACAATTTAAGTTCTTCCGAGACTACTTTTATTTTGCTTAATGTGATCCGGACTAGGTTTATGTTGGATCATCTTAAACCGAGTCCCCGAGTCTGTTTTCTTGTTCACTATTTTTGCCGAATCTTTGCTCTTGTCTACCTTTTAGGTGTTGACAGTCGAGTCACAAGATAGGAATCATAGCATACAATACTTGAAACATGCGAGTTGTGGTTTAGAATCATCTAACATAAACAAAAAAGAAATAACAGGGGTTAGTAAACGACATGTGCCGAATCGGTTTTGGACCGAGTCCCCGAGTCCATTTTCATGTTTCCCATATTCCCCACCTCTGCTCTTGACTACCATTTTGGTGTTTGTCAGTCGAGTCACGAGATCAACAACACAGCATACATTACTTGAATTTTGGGACGAGGTTCAAAACAATCCGACACATGAACGGTATGGACAAAACAGTAATAAAAAACACATGCATAAGGACGAGGCAGTCCCCGAGTCCAGACTCGGATTGCCGAAATTTCATTTATGATAAACTGAGATACATACATTGCGCCCCTTAAGAGTAAAAGGGTCGAAGCAGAGCTACATTCCAGGGTCGCTTGGTTTCTTCTCCGGGTCTGTCCAGGCCATCCTTCCTTGGTTCCTGTGCGTCTACAAGGTAGTACGAGTCATTGTGCATAGCCTTGCTCACAATGAATGGTCCCTCCCATGGAGGTGATAACTTGTGTCGGCCTTTGCTGCGCTGCACCAGCCTTAGTACTAGATCTCCCTCATGAAACACTCGAGGGCTGATCTTCCGACTATGATAACGTCGGAGACCCTGCTGGTATACTGCTGTCCGAGATAGGGCCAATTCTCTTGCTTCCTCTAGCAGATCCACTGCATCTTCCCGGGCCTCTTTTGCCTCGGTTTCGGTATACATTGTCACCCTTGGTGCATCATATTCTATGTCAGTGGGTAGCACTGCTTCTGCCCCATATACCAGAAAAAATGGCGTATAGCCAGTTGACCGATTCGGCGTGGTCCTTAGACCCCATAGTACTGATGGTATCTCATCTATCCAGCACCCCGGAGTCTTTACCAGAGGTTCTATTAACCGGGCTTTTATCCCAGCTAATACCAAAGCATTTGATCTTTCCACCTGTCCATTGGACTCTGGGTGTGCCACTGAGGCTATGTCTAACCGGATCCCCTTATCCATGCAGAATCGGGCAAACTCTCCCACAGCAAAGTTCGTGCCATTATCCGAGATGATGCTATGGGGGTAACCGTATCTCAAAATGATTTCTTTCAGGAAAGTTACAGCCGAATGACCATCCACTTTCCGGATTGGTTTCACCTCTATCCACTTGGTGAACTTATCCACCATCACCAGCATATGTGTCATGTTACCCTAGCCGGCTTGAATTCTCCCACCATATCCAAACACCACACAGCAAACGGCCAAGTGATAGGAATTGTTTTGAGCGCCGATGCGGGTAGGTGTGTCTGCTTGGCAAACCTTTGGCATCCTTCACATTTTCGGACTATGTCCTCTGCATCTGCATGAGCAGTGGGCCAGTAAAACCCATGCCGGAATACTTTAGCCACCAGGGCTCTTGTACTGCAATGATGCCCACATTCTCCTTGATGTATCTCCAGGAGCATCTCCTTGCCCTCGGCTGGCTCCACGCAACGCTGTAGCACCTCGGTTGCACTCCTTTTGTATAACTCCTTGTTTATGATGGTGTAACCCTTGGACCTCCTCTGCACTCGCCTAGCTTCGGTTTCATCATTTGGCAAACTCCCCTCCGACATGAACTTCATGATTTCTTCAGCCCACTCCGGTACTGGATGCAAAGGGAATAAGTGCTCATCTATTTCCACTGGTTCGGCCGCCATTATTTCTTCTATCAGTCTCTGTCCATTCCCTAAGATTCGGTTAGCACCATCTTCCTCTCTTCCCCTCTTCCCTAAGATTTGGTTAGCATTCCCCGAGTCTCGGTGCGCAGTCCCCGAGTCTCGCCATGCAGTCCCCGGGTCTTCCCAAATGTACCCGACATCAACATTCATAGGAACAGCTTCAGATTCTTGCTTTGGGATAAAAATTGACTCGGAATCAGGCGAAGGCTTGATTGAAGGGATCCTTAGGTGATTCAAGGATATCCCGGGTGGGATTGCATCCCTAGACGACCCGAGTTTTGACAGGATATCAGCAGCTTCGTTCTCCAGCCGAGGTATGTGCTTGTACTCGCAGCCTTCAAAAAATCCTGAAATTTTCTGGACATGAAATCGATATAGTGCCATATTGGCATCAAGGGCATCCCAATTTCCAGAAGACTGCTGCACCACTAAATCTGAATCACCAAAACATTCTATCCGGCGGATGCCGATGTCCTTAGCCACATTAAGCCCATGGATCAGTGCCTCATATTCGGCCACATTGTTTGATGCTGAGAAATGAATCTGCAACACATATCGCAACTGATCTTGCTTCGGTGATGTGAGTACTATCCCAGCACCCAGTCCGATTTTGGTTTTGGAGCCATCAAAGTGCAACTTCCAGTAATTGTAATCCGGCTTGGGTGGCTCATACTGCATCTCGGCCCAGTCACAAAGGAAATCCGGTAAAGCCTGAGACTTGATAGCATCTCTTCTCTCATAATGCGGGGTGTAAGGAGACACTTCTATTGCCCATTTGGCAACTCGGCCAGTCGCATCTTTGCACCCAATGATCTCCGAGATTGGAGCTTCGCATACTACGGTGATCGGGTGCTCCTGGAAGTAATGTTTCAACTTCTTGGCCGCCAGGTATACACCATATGTCATCTTCTGGTAGTGAGGATAATTTGCTTTGAGGTTGAGATCACCTCGCTTAAATAGTACACCGGTCTCTGCACGGATTTACCCTCCTCTTCTCGCTCTACCACTATCACCACACTTACGACCCGGTTAGTGGCCGCAATGTAAAGTAGCATTGGCTCATTCGGCAAAGGTGATGCCAAAATTGGTGCAGTGGACAACATCTTTTTTAATTCATTGAAAGCCGAGTCTGCCTGCGGGGTCCATGTGAACCCGGTGCTCTTTTTCATCAATTGATACAAGGGCAAGGCTTTTTCTCCTAGCCGACTCACAAACCGACTCAACGAGGCTAGACACCCGGTGAACTTTTGTACATCTTTTAGACATTTAGGCAATTTCATGTTTTCTATGGCTCGGATCTTAGCCGGATTCACCTCAATACCTCGGCTCGATACAAGGAAACCGAGCAACTTTCCAGCCGGGACACCAAAGGTGCATTTATCCGGATTCAATTTTAACCGATACTTTCTCAAGTTCACAAATGTTTCCTCGAGATCCTCGAGGAGAGTGCGTTTTTCTTTAGTTTTGATGACGATATCATCGACATACACTTGCACATTTTTGCCCATTTGAGAGTGTAAGCATTTCTGCATACATCTCTGATAAGTTGCACCGGCATTTCTCAAACCGAAACACATGACACGATAGCAATACGCCCCATACGGGGTAATAAAAGCAGTCTTTATTTGATCTTTGGGGTTCAGTGGTATCTGGTGAAAACCAGAGTACGCATCAATAAAAGACAACAACTCACACCCAGCAGTAGAATCGATCACTTGATCAATCCGAGGTAAAGGAAAGGGATCCTTCGGGCACGCCTTGTTCAGGTTGGTGAAGTCGATGCACATGCGCCACACCTTGACCACCGCTGGTTCGTCCTTCTTCTTCTCTACCAGAACCGGATTGGATATCCAGTCTGGATGCAACACCTCCATAATGAATCCGGCTGCAAGTAGCTTAGCCAGCTCATCAAGCACCACTTTTCTTCGATCGTCTGAAAGACGACGAGTCGGTTGCCTCACCGGCTTCACATCCGGCCTGACAAATAAAGAGTGCTCTGCCAACTCCCTCGGAACACCAGGCAGGTCCTTAGCCGACCATGCAAAGATATCCCGATTCTCACGGAGGAAGTGACAGAGCGCGCTTTCCTATTTCTCGCCCAATCCGGCACCAATGATGGCCATGCGCTCCGGATTCTCCGGGTCAATGGGGATCTTCTTTGTCTCCTTGGGCACCTCAAATGTTGCACCTGCATCCGGATTGGTCATAGCCAGCACGCCGAGCTGAGCTGACTTCGCCATCGCCACTACTTCATGCATCTTGCTCTTCTCAGCTTGGATCACCAACGACTCGGCTAAGGTGGAACCGACCGTGGCACACTGTATGGCCTTCTTGTAATCTCCCGCAACGGTGATGATACCATTCGGGCCAGGCATCTTCATCTTGAGGTAGGCACATGAGTGGATATCATGAACTTGGCTAATGCCGGCCTGCCGAGCAGAGCATGGTATGGGCTCTCCAAGTCTACCACCTCGAATTCGAGACTCTCAAGTCGGTGATTGTCCTTGGTACCAAACAGCACATCTACCCAGATCTTACCCATTGGGGAACAAGACACCCCGGGTACTATACCATGGAAGGTGCAACTGCTCTGCTGCAACTGATTCGGCGAATAACCCAACTTGACCATTGTGTCCCGATACATGATGTTTATAGCACTGCCATTGTCAATCAAGACTCGAGTGAATTTCACATTAATCTTGGTCCAACCAAAGTCGGATCCACCACCAGTGCGTAGTTTCCTGGGCTTGGCATAACCCTGGGATTATCAGCCCTGCTCCAAGTGATCTCCTGCTCGGACCAGTTCAGGTATTTTGGGACTGCTGGTGTGACTGCATTCACCTCCTTCGCCCTTCGCAGCTGACTTTTCTTGTCAGTTGGCTCGGTCACAAAAACCACATAACTTTGATGAGCCTCCTTGTAATCATTTCCGGGGTATCCACCTTGCCGACTCGGACCAGCATTGTTGTTGTTGCCTCCCATATTTACCAGGTTAACCGGCTTTGTGGCTGCCGGCCTTGGAGCTCCTTCGTTCACCGGGGTTGCATTGGCTCCGGATAAAGGCGTATTTGGCCTGAAATTCGGTCTAGGAGCACCTCTCTGACCTTCCGCCTGGATGCGATGATGCCAGCTACAATTCCGAGTTGAATGATTGGCCGGCTTGCGTGGGTCTGTTGTGTGATAACGGCAAGGCCCATCTATCATTGCCTCAAAAGTTAGAGGTGGACTCGGTCCATCCCACACTTTCTTTGCCCAGGCACCTTGATTCGGCCTCCAAGCTGGACCCTCATTTTTTGGTCTCTGGCTATCAGGATGATCCATATTTACTGCAGCAACCTGATCTGAACCGTATCTATAATCCGGATCTCTCCTCTTATAACCGAACTCATGTCGGTCACTGGGCCTCAATGGTCCAGTTCGGTTGTTGACCGGTTGCCTCCTGCTTGTTCCCACCACATCCAACGCTGGCTGCGTCGGATCGCCAAGAGCATATGTATCTGCTATCCGGATCATTTCCGCCAGGGTCTTTGGCATATCCCTCTGGAGCTTCTGCCAAAGCGGGGTGCCATGTCGGCAACCCTGCGCAAACCAAGAAATGGCCTGCTCCTCCACGACACCTTCACAAGAATTGCGAATGTTGCTCCACCGAGTCAAAAATTCTCGGTCTGTCTCCCGCTCTTCCTGCCTGCACGCAGACAAGAGCTGAGGTCGGTTTGGCCTCTTGTAAGTGCTGGAGAAGTTGCTGTAAAACGCCTGCTCCAAATCCATCCAAGAGTTGATACTACCCTCTGGTAAGTTATTCAGCCAAATCCGGGCTGGCCCTTCCAACATATGCGGGAGATACCGGACCGCCCATCGGCGATTGCCCCCCGCAATGTGCACCGAGGATACATAGTCTATCAGCCAATCCTGCGGCTTAGTGCTGCCGTTATACGGCTTTGTGATTCGGCCAAGCTGAAACAACGGCACGTTCGGCTCGTTCATGATCCGAGGCCCAAAGCATGGAGGACCTGGTGGGCCTTGCTCTTCCAGCTTCTCGGACTGGTAAATCCTATCCAACTGAGACGCTGATCATCCGGATCCAATGTCCGAGGTCCCAGCCTGGATGCAAGTGCATTATCATACGTTTGGTATCCGGCTCGCGCCATAGCCGAATTACCATCATCATAGCCGGGTTGCTGCTGCGCTTGCACCATTACTTGCTGCTCCTGCCGGGGTTGATTCTGCCCAGGAGGACGAGGTGGTTGACCTCGGCCAGCCGAATTACCCCTTCCGGCTCCCGGATTGCCTTGTCCGCCATTGTTTCTGCTCTGGCCACCTCTTCCTTGAGCAGCTAGCTGCTTGCCGGCATACTCAGCATCATAGGCCTGCAGCTGTTTGCTCTTGCCCGAATTCACGCTTTGGGCCCGGTCAACTCCGACATGCGGGGATGACGCTTGCCCCTTGGATCTCTGGCTAACAGCCTTAGCCGACACTACTACCCGAGAACCACCAGCGTCCGGATTAGCTTTCCGGTAAGCCTCATTCTGCCGGTTACACACATCAACCAGCTCATTGACCCTCTCTGCCTGCTTGCGCCAAGCATCCCCGGTTAATGTGGTCAACTCGGCTCGCGCTGCCGCTGCAGCCCTAAGATTCTTGGCCGGGGAGCTATACACCGGCTTGCCTGTACCCGATCTATGACTAGTAGCCTTACTCGAGCTCGATCTTGCGGCTCTAGCTAACTCGTCATTGAGGTCCTTACCCCTGTTACGCAAATCTGCTTCTTGCGTGGGTGAGGCGCTACCGGAGTGAAACCATCGGTGATACCATTGGCAGCATTATATTCTCTCATGTCTCTATCAAATGCTTGCCTAGACTCTACCACTAACCGGGCTTCTCTTTGCAACCTCAGGCGCTCTGCCTCTAACTCAGCTATAGTGGACTCTACGTTTGCCCCAGGTGCCACTGGCCGAGATAACTTTTCCAGGACATCCTCTAAGGGAGCCTCCCTACTTGACATGCCAAGTGGGCCAACCGGATCCGGTTTCTCCTTTGGGAACTTCGCCGTCCGAGCCGGCTTGTCCACCGGATCGGTTGGCGTGACCAGTACCTCGGGCATGCTATTGCCGGCATCTCCTTTGCCTGCTCCAGCACTTGGTCCGGTCATCATCACCTCCACGCTACTCCCGGGGCGAGCGCTACGCCGTCCGAGAGCTGCGCGGAAAGAAGGAGGGTCCTCGGCCACGAGCACCTGCGCCGGGTACTCGCGGACAAGCTCGGTGGTGACGTAGGTGAGGAAGCTGCCGAACTGGATGAAGCATCCATCCACAGGGAGTGGCCTCCCGCGAAGCAGCCGGCGTTGTCGCTGATGAAGGTGAACCCGCCGTAGTTGCAGACGAGCCCTGACAGCACACGTACGCCGGAGCTGGTGACGGAACCCGTCCGGATGGAAACCCCAGCCAACGCCACTGCTTGCCCCACGGTGGGCGCCAACTGTCGTGGTGGTGTCACGGCAGATGCCATAGGATGGCTTAAGTTGGGGGCTCGCTAGGACGTTGGGGGATCCGGGGAGGGTGTGCGCGCTCAAGAAGCACGCATGAAGAACAACGAAGAACACAAGAACAACAAGAACGAGCAAAACCAAGAACAACCAAAGCACACCAAGATGTACCCTGCTTCGGGGCCCTCTTGTGGAGGTAACACCCCTACTGCAGCACTAGCCTACTCTCTTTATATCTCAATGATGACAAGTACAAAGTGCTCCTCGAGCTGTATGAAGCAACAATGGTGAGAGCTCTAGGAGGAAGATGGAGCAAGGGGGAAATGAGGCTTCTCTTCGTCGTCCCTCGCCCTGGAGGATGTGCTGGTCTATTTATACACTAACCGGATTACCATTCTGCCCCTGGCCGGAGATGACAATGGCATGGACAAGAGGAACAGGACAAGCTCTGGCTACTGTCACTCAGTCCAGCTCATCGTCAGTCCAACGGCAGGTCTATCTTTTCCTCTTTGAGCTTAAGCCAGCGTAGCCCACCGGAGCCTAGGCCACTGCCCTTTCCCGAATTAGCCGAGTCAGCGCCTAGGGCCTAGCGACCCGGAAACCCGTGGCTCGACCTGGCTGTCTTCTGAGCCTCGGGCAGGAGGCCTGCAGGACCCGTGAACTTACTGACATTACTTGGCCCTTGTGCATTATCCGACATTACCTTGTGCCGGATCCTTCCTGACCAACCCGGCTAAATTAAGCCGGTATTCGTTCCTCTGATCCGGCAAGACTCTGCCGGATCCCCTTCGGTCTCTCCCTGCACTTTAGCATGATTGAGAGCTAACTGACTTTCCCAAGTGATCCGGCGCAAGTGATCCGGTCCAAGGGATTCGGCCCAAGAGATCCGACCCGCTCTTTACAGCTCTTAACACCACCTCTTTGCCCTACCCGGGGGCAGCCCCCGACACTGGGGGACCCAGTTTAAGGTTACAACCAAGGCAAAGGCATGCAAGCTAGCCAGCACGACGAAACGAAGTTTAAGTGCTTATAGATCAAGGCACATGAGCCAAAAGAGCATGCGCAGCTACGAGAGAGGAGGGTCTAGCTACTGGGGGGTGAGCCGGCGAGTTCGTCGTGTTGAAAAAGAGCCTAAGCAAGATGATCAGCTCGTCCAGCAGGGGCACGGCCACGTCCTTGAGCAGGGGTCTCCACAGCTGCTCTTATTAGGAGTGATCTGGGATAAAACCATCACTTTTAATTGTGACTATTGATTTTTAATTGTGAGTTTGTCTCCCAATCAATCATCATTTTAATGGACACCGAAGAGCGCTGGACAAGAGTTTGACAACTAACATCCATATATGAGTTTAAAATAAAATGCATCGACCCTCCACTCCTATGGCAGTTTATCAAACACGAGGCCAATATGTTCGTGTATCCGCTTGGAGACGATGCCTCAATTTTGTGAGTCTCAATCGTCGCTGGGGGAGCGCCGGGCACCATGCACAATTGCACATGTGGCGACGACCGATTTATCGAGTAGTTGCACATGCTAGCTTACCGTTAGACCTCACAATAATCAAATGTAGTTTGTGTTTTTGACTATTGGGAAGGCAAGGTTGATGAAGCAAAACAGGTAAGTTGGACTATGCACGTATACCCTGCCCAATTGCAGGCAAGCTGTCTTTTTTTTTTGAACAAAGGAAGGATGACGAAGGGTCACGGAGCTGCATTAATTGGTGGGCTTAAATTTTACAAGGAGGATCTCAACAGAAAAAGGAATTACAACCCAGTTCTCCAATTTTACAACCATGACCCTGAAGAAAATCTTGGAAGTGCAATCAAGTTCCTCTCCACCGAGAACAACGATGCGCTCGACATCACGGCCACCTGCACCGTCGCCAGCGTCGAAACCACTTGGCGATGGGCTAGCGTTGAACGTCGTAATGGAGTCATTGGAGGGCCTCCACTTTGGCACGCCGGCCGGGAGGTTGAAGAAGCTGCAGTGCGCACGGCACCACATCACGGAGTGGTCTCGTCGACCATAGATAACCGAGGCAAATCTTTGCTGCAGTTGATGAACTCCGCAGATGGCAGCAGCTCCCTGCCATGTCGATCGATGCAGAGCAGATCTCCACCATTCCCCTCCTCCATCACCTTGATGGCTGAAGAAGATAGTCCGATCTGCAGCCTTGATCGCCTCCACACAGCAGCAAGTCTCCAAATCAGGATCTGGAGGGCAGACGAGCTTATTTAGACGAGATCTTGCTCTAACCCCGACCGCCGCTTCCGGCTCCCACCTCAGGAGCACCACGAGCAGGACGAGAAGGAGCTTCCCCTGGCTCCAGCTCGAGGGCGCCAGGGCCCAGGAGCACCCGAGACACCGGCATGTCGCCAAACGGGACCTAGCCCTAGCCCTACACCTAGACTACTGTTGTACAAGGAGGGTCCCCCACCCACCTCAACGCCGGCTCACGCCGGAGAGGAGCTGGAGAGGGGCCAAAAGGCCCCGATCTGGAGAAGCAAGAAAGAGAAGGTGCGGGGAGACGAGAGCGGTCGAGAGGAAGTAGGCAAGCTGTCTCAATCCATAATCAATTCCGCTTGCATCACGATGAGTCTGACTTTTTAGACGGATGATGGGACAAAACAGGTAAGTACACACGTATATGCCCTTCCAAAACTGCTAACAAGTTGTCTCAGTCCGTAATCTATTCCACTTGCGTCATACTAGATGAGTCATTTCGTCTATGTCTCTAGGAAGGTATGAAGCCTATCCAAAAAAAAATCTACGGAGCGGAGAATAATTGCTTTTGCTTTCGAATTTTATAAAAGAGCGAACTCGTGAGAATTTTGGTATCTTAGCGCGGTGAGTTGCCAAGTCCGATCTTTGGAAGCAATGGTGGATAGCAGTTGCCAGTTTGTCATGTTGCCATGTGGTTGGGACACCAAAATTCAACCATGCCTCGCCCCCTAGCCCGACCTCGTCCATCCCGTATTGGTGGAAGGCCAATCGGCGCTAGGAATTCAATGACAATGCCATTTATATCATGTGGAATATCTGGAAGAAGCGAAACCGCATGATCTTCCAAGAGATTGCAGCTCTCGACTCGGATGTCGTTGTTTTAACCTTAGAGGCGATCGACCTTCGTAAGATAGCTTTCGATCCCCCTTGAGGGGTTTCTGGTACTCGCGCCCCGTGCCATGTTCTTTTTCCGTTTCTCTTTCGTTTTCGTTTGGACTTGTTCCCGGCTTTTGCCCTAGGCTCCCCTGTGTACTTGGTTTCATTCTCCTATAATTGATCGTCGTAGCTCCTGCCTGCTTCGGCAAAAAAAGATGTTGGTATGTGGTTACTTCCCATTAAGTCGCGTCTTCGTGTGTCTCTCCCTATTTGTCGTCCTTTGTTTTCCCCTGCTTGTGAGGCGTCTGAGCTGGGACAGCTCTCGTTGAGAGTATAATAGAACTAGTGGTATTGTATGACCGAGTTTTCCAAGCGCGTATTATGGTTGAGATCGGTTGTCGAAAAAAGACGAAGAAGATCTATTCCTAGTGAGATGTACTGAGTATATGTTAAAATTATGTTATCGAATCAATTGACTTGTACTCCTTATAGTAAGGCCGACGGCCTTCTGGTTACCGGAAATTCACTCCAGATCCCGTAAATTCACGGATTAGTTATAAAAACAAAATAAATCCGCTGGATTTTAAATTTGACAGTGCTTATCCATGATTTTCAGTCCATTATGAAAATCGGTAGCTGGAACCAGGAAGTCATGGTCAACACCACTAACCCACATCCATCTGTGCTTTTGTTTCTTCTAGGAATAGTTTATTCGCTGGGCTGAACCGAGCAGTGAGCCACTAACCTTATTCAAATCTGGCGGACGAAGCAGCTAGCTAAGAGTAACTTACGATAACTAATTTGCTGGCAGTCGGGGCGGCTAGAGAGTAGTAAAATTAATTAGCAGCTAGGCCGTCTCTATCACCGACAGCACGTATTTCCAAACTGCTCTCGGCGTCTCGGTGCGCTTTTATCTGTTGTCTTGTTCCGGTGATCCGGTCAGTCAGCGTTCACCATCACGGCGGCCCGGGAACCATGCACATGGCCACGAGCGACTTATCGAGTAGTTGCACAGTAATCAAATTGAGTTTTTGTTTTCTACTATTCACTAGTAGAAAACAGGTCTTCGGATCTAACCATTAGTCTCGGCCATATTTGGAACCGGGACGATTGTGACCATTAGTCCCGGTTCCAATGCCGCGAGCCCCTTTAGTCCCGAATGGTTTCCCGGTTAGTGATACTAACCGGGATTAAAGCCTTCCCTATATTATCTTCCTGCCCGATCGAGCCATCTCTATTTTTCCTGCTCGAGACAGCTCCATTTTTCTCCTCTGTTTCCTCTCCCGAGATCGAGTTCATCCCCACTAAGGTCTGACAGTAATCAAAGGTGAGTTTTTGCACATGCTAGCTTACCGAAAACCTCACAGTAATCAAATTGAGTTTTTGTTTTTGACTATTGGGAAGGCAAGGCTGATGAAGCAAAACAGGTAAGTAGGACTATGCACGTATACCCTGCCCAATTGCAGGCAAGCTGTCTCAATCCATAATCAATTCCACTTGGATCATGATAGACTTTTCAGACGGATGATGGGACAAAAGAGGTAAGTACGCACGTATATGTCGGGATGAGATTCGCTGACTTGGGGTTGGCTGACTTTGTGGTGACTTTGAGTCAATGGCATGTGGACCCTGCACGTGGTGGACCCTACCTGTCGGTGAGCAAGTCACGGCTGAGCAAAGTCAGCCAATCCGTGCCCGTATATGTCCTGCCCAAATTGCTAACAAGCTGTCTCAGTCCATAATCAATTCCACTTGCGTCATTGATGAGTCATTTGGTCAATGGCTAGTCGTCCGATCTTTGGAAGCAACGATGGATAGCAGTTGCCTGTTTGTCATGTTGCCTCGTGGCAACTTCCCACTAAGTCGCGATTTCGCGCGTCTCGCCGTGTTGGCGTACATAGTTTTTTCATGCATGTGCTGCGACAGCTCTGGTTGAGAGTATAATATAACTAGTGGTATTGTACGACCGAGTTTTCCCAACGCATGTTATAATTGAGATCGTTGTCAAACAAGAAAGGAAGAAGATCTATTCCTAGTGTGGTATGGATATGCTAAAAATCGAATATTCGAATCAGTCGACTTGAACTTGTTACGGTAAGGCCGACAGCCTTCTGGTTACGGGGAATCCACTCCTGATCCGGTAAATTTACGGCGTGGTTAAAAAGACGCAATAAATCCGTTGGATTTTAAATATTTATCCATTATTTTCAGTCCATTTTGTTTAAAAATGCTTTCGGTAACGTAATGGAGAACATCGTTGCAGAGGGTAGCTTGAACCAGGAAGTCATGGTCACCACACCCACCAGATACCATCTCCATCTGTGCTTTTGTTTCTTACCCAATTTTTTCTACGGAGAGGAGAAGAAATCATTTTGTTTTCGAATTTTATAAAGAGTGAACATTAGAATTTTGGTATGCTGGCGTTGCTAGTATTCAGATGTTTGGAAGCAACGGTGGATAGTAGTTGCCACTTTGCCATGTTGCCTTGTTGCAACTTCCCATTAAGTCGCGCCTTCGCTCGTCTCTCCGTATTCTCGTCCTTTGTTTTTACCTTCTTTTGAGGTGTATGAGCTGGGACAGCTCTCGTTGAGAGTATAATAGAACTAGTGGTATTGTGTGGCAGAGTTTTGCAAGCGCATGTTATGCTTGACATCAGTTGTCAAAATAAACTGGAAGAAGATCTATTCCTAGTGGGGTATACATATGCTAAAATTGTGTTATCGAATCGGTTCAAGGAACGTCTTATAGTAAGGCCGACGACCTTTTGGTTACCAGAAATCCACTCCAGATCCGGTATATTCACAGGCTGGTTTTAAGAAAACCCGTGAAATCCGTTGTATTTTAAATTTTACAAGTATTTATCCATTATTATGATAGCAACGCTAGTATGAAAAAACTCTCGTGTCGTCTGCATCGGGAGACTCGGGGGGGACCTACCGCCCCAGCCGCCGTTCACCTCTCCCCGACATCTCTCTCCCCCGCCGCCGCCGCCGGAGGAGGTCGTCCGACGGTGGACGGCGGCGGTAGGGCGCCGCTGCCTGTTTTATTTTCAATAAGCCCGCGCGGTCTTCTCTTAGTCTCTCATATCTGATCCGATCTGGAAGTGAGATCCGGCCGGCCGACCTACCAAGGATAATGTCCGTGCGCATATGCCAGTGCCCGCTTGCATGCGCATAGCGCAGGATGCATCCAGCCCTTCATGCATGTGGTTGTTGCTTGCTGCCCAGACTCGTGTGTCCAGCTCCGATGTCCAATTCGGAAGATCAGAAGGACGACAAACTGCGAGCTGGGGCGGATCCAGGATTTTGGGCATGGGTGGGGGGGGGGGGGGGAACCAACGATCGTAGATCAAATAATATATATTGTCCTCTATCATGAAAAAATGAAGTCTCCCATCATATGTATCTTTCTTGCAATAAACATACATGTTTACTATTTTTTAAATTTGCACATATAAACACAACGACAAATGTTTATCGTGTGGCACACGTGATAAGCTATTTCAAACCAACAACACAACAACAAATTTTTGACAACTTTTAAATAAATTTGGCTATACAATTATACAAGATCGTTCCTGTTAATATCTTATTTGGTTAGACAGAAGTTATATCTGAATTTGAAGGGTAGATGAGTTTGGTCTTGATGCACGTGGATTGGAAAAATCAATATGTTGACGTTCTTCTCTTCATTTTTTTATCTAAAAAGGTATGGCTAAACTAAACCAAAATATAGATATCTATATCTAATATAAGCACATCTAACTACTATTACTAACTAATGTGTTAGGCATTACTGAACCAAATCAGATTAGTAGTACATGTATACCTTGAGATGGTACAGTGCGACTGGCGGCACACCGTCGAGGCATCGCTAATTTCCGGAGTATAGACGCGGAGGAGGAGAGGAAACAACTACGCGGCATAGGTTTTCCGGAGGTGGCTGCCGGCGAAGCCATAGGCCATAGCACAGGCGGCGGCGGCGGCGATAGGTTAAACTCATAGCTATTGGAAACTACTAGTTCTTTATATGATTTCTTTTTCTGTTCCCTTTTTACAGGTTGATGCATTGATCGATGAGGTAATTTTGAAGCATCAGGCAAGATGGGAAGAGTCTCACCAGCGGAATCTAAAGGATTTGGCAAGCGAGCTTAAATCTGTTATGGATATTGTTGGCAACACATCGAGCACTAATGTTGGGACATCTCAATCTCTAGCTTACCATCTGCCAGTGCAGGATAAGTTCGGCCCTGTTCTTTCACAAGGTAATTTTGAAGCATCTGCCATTATGATTTTTCACTAGTGATTCGAATTTTGCTTTTCATTTTATCCAGTCATCTTTTATTTCATCTGTGGGTTAACAATGATTCTCTACGCACCATTCAGGCACAAATATTTCTGGAGTTCACTCTTGCTATGAAACTCCTCCTCATCAGTGCCAAGATAAACCAGATTTTCACAATGTAAATTTTTTCACTTCTATAAATTTTGCCCCTAAATGATTTTTTATAAGCTCATTCCACCCTTTATTGTTGGCTTTCTTTATCTCATTTCATCCTTTTTTGCATTATTCAGGCTCAATCAACCTACACCATCTTCATCTGATTTTTTTGGGGTCATCGGAACAGTTGCATCTACTGAACCATGTAAACTATTAGGTATTTTTTAAATCTAAAAATGAATTGAAGTTGCAGTTTTGCTTTTTTATGGGTGTTGTTTTCATTATGCCTTCATTCTTCTCTCTTCTTTACATTTTTAAGGTTCAATCCACCTACAAACACCTGTACCTACTCCAACTTCATCTCAATTTTTTGGGGCGGTGGGCACAGTTGCATCTACTGAACCATGTAAAACTTCAGGTATGTTTTTCATCTCAAATTGAATCATTTTTTTGTTTTATACTTTGCTCTTTGTGGTCTTGTGATCACATTATCTTGTTCTATTTGCATATTTCAGACACAAATAACCTGCGATCATCTCTAGTAACGCCAACTTCTTCTGATTTTTTTTGGTGTGGTGGGCGCAGTTGCATCTACCGACGCGTCTCTAGGTATTTTTCTTTCCTATTCGACTTCATTTTTTATTCATTTTCAATATCTCAATTTTCATTCCCAAACAATTTTTTGTTAGATATGGTGATTCCTTGTGTCGAACAATCCATTCATGTTGCCAACAATACGGGTCCCAGCACTCTTTATAAGAGGAATAGGAAGAAGAGAGCAGCCAAAGAGTTATCCCCTGATCCAAAAATAATGACTAAGAAGTGGAAGGTGGACCCTGATATTGATGCTTTTTACACAAAGTATCTTCAAACAAGTATTTCAAACCTGACAAGTAGTAAGTTTTCAGTTCTTTCTAAGTACTAAACTGTTATATATAGATTTTGGGTTCGTGTTTCATCAGTTTTTCCATTAGTGTAATTCACATAATCTGAACATTTTTTCTTTTGGCAGTGGAGTTACTCCTACATTCATAAATTTGGAACATTCCCATGTGTCATATGGTCATTTTTATGCATCGTACAAAGCTCGAGGTCATGTAGTTGATGACGCTATGTGTTCTCAGTTGAAATTATTTAATATTGAGGCTAATGATATGGGATCAGAAAATTGCAATGCGAGGAAGTATTCATTCTCGCCCTTCCTAACTGTAAGTCACATGATCCATGGTGCAATGACCGACTCATGCATTCTACCACACTCCTTTTTTTCAGTTTTTGTACTGCTTGTTTGCTTCAACAATTGAATAATTCGTATTCTTTTTCATTTACCAGGGAAAATTGATAAAGGACCCTAGTTCTTTTGACAAAACATCATGTGCTAAGGAAATATCAAGGATTAGTAAGGAAGTCAACTTACAAAACATTGATCTCATATGTTTTTCTAATCTTAGCTTTCTGTACAGTTTTTCTCGTCGTTGTTCAAACTTATATGCCTTTTTTCATATGGTTCTTTTTCATTTGTGTGTGGAAAACAGATGCATTTTCCTATTGTAGAGAACAACCATTGGTCACTTGCTTGTGTAAACTCATTGTATAGCACACTAAACTACTTTGACTCAGCAAGTCAAACAAGTGAGAAGAGGGAGAAACAAATTCTTCAAAACTTGGTATTTTTTTTGAAAACTTGGCACTCATTATAATTTGTTGGCTTTGCAGTTTTAGTCTCGAAAACTTGCCAAACTATAATAACACTCAGTGTCCTTCCTTTTTTTGGGCCACAAACCTAAGCTCTGTTTTCAATCGGTTGGGTGTGGCGCCCCAGACTAGTAGTGCGGGAACACCAGTATGCATACATTCACGATCCCATGACCAGTCAGTCGTGAACAACATACTCGAGTTGGCATTGCAGATTACAACATCCAGTACACGAATTTAACAAGTCTTACAACAAAGGGTCACATGACCAAGTCTCAAATAACTGCCGCGCAGGGCAGGAATACCATAACACAGCGGAAAGTTCAACAAAACGCGATAAAGCCCATGTCACGCCTTAACACCTACAGGTTGCTGACCGGGAGACGTCCTAGTTCACGAAGTCGTCAACGAAGCCTTCGTCCTCCTCAACCTCCTCCTGAGGCTCCTCGTAGTAAAGGTCTGGCTAAGACAATAGTCAGGGGCAAAACCATATGAGTACGTTTGAATGTACTCAGCAAGCTCTATCCAAAAACAAGGTAGTAGATGCAAGTATGATATTTAGGCTGTGGTAGGTAGGCTGTAATTAGGTTCACTACCCATGGTGAATGGAAGATTTACCATGGTTGCATAACATCTCTATATCTTTATTGAAAAAGATACTTCAAAAGATATATCATAGTTTTTCTCTCGCAGATGACATGTATCCACGAGGTTTTATTAGAACCGTTGTAAGAAAGATTTTCTTTGCAGAACTTCTTGGAACTAAGGCCCCTCCGAAGTCTGTTCTCATATCACAGTACATCTAAGTACAATCATTCTGCACATTTACAATGATGATAGTGCATAAGATATTGATGCAATGAATGCACAATCATATGTGGATTGCATCGGGTGTTTTCTGGAAAGCAGATTTGTTAGCCTCAATGCTTGACTTTGCATGACATAGTTTTCAGTAACGAATAATAGGTGGTTTTCTTCAACAATCGGTGTAGAGGTCAGGGTGTTATCTTACTTTTTGGTGAAAAAGTCTATGGGAAAAAGTTGTTATTATCAAATCGAATTCCGTCGTAATCGAGGATTTTCAGCAACCGAGAGCATTCAGTTTACAAGGTACTAACCACATTAGTAGATCATTCAACCTAGCCATGTGATTTTCATTCATCTTTTTACCTCTGCCATGTGTCCAATTCCATGTGCCATAAGCTATATGATAGTGGTCCTTAATTCAATCCATTAATGCACGATCTACATATGAGTGTGTCGTAAGTCTAAGTAGATCTTCATTTTAATAATATTTGGCTGCAAAATCTTCAATATTCTTGTCGGAGCTCCCTCCTTTCTGCATTGCCTCTTTGGCCTTCTGCATCCACTTAGAAGCATTCCTCTTATACACATCCTCACCCATCATCTCCTTGATGCACCTTTCCACTTCTTCCCTCCTCACCAAACCTTTACCATCTTGTCGCGCACGCAAGCCAATACCCCATGCACTCTCCACATACTTTGCGGTTGTTGGTTGATCTGCCCATTGTGGTACTGCAACCATTGGTACACATGTGGCGATTGCTTCGGTTGTCGAATTCCACCCACAGTGCGTCAAAAAACAACCTGCATTATGGAGATTTCAAAGTTTACTTTCAATCCTTGGGGAATTTCAATATCAATTGTTTGCTTGTTTGTACATATGAACAAATTAGTTTGTGTCATACCTGTGGCTCTATGGGCCAGTACCTCCAGCTGAGGGCAAAAAGGAACAATTAGGCCTTTTCCATTGCATTTTTCATGGATTTCTTTAGGCAGCTTATCTGCCTCACTAGACCTCAACACCCAAAGGAATGGTTGTCCGGCATTGCACAGTCCATATCCTAGCTCTTCCAACTGTGTCGTGTCGACATTAGCGACCGTGCCAAAAGACGCGAGCACCACGGAGCAAGCACCCTGCTTGTCTAGCCATGCTACACACGGAGATGTGCTGGAGACAAGGTTGAAACCGTAGGACTTGTTCAGTGGCAGACGGTCATCGTCTAGGTAGAACGACGGCAATGTCGGGCCGACGGTCTTTGCACGCCATCTCGAGTGCATGTAATCTGCCTCCTGCTCAATCCGAGAAAAGTTAGGACCTTAACTTCACGCCCAACATGGTGGAAAGATATAACACTGCATTTCGATTTGAAAATAAGCTACGAAGCACCGATACTCCAGATCACAACGTATCGGCGTACCGTACTTGCCCGATACCCGTATCCGGCCGATACACCCCGATACTCGTGTCCCTCGCGTGTTCCAGTTTTCCCGATTTAAAAAAAAGAAAAAAAAAGATACGCAGCTGGGACGGCGGCGACATGGGCGGGCGGAGGCCAGATGTACCGGTCGAAGCCCATCTTTGTCGCTTGATGGCCTGATGAGATGTTGCTGCTGTGTTGCTAGGGAGTGAGTCAGTGAAACAGACATGTCATCTGCGGGCAGTGGCATGGCAGGCTTCTAGTCTTCAGTCGGTGGAAGTTAATGCAACACTGCTAGTGTTGATGGTGAAGAGGCTGGGGCTTGGGCAGTATTTTGATCTCATCTCACGCATCCAAGCTTTCTGGTCTTTATTACATGACATTTTATTATTTATATATATATGCTCGCCGTATCGCCGTATTGCTGTTTTCTGAAGTTGCCGTATCCCGTATCGCCGTATCGGTATCGCCGTGTCCGTCTCGCCGTATCGGTGCTTCATAGAAAATAAGCACATTTCTTGTTTTGTCATACATGTACGGAGTAGGACTTGTATAGGAATTGCAAAGCATAAGCGGATGTCTAGTGTTACTAGTCAGTATGTTTAGCCTGAAGAAGATTTGGCTTGATCAAAACAACAAACAGGTTGTGCTCACCGTGGGCTCCAGGTCGCGGAAGGAGTTGACGAGCACGTCGTCGGCCTCCTCCAGCCCGTCGAACTGCCCCAGCGCCGAGTCCGTGAACGCCGGATACCACTCAGGCTTGGCCACAAACGGCGGCACGTCCTCAGGCCCAAGGTCCACGCTCAGCACGCCCCGGAGACGCAGCGCGGTCCCGTCTGGTAGCGGCAACTGCACGCGCCCGCAAAACGCCTCGCCGTAGACCACGTCCACCGCGCACATCTGCGTCATGAACGCGGCCGCGGCCACGCCGGCGTCCCGCGCCACCCGCCGCGCCCAGGGAAGGAGCGAGTCGTACACGAGCACGCGGACGTTGTCGGATGGGAGCAGGAGCCGGGCCAGTGTGTCCGACCCGGCGGCCTCCATCCGGCGCAGGTACTCCGCGGTGTCCGTGCACGAGGCGATCCCGCCGGCGTCGAAGCCGTCGGAGATGGCGGCCACGGGGAAGGGGCATTCGGCGGGGACGGAGGTGGTGGAGAGGACGTGGCGGGTGAGGACGAGGGTGGGGCGAAGGCCGTGGTAGGCGAGGCGGCGGCCGAGCTGCAGCATCGGGTTGGCGTGGCCCTGCATGCCAGGGAACGGCAGCAGCAGCACGCGCCCGCCGGCGCCGGAGCCGCCTTGGACGATTTTGGTGTCCGCGCTGTCCATTGTGCTGGAGCTGCCTGCCTGCGCGCTGTCCGTTTTGGATTTAAGTAAGTGACTAGTGGAAATTTAGCGTGACGACGCGCCCTTGTTAGGAAATTTGTCAAATTCAATCCATAATTAGAAGATTTTTTTTTTGCCAACATTTAGTGAATGAAGCATTTTTAAATTTTATGTTCATAATTAAAGTGTTTTCAGCTAATTTTTTTTCTGAAGTTCGTATTTTGGTTTCAAAATTTAGTTGAATTCCATAATGGTAATGGATTACATTAGGTGGACGTTTATTAAATTCGATCCACAATTCGAGGGGATTAATTTGGATTTTTTCAAAAAATTGGCCGAATTGGAATCTTCGAATATGTGCATTATGCCGTAAGTAGTGGAAGTAATATTTTTTTTATGGCTGCCTAGTATAATCAGAGGAAATTTATTCTGTGAGCGTTTAGTAAATTGTAATTCGTAATTAGGTAAAGTGCATCTGCAGTGTATGCAAATATTAGGCAGTTTGAATTGTTCAAATTTGTTTGTATTTTGGCATTAGTAAGTACCAATTTTTTTTCCTGAACATGTTGATATATTATGGGGTAACTCAAATAGCTTAATATTTTGAAATATTGGAATGTGCTTCTTTTTTCCCAAATAATATTTAAGTTAAGTATGTAGCTAGTGGTACTGCATATTATTTGGATTTGTGCTAACAAATGGGGAGAGTTTGTCTATGTTGCATCCAAATTTTGACCATTTTGAATTGTGCAACTATGTTATGTGTTTTGTTACATGTAGTTAGTGCCCTTGTTGGGGAACTTGTTAAATTCAATCCATAATTAGAAGAAATGGTTTTTTGTTGCCAACATTTAGTGAATGAAGTATTTTTACAATAAATAGTCGATTCAGCATGTAGCAGTTTTGCAAAAATGGGTAAATACCGTAAAACAATAGGTACAAAGTGTTAGGAACTCTGTAATGCATGTTCAATCTTAGAATCTGATTTGGAGTTTCAACATACTGATTTTGAATTTTTCTGAACACCTATCTCCCAATATTTTAGGGTTTGATTTGTAACTCGAACATGCTGGTTTCGATTCTATTTTAAACAGTTATTTGCTAATATTTACATTTGTGATACTGTTATGTCGATATTTTTGAGCCCATGATATAAATGCGTATATGTTTCTTCGATTTCTTTGTGTGATCATTTTGATGGATTCTTCAATTTGCATTTCTTTTCCTAATCGTTGCAATGAATGTGTTCATTTTTTTTCCTGGTAGATGTAGTTGAGGTTACTGATAGGGCGTCATTTAGTAGTTTTAGAAATGTTTTAAATATCGTGTAGCAATATATAAAGTGTTTTAGATGATCTAAAACATGTTCTATGTCAGTTTTTGGTTGTAGGTAAAGTTACTCACATGGCGCCATTTAGTAGTTTTATAAATGTTTTAAATTATCGTGAAGCAATATATAAAGTGTTTTAGATGATTTAAAACATGTTCTGTGTCAGTATTTTGTTTGAAAATACAGTAGTTTAGAAAACAACCTTAAAGTAACTATTCTTCGTTATTTGGAGTTGAAGCATTTCTATTCTGATATACGTAAGCGCATAATACATGTGAAGCGTTTTAATTATCTAAAGCATGTTCTATTTTAAAATTAAAACTACGTAATTCATATTTCGAAAAATGGCATAAAGGTGTCAAATTAACGTATATTATGGTTAGCAATAAATATTGAACAATTTAGGCGTTAACTTAATCTTCAGAATGAATCGGTTCGAGAATATTTACAAAGGTGGAAATTGTTGCAATTCAAAAAAACGCGTGCTTCAAAAGAGTTCAGGTTTCAAAATTTGCTGAACCTGGAAAGTTTTGCAATTTCGAGTTTTCTGCTTCCGTGAAAATCCCTCGGAGTTTGTTGTCTTTTAAATTTTATCGAAATTTTCACATAATTGGAGTGTTGAAGCATGCTTTTTTTTGTCTGCATGACGCACGCGTTATATTCGAGTGCATGGCGCAAACATTGTATCGCCGGAGGAGGAGGCAAATCCGAATAAACCGCCGAAAATAGACGGACTTCGAAAGATTTTGGAACTGTGGATTATTCAAATTTGAAATTAACTTTTTTTATGAGCCCACCTTGATATACTTGTTGATTGTCCAGCAAATTATTTTTCCAAAAAAAAAATGTCAAATTCTGACATGTGGGACCCACCATGACGTCATGCTGACGTCAGCATGGCCAGATCTGGCCGCGGCGGCGCCGTGCTCGCCGGCGACGCACCGCCGCGTTCTGGCACGCGCGGCTGGCCGCGCCCGACGCGGCTCGTCGCGGCCGACCCGTAGGTGGCGGCGCCGCCCCATTTGGGTCGCCGGAGCGGCGCCGGCGACGCGTGGGAGCGGCGGCGGGCAGCGGCGACAGCGACGAAGATTGCGGCGCGGCTGCAGGTTTCCGGCGGCCGATACACGGCGAGGAGGGAGCAGTGGCGGCGGCGGAGCTCCCCGCGGGCCTCGATCCGGCGGGGGAGCGTCGAAGGGGCGGCGATTCGCGGCGGCGGCGCCGCCGACGTCGGGCCGTCGCGGGAGAGGGAAGGAGGAGAGGGGAAACTGTGCGCATGTTTGCAAAAACGCCCTTCAGTTTTTGCGTAATTACAGCTAACTCCTTCCCCTCGTTAAAACGCGGGCCACGCAGCGATTCGGCGCCCGCGAGGGCTGTTTTTGCGAAAACGCCGGCCGCCGTGCGGCTGACAGATGGGGCCACCCCGAACTGTAGATGAACAGTGTTTGGTGTTGCTAAGCACAGTACCCGGGCAGTGGAGAGAGCGAGGATTTGGCCAGCTTTGATATAGTTAGTAAAGTAATGGATCGACCAATCCAGGCATCACGGACGTAGCTGTACAGGTAAATTGTTGGTTAATCCTTGTTGGGCTTGGCCCATGTGGCAGTAGCATGCATCTACTCTATGGCGTAAATAAATGTTACAATTAGCAAGGAATTAGTACTTGGCCCCTGCCGCAAATACATGGGGGTGGCCGATGGTTGGGGGGGGGGGGGGGGGGGGGGGGGGAGGGACTGGCCCCTGCTCGCCCCCTTGGATCCGCCACTGAGTGCGATATCGGGAGGCCACGACGCAGGAAGGCGGAGGCCAGATCGTGAGGCCAGCGACACAGGACGATGGCGTCCGGATCATGACGCCGACGACACATGATGGCGGCGGTTAGATAATCGGAGTACCGACAGCCGCTCGCGGACGCGGGTCTGGTCTACGCAACGCCGTGTTGTGACCGGATCATGTTCGTGGGTGCAGTGATACGTGGTGTCGCTGGCACTACCGTGGCAACACATGGACCGCCGGGTGCCGAGCCGCTTGGGGATGCGCGCCTGGTCTGCGTGAGCTCCTCGACCAATCTCAGTGCTGGCAATCGGCCTGGTATTCTGTCGTTGTCGTCGGCCATGATAGTGGACCTGTCGCAGTCTAATTTGTCGATACCATGAGGTACGCCATGGCAAATTTAGTTGCGATTGTCGTGGTGCTGACAATGATGGGGAGTTTCAAGATGGTTGTGCCGGATGACCAGTTGATCTCGATGGCTCGATGGCTCATGTCGAGTTCGAGATTACAAGTGATGACAGAGACGAGTTTGGATGTGGTGAAGACCGTGAACCGGATGATCAGTGTTTTGCAGCTGTCTCGGCAAGTGGGGGCGGCAACACATGGGACTTCTTCTTGGTGGTGCTCTTTGGGCACAAAGTCTCGACTTCCGGGGTGAAAACCCTAAGTCTGACCTTCACTGGTTGTACGTGGCAGTGACGGATCCCTATTCGTCTCCTTGTTGAAGGCATTGCCTGGAGTTCAGTCGGACTTTCTTCGGGGTGAAACCCATGATCTGTGATCAGAACGACGATGGTGTTTGTGCACGGTTCCCTTCTTGAAGGCGTCGTTCTTGGAGAACCTTTTTTCAGTCCGGGTATAGCCTATGGTGGTGGTAGTCCCTGCTGCTTCGCTGATCATATCGGCGGTTTTTTTTTTCTATTTTTCTTTTGGCTGTGTGCATCCTTAATGTCACAACGTCATGTGGTTGCAGAGGCTGGCTATAATTGATATCTAACTAATATTAATATATTCCCTTTATCGAAAAAAAAATCCAGTCCATATTTTGTTTGAAAAACATGTCGGTAACATAATGGCGAACATCGTTACCATGGGTGATACCCTCTGTGATTTTGTTAATTCTTTCGCTAGGCTGAACCGAGCACTAAGCCACTAACCTTATTCAAATCTAGCGGACCAATTGGCTAGAAATTAACAACTAGGCTGTCGATCGGTAGGGGGTAGCTGGAACCAGAAAATCATGGTCACCAACAAAAGATACCATAATCTTATTCAAATCTAGCGGACGAAGCAGCTAGCTAAGAATAACTTTTACGATAACTAATTAGCTGGCATCCGGGCGGCTAGAGTAGTAAAATTAGCAGCTAGGCCGTCTCTATCACCGACGGTACACCTACCCGTTCACCGGACAATCAGCAGGTGAAATGCTAGCGGCGTCGCGGTGCGCGTTTATCTTTTGTCTTGTTCACGAGCAGGAAAAATTATCTTGGCGAGCATGCATGTGCGTTTGCTGAACCTTTTAGGTGAGCTAGTTAGATGCATGGAAAGGTAAGTCGAGCATGGCTTGCTTGCAAGCGCACCCTAAAATTTTCCATGAAGTTTCCTTTTTGTTTCTATATAAAGGGAACAAGGACATGAGTTTGGGGCAGGTTCAAAGGACGCAACCTATCTAATATAAAAATCCCACACTTGTGGATAAGAAAAGAAGAGATATTGAGGCGTCCCCGGGTCTAAGGGTGCAACTTAGTCTATTTGATCGAACTAGAGGGTTGGGTGGTACCCTAATGCATGGTCATCAATTTGCATCTCTACCTGAGTTTATTTGCTATGCAATATGTCCCCGAGTTCCAAATTAACAGAAATATCCCACAACAGACGTTTCATATACTATCGATTTACCAAAACAATGCACATTAAAAAATCAAGTTGAAACTCATTTTTTCCGATAGAAAAATATAAGAAACTTTGACAAAACATGTAGCAAAATTGTTGCGACCAACCCAAAGTTTAGAAATTTAGAGAAAAGATCCAGACACTAGTAGGAAATAGGCTATAGGTGGAATATTACTAGTGGCGCACAAAAATTAGAGGGCGCCACCGCTATATTTGGTGGCGTACTCGTATACCAGGGTGCCACTAGTATAATTTTACTAGTGGCGCACATTTGGGATAGTATGCCACTGGTGTGCACGGTATGGGGTGCCAGCGGTGAGACGACATACCGGTGGCGAATAGCAAAATGTGTACACTGGTAATAAACTACCAGTGACGTACACATTTTGCTGTGCGCCACCAGTATTCTCAGCTCACACCCTTTATCCCACACACACGCAACGCACACACAACACGCCTCGCGCCTCGATCCCCTTTCTCTCTCCCCTCGCGCCGCCGCCCTCAGCGCCCTACCCTTTCTCTCTCGCACGCTCGCCCCGCCTCCCTCTCTCCTTCCCGCACCCGAGAGCGCTCCCTCGCCACTACCCTGCCTCGCCGCCTCGCCGTCCCCGCCGTCGAGCCTCCACGACCCTGCCTCACCGCCTCGCCGTCCCCTGCCTCGCCCCATCCCGCCGTCGAGCCGCCTCTCCGTCCCTGCCTCGCCCCGCCTCGCCGTTGAGCCTCGCCGTCCCCCGTCGTGCCCCCACGGTGAGTGCTCCGGCCGTTAGTTGTAGAATTAGTTAGATGTTAGATGTAGATTTTTTTGTAGATGTAGATTTTTAGATGTGTAGATTATTAGTTTAGAATTTGTGTAGAATTAGTTATATATTTGTAGATGTCTAGATTTCTAGTTTAGAATTTTAAATGTTAGATGTAGATTTTTTTAGATGTTAGTTGTAGATTTTTTTAGATGTTAGATGTAGATTTTTAGATGTTAAATGTGTAGATTAGTCGACTTATATTTTGTTTAGCATTAACTTCATGTAGATTTTTAGTATGGAGATATTTATGAATTTGCAGGTATTCGAAACGAGTGCCAACGTTTTGGTGAAACGCTCGTTTCGTCAAATTTCTGGTACTCGATATGTTCAATTTATAGCATACGTCATGCCGAATTTTTAATTATGTTGTAGTTTTAGTTTTTTTCGTTCTAATGAGTAATTTTTTTAATTATGTTTTAGTTTCCCACGAAATGGTTAAGTATATTGGTGTGAGGGAGTATTTTAGGAAGAGGGCTGGAAGGACCGTGTATGGGTGTCAGATCCATATTGACGGGAGGAAGCGCTGAGTTGGCCAGTGTCCGACCACGGAGGAGGCGGCGTGCGCGTACGACTACTTTGCCGTCCACTCATACGGGAATAAGAAGGAGATCAACTTCCCCGAGTATCACCACCGCGTGGACGAACGGCCATGGAGAGGGAGCACCGCATGGCCGAGGCGCAGATCGCACGGCGCAACATCCGCCCCCATGACGACCCGTTGGTGAGGCATCTCCTGCAGCAGGAGCCGGATCTGATGGCCTACCAGCAGTTCGGTGCGGCCCCGTCCCACGGCGCCGGTCCTTTCCACGGCACCGGTCCTTCACAGGAGGACGAGCGTCTAGCCTCGGACGACAGCGTTTGGTGGTCCGAGGAGGAGCAGTACAATGTTTTAAATGACAGGCTCTGGGCCCAGTTTCCTGACAGCCCGTAGCAGCAGCAGCCGGTGAGGAGACTTACGCCGCGACAGACTACAGGTTCTGGAAGGAGCTAGACAGGCAGGAGGGCCTTCCTCCATACCGCGCTCCTTCTGACGGCGGCACGGGACCTTCCCACCGTGGCACGGCCCCTTGAGAGGGCGTGGAGACTGAAGAGACCCGATGTTCTGGGCTCAGCTTATGCAGGACCCATAGAGCGACACTTCTACTTATATTGAGTTGTTGTTTAGACTGTTGTTTTATGTTAACGTTTAGACTATTATTTTATATTGATGTTTAGAATTATCGTAGTAAACTATTATATGTTCATGTATAATATGCAACTTATCATATTAGAGTTTATGTTTAGACTAATTCATGTTTAATGTACTCTCTCTTGATGTTTAGACTGTTATATGTATAATATGCAGCAAATGTTTCACATGTGTGAGGATTGTGGCTATTCCGAGTGCATGAATAAGAAGTTTGGCGTAGTTTTTCCAGAGGAGGTTCAAACTAGAATGATATGTTTAAATTTGACATATTATAAGCCTACTTTTCTTGTTGATAGTTGGTAAATATCTATATATGTTTGATCCATGTGCCAATGATTAAAACTCTTAGCATTATCAGTTCGAATGTTGGTCTAAAGGACCTACTGATATGTACAACATTGGTTCTACATTTCTCTTGGTCATTTAGTTCCGACACTTGGAAGTTCATGATGTGAACTGTTCATATGAGGCACATTTTTATGCATGTTCCATGGTAAATGTTCTATTATTTCATTGATTAAGCTGTTGGATTACCTAGCCTTATAATAACACTAATGTATGATTGTTATTTTTCTCAGATCATCCCGTGCAGAGCTAGAAGTGACTTCTTGGAGCATGTGGGCGTTGTCATTAGTGACCACATGACATTTGAGGTCAACCTGATCCAGATGATGGTGCCCGCCTGGAGTTTCAGAGTTCTGTGCACCAACGAGCCGGGCCGGACATATTTCAGTGGCGCTCGTTGGACAGAAATAGTAGATTTCAACGGCATGCATCCTACTGAGAGGTGCACGTTCTTTGTCAACCATGGTAACATCGACACCTACTTTGTGTATAGGGCCCCCGAATACTTCGACAGTTCCGAGTCTGAGAATTATGACCCTAGAGATGATAATGACTTCATGTCTGAGTTGATCGTGACCCTAAATGACTAGCTAGCGAGCTAGTTAGATATGAATAAATTAGATGAACAATTAATGAATTGCTTTCTATGTTAATAAGAATTTTGTTGAGTGACACTCGTATATGTTTGTTGAGTGGCGCAACTACTGCCACAACTATTTCTATGAATGCATTTGTTCCTGTGTATTTATACTCGTACCAAATTGTGTATTTATACTATTTTGCCAACTGTACCTGTACATATACGAAATACGATGGCGCAGAAAAAAAAATTCAGAAAAGATACTGGGGGCGCACGTGGGAAAGTACTGGTGGCGCACATAGCAAAATACTGGTGGCGCACAAAGCAAAATACTAGTGGCGCACATATGACGGTCATGTCATGTGCGCCATTGGTAGCCACTTACCAGTGGCGAGAGTTTAGTGGCGTACACGTGTGCGCCACCGGTAACCCAATTTGGTGCGCCACTGGTAGGCTTTTCCCTACTAGTGAGATGTGAGGAGAAAGGACACTAGTACATATTTGCCTAGCATTGGCGTGCCAAAATGGCTAGCAGTGACATGGATGTGTCACGCCACTGCTATCACGCTACTGGTATTTGTTACTAACGGCGTGCCACGCCCGCGCCACTAGTATTATGAACATTACTGGCGTGTCTACAATGTGGCACGCCACTAATGCATACCATACTAGTGGCATGTCCATATTCACGCCACTGATATATGTGAGATGCCACGCCACTAGTATGGTATATATTAGTGGCGGGCCAAATTATATACACGTCATTAATACTCTATGAATTTTCAAATAAATAATTAATTATTAGCACAATTAATATATTTTAAATACGACAACGACTATATGGCAATCAACGTGGACTGGGCAACGACAAACTAATAATATTTCAGAATACATCCTACTTAGACTGGGCAACGACTATATGTCTTCGAAGAGTTAAGCCATAACCGAGTACAACGACAAGTTTGAAACTGTGCGTTTACCTAGCTAATAAAGCGGTGAATGTCATCAATCGCGTTGAAAGGTCTGGGAAGAGTTAAGCGTTTCTTGAAGTCAATTTTTTTTTAGAGAAAAGGGGCATCGCCCCAGGTTCATTAACATGCAACCAACAGAGTAACAGGCATCCAGTTTTACAAGCACAGCTCTAGCAAAAACACAACAGAAATCTAGAAGGATACTACAGGATTTAAACTACTGGCCCCAAGGGCACACTACACCACCAGCTAAGAGAACTACGACATCATCGTCACCAAGCAATCCTCAAGAGTTCACTTCTGGTTCTTTCTAGCAGCAGCAAGTTCCTCTCCATGAGATCCGAATGAGCAGTTTTGCAGAGTACTCGCCATCTTCTTAAGTGAGCAATCACCTTGTCCCAAACCATTCCCATACCGAGCTAGCTTTTTCCATGAAAACAAAGTTCATTTCGAAGTGAGCACAGAGACCAAAGCACTGCTGAACTGAAAATGTTCAGGACACCATTTCTATTGTTGCTAACCCACCAGCGAGCAACAGATTCAAAATCGTTGCCAATATTTATGTCAAAAATTTGAGAGATAACTCTCCAGGCCTGATTAGCAACAAAACACTCAAAAAACAAGTGAGTGATAGATTCAGGGATAGGACAGAACAAGCAGGTCCGGTCCTCAACATGTCTACGCTTATGGAGGTTATCTTTGGATAAGGTTTTATTATTTGTGAGTAACCACAGAAACACATGGATTCTGGGGGGAATGGACAAGTTCCAGATAGCTGGAGTATGTACAGGAACCACCCCACCATTATTAACCACAGCATAAAAAGATTTAACTGAATAAACTCCAGATGGATGACACGCTTGAAGTCATCCTGATTTGTTGGTTGATGATATTCACAAACTTTGTCTGGATGCGTCCCCTCATATTTCTGAGATCTCCACCCGAGATTTCCGTCAACTTTTGAGCGCATTGCATGACTTGAGATTGCTTTTACATCCTATTTTTCACCCATATGTACTACCTTATGTGACAGAGGACGTAGTAGAACTCCTGAATACTGTTTTCCTGTTGCTACAGCCAAGAGAAGTCTGTTTTCTGGCCAAATCGTACCATTCTTGTTTCGGTGATCTGGTGAGTCAGCCAGCTTTCCCGTCACGAAGGCCCGGGAATTAGCGTTCTTTTTAGGATGGTTGGTTTGAGATTGTACGACTCACGAGCAGGACAATTTATCTTGTAGAGCATGCATACATGCATGAGCGTTTACTGTACCTTTTAGGTCAGGTAGTTAGATGTCTACAAAGGTCAGACGATCGCCTGGCTTGCTTGCAAGCGCACCCTAAACAGTAAACAATACCATGAAGTTTCCTTTTTGTATTTGAAGGAAACAAGGACATGAGTTAGGGGGCAGGTTCAAAGGACGCAACCAATATATAATATAAAAATCCCACACTTGTGGATAAAAAGAGGAGAGATATTTCGGCGTCCCTGGGTCTAAGGGGAAAATCATTATATGCATATTGCATTGTAGATTGTTCGTAAATTTTTTCTATGCTTGATCGAATTTTACAAAGTTTGACCTTAACCAAAAACTAACCGAAAGTCAACCGTGTCGTCTACCCCTTCCACGGATTTCGAAAGGGGTAGCTCAGTGAACTTTTCTCCTTGGTTGTGTTAGGGTATATCATATGAACGTTTGAAACCAACTTTGGGCCCCATGTTATCACATGATTCCATCTGTTGCACCCGAAATGGGAGTTTCGACTTAGAAGAGCAGAACATTTGTGCGGGATAAGTGTGGTGAGGAGTTTGATGTTGGCTCTTCCAATGCCCCACCACAGTCTTATACATATGTTAGGACACCACCTAGGTTTTGGTGTGATTCCGACGCTCCGGAGTTCCCCACTTCCGTTGAAACCCTAACCCGTTGACCGAAAGTCAACCGTGTCATCTACCCCTTCCACGGGTTTTGAAAGGGGTAGCTCGGTGGAATTTTCTCCTTGGTTGTGTTAGGGTATGTCATATGAATATTTGAAACCCACTTTGGGCCCATGTTATCACATGATTCCATCCGAGATTAGTGTCGTCTGTGAAGCGGGTCACAACTACATATTAATTTGATGTTGGCTCTCCAATGGGTTCTCACATGTGAGATTTCTTTTACTTTGTGTTAATTAGCTGTCGGTGGAGCGTGGTAGGTGGCTGTCGGTGGAGTGGATAAGGACGCGGTGTAGTTGACGTACGGGAAGAAATGGGTTACCACATGTGAGTTTTCTTTTCATTTGTGTTAATTGCCTGACGGTGGAGCGCGCGTGGTAGGTGGCTGTCGGTGGAGTGGATAAGAACACGGGGTAGGTGCCGAGAAGAAATTTAATTAGGAAACACATATATTTAATCTCAAAAACAGATTTTATTTAATCTTAACACATAACAAGAACATTTAGGAACAAACGAACATAATTGACTGATGAACAAACAAACATGTAGGAAAAATTACAACAGTCACACACGAACAACAAATTAATTAACACCCCTTCGATCTTCTCATCAGTTATCTTCTCCTCTGGCTGATCCCATGCCAGATGGCCCTCCGAAGCAGTGACCTCCTGACCTGAAGAACGGACCGGGGTCGATGTCCTGCTCCACATGGATTAGGACAGTGTGAACCAATGACGGCTTCGTTGTGGTTGAGTAGGGGGCGTCGAACTCAGACGGTGGAAGGGCAAGCTCTGGCACCTCCACATCATAGACGGTAGGCACTTCCGATGGGTTCTTCATCCACGCCATCACACTCAGGTACCAGCTGTCCTCCGGCTTGAGCATTTTCACAAGCTGCCCACTAACCTGTTGATGAACTGGTTCACGGCTTGGGGCTCCCACACCTCCGTGGGAACCTCTCAAACCTCAGCTTCGTTAGGTACGACAACTCCGATGCTCGCCCTCCGTGCCCTCGATGCCAGCGGCTCATCGCGAGCGTCTCGGCGTTGACGATGAGGCCGGGGGAGGCATGCATGGAGGACGCGAGTGCAGTCCTCGCTCGAGCGGAAGCGCACGAAGAAGTCGAATGGCGGCGCGCAAACTCCACCTTGACGTTGCGGCGGTTCACACCGCACTGCGCCACCACCGCCGCCACGACCGTCTCCGACGACACCGGCGGCCGGCTACCTCCCACCGTCGCCATCAGTGCGCGCCCGCTCCACTTCTCCTCCAGCTTGACCATGGCGGGAGTGCGGGACAACACGCAGTGGCCGCGCTGGGAGGGTGTTCAGGCTCACCGGACTACCACATCTCCTCCAGTTATGTGGTACGACGACTATCCTTACAAGGGAAAATAGTGTGCGACTAAACACATCAATGAACAAAACACAGAATTTCCCCGAGCTACAGCCCAACAGTGGCTGCTGAATGCCTTGCATGAACATATCTGCGATATCACATGCACTGTTGGATGTAGCTCGGGAATCCGGATTACTTGTATTGGACGAACTGAAATGAACTGAATAATAGTTGTATTGAACACCTAAAACATAGATGGAACAAAACATACGGTTTCCCCTAGCTACAGCCCGACGGTGGCTCACGGCGTCGTGTGGGCTAAGAAAGTGGCGGGAAAATGAAATGGCAGAGTCGAAAAGGTGGGAAATTTACCCTATTTGCCGAGAACATAACCGTAGACACTCGGCAAACAGCACTACGAAAAATTGGCGCGGACCGAAATAATTTTCCCGCCGCATCTTTGCCGAGTGCCATGTGCCGCCACACTCGGCAAAGATTTCAGAAAATGCGCGGCGAAACCCTAATTTTTCGCGCACAAACTGTGCCGAGTGTCTCCCACCGACACAGTCAGCAAAGATTTCAGGGAAATTGCGGCAAATCTGAATTTTTTCGCGCCATGTTTGCCGAGTATGGCACTCGGCAAAGATTGGTGTCCGTCACGGCGCCGTTGGCCCGGCTGCCAGGACAAACGTGGGCCCACACGTTCGCCGAGTGGGCATCTCTGCCGAGTGTTTTTTTAGTGTTTGCCGGCTGTGCCCTGTTTGCCGAGTACACGGATTGGTGACGACGCATCGATCGGCATGAATGTGTAGCAGGTAGACTAGAATCAGAACGAGTGCATAAACAACTATATCTCCATCGGCTCCAAATTATTGTAATCGGATGCGCAACCGATTGCTTGCTTCCTTCCCTCCCCGTCGTCGGTAGCAGCATGCTCTGCTTGACCTTGAAATGCCGACGCCATATCCAAAATCTCCCAGCCTATAAGTACCAGCTCATATACCTCTGCTCATTTCAGATCCAAGAAGCACTCACACAACTATACAACCAAGCTTGTAGCTATCCAGCATTGACCGTTCGATCATGGCGAGGCTTCACCTTTCCGTTGTCTGCGCCGTCCTCTTCGCGCTCGCCGCCCCATCCCTCGCAGGCGACCCCGACATGCTCCAAGACGTCTGCGTCGCCGACATGGAATCCAGTGAGTTACCCAGCTAAACCATTCGTCTTAACTTGTCAACTTCGTTCCTCCAGCATCTTTGTGCTGATGTAAATGGTGCGCGGCAGCCGTCAAGCTGAACGGATTCCCGTGCAAGGCCAACATCACGGCGGACGACTTCTTCTTCGCGGGGCTCAAGAACGCCGGCAACACCAACAACGCTGCGGGCTCGATCGTGACGGCGGCGAACGTGCTGTCCTTCCCAGGGGTGAACACCCTGGGCGTCTCCATGGCGCGCATCGACTACGCCAAGGGAGGACAGAACCCGCCGCACACCCACCCGCGCGCCACCGAGATCATCTTCGTCACCCAGGGCGTCCTCGAGGTGGGCTTCATCGACACCGCCAACAAGCTCTTCACCAAGATCCTCAACGTCGGCGACGTCTTCGTCTTCCCACGCGGCCTCGTGCACTTCCAGCAGAACAGGGGATACGGCCCTGCCTCCGTCATCGCCGGCTTCAACAGCCAGCTCCAGGGCACGCAGGTCATCGCCAACACGCTCTTCGCCGCCGCGCCACCCGTGCCCACCGATGTGCTGGCCAAGGCCTTCCGAGTCGGCAACGATGATATAGACGCTGTCAAGGCCAGGTTCAAGTAGGGCGCCTCCCTCCGTCCGTCGCCAACTCTCCCGTATCAGTTTCTTTGTCAAGAGAAGAATCCTACATGTTGGTTACTGAATAAGTGATACCCAAGTCATGTGTAATTGTTTTTTTTCGATGAGTGTAATTGGATTTCTTCATGTGTACTACTCCGTATGTTACATTAGTCTGTCTTCGAAATAATGCAAACCTGCTTTTGTTTTGTGAATTGTATGTCTCAGCAGCTTGCAGTTGATTTCCTGATACCACAATTATATAGGCAAACGGAATTTCTTTCTTGATAGTAGGCATCTGGTATTTAATCTGTCATGCAGCAGAAGCCAGGAAAAAACACTTTATGTTTAGGCTGAAATGAGCTTTTCCAAATGCAAGAGAAATGATGAGGAACATGCTAAGGCCCAGTTAAGATTGTGTAAGGTTTCTTCTATTTTTTTGGCGAAAATTATAAGCTTTCTGCAAGGAGAAGAAATGACAAGGGAATTGATGGTCTGCTCACACAGGTTCTCCATAAGCAAAATGTCAACGGCTAGTTTTTCCAAACTTTTTTAATATAAACTAAGCTGTCAAAATGTCAAATCTAAAATTAATGAGTGCCACTTTTAGATTGCGAATTTAGCGAGAAGGAGCTGTTAGCCAAAACATTAATTTATGGAATCTTGGCAACACTAATTCCCAAGAAATAATCTTGCCCTCCATTGACACTTGACAGTTGACACCATGTCTTTATTCCTTTCTCTACCTCTATCCTTAATTGTTCTTTTGATGGATGAAGGACTAGTCTTGCAGCATCTCCGGGTCATCTTGGGATGCAGGGTGCTCTCCCGACGACTTATCGAAGCGCACATCTCTTGGTCTGTCCGTTGTTCGAAATTGAATGGCAGCTATGACGTCACCACAGATCTCGTGGCATTTTTCTCGAGAAATTGGCTCATGACGTCAAGATCATGGGCATTAATAATACCATGTTAGCCTGGTATATTGTATTCAACCGTTTAGTGTAGCCAACCTCGGCGCCGGCTGGTGCTTGATGGCCTCGCAAACAATCTTGGGCTAGGGACATTGAGGGCGAGCTGACGGTTGATGCTGTCGTCCAATACCTCCATCTTTGGACTGCAGTGCATGCCGTCCAGCGCGCTGGTCACCAGGATCAATTCCGGTGGAAGTGGACGGCGAATTGGAAGTCCTCCGCTAGATCAGCCTACCAAGCCTTCTTTGTGGGTTCCACGACCATGCCTGGTGCGCCCCAAATCTGGCACTCCTTCGCGCCTCTCAAGGTTCGGTTGCATGCCTGGTTTGCTCTCCGGGACAGGTGTTGGACGGCTGATCGCCGGCTACGGCGCGGGCTTGTCTCACATACGCTGTGCCCCTTATGCCTGACCGAGGACGAGAACATGGAGCACCTGACCTTACGCTGCAGCTATGCCGCAGCTATCTGGTCGGGTCTGAACGCTAGGCTTGGGGTCTCTCTCCCCATCCCGGATGCGCAAAGCTCTCTCGCCATTTGGTGGCCCGCTGCGGTGCAACCCCTTCAGAGGAAGGACCAGAAGATGGCAAACTCACTAATCATGCTTGTGCTGAGATCTCTATGGCTTGAGCGTAATGCTAGAGTGTTTGAACGTCGAGCGCTGCCATGGGGGAGAGTCCTCGACGCCATCATCGACGAGTGGAGACTATGGGCGATGTCTAGAAGTAGGTCGTTGCGTGAGTGATCCCGTTGTCTCCGCTGTAGGTGCCATGCCCAAAGTTGCATTGGCCTAGTGGGTGGGTGTGTTGCTGGCCTGGTTCTTGGCCTTGACATGTAATTGACACACTTGTACTCTCTCCATTAAGCTTAATAAAGAAACGCGCAGATCTCCTGCGGGTTCTCTAAAAAAAAGTGTAGCCAACCTGCCAAGTTTAAATAGGCTTATGATGGGTCCACAGGTCCGGGCCTAGGGCACGATCCAATTTTCTGGAAAAAAAAATATTGTGTGCGGCCACGATTATTCACAGCGATTGAGGTAGCGAGTGTCGTTCCCTTCATGGAGGCGCCGTTAAGGATTGTCGACATCTCCGTACCCCACTTGGAGTGTGTCCTCCGGTGAAAACCTAGATTCGACGTTGCTGTTTTGTTGGAAGCATCATTTTGGAGACACGACTTGGCGAGAACATGGGTTTTTGTGCGTGTGTTTCTCTAGTGCTTGGTGCTGCTCAGAGTTGAGCTTCCAAGGCACAATGTACGTCGTCGCGGCGACTCAAAGATGGTGCCCGATCCTCGGGTCCTTCCACTCACTCGTCGACTCCTTTAAGCATACAAGGGTAGAGCTTACCTTGAGGCGGAGAGTTCTGGTGGACCTATCCTTCTTGGGTGGTGGCTGGCGTCGGCCATGCTCTGTTTTGTGCAAGACGTGGTCTTTGCGTTGTGTTCGTAGCATGTGTGGTGGGCTGGTGGCTAGTCTTCAAATTGGCGTTGTAAGACAAAAGACATTGCTCTAACTGTTTGGTTACTTCTTCTATGAAAACGATACAGCTTTTCATGGTGTATTTTGGGAAAAAAGTATTATGTACATGTTCTGCTCTAAATCTCATCAGTGATCTATCGTAGCCCTCACTAGACGTCAGCTTAGCACAATTGTACATCCTCGTCATCGATCTGACAAAAAGAATATTTGTCAAAGCATGGAAAGTTAAGAACCAGAGACAAGATGCACGTGTTTTTGAAAAAATGATCCTGTCGAGAAACTGTTGGTGACAAGGTTCAATTTTTTTTTTTGGAAAATCACCGCGTGTCCATTATAACATAACAAAACCAGAATGGTTACAGATCTCACACGCAGTAAAAACGCAAGAAAACAGGAGAGGAGCGGTTGCCCAGCGCAAATGCAAAGAAGACCCCAAAACCCAGAAGCAAATTACAATCAGGTCCTTGGAGATCTCTGAGCACATCAAACCGAATTTCTGCAGCAGTCCACCGTCGCCGCTGAGATGGACACCGGAGGAAAGCGCAGAAAGCCATCGTCGCCCAAACCGAGAGAGCACCATCGCCATCTTCAGGCTTTGAGGATCGAAGAAGAAGCTTGCCGCGAATGACAAAGCCATTGCCCCTGTGGCGTGTCGACCGGGGATAGCCCGTGCATCTTCTCGGCTCCAGGTCTGGCTGCTCCGTCCGACTGCGTCGGAGAAGAAGATCCAGACCTTCTTTCCTCGGACCACCAACTGAGCGCTAGGCCACCCAACCTCCACACAATACTGACGCCGCCATGAAGTTGGACGGCACAACAACAGAGCCATCATCCCAGAGGGACGGTGGAAGACGCTGTCCACAGATCCCTCGACGCCGGCACTATGCACGCCGTCGAGAAGGAGCGGGAATCCGGGAAACCTTATTCTGCATGCCGTCGCCGCCACCTTCGAAACGCCGGCGCTAGACACACTAAGCCTAACACAAACTACACAGCCAAACAGAAAAACCGGGTTTCCCTCCTCCTTCTCACGTTGCCGGCGTGGCGGCCGGAGGAGGGGGAAATCCACGGCCACGCCGGCGGAGATTGGGGGCAAAAGTTTTCTCCTCCCTATTGCCTCTTTATGAGAGAGAGAAACTGCGGTTCAATGCCTCTATTCTTACCCATTTGGTGCTCCAACTAACTCGCATCGGGAATAATGTTTTCAGCACCTCGCGCGTTATGTTATTTGGCGCCAAACAGTAGCGGAGACAGCCGCAGGCAATAGGGTCGTGGCCTCTGGTGTAAACTATTCGGCCCCAGGATGATTGTAATATTGCGTCTGGTGGGCCGTGGGTTGAATGTCGCGATATTGTAATAGAGTCGTTTGTAGGGCCGGAAACATTGCCAGCGCACGGTTAGATTAGATTTAACCGATTGAATCTGAACTGAAACCATTCTGTTCTTCAGCACAGAGTTCATCATTTTGAATGTTTTTTTCCTGAACGGGGAACGGTCCTGAAGGACCTAGAGTTTGATTTTTTTTTTTAATTCCATGCAATTAGAATAGATCGGAGGCTCCAATAGCCCGAAGATGTACGAAAGAGGCTAAGAATAAACCATCAAAATTGAGGCCTCACAAATCTGCCAACAGCGAGCCGGGAGCATAAATTGGTCCAACAGACTCTCAGCGCGACCCATACACGCACGCTCTAGCTTCCGCCAACCGATTTTCAGGAGGGGTCAACGAATTAATCTTGTCAGGCCAGCCGTAGACGTCACCAGGCAACGCCACAGCCCTGCCCGCGTCCATCATCACGCGTCTGCCATCGATACCTCGCTACGCCATGCCGCCGAGACCCGACGTCTTCGACGCGGTAGAAATCACACCGCTGCACAACCAGACCACTCGAGTCGACACCTCTATACACGAGAGCTGCCACCACTTCTGGAGCAAGTACACCAGTTTCCCATGGAGTTCATCACATGCGGGGTTTCTCGCGTGGAGGAGCTACGGAGCGGGTTGTGGTCGTCACGCCCCTTGTGGACGTGGTGGCCACGACTGTCGCTTGTGAGTATCCTCCCAACTGTGGGCTCTTCTGGTAAAAGGGCGGCCTGACGGACCTATCATGCTTGCTATCGGTGCTGGCTTCAATCTTTCCTCTCGACTGGTGTACCAAATGAGAGGTGGGAAATCTGCGACGTCTACGGCCGATGCGATCTGCTGGTGGAGTTGCGGTGTCCGATTCGCCTGAAGTGGTGTAATCCCCAGTGACGCCATGGTTGCGCTTCCTAGCTAGAGAAGCAGATTGTAAGAAGGACTACATTGCAATCGGGTCCTTCTTGAATATTTTCTTGGGCCAAGTTGTAATTATTATCTTTGTGTGCGTCCATTTGCCTGTTGTACGAATGTTTCATTTTAATAGATAAAGTGGCACCGTGTCCTTGGACCCTTCCTTGTTTATAAAAAGAGAGAGAGAGGAGTGGGTGTCGAATTCACAATGAAACAAGTTTAGTCTAACATTTGTATGCAATCTTTAGCGCGTTATACTTCTGATTCACTAAGCAAAAAATAATTTCGCGATATGCACGCAAAAGGATAACAAAATAAAACTACATTCAAGGATAAGCTTCGATGGTTTGGAAGATATTACCTATGTGCCGTCCCTGGACCTATCAACAACTTATGCATAAATCAAACATAACTGCAAAACATACTAGAACACGTGCCATCGTCACGAATTATCATATCGAATTAAAAAATGCCACTTTTAGTTCTGCAGCCTACTGAAAATACTATTTTTGAAAGGTCGCAATTTTAACACATAGTGTGTGTAAGAAAATTATGTATGAACATTTGACATTGTAAAGATTATGAACCATTAGATCTCGGATTAGATTATCTACTTTTGAGAATATTCGATTTAGAATAAAATTAGTCCAGTAAACAAATGATACGATTTCCAAAGTATTAGTGTAGTGCAAGTGATATAGTGCAGCCCACGTCCATCACCATGTCAAGCACTCCAACACATGACGAGACGCCATCGAACTCAAAGGTGAACTCCTTTCTCTATGAGAGCCTCTATATGTCACCTTGGGATGGTATACTACTTCACCATCGCCCGCTTTGCATTGATAGGTGTGACCCGACGAGTACGCATGTGCGGGAGATGCCGAGGAAGCCCAAGAGTTGAAGCCATCCAAAGCGTACACTTGGAAAAGAAAAAGGAAGAGGAGGCTGCAGCTCCAGGAGTGGTACTACTGCCCGTGCCGAGCGGTACTACCGCCGAGTCTCAGGAGCGGTACTACAGCGGCTACTACCGCCACCACTACCGCGCGATGACCAGTTGATCTCGATGGCTCATGTCGAGTTCGAGATTACAAGTGATGACGGAGACGAGTTTGGATATGGTGAAGACTGTGAACCAGATGATCGGTGTTTTGCAACAATCTCGGCAAGCGGGGGCGGCAACACAGGGGGACTTCTTCTTGGTGGTGCTCTTTGGGCATAAAGTCTCGACTTCCGGGGTGAAAACCCTAGGCCTGACCTTCACTGGTTGTACGTGGCAGTGACGGATCCTGATGGCGTGTTAACGGTAGAGTGTTTTATTACTTTCCAGCAACAGCACCAGAAGATCGGCTTGTTTACCGTGACAACACACGTTCGTTGGGAGACCCCAAGAGGAAGGTATGATGTAGTGCAGCAGCAGTTTTCCCTTGAAATATGACCAAGGTTTATCGAACCAGGAGGACACGGAGGTTCTCTTCAGAAGGTTGTCAGCGGCGCAACTGACGCGGAACCTGCACACAACACAAGTAAACTACTTTGCCCCAACGAAACAGAGAGGTTGTCAATCTCTCCGGCTTGCCAAAAACAAAGGATTAAACGTATTGTGTGGAAAACAGTAATGAGTGCAGAAAGTAACAGAGAACAAATGATTATGACAAGATGATTATTATGAGATTTAATTGGGCATTACAACAAAGTACATAGACTTGCTATCCAACGCTTCTTTGACTAAATAATCCACCTTCCTGTTAGCATCCGCACCCCTTCCGGTATTGAGTTACAAACAACAGATTATTGCATGAAGTAAAGTGTGTAATGTAAACAATGCAAATGACACGTAGACAATGCATCGTTGTTTTATCCCTAGTGGCAACAGCACATCCACAACCTTAGTCGTTTCTGTCATCTCGAGCCCAGATTACTGGAGGCATGAACCCACTATCTAGCACAAATACTCCCTCTTAGAGTTACAAGCATCTACTTGGCCAAAGCATCTACTAGCAACGGAGAGCATGCAAGATCATAAACAACATAAATAGATAGATTGATAAACAACTTGCTCATAGTATCAATATTCATCGGATCCCAGCAAACACAACATGTAGCATTACAATAAGATGATCTTGATCATGTTAGGCAGCTCACAAGATCTAAACATGGAGGTACAAGGTGGAGAGACAACCATCTAGCTACTACTATGGACCCGTAGTCCAAGGATGAACTACTCACGCATCACTCCGGAGGCAGGCATGGCGGTGTAGAAGCCTCCGCTGAGGATCTCCCCTCCGGCAGGGTGCCGGGAAGGGCTTCAGAACCCTCCCGATCTAGGGTTGACGACGGCGGCGACGACGGAACTTTTCATGGAATATGATCGGTGTTTTAGGGTTTTCGGGACATCGGGAATATAGGCGAAAGGGCGGCGTCTGGGAGGTTCCAGGGGGCCCACGCCAACCCTGGGCGCGCCAGACATGTGGGCCGCGCCCTAGGGTGGCGTGGCACCTCTGGCTCTCCTCCGTTTCCCCTTTGGACTCGTGGACGTGTCGGTGAATATTTGCACACGTTGATTTTCGTCCAATTCGAGAATATTTTGCGACTAACTTTTCTGAAGGAGAAAAACAGCAGAAAACAGGAACTGGCACTTCGGCATCTTGTTAATAGGTTAGTCCCAGAAAATGCATAAAAATGCTATGAAGTGTAAATAAAACATGTAGCAATTGGTATAATAACAGCATGGAACATCAAAAATTATAGATACGTTTGAGACGTATCAAGCATCCCCAAGCTTAGTTCCTGCTCGTCCTCGAGTAGGTAAACGATAAAAACAACATAATTTTTGAAGTGACATGCTACCAACATAATCTTGATCAAATAGTAATGCAAAGCACATGAACTGAATGAAGTGATCCAAGTCAATGGTCTATAGTTTGCTAACAAGTAAACAAGGAGTAAACAAAATGAATCATACAAGTGCAAACTTTCATGAATAATACTTTGGAGACAATGGAGCTATAAGAGTTTGCATAAAAGTTAGCTCACAAAGCAATAGATTCTAAATGAAAGTGTTTGACTAACACAAAGGAAGATTTAGTTTCAGCACTGGCTTCAACTTTAACATATTTATCTCATGGATATTGTCAAGGCAAAGTAATGCAATAAGTCAAACATATCATTATATAACAACTGTTGTACCAAAGTTGACACTAGTGTTTGCTTGTGGAGATAGAAAGAAGTAGGAAAACTGACTCAACAATAAAGTAAAAGAAAGGCCCTTCGCAGAGGGAAGCAGGGATTAAATCATGTGCTAGAGCTTTTTAAGTTTTTGAAAGCATATAGAGAGTATAAAAATATATTTTGAGAGGTGTGTGTTAGTGGTCAACGAATCAGTAAATAGACAATACTTTAAGTCACAACATAAGAGACCTTACAAGAGCCCATGAAGGACGTTATTTCTACCAGCGGGTAGATCATCCCTCGTTCTCTTTTGTTTACACACTTATGAACATTGCTTGACTGATTTCTCAGGGGCAAAAAGATGTGAAGAGAATTAATGGTTAAAGTTGTAATTAATTGGGACTGGGCACCCCGTTGCCAGCTCTTTTTGCAAAATTATTGGATAAGCGGATGTATATGCCACTAGTCCAGGTGTAAAGTCTGATCAACAAGTGAAATAAAGACCATCTACCACATCCTCATGAGCTTGTAAACAGTGACACAAAAAGGAGTTGTAACAGTTTTGAATATTTTAAAGGTAGCACATGAAAATTTACTTGGAATGGCAGGAAAATACCACATAATAGGTAGTTATGGTGGACACAGATGGCATGGATTTTGGCTCAAGGGTTTTGGATGCACAAGCAGCATTCCCGCTTAGTACAGAGTTTAGGCTAGCAAGGTTATTTAAGCAAACACAGACTGTCAACCGGTACAGCAAGAACTCATATAAAAAACATGCTTGAAAAATTACAAGACTCCACATTGTCTTCCTTGTTAACCAAAACCTTTCACTAGAAAATATCTAGACTTTGGAACTACCAATGATACAAATCAAATATCAACAAGCTTTACAGTAGTTCTTCACTAATAGCCTTTACTTACATGATGCACAAGTCTAAACATTACTTACTTGGTAACTCAAAACAATTGACAAGTATCAAATTACTCAAGACAGTGATCTACAAGACTTATGTAAGCATTTTATACCACTACCACATGCATAGCATTTTCTGTTCCAACCAAACACCAATCAACTTATTTGAACAACTCTCCAAACAAATATAAGTGAAGCAAGAGAGTACTTTCTTCAAAAGAAACTAATAGCTCTGACAAGAGATATATGAAAACAGAGAGCTAGAAGCTTTAGCAGTAGCTAGACAAGAATACTCAACAAATATAAGTGAAAACAAGAGTATTCCAATGAAAAAGCGGAGCGTGTCTCTCTCCCAAACAAGAGTGCTAGGATCCAACAAGTATAGAGCAGCAAACAAAACAAAAACAAACTGAAAACAAAAGCACACTGACGCTCCAAGAAAAGTACATATAATGTGAAGAAATAAAAATATAGTCTCACTAGAGATGACCTGATAGTTTGTTGATGAAGAAGGGGATGCCTTGGGCATCCCCAAGCTTAGACGCTTGAGTCTTCTTGAATATATTGGGGAGATCCATGGGAGCTTCCCCAAGCTTAAGCTTTTCACTCTTCTTGATCTTATAATATCATCCTCCTCTCTTAACACTTGAAAACTTTCTTCACATCAAAACTCAACATTTTTCTCATTAGCGGGTTAGTGCATCAAAACAAATAATCTCACTTGTTCTGTAAGGACACAAATTCATAAGCAATCATTTTCAAACATTAGCTACTGTTACTAGGCTTAAGTGATGCTCTTTCACCTTAAAAGAAACCACTCAACACTTGTAAAAGAGAGAATGCAAAACAAAGACAGAATCTGTCAAAACCAAAACAGTCCGTAAAGATGATTTTTTTCGGGACACTTACGTCGCTCAAATCGAAAAACTTTAGTCGTACGAAAGTTGCGTACATATCTCAGGAACACGCACAATTTTTTTTTTCTGATTTTCTACGGCGAGAAACGGTGACGTTCCAGAAATCTGTTCCTGTGCAGTAATCCAAATATAGGTACCATCTTGTCATAAGAGACTTTTCTTGGCACAACAAAACAGCAAATAAAAGATACAAAGGAGTTGTTACAGAAGTAAACAAGCTCCTTGACACAAAACAAAAATAACAGAAAGTAAAAACAATGGGTTGCCTCCCATAAGCGCTTCTCTTTAATGCCTTTTAGCTAGGCATGAAACATGAATCAAGTATTGTCAAGACAAAAACATCAACATCATCAAAAGCTTCATCAAAAACACAGCTTGTATTTTTAAGTTTAGGGGGTTCTTGAGAAGAAAATTTAAACAAACCATTGCATGATTCATTAACTAATCCACGAAATTCTTTCTCAGTTTCAAACAAATCAACAAATGTTGGTTTCGGTTTAGGCACTTTGGGCACATATATGAATTTCTTCCCCTTGTCTAATAGATGCTCTTGCTTTTTAGTTTTAAGTGAGGAAAAAGTAGAACTCAAAGTATCAATAACCTCCTCTAATTCTCCAATCCTAGAATTTTGATTATCATGGATAGCACTAGTTTCTAAAACAGTAACCCTTCTGTTAATTTTTCCAAAAGATTCACCAAGTTTACTAGTACTATCATGGAGCTTTTCTATCTCATTGATCTTATCAATACTTGGAAGGCTTTTCTCTATAGATTCTAGTTTTTTCATGACATCCTCAAGAGAAATTTCAATTTTAAATTCATTAACAGGTGGTATCCCAACTAGACTTTCAATGATGTAACTAGCTTCTAAAGCAGGGGTACCTAGGAAGTTCCCTCCTGTTAAAGTGTCCAAAACATACCTATACCAATTGGTGATGCCAACATAAAAATTCCTAAGAAGGATTGTAGTGGAATGTTTCTTAGCACACCTATGATGAGCATTACTAATTCTATACCAAGCATCTTTCAAACTTTCTCCCCTTGTTGCTTAAAAGTACGAACCTCAACCTCAGGAGATGAAGCATAATACGCAGAACCAGACATGATGACTAAACAAAAAGATAACAACTCAAAATTAACTAAGTGCAGGAATTTTTTTTTTTGTTTTTTGGGTTTTAACAGCAAACAAGATAAAATAAAATAAACTAAGCAAGACAAAAACAAAGTAATGAGATTGGAAGTGTGAGACTCCCCTATCTGGAGATTCCAGTATCCCCGGCAACGGCGCCAGAAAAATGTCTTGATGGCGTGTTAAGGTAGAGTGTTTTATTACTTCCCAGCAACAGCACCATAAGATCTGCTTGTTGACCGTGACAACACACGTTCGTTGGGAGACCCTGATGCATGTAAAATGCATACATGAACTTTGCACTTTATTTACTCATATTCCAATCATATTTGCATCATATAAGGGTTATATCAATGTTTTATCATGATTTTGGAAATATCTCAATGATTTCCTATTTTTATGGAATTAACCCTGCACAGGCAGAAAACCACGTTTTCTTATTTTAATGTTTCAGGGACCCAAACGTCAACGAAATCACCTGGAAATTTACGGGCGTCAATATTTGGAAGGAAGAAGACCTGTGGGCAAAGGAAGCGAACAAACGGAGTCCGAGGACCAAACGGGGGTGGCCCACGTGGCCAGGTACTGCGGCCGCGTGGGGTCCGCTCATTTGGCCCTCGTGGCTCCGTTGCCGTCGATCTTCGCTCCACCGACATAGTTTTGACCTAAAAACGCCTATAAAAAAGGTCCCCCGACGTTCTCTGGAAGGAGCGCCGCACAAACACAGAAACACCAAAACGGAGATCAGGAGCTGCAGATTGGAGGGGGAAAACTCCGGCGGGGCGCTGCCGGCGTGGTCTCCATCTTCTCCATCGACTTCTCCACCGTCTCCATGATGAAGAGGGAGTAGTCCACCTCTGGACTATGGGTTTGTGGAAGTAACTTATGTATCTCTCCTCTCTTGAGATTCACTAATTAGCACCGTATGAGCTGCTGAACATGATTACGGTCACCGATGTAATACCTTTGTGGTGGATCTTTATGAGTTAATATATGTTTGAGATTGTAATGTTTGTTTCAGTTATGAGTATAGATGCATATTATGTACCCCGTTCTTGTTTACTTGTTTTGATCAAGCATGTTTATGAGAGCGTGTGTGGGGGAACGTGTGCATTAGTTGGAGTAACGGGGGGTGGCTAGTGCAGTGAACGTGAGAGAAAGTTCTGCGATCCACTTTGGTATCTTTACCTTACTTTGTTACCTCACTAGGGATAAACTAAAATACCATGCTACCGGGGATGTGGGCGTGACCATTGCCACTACTCCATGACTAGATATAGCATGTTCTTATTTTCACTTCATGTCATGATACTTAATGCTATACTCTGAGTTGTCTTAATTACTGAGGTGTTATGATTTAGTTCGCATCTTGGTGGAGTATAAGAGAAGTTAATAACCAAAAGATCTCTATGTTAGGACGTGATGCCCATATATCTAAGTAACTTGTTATCAAACCCTGTGTTGCAATCACATATGTTAACTGTGTGTGTTCCATTGTCTGCCACTTTATAAAGAGAGAGTGCATTTGTGAAACCATGAACTCCAGTCCATTTTTAATCATAAGAAACACCTTTCCAACACCATATACCACTTTTCTATTTTCAGCCATCATTAAATCCGAAAATACAAAAATACTTTTCATCTTGCATACATCATTCAAAACCCAAAAATATCATTTACCATTGCATCCACTATCATTGCATATTTATTTCTTATTTGCATTGCATAACTATCCTGATATCATTCTTACACCTTGTGCTTGACAACCACATGTGAGGTTGAGGACCAAAACATCTAACCTTGTTTTGTAGGTAACCAAAAGAAGGATAAGAAGATAAATCTACCACTTCAGATTCACCGAGAGTTTGATATTAAACCCTCGAGTCACCCCTCGTGGGGAAACTGTCTTCCACTTACTATACACTCTGCACTTGGAGTCTCAACCTAATCCCGTTTATTTGTGCAGGCATCAAGACTTGATCTTCGGGATCATCAAGACGTTTTCTGGCGCCGTTGCCGGGGAATCGTAGCTGAGAGATTTATCTAAGGGTGTGCATCATCGCATTCATCTCACAACAAAGTCAACGTCACCAACTTGTGCTAACACCTAAGCTTGGGGAGGTTGCACTACGTGAGCACCATCTTATCCATCTTTACTTACAAAGCAATTTATTTGTTTTGTTAGTGTCATTGCATATCATATCATATTTATTTCAGTTTTGCATAAAAAATTAAAAATATAAAAAAAACTTGCTATCATGGTGCTTGGAAACAAACAAGGAGGGAGTTCTCTAGGGAATTCTGTTTCTAGTTTTAAACAATATCATGGAGAAACATTAAAATATGCTTGGGTAAGAATTAATAGGATGCATTATGAAGATCCTACACCTTGTGAAGATGAAAAGCTAAATCTTTATTTCTATTATGGAATAGATCCTTGGTATCAAAATGCTTTAGATGGGGCTACAGGTGGAAGTTTTGTCTTGTCAACACCACCTTGTGCAGCCATGACACTTAGAAGGATTTTTGGTAGCTTTGTGGGTAGCAAGAAAAAGTTGGAAGACACCACAATAGCACTTGCTTCATCAAAGGATAAATTTGAAACTAAGTCAGAAAAGCTACCTAGTAAGGAAGATTTTGAACAACTAGTTTCTTATTCTGAAAACATTATTTCAAAGATAAACATTTTTGGTAGCTTTGTCGTCCTTTGTTTTCCCCTGCTTGTGAGGCGTCTGAGCTGGGACAGCTCTCGTTGAGAGTATATATAATAGAACTAGTGGTATTGTATGACCGAGTTTTCCAAGCGCGTATTATGGTTGAGATCGGTTGTCGAAAAAAGACGAAGAAGATCTATTCCTAGTGAGATATACTGAGTATATGCTAAAATTATGTTATCGAATCAATTGACTTGTACTCCTTATAGTAAGGCCGACGGCCTTCTGGTTACCGGAAATTCACTCCAGATCCCGTAAATTCACGGATTAGTTATAAAAACAAAATAAATCCGCTGGATTTTAAATTTGACAGTGCTTATCCATGATTTTCAGTCCATTATGAAAATGGGTAGCTGGAACCAGGAAGTCATGGTCACCACCACTAACCCACATCCATCTGTGCTTTTGTTTCTTCTAGGAATAGTTTATTCGCTGGGCTGAACCGAGCAGTGAGCCACTAACCTTATTCAAATCTGGCGGACGAAGCAGCTAGCTAAGAGTAACTTACGATAACTAATTTGCTGGCATTCGGGGTGGCTAGAGAGTAGTAAAATTAATTAGCAGCTAGGCCGTCTCTATCACCGACAACACGTATTTCCAAACTGCTCTCGGCGTCTCGGTGCACTTTTATCCGGTCAGTCAGCGTTCACCATCACAGCGTGCTTATCGAGTAGTTGCACAGTAATCAAATTGAGTTTTTGTTTTTGGCTATTCACTAGTAGAAAAACAGGTAAGTAGGACTATGCACGTATACCCTGCCCAATTGAAGGCAAGCTGTCTCAATCCATAATCAATTCCACTTGCATCATGATAGACTTTTGAGACGGATGATGGGACAAAAGAGGTAAGTACGCACGTATATGTCCTGCCCAAATTGCTAACAAGCTGTCTCGATCAGTCCATAATCAATTCCACTTGCGTCATTGATGAGTCATTTGGTCAATGGCTAGTCGTCCGATCTTTGGAAGCAACGATGGATAGCAGTTGCCTGTTTGTCATGTTGCCTCGTGGCAACTTCCCACTAAGTCGCGACTTCGCGCGTCTCGCCGTGTTGGCGTACATAGTTTTTTCATGCATGTGCTGGGACAGCTCTGGTTGAGAGTATAATATAACTAGTGGTATTGTATACGACCGAGTTTTCCCAACGCATGTTATAATTGAGATCCGTTGTCAAACAAGAAAGGAAGAAGATCTATTCCTAGTGTGGTATGGATATGCTAAAAATCGAATATTCGAATCAGTCGACTTGAACTTGTTACGGTAAGGCCGACAGCCTTCTGGTTACGGGGAATCCACTCCTGATCCGGTAAATTCACGGAGTGGTTAAAAAGACGCAATAAATCCGTTGGATTTTAAATATTTATCCATTATTTTCAGTCCATTTTGTTTAAAAATGCTTTCGGTAACGTAATGGAGAACATCGTTGCCGAGGGTAGCTTGAACCAGGAAGTCATGGTCAGCACACCCACCAGATACCATCTCCATCTGTGCTTTTGTTTCTTACCCAATTTTTTCTACGGAGAGGAGAAGAAATCATTTTGTTTTCGAATTTTATAAAGAGCGAACATTAGAATTTTGGTATGCTGGCGTTGCTAGTATTCAGATGTTTGGAAGCAACGGTGGATAGTAGTTGCCACTTTGCCATGTTGCCTTGTTGCAACTTCCCATTAAGTTGCGCCTTCGCTCGTCTCTCCGTATTCTCGTCCTTTGTTTTTTCCTTCTTTTGAGGTGTCTGAGCTGGGACAGCTCTCGTTGAGAGTATAATAGAACTAGTGGTATTGTATGACCGAGTTTTGCAAGCGCATGTTATGCTTGACTTCAGTTGTCAAAATAAACAGGAAGAAGATCTATTCCTAGTGGGGTATACATATGCGAAAATTGTGTTATCGAATCGGTTCAAGGAACGTCTTATAGTAAGGCCGACGACCTTTTGGTTACCAGAAATCCACTCCAGATCCGGTATATTCACGGGCTGGTTTTAAGAAAACCCGTGAAATCCGTTGTATTTTAAATTTTACTAGTATTTATCCATTATTATGATAGCAACGCTAGTATGAAAAAACCCTCGTGTCGTCTGCATCGGGCGACTCGGGGGGGACCTACCGCCCCAGCCGCCGTTCACCTCTCCCCGACTTCTCTCTCCCCCGCCGCCGCCGCCGGAGGAGGTCGTCTGACGGTGGACGGCGGCGGGGCGCTGCTGCCTGTTTTATTTTCAATAAGCCCGCGCGGTCTTCTCTCAGTCTCTCATATCTGATCCGATCTGGAAGTGAGATCCGGCCGGCCGACGTACCAAGGATAATGTCCCAAGGATAATGTCCGTGCGCATATGCCAGTGCCCGCTTGCATGTGCATAGCGCAGGATGCATCCAGCCCTTCATGCATGTGGTTGTTGCTTGCTGCCCAAACTCGTGTGTCCAGCTCCGATGTCCAATTCGGAAGATCGGAAGGACGACAAACTGCGAGCAGGGGCGGATCCAGGATTTGGGCATTGGGGGGGCGAACCAACGATCGTAGATCAAATAATATATATTGTCCTCTATCATGAAAAAATGAAGTCTCCCATCATATGTATCTTTCTTGAAATAAACATACATGTTTACTATTTTTTAAATTTGCACATATAAACACAACGACAAATATTTATCGTGTGGCACACGTGATAAGCTATTTCAAACCAACAACACAACAACAAATTTTTCACAACTTTTAAATAAATTTGGCTATACAATTATACAAGATCGTTCCTGTTAATATCTTATTCGGTTAGACAGAAGTTATATCTGAATTTGAAGGGTAGATGAGTTTGGTCTTGATGCACGTGGATTGGAAAAATCAATATGTTGACGTTCTTCTCTTCATTTTTTTATCTAAAAAGGTATGGCTAAACTAAACCAAAATATAGATATCTATATCTAATATAAGCACATCTAACTACTATTACTAACTAATGTGTTAGGCATTACAGAACCAAATCAGATTAGTAGTACATGTATACCTTGAGATGGTACAGGGCGACTGGCGGCACACCGTCTAGGCATCGCTAATTTCTGGACTATAGACGCGGAGGAGGAGAGGAAACAACTACGCGGCATAGGTTTTCCGGAGGTGGCTGCCACTACAGGAAAGCCACAAGACGCCGACGGCCTGATTATACGCCGACGGCCAAATGTCGGGGCCGTCAGCGTATAAGGCGAGATCGGGGAGCCACGAACGCGGCCGTCGGCGTACAAAGGGCCGTCGGCGTATAACGCCATCCTTGACGGTGCTCAAACGGGAGGCCTTTCGCTGCCCTGAGACGCCGACGGCTACCGTCGGCGTATAAAAGGCCGTCTGCGTATAATTGTTTTTTTCCAACTAATTATAAATTAATTTAGATTTATTTATTTCTCTATATAATATTTAATGTAGGTATAATTTATATATAAATTGGATCTATAATATTTAATGTAGGTATAATTTATATATATATGGGATCTAGCATTTCCCTCCCAATTACGGTATCCCACCCGCATAAAATAACGGTTTGAGTCTTCCGGAACCCGACCCTACAACATATACATGTAAAATAAATAAAAAGAACACATGTAATATACACCTACAACATAAATATTAAATATATGGCTCAATTTATCCTGCCCCGTGGTGTGACCGGCTTCACGAGCATCACTGTTTCCTTAGCGAGTTTTTGGACATATAGTTGGAAACTCCCACATCGAGCGAACGGGGGGAATCTTCGCAAGAGTTGGGGTATATGTGTGTTTTTATTTCAACTATGGCCTAACCTAACACAACCAAGCAAAAAAGTCCACTGGCCTACCCCCTCTCGGCTTCGGTCAAGGGGGTAGACGGGAACATTGATTTTTTTCCAGCGGATTCAGGGTTTCGCCGAAGCGGGGCCCCGGAGCGTCGGAACCCCACCCAAACCTAGGTTGTGCCATACCATATGTATACAAGTGTGTTGTGTGTTGTAAATATCCGGTATCCTACTCCTAGGTGTGACCGGCTTCACCGACTTCACTTTCTCTCTAGTGAGTTTCTGCACTTAGAGGTGAAAACTCCCCTTTCGGGCGAACCGGATGGAATCTTGTGTTGATTTGGGGTAGACTTTGGTTTCTCATGTTCCTATGGCCTAACCTAACACAACCAAGCAAACAACTCCACTGGCCTACCCCCTTTCGACGCACGTCTATGGGGGTAGACGAAAACGTTAGGATTTTTCCAGCGGATTCAGGGTTTCGCCGAAGCGGGGCCCCGGAGCGTCGGAACCCCACCCAAACCTAGGTTGTGTCATACCATATGTATACAAGGATGTTGTGTGTTGTAAATGTGCAATATCCTACTCCGGGGTGTGACCGGCTTCACCGACTTCACTTTCTCTCTAGTGAGTTTCTGCACTTAGAGGTGAAAACTCCCCTTTCGGGCGAACCGGATGGAATCTTGTGTTGATTTGGGGTAGACTTTGGTTTCTCACCTTCCTATGGCCTAACCTAACACAACGAAGCAAAAAACTCCACTGGCCTACCCCCTTTCGACGCACGTCTATGGGGGTAGACGAAAACGTTAGGGTTTTTCCAGCGGATTCAGGGTTTCGCCGAAGCGGGGCCCCGGAGCGTCGGAACCCCAGCCAAACCTAGGCTGTGCCATACCATATGTATACAAGTGTGTTGTGTGTTGTAAATGTCCGGTATCCTACTCCTAGGTGTGACCGGCTTCACCGACTTCACTTTCTCTCTAGTGAGTTTCTGCACTTAGAGGTGAAAACTCCCCTTTTGGGCGAACCGGATGGAATCTTGTGTTGATTTGGGGTAGACTTTGGTTTCTCACCTTCCTATGGCCTAACCTAACACAACCAAGCAAAAAACTCCACTGGCCTACCCACTTTCGACGCACGTCTATGGGGGTAGACGAAAACGTTAGGGTTTTTCCAGCGGATTCAGGGTTTCGCCGAAGCGGGGCCCCGGAGCGTCGGAACCCCTCCCAAACCTAGGTTGTGCCATACCATATGTATACAAGTGTGTTGTGTGTTGTAAATGTCCGGTATCCTACTCCTAGGTCTGACCGGCTTCACCGACTTCACTTTCTCTCTAGTGAGTTTCCGCACTTAGAGGTGAAAACTCCCCTTTCGGCGAACCGGATGGAATCTTGTGTTGATTTGGGGTAAACTTTGGTTTCTCATGTTCCTATGGCCTAACCTAACACAACCAAGCAAAAAACTCCACTGGCCTACCCCCTTTCGACGCACGTCTATGGGGGTAGACGTAAACGTTAGGGTTTTTCCAGCGGATTAAGGGTTTTCGCCGAAGCGGGGCCCCGGAGCGTCGGAACCCCGCCCAAACCTAGGTTGTGCCATACCATATGTATACAAGTGTGTTGTGTGTTGTAAATGTGCAATATCCTACTCCGGGGTGTGACCGGCTTCACCGACTTCACTTTCTCTCTAGTGAGTTTCTACACTTAGAGGTGAAAACTCCCCTTTCGGGCGAACCGGATGGAATCTTGTGTTGATTTGGGGTAGACTTTGGTTTCTCACCTTGCTATGGCCTAACCTAACACAACCAAGAAAAAACTCCACTGGCCTACCCCCTTTCGACGCACCTCTATGGGGTTAGACGAAAACGTTAGGGTTTTTCCAGCGGATTCAGGGTTTCGCCGAAGCAGGGCCCCGGAGCATCGGAACCCCACCCAAACTTAGGTTGTGCCATACCATATGTATACAAGTGTGTTGTGTGTTGTAAATGTCAGGTATACTACTCCTAGGTGTGACCGGCTTCACCGACTTCACTTTCTCTCTATTGAGTTTCTGCACTTAGAGGTGAAAACTCCCCTTTCGGGCGAACCGGATGGAATCTTGTGTTGATTTGGGGTAGATTTTGGTTTCTCACCTTCCTATGGCCTAACCTAACACAACGAAGCAAAAAAATCCACTGGCCTACTCCCTTTCGACGCAGTCTATGGGGGTAGACGAAAACGTTAGGGTTTTTCCAGCGGATTCAGGGTTTCGCCGAAGCGGGGCCCCGGAGCGTCGGAACCCCTCCCAAACCTAGGTTGTGCCATGCCATATTTATACAAGTGTGTTGTGTGTTGTAAATGTCCGGTATCCTACTCCTAGGTGTGACCGGCTTCACCGACTTCACTTTCTCTCTAGTGAGTTTCTGCACTTAGAGGTGAAAACTCCCCTTTCGGGCGAACCGGATGGAATCTTGTGTTGATTTGGGGTAGACTTTGGTTTCTCATGTTCCTATGGCCCAACCTAACACAACCAATCAAAAAACTCCACTGGCCTACCCCTTTCGACGCACGTCTATGGGGGTAGACGAAAACGTTAGGATTTTTCCTGCGGATTCAGGGTTTCACCGAAGCGGGGCTTCGGAGCGTCGGAACCCCACCCAAACCTAGGTTGTGCCATACCATATGTATACAAGTGTGTTGTGTGTTGTAAATGTGCAATATCCTACTCCGGGGTGTGACCGGCTTCACCGAGTTCACTTTCTCTCTAGTGAGTTTTTGCACTTAGAGGTGAAAACTCCCCTTTCGGGCGAACCGGATGGAATCTTGTGTTGATTTGGGATAGACTTTGGTTTCTCACCTTCCTATGGCCTAACCTAACACAACCAAGCAAAAAACTCCAATGGCCTACCCCCTTTCGACGCACGTCTATGGGGGTAGACGAAAACGTTAGGGTTTTTCCAGCGGATTCAGAGTTTCGCCGAAGCGGGGAACCGGAGCGTCGGAATCCCACCCAAACCTAGGTTGTGCCATACCATATGTATACAAGTGTGTTGTGTGTTGTAAATGTGCAATATCCTACTCCGGGGTGTGACCGGCTTCACCGACTTCACTTTCTCTCTAGTGAGTTTCTGCACTTAGAGGTGAAAACTCCCCTTTCGGGCGAACTGGATGGAATCTTGTGTTCCATATTTGCCACGCTGATCGGGTGCCGCAGGCCCTCAAGGACTTCTTGATGGACAAAACCATCAAATTCTGCGGCACGGCTATCAACAACGATCAGCGTATGCTGGGGCCTTACGGATTTCATATTTCGTCCACCGTCGACCTCCAGCGGGCCGTTCACCCTAACCCAACATACCCTAATCTTCCGAGTCTCTAAACTCTAGCCAATGTTACTATTGGCACAACGCTTGAGAAGAAGAAGAAGAACAAGAAGAAGAAGAAGAAGAAGAAGAAGAAGAAGGAGGACGAGAAGAAGAAGGAGGAAGAAGAGAACCTCGCATTAGGTTGGGGAGAGTTTCCATTGAGCTTTTATCGCATCAAGCATGCCGCTCGGGACGCTCGCCTAGGCTACGAGATTGCTAGGAGGTGTCTCGGTGCTATGTGATCGTATGACTCAATGTGTCGATCTAAATGTGTTATATTTAAATCAATTGGGCAAGATTTGAGAAATAACCAAATTGTTTCCGGGTGCCTCGTATTGTTTCCGGGTGCCTCGTATTGTTTCCAGTTGCATGATGAACAAACAAAGTAGGCCGAGACACTACGGGAATGGAGCAAGGCGTTGACGGCCGGCCTCTACGCCGACGGCCAAATGCCTAATTATTATCTTATTTTATATTTATACTTATTTATTTATTAGTATCAATTATTTTACTACCGCACTCCGGCGAAGGAAACACACAAACTGCAACTGCTTGATCCAACGGCTCCAAGCTCTCGAAGGAAACACACGATCCGCGTACTTGTTCCTGATTGGCTAGCCGAACGGAGTCATTCGCTTGATCAAACGGCTCTCAAGCTCTCGAAGTAAACACACGATCCGCGTACTTATTCCTGATTGGCTGGCTGGAGGGAGTCACTCGGAGAGGCGGGTCTATAAGAGAGGCAGGAGTACACTTCACATCCATCATTGGCAGTACACGGGTAGCAGAGAGCAAGATTTCTGAGAGGCAGGTGTTTCTAGAGCGGAGGCTGAAGGTGAACCCTCCCCTCGGTCGGATCCAAGCAGCGGCAAGGATCTCTGATGATTAGCAAAATCCCCAACACTTGTTCGGACGGTTGCAAATCATCAGAGACGTCTTGCCGCTGTTTGGATCGAAGGCCGATTTGCCGTCTCACGACCACGCGATGATTTGCCGATTTGCCAGTCAGAGTGGCCACTAGAGAAGGTAGGCAACTTCAATTCGACGTGGTTCTGAAAGGGGCATGGTTAATTTAGGTAGTGCTTGCGCATGGTTACCCCAGAAGCGCTTTTGGAGTTTTGGTTGTGGGTCTGATTGGAGCGTTGCATGTTTTTAAATTCTTAGCTCTAGTTCCCTGATGTGGTACTTTTGACAATGCTTGCCTGTTGAGTTTCGGTCTCGGTAGTGATTTGTAAGAGGTTATTCTATGGTGCTTAATTGTTACTGTTGTTTTGTTGAATAAATGGAGCAGGGCTGGAGCCGCCTTTCATCCAAAAGAAACTCGCCATGCCAATAGAGCATCAGCCATCTCATCACAGTGTCACGCGGCAGATGACTAAGCCCATAAAAACCACATGACGAAATATTTAATCTTGATAGTCTCGTATTGTTGAAGGCTCTAAATTTTTTATCTACATTCATAAACTCTTAAAAACCTTTCCCAAGTTTGTAGATATATAATTATGCTATGAAAAAAGATTATTAGAAATATGTAAAGTTGTAATATTGGTTTCATTTAGATTCTTCATCACCCGGGTATGAATGTACTGAAATAAAATTTCAAAGATGAATATAAAGACAACGCCTTTCTTAAATATCCCAAACTAAAGGTATATTATATACCATATTATGGATATATGATTTGTCAATTTGCGATTTACAGATTTGTATAATAGATTATTACTTATTCATTATTGTTTACTTAAATAATTGTTTTTGGTTTCAAAAAATACAGACATGTAGTAATGTTTTGTATACTAAATAATAATTTAAAAAATACAAAATTTAAAAAAAATTGGCTACGCCGACGGCAATGCGTAGACTTTGCCCTCATATCCCCACCTGTTCGGGATGGGAAAGACTTTGCCCTCATATCGCCGCCTCCCGCTCGATCCCCTCCCTAGCGCCAACCCTAGCGCCGCCGGCTCAATCCGGTGACCACGCCCCGCCCGGCCCGCCAGGTCCTCTCCTCCGCTCAATCTGAACGACGCGCCGGCGCCGAGGAACACGGCGGCTGGAAGCTAGCCCGGCCCGAGCTCCTGCGCCGTCTCCGTCCATGCGTCCCCGTCCGTGCTCGTCCTCGTCCGTGCGTCCTCCAGCACCGTCCGCCCGTCCCTGCCATCTCCGCTGGCACCATCGTCCATGACGGTCGGAGCAGCATCGTCCGCCACCTCGTCTCTCATCCAGCAGGCAGCAGAGCAGCTCCCCCCTCGCCACCCCTCATCCAGGACAACAGCAACCGGTTGAAGCTCCACATGCCAACGGGCCACGGTACTATCTCGTCCCTCTCGAGTCTGTTGATGAAAATTGTTGTTGATAATTCTAGTAGCAAGGACAAGCCAAATCTAGGACAACAGTAAGAAAATTTTAATTGAAATTGCAAAACTATGGTGATTTGTGTGTTTGTGGACCTTACTATGTAATATGTATTGCTGGACTTTGTTTATTTATCATTGTTTGTCATGTCTGTGCACCTAGATTTGGCAATTTATGTGATTTTTGAAGGCTTAGTGCGGTAATCTCGCGTACTCCTGAGTTGGGCCTCGTGCGTATCAAGGCTACACTCACCGCCGACGACCCCCCTGTCCTGCCTCCTCGACGGCCTTCCCGAGCTCGCCCCGATGTAAGTTTTCTCAATTTCATTCCCTTTCCGCATTCGTTTCTAGCTAAGTGGCTAAGTTGACGAGATTCGTTCTATTTTGAAATTGTAGCCTGATTTCGAGGCGGCCTTCGATGCCGCTTACGCGGACTATGAGGCGGAGTATCACTTGTGGCTGCAGAAGAGAGCGGACTATGACGAGTGGCAAGAGAGCCCATGGATAAAAGCCAAATAAGAACCAAGAAAGATGATATGCCCAATATGCAAAGGTTTGATCTCTCCACAAAGATGCGATCAAATTACTCACTTGAGAGCCCATCTTGATAGTACGCCGTCTATCCTATAACCCGGTCTCCCACTAACACCATGAGATCGGTAAAAGAAACTCTATCAAGATCATACATTTGCCTTGCACATTCCACTTGAGCTAGATGATGACGATCATGGTCTCTTCAAGTGGACCACTTTTCTTGTTTGCGCTTCGCTTGATGAAGATTCACATGTTGCTCCCCCATACCCCAAAGTGGGAGAGCCTCTCATAGGCGCATCTTCTCTTGACCAATATCTCCAAATGAGTGGCAAGATTCAAGCATAGGATTTTTTCAAGATGTTTCTCTTGAACTTGCACTTCATAATTTTCTCTCTCTTCACAAAGATGATGTCTTGAATCTTCAAGACATACTTACAATACGCTCAACTCTACACATGACCATTCTTGATATAAACCCTTGAATAGAGTATTGATCATCATGTAATCTTCTATAGTCCAACACATGAATTTCAATCTTTTCCTATGGACAAGAACTACAAGTATATCTCAATGCAAACATTAGTCCATAAGGATTGTCATTAATTACCAAAACCACACATGGAGGCACTATGCACTTTCACCTACCAGACCCCACGCCAGTAACTACGCAATATAATACCGACGTGCATCTCACTTTCCACGCCGGTGATAGTTTTATCCTTGTTTGATTCTTTGGGCCCACATATCACCGGCATAGCTATCTGTCGTACACGCCACTGATTTCAACGTATTGCTGGCGTGGAAATTTGCCCTCATCGGTGATTAGCTGCGGAATTTGGTCCCAGCAGATCACCGACGTAGGTTTTGGTTAGCCCGCCGGTGATTACAAGCCGGTTATTATTAGGTGTTTCCTTTTAGTGTTGACCAAATGACTCATCAATGACGCAAGTGGAATTGATTATGAACGGACACAGCTTGTTAGCAATTTGGGAAGGGCATATACGTGCGTACTTGCCTCTTTTGTTTCATCAGCCCTCTGAAAAGTCAGAATCATCGTGATGCAAGTGTGGAATTGATTATGGATTGAGACAGCTTGCCTGCAATTGGGCAACAAACCTGTTTGCTTGATCAGCCTTGCCTTCCCGATAGTCAAAAACACCAAACTCAATTTGATCACCGTGAGGTCTAACGGTAAGCTAGCATGTGCAACTACTCGATAAGTCCATCGTGGTCATGTGCATCGTTCCCGGCGCTCCGCCAGTGACGTTGTCTCCAATTAAGAGGAACACCTATAGATTGGCCTCGTGTTTGGTAAATTGACATAGGAGTCGAGGGTCGATATATTTTATTTTAAGTTCATATATGGATGTTAATTGTCAAACTCTTCTTCCCAGCGCTCTAAGGTGAGACAAATTCACAATTAAAAATCATTAGTCAGATAAAACTTATGGCAAGATCGATATCTAATCCATTTACAACACATTTTAAAATGAAAAAAAATCGGAAAGAAACTTGGATGTACATCCGGACATTCCAGGTTCAGTTGTTCACACATGAAGTTTCATGGAAGAAAAAAAAGAATATTTTTGTGGCCTCCGTGAGAAAACACAATTTTTGGTTCTCCAAAATGACTTTTTCCGCAACACTTTGTGTGCAAATGTAAACCCCCAATTTTTTTCACAATTTTTGACGTTTTGAAATCCATTTAAAATGCAAATTGCTTAACTAGTACATCTAGAGGTATGAGGTAAAACATCGTGTCCACATGCGACAAAATGACATTTTTTTCTCGTTGCTTCCTTCCCTCCTTATATCTTACCCTGTCACTGTTCTCCCACGTTGCGACGCGCAGAAACTGAAGCGGCCACGCACGCTTAAGGGTGGATATGGATCATGGATCGAGTGAACGAGGAAAAATGCAACTCCACAACTAAAAGGATCTCCCCCGCTTATCTCACACCTCCAAATGCTTTACGATTCGTGCACACATTTGCAAAAGAATTTCAAAATGAATGCATTATCAATAATTTTTGAATTTAGGTTATTTACTTTTGTAGATTCATTTACTAACAAGAAATTTATGTACATGTCGAAAACCACGCATTAACATATATTTTCTTATCAACACATCAATTAGTAGGAATAATATCGTTCGCTGAATGCAAAATCAACGGTCACGATAAGCGGTGGAGATCCTCCTAGTTGTGGAAAAACTGCGATGTATCCTAGAGCTGCGAGTTGCCGGTCATCCGATCTTTGAAAGCAACTGATACGCTAGCCTGTTATTCCTCATTTCTCTTGCATTTAGAAAATCTCATGTCAGCTTAAACATAAAGTGTAATATTTGCAGCCCCTTAGAAAAATAGGTAAGTTCACAAAGCCAAGAAAAACTAAAGTAACATAGTCCACATCAAGAAATGTAACATACGCATAAGGAAAACAACTGCAAGCTGCTGAAACATACATTAGGCTGAACAAAAGCCGGTTTGTAATAAATAGCCGGCTATCACCCGGCTATAGCCCGGATATAGCCTTGCGAGAGACTCGGCGCTATAGATTAGGCCTTTGTAAGCTAAAAAGGTAATAGCCGCTAATAGCCCGGCTATAGGAATTTAGCCTCAGTTTAGCCCCTTAGCGGCTATATTCCCGCTCAGGCGATCTAAAAAATTTGGACCAAATTTTGTCCCGCTCGGGTCAAATTTGTCACGCCCAGCCCACTTTCGCGCCCAAATATCAACCCTACCCCTAAATTATTCTCATTCTCTCCTCTATCTCCCAAAAATAGAACCAGGAGGGGCGGCGGCCATGGCGGTGGCGCAACCTCACACTCCCGGTCAGAATTATGCTACTTAATGTTGTAATATGTGGACAGAACTATGTCAAGAACTTCTAATATGTTATACATCTGTGAATTATTGATATATACACAAATATATGCTGCCCAAATATTATTATTTTCCATTATTTAGCAAAAGGCTATAAGGTCATAGCCGCGCTATAGCCCGGCTATAACCTTTCGTGGCTTGTGAAATCGCCGGGGCTAAACACAATAGCCCGCTATTTTAAACAGAGGTTTGTATTATTTCGAAGACCAACCAATGTAACATACGGAGTAGTACACATAAAAAAAAAATTCAAATTACACTCATCGCAAAAGCAAATAAAAGTCAGTTACAGTTCACTTTGGTATGACTTATTCAGTAACCAACATACGTACATGATTCTTCTCTTGAGAAAGAATCTGAGACAGAAGAATTAGTTACGGACGGAGGGAGGCGCCCTACTTGAACCTGAGCTTGACAGCGTCAATGTCTTCGTTGCCGACTCGGAAGGCCTTGGCGAGCACGTCGGTGGGCACGGGTGGCGCGGCGGCGAAGAGGGTGTTGGCGATGACCTGGGTGCCCTGGGTGCTGTTGAAGGCGGCGATGACGAAGGCGGGGCCGTATCCCCTGTTCTGCTAGAAGTGCACGAGGCCGCGCGGGAAGACGAAGACGTCGCCGACGTTGAGGATCTTGGTGAAGAGCTTGTTGGCGGTGGTGATGAAGCCGACCTCGAGGGTGCCCTGGGTGACGAAGATGATCTCGGTGGCACGCGGTGGGTGTGCGGCGGGTTCTGGCCTCCCTTGGCGTAGTCGATGCGCGCCATGGAGACGCCGTGGGTGTTCACCCCGGGAAGGACAGCACGTTGGCGGCGGTCACGCGGAGCCCGCGGCGTTGCTGGTGTTGCCGGCCTTCTTGAGCCCAGCGAAGAAGAAGTCGTCGGCCGTGATGTTGGCCTTGCACGGGAAGCCGTTCAGCTTGATCGCTGCCGCCATTGATCACCACAGTAGCGTGTCAGCACAAAGATGCAGCAGGAAAGAGGTTGACAAACTAAGATGAATGGTTTAGCTGGGTAACTCACGGGATGCCATGTCGGCGACGCAGACGTCTTGGAGCATGTCGGGGTCGCCTGCGAGGGATGGGGCGGCGAGCGCGAGGAGGACGACGCAGACGACGGAAAGGTGAAGCCTCGCCATGGTGGATCGGTCAATGCTGGATAGCTAGCAGCTTGGTGGTATAGATGTCGAGTGCTTTTTGGATCTGGATTGAGCAGAGGTACAGGAGCTGGCACTTGTAGGCAGGATGATTTCGTGGATGGCATCGCCATTGCAAGGTCAGCAGAGCATGCTACCACTACGACGACAGGGAGGGAAGGGAGCTAATTTTTTTTTTAATAATACATTTTTTTTAATTAAATTTGAAAAATATTACGGAAAACCACGAAATTCCAGAAATAATACACCTTCGGCCTGGGCCTAGCCGATAAGGGCCTGTCGGCCAGGACTGGGCCGATAAGCCTGTCGGCGACGGATGGCGCTGTCAGAGAACCATATCGGCTAGTACTGGGCCGACCAGATGATGTCGGCCTAGGCCCAGCCGACAAGGCCCAGTCGGCCTAGATTGGGCCGAATGCTGCATGCTATATTTTTTTATCCGTCGTTCCTGCGATTTGTCTCCCGCCAAGTCTCCCGCGGCTTTGTTCCCGCACATTTTCCCCGCCCTTTTCTCCCGCCCTTTTTCTCCCGCCATGTTCTCCCGCCCTTTTCCTCCCGCCATTTTTCTCCTGCTCTTATTCTCCTGGGTGAGCTTATATATACCCCAGCAGACGTTGTGATGGAGGCGTGCGGTGCGTGGTGATTTTCTTAGTCGCATAGGAAGGATGTCCGGTAGTTCGGGTCCTAGTTTGGAACATAGGTCATGGTGTGTTCTGTATGAAGCCGTAAGATGGACTGATGGTAGTAGTAGGGAGGGTAGGGCGAAGAGCTGTTATAGGGAGCTAGTTAGTGAGACGGGCAACATTCGTGAGCTGGGAGAAACTATAGCCAAAAAATACAAAATCCCGCATATGACCCCTGAAGAAATTTTAGATGAAATTGATGGGTGGCGGTGGAAGTGGCAGAGAGTGTATGAGCTAAAAGATATCGAGGCGGGTTTACGGGACATGCCTATAACTCCTAAGTCAAAGATAATCCATTTTTCGCGGGAGGCCTATGCATTTCACGTGGAGCTAACTGAGTACGGAAGTTTTTTTTGTTAGAATATAGTGTTATATGGCTGAAATATTTTTCTCTGCTTTTATTCTTCTGCAGCGCTGGCCCGCAGACGCACAGTTTCTGAACAAAGAGATCCCTCATTTTGGTTGGATGGAAGCTCTTTTTGGCGCTTGTCCTGATGGGCGTCCACAGAATGCATTGTACGCTGATGACGTGAAGAGGGCTATATCAAAGGCCAAAGATGACAGTGATGATGATTTCATGCCTCCTAAACGAGGGAACCGTAGACGTAAGTTTAAGAGTGTTGGCCCATCGAAGGCTGTCGCCGATGAAAATAGTGATGATGACTTCATGCCTCCATCACGAACACGTGGCAGAGGGAAGTGAAGTCGTTGATTAGAATTAGTTATCGTTCAGTTCTATGTATTATTTACAAGTATCTTTAAGATCCAGTACGTAGAACTACTGAAGTTGTAACGGAGAGTTGTACTTGCATGTTAGATTAATGTATCGATGCAATGTGGAAGGATATGTCTCGTACATAGATAATAATATGTCTCGTACATATATGTCTCACATACAAATCGAAATACATATATGTCTCACATACAAATCGAAATACATATATGTCTCACATACAAATCGAAATAGGAATATGACCCAAAGATATCACTGACCCCTGCGTGGCCGAGGATCACGAGGAGGGGGCTGGATGGGCGTCGACCACATATACCGGCAACAACTATGTACTTAATATTGAAGGATGCACACTAATGTGACACCAATTTACTGTTATAACCGGCAACAACTATGTACTTAATATTAGTAGCGCAACAAATACCTAGCAATATCAATATCACACTGCCACCTTAACACTAATGCGTACATAATTAACAGTAAATCCTAATTAGCCAAAAAAACGCATACCCTTGAAGCGTGCCGATTCAATGGACAACCACCGTCACCACCACCGCTGCACCACCACCACGCTGCACCACCACCACCACCACCCTACACCAACCTCCACCTAAACTACACCATTGATCTAACCAAACAACACGAAATTGCACAAAACCTAACTCATATGTATATCTGAGCTGCCTAAACTCTCTAACACTACATGCAGGAAGAATTGTTGGCTGGATGGACAGATCGGCGCGCACGGAGCTGCTGGAAGAAGAAATGAAGAAGAAAGGAAGAAGAGCACGCGAGGAAGAAGAAGGCTCGGCCGAGCCTTATGCAGCGCCCTGTCGGCCAGGTTTGGGCCGATTAGTGGCCGGTCGGCTAGGCTTGGGCCGATGTGTGGCCACGTGACGCAGAAAGGCCTGTCGGCCGCAGGCCTGGCCCGCCATGCAAAGCAATCGGCTAAGCCAGAGCCGACGAGGTCTTTTCGGCCCAGCCCTGGTCGACGGGCCCTTATCGGCCCAGCCCTGGCCGAAGGTGTATTATTTTTGGAATTTCGTGGTTTTCCGTAATATTTTTCAAATTTAATTAAAAAAATGTATTATTAAAAAAAAAATGGCGGGAAGGGAAGCAAGCAAGCGGTTGCACATCCGATTACAATAATAATTTTGAGCCGATGGAGATATAGTTGTTTATGCAATTGATACAGAAGGAATATGGCAGAAACGCCGTGATGTAGCTTGTATGGGGCTGCGGCCTCATCAGTTTCTGCGCGTCGCAACGTGGGAGAACATTGACGGGTCAGATACTCAGATGGGGAGGAAAGGAAGCAACGAGGAAAAAATGTCGTCGTGTCATACGTGGACACGATGTTTTACCTTGTAAGGAAAGTGGGATCCCACTTATCCCACAATCCCACATGTAGTGTTTTTATTTTTTTAAAATTGTCAAACTTTTAAACTAAAAACGTCCTGATACACTATAAGTGGGATAAGTGGGATCCCACTTTTACATCAAGATGTACTAGTTATGCCAAATGCATTTTAAACGGATATCAAAACGTCAAAAAATTCTGGAAAAAAATTGGGGAGTACATTCGCACACAAAGTGTTGCACTAGTAGAAAAAGGACTTTTGGTCCGGAGTACTGTTTTGCCATTAGCCCCGGTTCAGGCAAAAACCGGGACCAGTGCCTGGCACTGGTCCCGGTTCGAGCTGCCAGGGCCCCGTGGGGCATTGGTCCCGGTTCGGTTGGGGGCATTGGTCCCGGTTCATGCCAAGAACCGGGACCAAAGCTCCAGAGCCGGACCACGTGGCATGCCGCGGAGCTTTGGTCCCGGTTCGTGCCAAGAACCGGGACCAATACCCCTCCCCTGCCTATATATTGTTGCCCCCACCCCCCTCTCTCCTCTGTTTTTTTTTCCTGGATTGGTGGGAAGTGGGGGTGCTAGTTTTTTTTCTCTTTGCCACGCACAAGATGTGTTCGATGAAATGCCCGACCCGCACCGAGGTTAGCAACTTTATCCTTTTCGTCTGTAATTGATACAGAAATATTGCACGTGTCGATGTACGGTGGTCATTTCACTATTCAAGATGTTATTGTAATGGTATTTGATAAACTTAATTATATATATGATGCAGATGGATGCACGGATGCGATGGATGTACGGCGAACGACGCAGTTCCGAGTTTATTGCAGGCCTGCATAAATTTCTCGATGTGGCTGAGGCAAACAAAGTGAATAATTTTATGCCTTGTCCATGTGAGAAGTGTCGGAACGTCAGGGAGTACTCTGACCCGAGAACCATTCAAGACCACGTGATTCGGAAAGGTTTCATGCCCAGCTATAATTGTTGGACCAAGCACGGAGAAAGAGGGGTTACGATGGAAGACAATGAAGAAGAGGAGGATGATGACAACTATCCTATGTTCCCTGAGGAATGCGGTGATACTGTTATGGAAGACGTTGAAGAAGAAAGAGGTGAACATCGGGCATCAGATGAGCCCGCTGATGGTCTTGGTGGGGTCATTTCTGATGCAAAGCGAGAATGCGATACAGAAAAGGAGAAGCTAAAGTTGGAGGCCATGCTTGAGGATCACAAAAAGTTGCTGTACCCAAACTGCGAAGATGGCAGCACAAAGCTCGGTACCACACTGGAACTGCTGAAATGGAAGGCAGAGACTGGTTGTTCTGACAAGGGATTTGAGAAGTTACTGAAAATAATGAAGCCGAAGCTTCCAAAGGATAACGAATTGCCCGAGACTACATACGAAGCAAAGAAGGCTATCTGCCCTCTAGGATTAGATGTGCAGAAGATACATGCATGCATTAATGACTGCATCCTGTACCGCGGTGAGTACGAGAACATGGATAAATGCCCGGTATGCAATGCACTGCGGTACAAGATAAGACAAGATGACCCTGGTGATGTTGAGGGCGATGACGAGCCCCCCCGGAAGAGGGTTCCTGCTAAGGTGATGTGGTATGCTCCTATAATACCACGGTTGAAACGTCTGTTCAGAAACAAAGAGCATGCCAGGTTGTTGCGATGGCACAAAGAAGAGCGTAAGAAAGACGGGAAGTTGAGACACCCCGCCGATGGGTCCCAGTGGAGAAAAATCGACAGAGAGTTCCCGACATTTTCAGATGACGCAAGGAACTTAAGATTTGGTCTAAGTACAGATGGCTTTAATCCTTTTGGGGAGCAGAGCTCCAGTCATAGCACTTGGCCCGTGACTCTATGTATCTACAACCTTCCTCCTTGGTTGTGCATGAAGCGGAAGTTCATTATGATGCCAGTGCTCATCCAAGGCCCGAAGCAACCCGGCAACGACATTGATGTGTACCTACGGCCATTAGTTGATGAACTTTTGCAGTTGTGGTCCGAACCAGGTGTACGTGTGTGGGATGAGCACAAACAACAGGAATTTGACCTACGAGCGTTGCTGTTCGTAACCATCAATGATTGGCCTGCTCTTAGTAACATTTCAGGACAGTCAAACAAGGGATACAATGCATGCACGCACTGTTTAGATAAGACTGAAAGTATACATTTGGGAAACAAGAATGTGTACCTGGGGCATCGTCGATTTCTTCCGAACGGTCATGCCGTAAGAAAGCCCGGCAAGCATTTCAACGGTGAGGCAGATCGCCGGAAGAAGCCTAACCTCCCTGATGGTGATGTTATATATGACATGGTCAAGGATTTAGAAGTAATCTTTGGAAAGGGTCCTGGCAGTCTATCTGTTCCGAATGACGCTGACAACCACGTACCCATATGGAAGAAGTGCTCTATATTCTGGGAGCTACCCTATTGGAAAGTCCTAGAGGTCCGGTCTTCAATCGACGTGATGCACGTGACGAAGAATCTTTGCGTGAACCTGCTAGGCTTCCTGGGCGTGTATGGGAAGACAAAAGATACACCGGAAGCACGGGCAGACCAGCAACGTATGAAAGACCCATACAACAAGCAGACGGATAAAGGGCGTAAATACTTAAGCAGATACGCTCTTACCAAAGCAGAGAAGGAAATCTTTTTTGAATGCCTGAGCAGTATCAAGGTCCCGGCTGGCTTCTCGTCAAATATAAAGGGAATAATAAATATGGCAAAGAAAAAATTCCAGAACCTGAAGTCTCATGATTGCCACGTGATTATGACGCAGTTGCTTCCGGTTGCATTGAGGGGGCTTCTACCGGAAAATGTTCGAGTACCCATTGTGAAGCTATGTGCATTCCTCAATGCAATATCTCAGAAGGTCATCGATCCAGTAACTCTACCAAGTTTACAGAAGGCTGTGGTCCAATGTCTTGTCAGCTTCGAGTTGGTGTTCCCCCCATCATTCTTCAATATTATGACGCATCTCCTGGTTCACCTAGTCGACGAGATTGCCATTCTCGGTCCTGTATTTCTACACAATATGTTCCCCTTCGAGAGGTTCATGGGAGTCTTGAAGAAATATGTTCATAACCGTGCTAGGCCAGAAGGAAGCATCTCAAGGGGCTATGGAACAGAAGAGGTCATTGAGTTCTGTGTTGACTTTATTCCTGACCTTAAGCCGATTGGTGTTCCTGAATCGCGGCATGAGGGGAGACTGAGTGGAAAAGGCACGCTAGGAAAGAAAGCACTGATATGTAGGGACGGGCATTCTTTAACTCAAGCACACTACACAGTTCTACAAAGTTCCACCTTCGTGGCTCCGTATATCGAGGAACACAAGAATTATGTACGCTCCAAGAACCCGGGGAAGGATGACTCCTGGATTAAAGAAAAACACATGGAGACCTTCGGCAGTTGGTTGCGATTACAGCTCATGAATGACACCACTGTCGGAGATCAGCTCTACTTGTTGGCCGCGTCACCATCTTCGACTGTATTGAATTTCCAAGGGTACGAGATAAATGGGAATACATTTTACACGATCGCCCAAGATAAAAAGAGCACCAACCAGAACAGTGGTGTCCGCTATGATGCAACAAACGACGATGGGCAAAAGGACACATACTATGGTCGCATAGAGGAGATATGGGAACTTGACTATGGACCTACTTTTAAGGTCCCTTTGTTTCGGTGCAGTTGGGTCAACATGAATGGAGAAGGGATAAAGGTAGACCAGCTGTACGGGATGACAACAGTGGATCTCAAGAATCTTGGTTGTTACAAGAACGAACCATTCGTCCTAGCCAATGATGTGGCTCAGGTTTTCTATGTGAAGGACATGTCCTCCAGACCGAAAAAAAGAAAAAACAAGCAAACGAATACCGAAAAAAAGAAAAAACAAGCAAACGAATACGATGAGCCAAAGCGTCACGTAGTTCTTTCAGGGAAAAGAAACATCGTGGGAGTCGAGGACAAGACAGACATGTCAGCAGATTATGATAAGTTTGATGAAATTCCGCCCTTCACAGTGAGAACTGACCCAAGCATCCCGTTAAATAATGAAGATGCTCCATGGTTACGGCTGAAGCGATCATAGGCCAGGGACATACGCGAAGAAGGGTTCATGGCTTTTATGTAAATCAATGTAATGTATTAAACCTTTATGTGATGTGTAGTAATGTATTAAACCTTTATGTGGTGAAACACGCGTGGTAGGTGGTTGTCGGCTCCCACACCTCCCGTGGGAACCTCTCAAACCTCAGCTTCGACCGTCCAAACACAGTTCCCCCTGCATACAGCCCGACGGTGGCTCGTGAGTTTGAGCGCCACTTCGATCCAAGCAGCGGTAAGACGTCTCTGATGATCTACAACCGTCCGGCAAGACGTCTCTGATGATCTGCAACCGTTTGGAACGGTCGCAGGTCATCAGAGACGTCTTGCCACTGGTTGCCCAAAGATGCCTCTCCGAGTGACGCTGGAATGTTTTGTGTTTGAGCACCACTTCGATCCAAGCAGCGGCAAGACGTCTCTGATGATCTACAACCGTCCGGCAACACATCTCTGATGATCTGCAACCGTTTGGAACGGTCGCAGGTCATCAGAGACGTCTTGCCGCTGGTTGCCCAAAGATGCCTCTCCGAGTGACGCTGGAATGTTTTGTGTGAGTGAGTAACTTGTCTGAGGAGGGCGGTTATATATAGGGTACGTGTGCTTCTTTAGTCCCGGTTGGTAACACCAACCGGGTCATGTGGCTCACGAAGTGGTCGTGATACTGCTGATCCAACAGCTCACAATCCCTCAAAAGAAACACACCCCTGATCCAACGTCTCACAAGCGCTTGAAAGAAACACACGATCCGTGTGCTTCTTTAGTCCCGGTTGGTAACACCAACCGGGTCATGTGGCTCACGAAGTGGTCGTGATACTGCTGATCCAACAGCTCACAATCCCTCAAAAGAAACACACCCCTGATCCAACGGCTCACAAGCGATTGAAAGAAACACACGATCTGTGTGCTTCTTTAGTCCCGGTTGGTAACACCAACCGGGACTAAAGACGGGCTTTGCGGTCACGACACGTGTCCTCCCCCAGCGCTTTCCTGGGCACCTGTCCTCCCCCAGCGCTGCCCTGGAGGTCTTTATATATTGTCGCCGACGGGGTAAACCCTAATCCACCATTCCTAGCCACGAACGCATCGTCTCCACGAGATGGATCCGCCACGCCCGCCGCAGCGCCTTCTGGACGAGGTCGAGCGTGCTCGGCAGAGCGCGCTTGGGCGCAACCGCGGGAGTCTATCCCGCCGTATGCCCACGAGCCCGGCGTGGAGAGGAATGCCCAGCTACCGGCCTCCTGCTCCACCAGGTGCCGCCGCACCTCCACCAGGCGCCGCCGCTCCTCCCGCGGAGGAGGAGGAGGACGACGACTTCGACTGGAGCGACGACGGGGAAGAAGGTTGTGGGTTGCAGATACAGGAGGCCATGGAAGCCTCCTTCCAGTCTGTCCGCGACTACCCTGTCCAGCGAGCCAAGACTTCCTACCAGCTCAAGGCGAAGGAGGCTTCCGATCTGGATTGGGCGCTGAAAGACTCATCCTCCATGGATCTTGCCCTCCGCCGCAAACGTGCGCGCGAGAACCGGGCGGCCGCCCACGGGGCTGGCTCCTCCCGCCGTTCCCCCTAATCCTACGGCCTTCGAGCCAGCAAGTCCGTTTATGTAGAATAATGTTGGTGATGTTGGATCAGGGGTGTGTTTCTTTCAAGCGCTTGTGAGACGTTGTATCATGTGTAATAATGTATTAAACCTTTTATGTAATGCATTAAGATAAATGAATTAATAATTTTTATCTGCTTTCTTCTGCATTTTACAACACCAAACATTCATCTTACAAATATAGGTTTTCTGAAATTGTTCTGCATTTACTTCTGCTTGCCATGGGATTTTACAACACCAAAAATAGAATTAACTGAATTAATAATTATTATTACTTAATCATAAATCTTACTTAATCAATTTTTATCGATTTATACGTATTATTAGTCGAGTTTCGACTTACGGATTTAAAGATATGAATTTATCCATATTAAATTGAAAATGACAATAATAATGTAAAATTGATTTTGGATTATTTATACAAATTCAAACACTTTTCATGTTGAAAGTTTTGTCAATTCAAAATATGCAATAAAGTTAATGCATTTTTAATTGAAAATGGCAAAATGGTTAATAGTTTGTATAGTTAGAATAATTATTTTAGAAAACAGAAAATGGTTTTGGATTATTTATTCAAATTTAATAACTTTTCATGTTGAAAGTCTTTTCAGATTCAAAACCATTTGAAATTCATATCCAAACACCTAAATAAGAAAAAAAAAGGCGGGAACAAAATTTCAGAACTGAAAAGTTCGAAATAATTTTGAAAAATGACTCTTTGGTCCCGGTTTCTACCAAGAACCGGGACCAATGAGTCCGTGGATCCCGCGCTTGATCTGGCATTAACTGCCCACTCATTGGTCCCGGTTGGTGGCAAGAACCGGGACCAAAGAGGCATTGGTCCCGGTTCTTGCCAGCAACCGGGACCAATGAGGTCTGCTATAACTGCCCGCGCCTCTTCTTCGTCCTCATTCTCACGCAGAGTTCATCGACGAGGAGCAAAGAAGCAGAGGAGCCGCGGAGCCGCCACCACGCCGTCAGGCTGCCCCGCCGCCGACCTCCACGACGCGCCGCCCCGCCGCCTCCCCGCACGCCGCCCCGACGCGGCCGGCCTCCTCCCCGTACACGTACGGCGCCACGACGCGGCCGGCCTCCTCCCCCGCACGCACGCCACCGCGCCGTCCCCGCGCCGTCCCCCTCGCAGCGCCACCGCGCCGTCCCCCTCGCACGCCACCGCCGCCCCCCTCGCAGCGCCACCGCCGTCCCCGCGCCGAGCTCGCAGCGCCACCGCCGCCCGCGCGCACGACCGCTTCTCGATCGGTGAGTTAGAATTTTAGGATTTTTTTTGTATAGGAAATGTTAGTGTTAGGATTTTTTTTTTTGTATAGGAAAATGTTAGTGTTAGGAAAATGTTAGTGTTAGGATTTTTTTTGTATAGGAAATGTTAGTGTTAGGATTTTTTGTTAGTGTTAGGAAAATGTAGTGTTAGGAAAAAAATTTGTTAGTGTTAGGATTTTTTGTTAGTGTATAGGAAAATTTTGTTAGTGTTAGGATTTTTTTGTATAGGAAAATTTTGTTAGTGTTAGGATTTTTTGTTAGTGTATAGGAAAATTTTGTTAGTGTTAGGATTTTTTGTATAGGAAAATTTTGTTAGTGTTAGGATTTTTTTGTATAGGAAAATTTTGTTAGTCCTAATTTGTGCTTGTCCTAATTCAATAACATTTCAAACATGATTTAGAGTTCCATGTCAATGCATTAAATTGATCATGCATACATATTGCGCATTGCATCAATGCCATGTATTGATTGTGTTCTTGTCCGGTATTTGTTCTTCCCGGTAGATCGTGGTTCGGAAGTTGACCCGGTAAATTGTGTTAGATATGCAAAGATGCAAATTTACGGGTTTACGGGTTTACGATACGAGTTTACGAGTTTACGGGTTTACGATACGAGTTTACGGGTTTACGATACGAGTTTACGGGTTTACGATACGAGTTTACGAGTTTACGGGTTTACGATACGAGTTTACGGGTTACGGGTTTACGATACGAGTTTACGGGTTTATGATATTGTAGATGTATCTTGACATATGGAACAAGTTACCCAACTAAAGTTTTGTGCATTGTTCTTAATTTGCAGAAACTATGGAACGAGACGAAGATCAGGAAAATATCCTCCAGGATATAATCCGCGGGCCGGAAGATATTGTCGATGTCACCACGGAGTTTTTGAACAACTCCGGTGAGGGAGATGAGTCTCTCAACCGAAGAGACGGCTCCGGTGAGGTAGAACCCGACGGCCGGGGTGAGGGAGAAGTCAGCGAGGGAGAAGCCGACGAGGGAGAAGCCGAAGGCTCCGGTGGAACATTAAACTCCGGCGAGGTGCATATACATATATTAATGAAGCCGAAGATTGTATTAATTAAGTCTCTGATGTCTATATACATATATTAACGCTTTTCTTCTTTTAGCCCTCCGGATCGAGCAAATCTTCTGTAAGGACAAAACGAGGCCCAGCCAAAAAGTTGGGCGACCAAGAAAGGTACACGATCGAAAGAGTCGCTGAAGACGGCACACCGACTGCTCCCCCTGGTGTTAAAAATAAAATGGTAAAGCAATGCGGAGTTCTTGTTAGGGACTTCATCCCGATCACCGTTCGAGAATGGCATCGGCCAAACGAGAAAGGACAGCTATATGTCAGCGATGAGGGCAAAGAAAGACTTTGGAGAAAGCTCATGGTTAATTTCACCCTGCCGGCGCCAGAGGTGGATTCAGATGAGGAGGATCCAGATGAGGCAGAAAAGATTGCCCGGAAAATCATGGAGCAAAAAGTCAAGGACTGGGCACTTAAGAAGATGGCCGAGCTATTCAAGAACTGGAAGAAAAGATTGAACAAACTGTTTGTCAAGAAAAATAAGACTCCAGACTTCGATAAAGGGTATGAGAAGATAAAGGACTACTGGGAAGAATTTGTGGCGTACAAGAAATCAGAGGAAGCTCTGGAAAAGTCTGCAAAAAATGCGGCAAATGCTGCTCTAAAGATGTACCACCATACTATGGGGCCTGGTGGCTACGCTGGTAGCATGCCTAAGTGGGAGAAACTTGAGGCGGACCTGCTGGCTAATGGGATCACTCCAGAGCCACTCAAGTGGATCGAACGGGCAAGAAATTGGTTTTACGGGCATGGGGGCACGTTGGACGCAGAAGGGAAGTGCATATATAACAGAAGACACAAAGATAATCCCCTACTACCCATCCAAGAAATTAGAAAAGCAGTAAAGGATGTTGAAGAGGGACGGTTCATTCCCGATAGAGAGGATGACGAGCTCACACGCGCCCTTGGGAATAAGGAACACGACGGACGGTTACGAGGCGTACCTGGCTCCAAGCCCAAGACAATTGCGATTCCCGAGCACAGGAAGAAATTTCCTGATAGAAGCCATCAGAGGAGAAAGGAAAGGGAGGCAATGGAAGCACGCGCTGCTGCAGACCGGCTGCTAATATAGAAGAAGAATTAAAGCGCAGAAGGAACAAATTGCCGTGCTTAGCCAGCAAGGTACTAGCGGCCAATCTCAACGGCACATGGTAGAAGCTGCATGCGATGGTACCGGTGGCCCATCGAATCGGAAAAGCAGCGTGGCTTCCACGGAGCTCCAGGATGGTAATGATGATGCAGTGGCTCCACTTCGTCGCTACCCAGTGGATGATATCACGGAGAGCACACCTTGTGAGATGCATGTGAAAGTTTTTAACTTAACCGTGAAGGTGGCGGTCGGCTATGTCGTACCAATTGGACCTAATCCAACTTACCATTTCTCTCCGGTTCCAAATGGCTACGCTGTTGTCGCGGTGGATGAAGTGATGAAAGATTATGAGGAGCTGAAGCTGCAACACCCTGCAGGTGAAGATGGGGAGGTGCTTGAACTTGGAGAAGCCAAGAAAGCGACCATTCTATGGCCAAAGGAATTCATCGTGCTTCCGAACTGGCAGCCAAGGCCATCGACTCCTCACCAGTCTCCAGCGCAACAGTCCTCTTCACCGCCTCAGCATTCTCCAGCGCAACAGTCCTCTTCACCGCCTCACCAGTCTCCAGCGCAGCCGTCTCCGCCGCCGCGTCAGCCGTCTCCGCCGCCGCGTCAGCCGTTTCCGCCCACCGCTCGTACTATGAGGGGTAAGCGATCACCGAAACGTAAAAGGTCGCCCCTCCCAACAGTACCTCATAAGAATCTTCCCATTAGACCTTATGACAGGACTGTAGCGGAAAACGCCGCGGAGGTGGCTGCCTACAATAAGGCTTTTTTTGCACCAAAAAAGCCCGAGCAGAAGCCGGTATACGATGAAAAATCCAAAAAGTGGAGAAAGTCCTTCCTTGAGCAGCCATCCCAGATATCGATGAATCTGCCATCTGACTATGGTCGTGAACTTACTAAGCTAGCACGTGCCCAGTCTGAGCAGAACAAGGGAAGAAGTGCAAAAAGCGGGAAACAAATTGCCCAGCTCGGACAGCAGAAAAATCAATCGGTCCCCCCGCTCATAGTGTGTTCCGATGTCGACAAGGACTTCAGAGTCGCTATGGATAAAGACCTGGAATTATTGGACCCCAGAGCCATAGCTGCTGCTAAAGAACTTGGTGTCACTGTATCTCAGGCCAAGGAACAGGCTACCGCCTTGGGTATGAGCCTTGGTCAACTTTTAGGCTATGAACATGCGCCAATGTTAGAGATGGCACGGAAATATGTCCAAGGGGAGCCTATGGTCAGTAATGAGGAGATGACGGGTCTATCAACACATATGCGAAATCTGCATACCTGGTACCTGGTGCACACATCAAAGAAGGACGCGAAAGAGTGGTTTCCGCTGGACGTTAGAGTGGAGCATTTCTTCAAACGTTACACTATACAGGTTCAACTGACTGAACTGTTCCAGTTATTCCAAAAGCGCGCCCTCGACAAATCTATCCTCTCTTGCTATTGTCTGTAAGTGATTTATTTTCGTAATTAAGTCTCTAGCTCAGCTCGTTCATTGCCTGTATTATATTATCCTGCCTATATATATATATCCTTTTGTACGCTATTATGCAGAATGAAGATGCTGGAATGCAAAAGATCTAAAGTTTTTGAGGTTGGGTTCGTTGACCCATATATCGTGAATTCACATACGTTAGTCAATCACCCCAAAGACGTGGAGCATGACCTGACCACCTTTTTAACCATGCAACATTTCTGTACGGAAATACTATTTCCTTACAACTTCAGGTGAGTGTTTCTGTCTTGTACATATTTTTATTTGGCTTTCTCGATGTTAAGTGTAATTGATGAGCTATGCATGTCTGCTTTATGTAAACGTCCGCAGGTTCCACTGGATTCTGCTAAGCATTCAACCTGACAAGTCCACAGTTGAAGTCCACGACTCATTAAGTTGGGACCAAGCGTTGTGGTCCGACATGAAAGAAATGCTCAACAAGTAATTTCAATCATTATCGCATTATATCGCCCTCTTTCGTTCGTTCCCTGATGTCAAGTAATTAATAACTCCTTTGTTCATTTTCTTTGCCAAAGCAGGTGTTGGACAATTTTCAAACAGAAGGTAGAAGGTCCATTCAAAGATGAGCTAACTTATAAAACGGTGGAAAGTCCGCAGCAGCCACCGGGGAGTAATTTATGTGGATTCTACGTTTGCGAGTTCATTCGCGAGTTGACCACTGAGCGGAGAACAACTGCTTTCAGCAAAATGCGGGAGAAGATCGACCCAGAACTGCGCGTAGGAGCAATTCAAGAGGAATTGGCGGGATTTCTGCTTAGGGAGGTCATCGATGAAAGGGGAGAACATTATGCTTCGGACGATGAACTACATATGCCTTGATGGCTTGATCTATCTCCATGTAATTAAATAGTTGTATTCTCGCAAGAGATCGAATATTAATTATATATGCATCAACATGTACTGTGTATATAGTAGAGCGTATAATATGCGTACGGAAACGATGGAGAGCACGTCGGCGATGCGAAGAAGGGGGAGACGACGGAGGCACCGGCGAGAGGGAGAGGGGGCACCGGCGAGAGGGAGAGGAGGCACCGGCGAGAAGGAGAGGGGGCACCGGCGAGAGGGGGCACCGGCGAGAGGAGAGGGGGCACCGGCGAGAGGGAATCCTAAACCCTAAATACCAAAAAAAAAAAAGCACTCATTGGTCCCGGTTCGTATTAAGAACCGGGACCAATGAGTCTCCCCCACGAGCAGCCAGACCAGGCCACGTGGACAACCATTGGTCCCGGTTCGTGGCCCAACCGGGACCAGCATTGGTCCCGATTGGCCAGTCCGGTTGGGCAACCGGGACTGAAGGCCCAACCGAACCGGGACCATAGGCCCATTTTCTACTAGTGTTGCAGAAAAAAGTCATTTTGGAGGTCCGAAAATGGTGTTTTCTTACATAGGACAAAAAAATGTATTTTTCCCCGAAACTACGTGTGTGAACATAGATTGTCTGGATTTACATCCAATTTTTTTGATTTTTTTATCATTCTAAAATGCGTTTTCAGATAGGATGCAAAATGGATTTCCCGTCGTATGTTTCGCATATATCGATCCTGCCATAAGTTCATCTGACTAATGATTTTTAATTGTGAGTTTGCCTCCCTAAGAACATCTCCACTCGCGGCGTCCAAATCGTGTCCGGCAGCAGCGGACGCGGCGTGGGCTATTGGTCGCACCGCTCCCCACTCGTGGCGCCAATAGGCCCTCCCAATATACTTTTTTTTCGCAATTTTAAATGAAACAGGACATAAATCTCGGCTTAAATTCAAGTTCTCGGCCACAAATTTAAAATATAGGCCACGAATTCAAATTCTTGGCCCATCAAAAAACGCCGCGAAGTCAGCCATGCGCGCCACTCCGGCCATACGCAATCAAACGGTGCACTGGGTGTCGCCGTCGTCGCCCTGGGTGCCGCCGTCGTCATCCTGGGTGTCGCCGGTGCAGTCCATATGCATACAAAACACAGCGCCGGGGTCATGTGGTAGTTCCATATCTGGTTGGCGTCGAACACGACGGACCGCGTTTCGTCGACCATGTTGGATGCACCCGCGCCGAACGACAAGCTACGGTCGGGCAGGAGGTGGGAGTCGACGGCGGGAACGCTGGGCCCCCTTCGCAGGGACGGCGAGCCATCGTAGGACACGTTGAGATCGATGGCGACGCCGTGGATGGTCTTGGTCGGGAAAAAGAGGGCGTTCGGGTCGAAGCCGCCATGTGGGTCGCTGTCGCCAAACTCGGGGGAGAAACTGGTGTCGGGTAGAACCTGGAAAGAGGCGTGGTGCTGGCCCTCTCGTGGTAGTACGACGAATTCGATGTCGAGCCAGCGCTCCTCGGACGGAAGGCCGTCGTGACGCTCTCCTAGCTTGCTCCCATGGCGAATGATTGGTTCAAGGCGGCAAGGTTCTTTGCCGTCATTTACGCTTGGTTCCTCGCCAACTCCATCTCGCGCTGCTCGGCGCGGCCCTATGTGTTTATCCGCCGCCGGAGGACGTCGTACTGTCAATCGTGGTCCGACATTCCCTCCGGCCGCTCCGGTTCTGGGCGAGGCTTGCGGGGCCGGCAAATACCGAGCGTGGTTCCCAATGCTTTCAGCTTGGTCGCCTTCGCTCTGGGGGCGCGCAGCGGTGCCATGGCTACGAGGCGGGAGGGAGAGAGCGGCGTGGCGGGAGAAATGAAATTGGTTGGAGAAGGGGAGGGGAAAGTGGGGTTTTGGGGGTTTTCTCTGTGTCAATGACACGAGAGGCCTACCCGTCGGAGGGAGACGTCGCGCCGCGCGCGGTTCCGTCCGGCGCGCCCAATCGACTCCCAACAGGAAGGGCGTGGGCTGGGCGCGCCGGACGTAATATTGGGCCGCGCCGGACGTAACTCGGCTATTGGCGCCTCTAGTGGGCGCGAAATTACGTCCGGCGCGCGCAATAGGGCTATTGGCGGTCCTATTGGCGCCGCTAGTGGAGATGCTCTAATCAATCATCATTATGGACACCGAAGAGCGCTGGACAAGAGTTTGACAATTAACATCCCTATACGAGTTTAAATAACGGAATAGCCCTGAGAATTAGTTAAATCTCAGTCACGTTTGCAACCGTTGGATCCGGTGTTCGAAGATTCGTGTTCCTGTATTTTTTCTCGCGGGCGCGAGCGCTCGTGTAGGTGCTCCAATTCGGCTGAGAGCGCGCCTATGTGTGAGCATACTGGCGGCCCGTGTACCTGAGGAGTTTATGGGCCTTTGTTTGCTGCGTGTTGGCTGATGGGCTTGTTAGTTTCTTTTCTTTTTCTTTTTTAATTGTTTTGCCCTTTGTTTTTTTTCGAGCGTGGCTTTCCGTTCCTGTCGGTGAGGACAGCTGCCATTTGAAACAGTAGAAGCTACAGAGGGACGTTGCGTTTCAGATTTTTAGTTATAAGTCGGCCGCAATAGATTTTTTTTATCTAGCAGCAAGTAGATTGTAATTGATTTTTTTTGTCAAGTTGCAAGTGGGTTGTAAGGGCTTTTTAACAACTGCAAGTTGACTGGAACTGGGCTTTTATCCAGTTCTAGTGTATTGCAACTGAGATTTTTTAGTCGCAAGTCGGTTTCAACTGACTTTTGGTCCAGTTGCAAATGGGTTGTAACTGAATTTTTTTGTCGAGTTGCAAGTGGGTTACAACTTTTTTTTTACAGTTGCAAATGGGTTGTAACTGAGTTTTATCCAATTACAGTATGTTGCAACTGAGATTTTCCAGTTGCAAGTCGGTTGTAACTGACTTTTTTCCAGTTGCAACTGGGTTGTAACTGAGTTTTTTTGGTTCAGTCGCAAGTGGGTTGCAACTGGTTTTTTTTTATAGTTGCAAGTGGGTTGTAACCGAGTTTTATCCAATTACAGTATGTTGCAATTAAGATTTTCCAGTTGCATGTGGGTTGTAACTCAGATTTGCATTTTTTTTTTCTAATTAGGAGTTGTAATTGTGTTGCAACCGAGATTTTCTAACTACAATTGGGTTGATTTTTTTTCCAGTTGCAACTCGGTTGCAACTGATTTGGTTGCAACCGAGAGTTCTACTTTTTCCAGTCGGTTGCAACCGAGTTTTTTTCTAGTTACGAGTGAATTGGAACCGAGTTTTTCTCTAATTTCAAGTGGGTTACAGCTGAGTCTTATCCAGTTATAAGTGGGTTGTAACTGAGAATTTTGTCGTGGTTTGTGCTAGCTAAGATTTTCAATTGGGTTGCAACTGACATTTTGTGGAGTCGAGAATTAAGGTAATTCTCTGTCATATGAGAAATAGTCGCATCCAATATTATTTTTTGAGCTGCAACTCATGCACTAAAGTATTCTATTTTGGGAGCATAAAAAATTATTTTTTGAGCTGCAACTCATGCAACTGACATTTTGTAGGTCTCGACGTAATGGTTCGAACGAAATTAATTTTTGATATATTGTTTGAAAAGTTATAAATTTTTAAAATTTTCTCCGTTGGAAAGAGACATAGGGACAAGTAGGAACTAAAATGATCATTCATGGCTTGCTTTACTTGTTTGTTCGTGGGCCTTGTGGGCCGTACCGCTATGGCATGCTATATGCAAACAGGCAGGGAACAACACCAGGTAAGAAGCGAATCAAAAGAACTACGGTCCCAACGTATTTTTTTCAAAAAATGGCCTCTCGGCGTAACTAATGTCAAATTTGGTCCCCCGATAAAACTATTTTCAAATCTGCCAGCTTGGGCTCGGCGCCAAGGGCGTGCGCCGACCCTGCTTCGGCGCCGATCTCGCCTGGCGCCGAGCTGCACAACGTCGGCGCCGAGGCCAGCGGCTAGATTTGAAAATAGTTTTCGGGAGTGGTCTGATGCGTCATTAGTTCGCAAAAACGGCCAAATTTGGTAAAAAATACCAGTCCCAACACACTGGGACGGACCTTTTTTTTTGCGAAACAGTGAGACGGACGTGAAACTAACTGGAGAATTAGTAATTAACCGTACGGATGGCAGGTCGTTTGAGAACTAATTCTCAGTCGTCTGGGACCAAGGCGCGCCCTTAAAATAATATACATCGACCCTCCACCCCTACGGCAGTTTACCAAACACGAGGCCAAAAATGTTTTGTGTATCCGCTTGGAGACAACGCCTCAATTTTGTGAGTCTCGATCGTCGCTGGGAGCGCCGGGAACCATGCACAAATGCACGTGGCCACGGGCGACTTATCGAGTAGTTGCACATGCTAGCTTACCGTTAGACCTCACAGTAATCAAATTGAGTTTGTGTTTTTGACTATTAATAGGCTGATGAAGCAAAACTGGTAAGTAGGACTATGCACGTATATATACCCTGCCCAATTGCAGGCAAGCTGTCTCAATCCATAATCAATTCCACCTGCATCACGATAAGTCTGACTTTTCACCATGAACACCATCGCCTGCATATACCTGTCCGCATCCACGACCTCCGTCGCGATCGAGCTGAACTCCGGCACTGCTCCGGGCCGGAGCTCCAGCACACGCGTTTCGGTGGGCATGGCGTTGAAGTAGAACCTGGCCCGGCAGGAGGCAATCGGAGCGGCAACTGGATCTTTTGGCGGCTCTGGGCATCTAGCACGTAGGTTGTGGTGGCGTCTGTTAGAATTTAGGCCTATTCGTGCGCAGTATAAATAGACAATTTCTGAAATCTTAAATAGCCCATGTGCATGGCAAGAGTGTTCTACTACTTGGTAAGTAAGTGAGAATAGGAGGCTCTCTCGTGCACTCCTCCTCCTCCTCCGCTCGTCTCGACACGTCACGATCGCCTTTTGTGAATCGAATCGCGTCAAACTCGGACGTGTGACGTGGTCGGCCCACGTTGTACCCGTTATGGTTTTTCTGAGCCGCACTACATAATGCCGTGCACTGCATGCGCCATCACATACCAAACCAATCTACGTTTTGCCAACTCTCGTGTCTTGCGCTGCCACCGTAGTCTACTCAATCCCGAGCTCCGGAACCACTCGTCTTTGTAACACTGTACGGGAGAGGGCGAATTAGGTTCTTGGGAAGCGCCTCGCGCGACTGCTCGCCGCCTTCACCACGGGTCGTCTTCCGTCCAAGTCCGGCGGTGCTGCGTACCGCCATCTGAAACGCCGTCTTCTACGACCTGTCTTCACCAACGTCGTCGTCAACAACATCACCACTGCCTTCGGCGCGGTGACCTTATCTGCATCGACGACTACTTCCTCTACAAACGTTCAGTACGTGCGACGTATTCCGAACTGCGGATTTACTATGAATGTGTTTGCGTATATGCTGCTACTGTTCATATTGTTTAGTACATCCAATATGTTTGAGTTTCACATGTTAGTAGTTGTTATTGTCATGCTTAATATTTTAGAATTAATCATGAAATTATCGTCTAATTATCCAACAATCCAAAAACCTAAAATTGTAGGCAATTTCCTGATTTAACTATGGCTGGTTATACCGATGCAATGAAACCGGATAAGTTCACCGGTGTGCACTTTAAGAGATGGCAGATCAAGTGTCAACTCTGGCTTGAGGTCATGAAAGTGTGGGAAGTTAGTAATAGTATTCCTGAAGGAACTATATCTGAGAAAGATCAAAAAAAAAAGTTCAAGAAACACAATACTATCTTCCGAGGCTGCGTTCTGAGTGTTCTTGATGGTCGTCTGTGTGATGTGTATATGCACATAACAGACGGCAAAGAGCTTGGGATGCACTGAATGCTAAATTCGGTGCAACCGATGCAGGCAGCGAATTGTATATTATAGAGAGATTTTACGACTACAAAATGGTGAATAACCGTGGAGTGGTTGAACAGACTCATGAGATAAAGTGCACTGCGAGAGCTCGAAATCTTCAAGTGTGCCCTACCTGACAAGTTTGTGGCTGGATTCATTATTGCAAAGTTGCCTTCTTCATGGAGAAATTTCGCCACAACTCTCAAACACAAGAGATAAGAGATATCGGTTGAAAACCTTATAGCGTCTCTTGATATTGAGGAGAATGCTCGGTCTAAGGACACTAATGAGAGAGGTGGTAAAGGTCAGTCTAGCGCCAACATGGTGCAGAAAAACCATAACCATGCAAAGAACAAAGGGAAGAGCAAGCCTGCTTTCAATAATATGCCTTTCAAGACTACTTCATTCAACAACAACAAGAAGAAAATGAACAAATCTGAACTAGGTTGCTACACTTGTGGAGAACTCGGCCACTTCTCTGTGAACTGTCCAGATCGTGCTGACAAGAAAGGGAAGAAAGGCAAGACTGTCAACGTCGTGACCGCTAGCAATGTTGATGGGTACGATAATTTACCGATTGTATTTTTTAGTATTTCAGTCTCCATGTTGGTGGATTGATACATGTGCTAATATTCATGTGTGTGCTGACATCTCTATGTTCACTTATGATATCAGGTCGCTCGGGATTCATCCATCCTAATGGGGAATGGGTCGCATGCTACTGTTCGTGGTGTTGGCACGGTGGATCTGAAGTTTACTTCGGTGAAGATCGTGCTGCTGAGGAACGTGCAGCATATCCCTACTATGAATAAGAATCTCGTTAGCGGTTTCCTTCTCTGTAGAGATGGGTTTAAAATAGTCTTGGAGTCCAATAAATTAGTAGTGTCAAAGTTTGGACAATTTATTGGTAAAGGCTATAAGTGCGGAGGCTTGTTCCGCTTTTCACTTTCAGATTTTTCTAATAAGTCTGTAAACCATATTTGTGGCAATGTGGATTCGGATGCCAATGTATGGCACTTTCGTTTATGTCATGTTAATTTTGGTTTAATGACTAGACTTTCCAGTATGAGTTTAATTCCTAATTTCACCATTGTCAAAGGTTCCAAGTGTCATAGTTGTGTGCAATCTAAGCAACCTCGGAAGCCTCACACGGTGGCTGAGGAGAGAAATCTGTCACCTCTAGAACTCGTATGTTCTGATCTATGTGAGATAAATGGCGTGTTGACAAAAGGTGGAAATAAATATTTCATGACTTTAATCGATGATGCTGCTACTAGGTTCTGTTATATATATTTGTTGCAAACTAAAGACGAAGTTTTAGAATACTTTAAAATCTATAATGCTGTGTTTGGATGTATGAATTGGGTCTCGGAATCATCAATTTGGAATTGACAAACCGAATTCGGCCGTTTGGGGAGGTCTAGGAATTGGGCTCTGGAAACTCGCTCCAATTCCACGCGAGCCCCGCTCGCACGTCCGCCCCTCGACCAAAAATTCCGAGCGAACGAGCTCGGAAAGGCTTGGAAACGCACCCCCGCCTCGCGTACCGCTTCGTTGCCTCGCTCGCTCAGGACGAGACCTCGACCTGGACAGAAACCTTGGCGGCGGCGGCGGCGATAAGGCCTCCTCCTTCCCTCCCGCCCAGCCCGTCCTCCTCACTATTCGTACTCCGCCCTGCCCGCTCCCCACTGCCGGCGGCGGAATCCCGGCCAAATCGCTCTGCCGCCATTCCCCGGTCGCTCTCCGGCCCCGCCGCGCCTCGCCCGCCTCCTGCGGCAGCTTGTGATGGCCGGCCGCTTCCCACCGCCGCCGTGCATCTCCGCCGGTCGCCGTGGAGATTCCGGCCGATTTCGCCCCTCCGTCGCCGGGCAGGTCTCCTGGTCGGGGCGGCGCGATGATTGCCTGGTTGGCCGGCGCGATGATTGCCTGGTTGGGGCGCCTTCGCGACGGTCGTCGACCCGGTGAAGCAGGAGAACCAGACGTTGCGGCCCTTCATCAACGAGTGGCCCAAGGCGAAATGTCGCGCGGTGCTTGTTGATCTGATCTCCGCTGATTTGCCCAAGCTTCTGATCATATCCACGACTGTGAGCTGACTGCCGCTGCTTGCTTGCTTGTGTATGCAGATTCGCAGCCACGCCCAGAAGTATTTCCTCAAGGTTCAGAGGCTCAGCCTCGCTGCCGGGCTTGCTTACTTTCTGAACTTGTGAACAATGTTCAGACTTCATTGCCGTATTATTTCAGCTAGCTACGGTGCTATTCTTGATCTATTTCAGCTAGCTTGGTGAAGTCCGCGTCCCCCGCGGTTGATTTTTTTGCGTGTTGCTTGATTTATTTCAGCTAGCTCGCTGATGTAAATGCTCAATATGTGTCCCCGGTAGGTGATTTATTATAGCTAGCTCTAAGCTGCAGGTACTGATTGCAGTGTAACCTGTTGGCGCATAGCCTTTGATTCACCAAATAATTTCAGAAGCAACAAGGAGAAGTCGAATTGGAGCCCATTTAATTCCAAACTCAACAAAACATCTAATTTCATGGTTTATACATCCAAACATGAATTGGAATTGTGTGCCACCCTTTGATTCCAACCGTAAATTCCATTCACAACCAAATAACAGAATTCGAATTGGAACCCATTTCCTTTCCATCTTGGAAATGGAATTGCCAGTCCAATTCAATTCCAAGCAAACTTTTCTACATCCAAACACAGCATAAGGCTGAAATAGAAAATCAATTAGTGAGAAAGATCAAACGTTTTAGGTTGGATCGTGGTGGCGAGTATTTCTGCAAAATATTTGATGAATTCTGTGAGGAATACAGCATTATTCACGGGAGGACGCCTCCCTACTCACCCCAATCAAATGGGGTTGCCGAGACGAAAAACCGCACGCTGACCGACTTGGTGTACGCCATGTTGGAAACGCTGGTTTATCTAAGGCATGGTGGGGAGGCTTTGTTGGCTTCATGTCATGTCCTATTCAGTTCCAAATAAGAATAACGAGAAAACCCCTTATTCTTTTTAGATCACAGGCTTAACGCCCAGCTTTAACTTAATAAAGCCAGAAGGCCAGGGTAACAACACTGGGGGACCCAGTTTAAGGTTACAACCAAGGCAAAGTGCTTATAGATCAGGGCACATGAGCCAAAAGAGCAGGCGCAGCTACGAGAGAGGAGGGTCTAGCCACTGGGGGGTGAGCCTGCGAGTTCGTCGCGTTGAAAAAGAGCCTAAGCAAGATGATCAGCTCGTCCAGCAGGGGCACGGCCACGTCCTTGAGCAGGGGTCTCCACAGCTGCTCTTATTAGGAGTGATATGGGATAAAACCATCACTTTTAATTGTGACTACTGATTTTTAATTGTGAGTTTGTCTCCCAATCAATCATCATTTTAATGGACACCGAAGAGCGCTGGACAAGAGTTTGACAACTAACATCCATATATGAGTTTAAAATAAAATGCACCGACCCTCCACTCCTATGGCAGTTTACCAAACACGAGGCCAATATGTTTGTGTATCCGCTTGGAGACGATGCCTCAATTTTGTGAGTCTCAATCGTCGCTGGGGGAGCGCCGGGAACCATGCACAATTGCACATGTGGCGACGACCGATTTATCGAGTAGTTGCACATGCTAGCTTACCGTTAGACCTCACAGTAATCAAATGTAGTTTGTGTTTTTGACTATTGGGAAGGCAAGGTTGATGAAGCAAAACAGGTAAGTTGGACTATGCACGTATACCCTGCCCAATTGCAGGCAAGCTGTCTTTTTTTTTTGAACAAAGGAAGGATCACGAAGGGTCACGGAGCTGCATTAATTGGTGGGCTTACATTTTACAAGGAGGATCTCAACAGAAAAAGGAATTACAACCCAGTCCTCCAATTTTACAACCACGGCCCTGAAGAAAATCTTGGAAGTGCAATCAAGTCCCTCTCCACCGAGAACAACGATGCGCTCGACATAACGGCCACCTGCACCGTCGCCAGGGTCGAAACCACTTGGCGATGGGCTGGCGTTGAACGTCGTAATGGAGTCATTGGAGGGCCTCCACTTTGGCACGCCGGCCGGGAGGTTGAAGAAGCTGCAGTGCGCACGACACTACAGCACGGAGTGGTCTCGTCGACCATAGATAACCGAGGCAAATCTTTGCTGCAGTTGATGAACTCCGCAGATGGCAGCAGCTCCATGCCATGTCGATCGATGCAGAGCAGATCTCCACCATTCCCCTCCTCCATCACCTTGATGGCTGCAGAAGATAGTCCGATCTGCAGCCTCGATCGCCTCCACACAGTAGCAAGTCTCCAAATCAGGATCTGGAGGGCAGACGAGCTTATTTAGACGAGATCTTGCTCTAGCCCCGACCGCCGCTTCCGGCTCCCACCTCAGGAGCACCACGAGCAGGACGAGAAGGAGCTTCCCCTGGCTCCAGCTCGAGGGCGCCAAGAGCACCCGAGACACCGGCATGTCGCCAAACAGGACCTAGCCCTAGCCCTACACCTAGACTACTGCTGTACAAGGAGGGTCCCCCACCCACCTCAACGCTGGCTCACGCCGGAGAGGAGCTGGAGAGGGGCCAAAAGGCCCCGATCTGGAGAAGCAAGAAAGAGAAGGTGCGGGGAGACGAGAGCGGTCGAGAGGAAGTAGGCAAGCTGTCTCAATCCATAATCAATTCCGCTTGCATCACGATGAGTCTGACTTTTTAGACGGATGATGGGACAAAACAGGTAAGTACACACGTATATGCCCTTCCAAAACTGCTAACAAGTTGTCTCAGTCCGTAATCTATTCCACTTGCGTCATACTAGATGAGTCTTTTCGTCTATGTCTCTAGGAAGGTATGAAGCCTATCCAAAAAAAATCTACGGAGCGGAGAATAATTGCTTTTGCTTTCGAATTTTATAAAAGAGCAAACTCGTGAGAATTTTGGTATCTTAGCGCGGTGAGTTGCCAAGTCCGATCTTTGGAAGCAATGGTGGATAGCAGTTGCCAGTTTGTCATGTTGCCATGTGGTTGGGACACCAAAATTCAACCATGCCTCGCCCCCTAGCCCGACCTCGTCCATCCCGTATTGGTGGAAGGCCAATCGGCGCTAGGAATTCAATGACAATGCCATTTATATCATGTGGAATATCTGGAAGAAGCGAAACCGCATGATCTTCCAAGAGATTGCAGCTCTCGACTCGGATGTCGTTGTTTTAACCTTAGAGGCGATCGACCTTCGTAAGATAGCTTTCGATCCCCCTTGAGGAGTTTCTGGTACTCGCGCCCCGTGCCATGTTCTTTTTCCGTTTCTCTTTCGTTTTCGTTTGGACTTGTTCCCGGCTTTTGCCCTAGGCTCCCCGGTGTACTTGGTTTCATTCTCCTATAATTGATCGTCGTAGCTCCTGCCTGCTTCGGCAAAAAAAGATGTTGGTATGTGGTTACTTCCCATTAAGTCGCGTCTTCGCGTGTCTCTCCCTATTTGTCTTCCTTTGTTTTCCCCTGCTTGCGAGGCGTCTGAGCTGGGACAGCTCTCGTTGAGAGTATAATAGAACTAGTGGTATTGTATGACCGAGTTTTCCAAGCGCGTATTATGGTTGAGATCGGTTGTCGAAAAAAGACGAAGAAGATCTATTCCTAGTGAGATATACTGAGTATATGCTAAAATTATGTTATCGAATCAATTGACTTGTACTCCTTATAGTAAGGCCGACGGCCTTCTGGTTACCGGAAATTCACTCCAGATCCCGTAAATTCACGGATTAGTTATAAAAACAAAATAAATCCGCTGGATTTTAAATTTGACAGTGCTTATCCATGATTTTCAGTCCATTATGAAAATCGGTAGCTGGAACCAGGAAGTCATGGTCACCGCCACTAACCCACATCCATCTGTGCTTTTGTTTCTTCTAGGAATAGTTTATTCGCTGGGCTGAACCGAGCAGTGAGCCACTAACCTTATTCAAATCTGGCGGACGAAGCAGCTAGCTAAGAGTAACTTACGATAACTAATTTGCTGGCATTCGGGGCGGCTAGAGAGTAGTAAAATTAATTAGCAGCTAGGCCGTCTCTATCACCGACAACACGTATTTCCAAACTGCTCTCGGCGTCTCGGTGCACTTTTATCTGTTGTCTTGTTCCGGTGATCCGGTCAGTCAGCGTTCACCATCACAGCGTGCTTATCGAGTAGTTGCACAGTAATCAAATTGAGTTTTTGTTTTTGACTATTCACTAGTAGAAAAACAGGTAAGTAGGACTATGCACGTATACCCTGCCCAATTGAAGGCAAGCTGTCTCAATCCATAATCAATTCCACTTGCATCATGATAGACTTTTGAGACGGATGATGGGACAAAAGAGGTAAGTAACAAGCTGTCTCAGTCCATAATCAATTCCACTTGCGTCATTGATGAGTCATTTGGTCAATGGCTAGTCGTCCGATCTTTGGAAGCAACGATGGATAGCAGTTGCCTGTTTGTCATGTTGCCTCGTGGCAACTTCCCACTAAGTCGCGACTTCGCGCGTCTCGCCGTGTTGGCGTACATAGTTTTTTCATGCATGTGCTGGGACAGCTCTGGTTGAGAGTATAATATAACTAGTGGTATTGTATACGACCGAGTTTTCCCAACGCATGTTATAATTGAGATCCGTTGTCAAACAAGAAAGGAAGAAGATCTATTCCTAGTGTGGTATGGATATGCTAAAAATCGAATATTCGAATCAGTCGACTTGAACTTGTTACGGTAAGGCCGACAGCCTTCTGGTTACGGGGAATCCACTCCTGATCCGGTAAATTCACGGAGTGGTTAAAAAGACGCAATAAATCCGTTGGATTTTAAATATTTATCCATTATTTTCAGTCCATTTTGTTTAAAAATGCTTTCGGTAACGTAATGGAGAACATCGTTGCCGAGGGTAGCTTGAACCAGGAAGTCATGGTCACCACACCCACCAGATACCATCTCCATCTGTGCTTTTGTTTCTTACCCAATTTTTTCTACGGAGAGGAGAAGAAATCATTTTGTTTTCGAATTTTAATTATAAAGAGCGAACATTAGAATTTTGGTATGCTGGCGTTGCTAGTATTCAGTTGTTTGGAAGCAACGGTGGATAGTAGTTGCCACTTTGCCATGTTGCCTTGTTGCAACTTCCCATTAAGTCGCGCCTTCGCTCGTCTCTCCGTATTCTCGTCCTTTGTTTTTTCCTTCTTTTGAGGTGTCTGAGCTGGGACAGCTCTCGTTGAGAGTATAATAGAACTAGTGGTATTGTATGACCGAGTTTTGCAAGCGCATGTTATGCTTGACTTCAGTTGTCAAAATAAACAGGAAAAAGATCTATTCCTAGTGGGGTATACATATGCTAAAATTGTGTTATCGAATCGGTTCAAGGAACGTCTTATAGTAAGGCCGACGACCTTTTGGTTACCAGAAATCCACTCCAGATCCGGTATATTCACGGGCTGGTTTTAAGAAAACCCGTGAAATCCGTTGTATTTTAAATTTTACTAGTATTTATCCATTATTATGATAGCAACGCTAGTATGAAAAAACCCTCGTGTCGTCTGCATCGGGTGACTCGGGGGGGACCTACCGCCCCAGCCGCCGTTCACCTCTCCCCGACTTCTCTCTCCCCCCGTCGCCGCCGCCGGAGGAGGTCGTCCGACGGTGGACGGCGGCGGGGCGCTGCTGCCTGTTTTATTTTCAATAAGCCCGCGCGGTCTTCTCTCAGTCTCTCATATCTGATCCGATCTGGAAGTGAGATCCGGCCGGCCGACGTACCAAGGATAATGTCCGTGCGCATATGCCAGTGCCCGCTTGCATGTGCATAGCGCAGGATGCATCCAGCCCTTCATGCATGTGGTTGTTGCTTGCTGCCCAAACTCGTGTGTCCAGCTCCGATGTCCAATTCGGAAGATCGGAAGGACGACAAACTGCGAGCAGGGGCGGATCCAGGATTTGGGCATTGGGGGGGCGAACCAACGATCGTAGATCAAATAATATATATTGTCCTCTATCATGAAAAAATGAAGTCTCCCATCATATGTATCTTTCTTGCAATAAACATACATGTTTACTATTTTTTAAATTTGCACATATAAACACAACGACAAATATTTATCGTGTGGCACACGTGATAAGCTATTTCAAACCAACAACACAACAACAAATTTTTCACAACTTTTAAATAAATTTGGCTATACAATTATACAAGATCGTTCCTGTTAATATCTTATTCGGTTAGACAGAAGTTATATCTGAATTTGAAGGGTAGATGAGTTTGGTCTTGATGCACGTGGATTGGAAAAATCAATATGTTGACGTTCTTCTCTTCATTTTTTTATCTAAAAAGGTATGGCTAAACTAAACCAAAATATAGATATCTATATCTAATATAAGCACATCTAACTACTATTACTAACTAATGTGTTAGGCATTACTGAACCAAATCAGATTAGTAGTACATGTATACCTTGAGATGGTACAGGGCGACTGGCGGCACACCGTCGAGGCATCGCTAATTTCTGGACTATAGACGCGGAGGAGGAAAGGAAACAACTACGCGGCATAGGTTTTCCGGAGGTGGCTGCCACTACAGGAAAGCCACAAGACGCCGACGGCCTGATTATACGCCGACGGCCAAATGTCGGGGCCGTCGGCGTATAAGGCGAGATCGGGGAGCCACGAACGCGGCCGTCGGCGTAGCGAACCCCGTCGGCGTAGCCCGACATAGGCCGACGGCCGCCGTCGGCGTACAAAGGGCCGTCGGCGTATAACGCCATCCTTGACGGTGCTCAAACGGGAGGCCTTTCGCTGCCCTGAGACGCCGACGGCTACCGTCGGCGTATAAAAGGCCGTCTGCGTATAATTGTTTTTTTCCAACTAATTATAAATTAATTTAGATTTATTTATTTCTCTATATAATATTTAATGTAGGTATAATTTATATATAAATTGGATCTATAATATTTAATGTAAGTATAATTTATATATATATTGGATCTAGCATTTGCCTCCCAATTACGGTATCCCACCCGCATAAAATAACGGTTTGAGTCTTCCGAAACCCGACCCTACAACATATACATGTAAAATAAATAAAAACAACACATGTAATATACACCTGCAACATAAATATTAAATATATGGCTCAATTTATCCTGCCCCGTGGTGTGACCGGCTTCACGAGCATCACTGTTTCCTTAGCGAGTTTTTGGACATATAGTTGGAAACTCCCACATCGAGCGAACGGGGGGAATCTTCGCAAGAGTTGGGGTATATGTGTGTTTTTATTTCAACTATGGCCTAACCTAACACAACCAAGCAAAAAAGTCCACTGGCCTACCCCCTCTCGGCTTCGGTCAAGGGGGTAGACGGGAACTTTGATTTTTTTCCAGCGGATTCAGGGTTTCGCCGAAGCGGGCCCCGGAGCGTCGGAACCCCACCCAAACCTAGGTTGTGCCATACCATATGTATACAAGTGTGTTGTGTGTTGTAAATGTCCGGTATCCTACTCCTAGCTGTGACCGGCTTCACCGACTTCACTTTCTCTCTAGTGAGTTTCTGCACTTAGAGGTGAAAACTCCCCTTTCGGGCGAACCGGATGGAATCTTGTGTTGATTTGGGGTGGACTTTGGTTTCTCATGTTCCTATGGCCTAACCTAACACAACCAATCAAAAAACTCCACTGGCCCACCCCCTTTCGACGCACGTCTATGGGGGTAGACGAAAACGTTAGGGTTTTTCCAGCGGATTCAGGGTTTCGCCGAAGCGGGGCCCCGGAGCGTCGGAACCCCGCCCAAACCTAGGTTGTGTCGTACCATATGTATACAAGTATGTTGTGTGTTGTAAATGTGCAATATCCTACTCCGGGGTGTGACCGGTTTCACCGACTTCACTTTCTCTCTAGTGAGTTTCTGCACTTAGAGGTGAAAACTCCCCTTTCGGGGAACCAGATGGAATCTTGTGATGATTTGGGGTAGACTTTGGTTTCTCACCTTCCTATGGCCTAACCTAACACAACGAAGCAAAAAACTCCACTGGCCTACCCCCTTTCGACGCACGTCTATGGGGGTAGACGAAAACGTTAGGGTTTTTCCAGCGGATTCAGGGTTTCGCCGAAGCGGGCCCCGGAGCGTCGGAACCCCAGCCAAACCTAGGCTGTGCCATACCATATGTATACAAGTGTGTTGTGTGTTGTAAATGTCCGGTATCCTACTCCTAGGTGTGACAGGCTTCACCGACTTCACTTTCTCTCTAGTGAGTTTCTGCACTTAGAGGTGAAAACTCCCCTTTTGGGCGAACCGGATGGAATCTTGTGTTGACTTGGGGTAGACTTTGGTTTCTCACCTTCCTATGGCCTAACCTAACACAACCAAGCAAAGAACTCCACTGGCCTACCCACTTTCGACGCACGTCTATGGGGGTAGACGAAAACGTTAGGGTTTTTCCAGCGGATTCAGGGTTTCGCCGAAGCGGGGCCCCGGAGCGTCGGAACCCCTCCCAAACCTAGGTTGTGCCATACCATATGTATACAAGTGTGTTGTGTGTTGTAAATGTCCGGTATCCTACTCCTAGGTCTGACCGGCTTCACCGACTTCACTTTCTCTCTAGTGAGTTTCTGCACTTAGAGGTGAAAACTCCCCTTTCGGCGAACCGGATGGAATCTTGTGTTGATTTGGGGTAGACTTTGGTTTCTCATGTTCCTATGGCCTAACCTAACACAACCAAGCAAAAAACTCCACTGGCCTACCCCCTTTCGACGCACGTCTATGGGGGTAGACGAAAACGTTAGGGTTTTTCCAGCGGATTCAGCGTTTTCGCCGAAGCGGGGCCCCGGAGCGTCGGAACCCCGCCCAAACCTAGGTTGTGCATACCATATGTATACAAGTGTGTTGTGTGTTGTAAATGTGCAATATCCTACTCCGGAGTGTGACCGGCTTCACCGACTTCACTTTCTCTCTAGTGAGTTTCTGCACTTAGAGGTGAAAACTCCCCTTTCGGGCGAACCGGATGGAATCTTGTGTTGATTTGGGGTAGACTTTGGTTTCTCACCTTCCTATGGCCTAACCTAACACAACCAAGAAAAAAACTCCACTGGTCTACCCCCTTTCGACGCACGTCTATGGGGGTAGACGAAAACGTTAGGGTTTTTCCAGCGGATTCAGGGTTTCGCCGAAGCGGGGCCCCGGAGCATCGGAACCCCACCCAAACTTAGGTTGTGCCATACCATATGTATACAAGTGTGTTGTGTGTTGTAAATGTCCGGTATACTACTCCTAGGTGTGACCGGCTTCACCGACTTCACTTTCTCTCTAGTGAGTTTCTGCACTTAGAGGTGAAAACTCCCCTGTCGGGCGAACCGGATGGAATCTTGTGTTCCATATTTGCCACGCTGATCGGGTGCCGCAGGCCCTCAAGGACTTCTTGATGGACAAAACCATCAAATTCTGCGGCACGGCTATCAACAACGATCAGCGTATGCTGGGGCCTTACGGATTTCATATTTCGTCCACCGTCGACCTCCAGCGGGCCGTTCACCCTAACCCAACGTACCCTAATCTTCCGAGTCTCTAATCTCTAGCCAATGTTAAGAAGGTCCCTTCGGTCCCATTACCCCCACAACAAGTTGGATTCTAGTTATTTTTTATTAAAGAACAAACACAATTCCAGGAGATCGTATATTCCCGTATCTATTAATTCCTGCCATCACATTGGATAAGTGCTAGGACTAAATTCAGAATTCGACGGTGAGAATGGGTCCACATGAAAGTGACTTGGATTTGGCAAATTTTTAGACAATTGTCATATAGCCAGACCCTAAACTTACATTCAAAAGTTCGGTAGCATGTCATGAAGAACGGAGCCCAACATTTTCTGTTTCAAGCAAAGATTTCTGCGCACTCCATAACTAATCCCGGTGGCCTGTCATGCAGCCTGATAAGGTCATGCAAGTTGTCTCTTTTATTTCCGAGGGAAAAAAGAGCCAAAGAGTACAGGAGATAGCGACCGAGAAAGACAGGGAGGAAAAAGAGCCTAAGAGTACAGGAGATGCGGACGTCGGCGTCGTTGAGGGCCATGGAGTGGAGCAGCTCGACGGCCTTCCGGACCTCCTCCATGCTCTGGGAGAGCTTCACCAGTTCACCACCCCTTGCTTCACCATGAACATCTTCACCTCCTCCACCCTGCTCAGGTTCCCGAGCACCGCGAAGGACGAGCCGAGAAGCCTGCCGCCGCTGCCGGGCTGCCGGCGTCGGCGACGGCGTGCAGCAGCGTGGTGACGCCCCCGTGCGCGCACACTGCCCACACATTGTCTGAGTTCTCCGTCAGCTCACGTAGCGCCTGCGCCACCCTCTCCCTGGTGGGCACAGTGGCTCCCGCGGCCGCGTTCTCCAGAAGCTGCACGAGCGGCGCGATCACGCCGGCCTTGACCGGCATTCCTCTGTAGGAGTCGGAGCTCGCGACGACGGCAACGGCGCCAGCGGCCTCCTCCTGGATGCGCGGGTCTCGGGACTCGAGGAAGCCGGCGAGCATGGCGATGCCGTGGTCGATGTCATAGACCTTCACGTCGCCATGGGAACCACGCCTGCATCTTGTTCGTGAGAGACGGAGAGTGGGGATTTTTCTGAGGTGGACGATAAGGTAGATGCTTTGAGATATGTGTGATCGAGCGACGTGGTTAAATCTGGAGAGGGGACTCACACGGGAGGAGCTGAGGCCCTGCCCCATAGAATTTTTTTCCTGCTCCCACGCCTGGACGTCCATTAGCGAGGACGGTGCTATGCCCCATTATTTCTCACCAAATAATCAGTAAAACACTCGTTGACTGTTCATCCAAGAAATACAACAGAGCTTAGCACAACGTGTTCGTCGTCGCCCCTACAGTCCATTAGCGTATATAATACTCACTCCGTTTCAAATTGGATCACTTTCATTTGTCCAAATGTGGATATATCTATACTTATAACATGTATAGATACATACACATGTGGTTACATGAAAATCATCTACTCACTCCGTATCAAAATATAAGACTTTCTACCTACATGTGTGTGGAAAGTAGGTAGAAAGTCTTATATTTTGATAGGGAGGGAGTAATTTGGAACGAAGGGAGTATAACACCCAGGTTTCGGATACATTGGCTTCACATGAGAGTATGAAACGTGGAGCCACATCGGTCAAATCATACATCGTATATATGCAGCGGCGTGGGAGCGCTCTGTTGCACTAGTAAAACTCGCAGACTCTAATTCGTTTCCTGGCTTTGGCCCCTTTTGCAGACGCACGCTCGCACGCGCCATGGCTCTTTCCAGCCCGTACTTCTCGGTAAGACCTTTTTTTCAAGGGGGAGGAGGGTCGACACATGAATTAACTAGCGATAAAGCAAAAGTATATAACAACTAAACATTTTGTAGTCGTCCAGAGTATATTGTTAGCCAGCCCGGCTGAAAATAAGCTGAGCGATCAGCGGTGCGCATCCACACGCCATAAGCTCCCGTTGATCCGCGGGAGGAGGAATACCACAGTTGGATCCAATGCATGCCCATATGCATAACCTGTAAAATATGAATATTTCATGTCTTATTGAAACCCATAATGTTTCTACCATTTCAAAATCGACCGACAAAATGAAACTCCGATACCAACTCTAGCATGTCGACCCCGTTCAAATAATTCCCAAACATTTATAATAGTGACATTGGTTGGTGGAGCTAGATTATAAGTGTGATAAACAATGTGCCACACAAGGCGTGCAAAAGGACATGAGATAGACAAATGCTCCACCAAAAAAAAAAGACATGAGATAGACAAATGCTCCCCTGTTTTCTTGAGGCATAGAAAAAGCATTTCTTACGCCCATCCCAATTTTTATAGCCAGGTTATTATCAATAAGACTTTTCTACTTAAGAACCACATAAAAACATTTTCCTTGAGAGGTATTTTGAGTTTGTGTTGACTACATTTTTAAGTTGGTATCATGGTATCATTTGAGGGCTCTGTCCAACACACGTCAAGATGGTTCCGTGTCATTTTTTTTAGTTCCGTGACGGTTTGGAAACCATCATGTACCCAGGCATTTGTTGTAGTGGTCTCAAAGGAATCGATCAGCTAAATGGCGCGTTATCCGGAAAATTTGCTCAACTGAGTTCCCATTCTCGACAGTGCGCAGGAATTAATACGTATCGCTGACGTACTTGGTACGCGCGACGCTGTTAGGCGATAAATACCTACTGCTGAACGGTCATCATCGTCTAGACTCCAAAAAAATAGGAGTGACGTGTAGGATACAATCGCTGAAATCAGGAAAATAACGTAAGCATTACAGGTAATCATGTAGACTGCAGTCCAAAAGAAGAGATATCCAGAAAAAGAAAACAAAAGTAACATTTCAGCTAATAATCATATCTAGGTTTTTTGGTTTTGCACAGTGCGCCCGAGCTGGGCGGATGTGTGAATAGTTGGGTCGGATACATTAGTGATGCCCGCAATTTGTTTCGTCATACCCTAGAAAGAAAATAACAGTTCTCTTATAGCAACAGCAATCACCACCTACCGCCTAAGGGTCCACTTCAGGTTCCAAAAGAAGTAATTGCAAAACTTGTCTGTCATGACTCTTGTGCATAATGATACAAAAACTTGCAAGTTGCGGTGTAATTTTTTTTTCCTCTGCAGTAAATTCATCCAATCGAAAGTAATTCTATCACGTCGGGACCTTGCGAGTGATACTCGCTCTCAACTCCGAGCCTTTTTTTAGACAGTAGGCTCGAGCAGAACTTGACTTTAAATTAATGAAGCCGCACCGTCATGACAACAAGGTTTTACAATCCAACAAGGTTCGGCGGCCAGAAAAGAAAAAAACACACACACAGTTAGAGCACGGGGATGAAGCATAGCCCAAAGGGAACGAAGATAAACGTGCATGAAACCAAAATCACCCAATATCTAACAGGACACTAGATGAAGGCAGGGGAGAACGCCTATCAACCCTCTCGGACTGACATGTGGAGCATGCGGATCCTGCCAATAGCCAGCTCCAAAGCTTCTTGATCCTGAGTCCTAGCCACTGGCTTTCACACCTGCAGATACATAGACATTTTATACATGTCATCAGTCGGCTGAGTAGGGAAGATCTCCTCAATCGAAAACTTATTCCTAATGTTCCAGAGTGACCAGCATAAAGCCGCACAGCAAGTCCAAAGAACGTGTTTTGATTGGCAAACATCGTTGCGTAATAGGCGGTGTAAGTCCGTGAAGCACGAGGGATATTCCAGGTGCAACTGAGCAGTTTGTAAACTGCACTTCACATGAATTTGGCTAGAGAACATGAGATGAAGATGTGGTTCGTGTCCTCCACGTCCCACATAAGGTGCAACGGCCGTTGGAAGATCCCTTCCCCTGGCGAATGTAATCATGGGTGGGGAGACGCTTCCGAACAAGCTGCCAAAGAAACACTCTTTCATAGGAACGATGATCTTACAAATATCGTTGTAGTGTTTTCTTGGAGTGCTATGGCACCGTTTCCTATATAAGGATCGCACTGAGAACCTCCCCGAAGGTTCAAGAGCCCAGGATACGTAGTCTGGCGTCGAGGAGAGCCGCACATGCTGGATCTATCTATAGAGACTCCGAACCTTCCAATGTACACACATAAATTGTGCCATCTTAAGTGTGTGACTCTCGATAACAAATGGTCATTACCATAAACTTTTTCTGATCAATAATCAATAGTGGAGCCATAAGCTCCCATATTGACTCCCACTGTTATATGAAAACATTCTGTTGAACCTGTCAAGTATGCTCCTGTTACTGCATGATACGGTACCTGAGGTGAGATATGTGACATTCTGTGAATAAACTCTTTAACCACTTATATCAGGTTATCCTCTTTACTGGTATGATGTCGTTCCACATTCCCGCATTCAGTACCCCATGATGTGTATCATGCCTTTGTCTATGTAGACTTATTATGGATACAATCATACCGAGTGGGCCATGCATGTATCTCTCTATTATCTAGAGGCTCAATTCCCAATCTTAAACTATCACGAATAAATGCACGTTTTCAATATTACCCAGTGAAACCCTTTTTACCCTGTTACGGTGTGATACTTGACAATACCAAATCAATCCTTTCAGAATACATGGTAGTATCCTCACGGTCAAAGCAATCAAACAAGTTAACTTTTTAGTGATGATACTACATGGTAAAACCAAAACAAGATCTCGTAGGGCGTGTTTGGTTTCCTGCATCATTTTTGGCCATCTCGTATCCATGGCCCAGCAGGGCCTGGCCCCGGAAAAACGAGGTCTCGGCCACGTTGTGCATGTCATTTGGTTGCCCACAAAGTCTCAGCCAGACTCTTTGACTGGATACGAATTTTGATGACCCGGTGTTTGGTGTACATCTCTGTTTCACATACTCTCACTTCCTCTCTTGTGGTGAGTTTAAGGCACACTAACTCAACACTAGTGATGACTCCGGCGATGGAACGGCGTGGCGTTGGTGAGGTGACGAAGGTTGTGATGGAGGTTACATACGCACTTACACAAGCACTATAGCTGCTACTGCACCGGTGAAGCTCACGGCGGCGCTAGGTGCAGTATAAACGTGCATGTATGAACTACAAACTCGACTTGTATACAACCTCCGAAACAGAAAAGTTACAACATGAAAGTTGTGCGGAATGTCGAGGTGAACACGCTCGTCAAAGGGTATTTTAAACGGTCAACCGAGTGCGATAAATTTGACAAAATTGATTTGAAAACGTTGTGAACGTCGGTTCGAAATAGAGAAGTTACAGTCAATGAAACTTAGAGGTGAGCACGGGAATGAAACCTACTCGTCAAGACGCATCTTTTTTATGTACACTTTAATTTGATTCGAGGTATATTTGAAGAGTTAAGATCAAGGAGGTGACCGGAGACTAACCATCATGCCCAGCGAGCCATGTGCAGAGATTCCACATGGGCTGTCTCGGGTGAGAACGAGCTTGGCTCTGCAGGTCCAAGGGTGTTTTGAGCTATGCAGGAACGCGGTGGGGGTGTCGCTATGCGATGCAGCACGACGCAAGGAAGCAAAAAAGGAGAACGGCAGCGCATCGGTCCCCACCTGCGCGCGCCAGGAGCGAAGACCAAGCCCCCCGCGGCGTACGCGATTTAGTTGCTGGCTTGCTGCTGTACGATCAGCTCCCGTGTATGTACGCGTTGGGTCGCAGGTCGCTGTTTGTACAGTTTGTTTGTTTTTTCTTTTTGCGTGCGTTACTGTACAGCCTCCCGCGTATGTGTACAATTCAATCATCTAGTGTACAATTTAACCTACGATAATTGTACATGCATGAATATCAAGTTGTACAAACTATGAGCTATTGGTTATACAAAGGACGGTGTACAAATTACACAAAACAAGATTTACAGAATTGGGAGTAAAAAAATATACGTTGTACAAATTATACAGAACAGGTTGTACAAAGTACACAGAACACGAAGTACAAAAAAATAATGACACAAGTAGTACAAGTACACAGAAAACGGAGTACAAAATTGCACAAAACAGGAAGTACAAAGTACACAGAAGTGGTTGTACAAAGTACATAGAACAAAATGTACAAACTATAGAGAACCGGATATTAAAAAAAAGTTTGTCAAAACCTATCAACATGGGATTTAGTTTTGAAGATCTCGGCGCGAGTAGCTCAAAAGTGAAAACGGTTCGTAATTCGGATTAGCGGTTCTCAAGATATTTCGTTTTGAAATTTCGGTTTTGAAAAATAAAAAGGTAAACCAGCCTCCCACCGTATCACTTTCTCGCTCAGCCTTCCCACGTTGCTGCTACGGAATGTACACCCACACTAATATCGGATGTACGCCCACACTACTACCGGATGTACAACCTATACAGAACCGGATGTAAAAAAAAAGTTTGTCGAAACTTATCAACATTTCGACGCGAGGAGTTCAAAAGTGAAAACGGTTCATAATTCGGATTAGCGGTTCTAAAGATATTTTATTTTAAAATTTCGGTTTTGAAAAATAAATGGGAAAACTAGCCTCCCACCTCCCGTATCCCTTTCTCTCATCCTCCCCATGTTTAATCTGGTGATGACACTTGGCAGACATGCAAACAATCACATGGGACTGAGCGAGGAGAAGGTGACACTTGTCGCGACGAGATTGAGCGTGAAGTTCCCTTTGTAAAGGAACCCTTTTCTAGTGATTTCCACGCGGAAACAGGCAGCTCACCAAACGCTCGTTTTTGCACCCACTGCACCTTGACCCAGTCCCTGCAGGAGACCAAACACGCCTGCAGTATATATCACGTAAGGTCAGGACTATTTGATCTTATTGCGAGTTTGCTTTATTGAATAGTGCAGGACTATTCGCCATAACGGTTCTTGGTGTGGCCGTGTCTTCCCAAACAGCCCGCCTTCTCTATTTAGCCAGTCATTAGCAGTTGCGAAACAGCATGTGGTGCTGTACTGTTATCCTGAGCTCGTGGCATCGGATATTGGAAAATGGTCGTCGCGTGTGACCACCAGGAGGGATGCGAGACCAACGGCAGCGGCGCCGAGTCACCGGCGCTCGGTGCGCTGTACCTCTACGGGGACGTCCTCGAGTCGGTGGTGGGGAGCTTGCCGGCGGCCGACCTCGCTGCCACGGCAGCGGTCTCGCGTGAGTGGCTGCGCGCGGTGCGATCCGTCCTGCGCCGGCGGCCGCGGCGGCTACCCTGGCTCGTCGTCCATCTCCTCGGCCGCCGTCGTCAGACCGCGGCGTACGATCCCCACTCCGGCTCGTGGCTCAACGTGCATGCCGCTCTGCGCCACGGCACGCCGACGCCGTCGACCGTGCGCCACGTGTGCAGCGCGCGCGGGGACCGCGTCTGCGATCTTTCCTTGTCCGGCCTAGACATCGCCGCCGACCCTCTTGGAACGTCGGTGTGCTGCGTCGCAATGAAGGCTCCGAGCGTGTGGCGCGTCGACCCGGTGTTGGCGGTGGTGGGTGACCGCGTGATCGCCCTCGGCGGCGCGTGTCATCTAGCGCTCGCCGAGGGAGAGAACGGCGCCGTAGTGGAGGTGCATGAACGAGGTGTCTGGACGGCCTGTGATCCGATGCCGCCGGCGCTCCGGGAGTCCGCCTCAGCGACGTGGCTCTCGGCGGCCGCGACGGATCAGAGGGTGTACCTGACGGAGAGAAGAACCGGGTGGGCGAGCTGGTTCGATCCATCAAAGCGGCTGTGGGGTCCCACTCGTCGCCTGAGACCTGACGTCGGCGTCTCCACGTGGGCCATCGCGCCTGGTCACGCCGGCGCTGAGTGCGAGCGTCTCGTCCTGTTCGGAGCAAAGCGTGAAGGCCAAGGAGCAGAGAACAGAGTCGTCGTCCAGACATGGGAGCTGGACGGTGAGGCTCTCGATCTCTCGCCCGGTACGACGGCCGACGCCATGCCGAGCGAGATGTCGGAGGCGGTTTTCCCCCGCGACGAAGACCCGAACGTCGACGAGGAGGTGTCCCCGTCGATCGGGGTCTGTGGCAACGCCACCGGAGGGTACGTGTACAATGCGGCCGCGCCGGCCAACGGCGCCGTGCTCTACGAGCTGCGGCAAGGGGAGGATGGGAGAGCCGTGGGCCGGTGGGAGCGGGTGCCGTGCGCGCCGTTGGTTCGCGACGAGCCGCCGGGCCGTGTCATCCTTGCATGCTCTCCGGTGGGGTTCGACGAGCTGCCGGGGGGACGGCGACCGCTCGGCTCACGACTGCCACGGACGGACGCACTTTGAACAATCCATCAAGCACCGCGGTTCAGATATCGAAGCTCGTGCGTTGCAACGGGATTTGAGCCGTGATGATACGTTATTGAGAAGTATCTTTTCGTGCTCCTCACTTCCAAAGCATAAGTATCTTTCATTAAGATATTTTTTTTCGCAAAAAAAAGAGAAAGGCTTAATATACATGTTCTAGAGGTATAGAAAAACCAACTTGCCGCTATATTCCGCATGCAGCAAACTGTAACTGGTTGGAATTTTTTAGATAAAGAGATTTTATTACTTAAGAGTTTTAAGCATTACACCTGTCCTCTGCATAGTTAAGATGCACACAGCCACCAGTTCATCAGTAACCAATTCCGAACAAAAAGTAAAAACTGTAACTGGTTGGATGACCTTTTCTTGCAATTAAGCTTCAAATTCATCCAGTTATACAATCCACTATAACTGTCACGTACTCACCTCTGAACAATTTAACGTGCCGTAGGAAGGGGTAGTGATATTCATCAGTAGGGCAGGCATGGGTTTCTTTTTTGTTTAGGATAAAGCATCATGCTTAATTAGGGTGATCGCCCACCACAACTTTGGCAAGTTGACGGGTATATCAACATCCCAAATTATAGCCTCCTGTGCATTACAGTATTTTCCAAGATTAGCTAGTTCATAAGCAACTCCATTTGCAAAGAGTCGACAGGGTACAGGCAACCACCTCGGTGCTTGAAAACCTCCAGCTATCTTCAAGCCACCCAATGATTGCCTCGCCGCCTCGCCGGTTTAGAGCCACAAACATGAGTTAAGAGCCACAAAAATCACGCTCATATAGCACCCATGTCTGTCTATAGCACACACCATTGCATGGACTCTGCACAAAACACAGCCTGGATGGCTGGATCCCGTCTTCTTTGCTGCACTCGCAAGAACCAGCCCACCGTGATGGTCTCTGACGAAATTTCGAAAGAACCTCATGCCGTAATTTGTACCCAGCAGCACGGGATGAAGAACTGGGCGCCTACGGTTTGTGCAAGTCCTCACCATCCTCAAGCGTCGGGTCGCCGCACAGCCTCCGGCGGCCCAGAACTGCTCGTGTCATCTTCTCTCTACTTCTCCCGTTGCACGCCGCCACGAAATTGCTGTGGCAAAATCCTATGTTCCCTGACAGCCGTAGCTGCGCTTGCCCACGCGCCCATGTGAGGTCGTGGAGGACGCCAGAAGCAGCACCTTCGGCAGAAGCCCACCAGCAGGAGACCTCCGGTAGGCCCTTGATTTCGCCCTTGATTTCGGCAGCCGCCAAATTAGGCGTTGGGCGAGCGAGGCAGAACTGGAGGGGAAAACTGCAGGCTGGAGATGGGGTGGGAGGCGGCGCTCGGTCGGGTAGGAGGGGATTTGCAGTCGCGTCCGTCTATCCGTCAAAGCGGTACCAGGGGTAAAACACAAAACTTGTAACTTCATTGTCTCATCCTGGTGTGACAACAACTATCGATTAACAGTTGCATCCTCTGAATTGCAGTTGACAAGCATTTCAGACTTATGTGATTAGCTAGATTAGGCAAATTGATGGCCCTGAGAGGAATATGTAAGACATATTTTGAAAACCTCAATTAATATGATAATATATATGTATGTGTCTTTTATGTGTTCTTATTTTTAGAAAAGATATATTTATGTGTCATGGGAAAAACAAAAACAATATTGCCTTTAAACAAATTTCCAAGCACCAAAATTGTTATTTCACACATGCCACCAGACCAATATTTTTCCTACGAAACTTTACATATCCACACAGAATACATACGTGCACCTTGAGCTATATTTCTTTTCGAAATATGTTGACATTCAAATCATCATTTTCATCCGGACGGACATACTCCTGGAGGGTCTTTATCGAAAAAAATACTCCTGGAGGGTGATGCCAATTTGGATTACCAGGAAGGCCCTGTTTTTAGAGAAAGGGAGAACATGGAGGGCGTTATACTGTTTAGGCCCAAACTTTAAGAGGCCTTTGGTCCAGAAGTTAGCAAATGTAGTGCTCAACGATTTGAGCCGAAACTTAAAGCCCGTCTTCTCAGCCACACACCGACGCCAGCCCAGCAGAGGTATTTTGTTCGTGGCATTTTTTTTCCGCTCTCCGTTGAACAATTCATTTTAGATCCAGGCCAGTCACAAAAATCACAACCCCTTATTTCGTTTGAAATGGAAAAAAACGCCAAAAAAGTCAGCGTCGATATGGACGTGAATGAAGCATAGCTCTGCTGGTTTCTGGATTTTATGTCTGATTCTGTAGCTCTGAATTTGTGACGATTTTTCTGCCAAGGTACAATCTTTTTGGTATGAATTGGTGTCAAGAAATGCAGGCTTATGTCAGATTAATTATATTGATGAACAGGTCAGGTTAATTTCATTGCAGAACCTAAACTTTTGTAGTTTATGCAATTTTGGGGTCAGGCAAGGCAGGGTCAGTATTTCCAGTGAGTAACAGTTCCATCCACACGACGGTACCAAACAAGTATTCCAGGCTTACCTTTAGGTCCATTTAGACTGGCACTGGGTGGTCATAGTTCATCTTCTAATCCAAGCAACTTCATGTTGTTGTAGGCTATACTGGCAGTACCAACTTGGAGAGCACAGTTTCCTTAACCAGCCAGAACTCTTCACAGTTGGTGGTCGTGGAGTTCTGAAGGTCTGGTCAGACTTCTGCCAAATGTTGCCATTATGAGACCCGAGGCTCAAGCTGAGCCGGCTTTAAATTAATAAAGCAAACACCACACACATAGTTCGTACAAGCGGCCTAGCCGAGAACAAAGAGCACGAAGGCTCGGAAAGAAAATGATACAAAGGCCTGAGACAAAGCGATCACCAGGCAGACGGCAGGAACTACCCAAGCAGCTACAACTACTATGGCAGTCTAAAAGCTCCACCGACAGGAGTCTATCCCGGCCAAGCAACCGAAGACTCCACTCCTGGTCCCTCAAGATCCAGGGGGATACAAGCAGGAAAAAGAGAGAGGAGGGACTCATCCCGGCACCTCTCTCAGGCGGGCATAGAGCGAACGAATCCTGCCGATCGTCAGCTCCAAGGCCCCTCTGTCCTCGCGTCTAGCCACTGGCTTCCACACCTGAAGAAACATAGAAAGTTTGTATAGTCCGTCAGCAGCCTGAGTAGGCCAAATGCCCTCAATAGTAAATTTGTTCCTAGTCGTCCACAACGTCCAGACTAAGGCGGCACACGCCGTCCAAAGGACACGTTTCGTTTGCCCTTTGTATTTGCATAATTCCCTGTAAACATCAGGGAAACACGAAGGGTTCCACCCGCACCCTAGCAGCTCCCGCACTGCACTCCACATGAACCGTGCCAACGGACATGTGAAGAAGATGTGGTTTGTGTCCTCGTGCTCTCCACAAAGAGCGCAATACCCAGTCGAAGGGCCGTGCCTACGATGGATATTATCATTGGAAGGAAGTCGTTTCCTGACAAGCTGCCATAGAAAGATCCTAATCTTGCGGGGGACCCCAATCCTCCAGATTTCCATAAAGTGCTGGCGGGGTTCACCTTGACAGAGTTTCTTATATAGGGACCTCACTGAGAACCTCCCCGAAGGTTCCAGTGCCCAAGAAATGCGGTCTGGCTCTGTCGAAAGATGAAATCCCTCCACTTCTCGCAGAAGGTCGTTCGCCTGAACATCTCTGCGGGGCCAAAAGAACGGCGCCAGGTGTGGTCCCACCGGCCCCGTCTCATTGCCAAAGCAATGGTGGCCTCCGGTTCCTCGCATATAGCGAAAAGACCCGGGTATCGCTCACAAAGTGCGCTAGGGCCGATCCACCAATCAAGCCAAAACCTGGTTGATGATCCGTTTCCCACCAGGTGTTTCGCCCCCAAACGAAACACATCCTTAACTTTCTGGATGGCCTTCCAGAATTGGGAGCCCTGCGGGTGGTTGTCCACCAACAAGTCCTTGTTACGCAGGTACTTGTTGCGCAGTAGGTCAGCCCACAAGCCTTTATCCCCACATATAACCTCCAAATCCATTTGGCCATTAGACATAAGTTCATACGCTTGGTGTTCATGACCCCCAGGCCCCCCAAGGCCTTGGGCATGCAGATATCAGCCCACCTGACCCAGTGATATTTCCGCTTGGTCACTCTGTCGCTCCAGAAGAAGCGGGCGCGGTGGGTATCCATGGCGCGATGCGTGCCATCCCCCAAAAGGCACACCCCCATCGCATGGAGAGGGAGGCTTGAGAGGCATGCATCCACCAAGGTGAGCCTGGCAGCCGAAGACATGAGTTTCCCCATCCAGGGCTCGGCTCGCTTGCCAACCTTCAACGGTAGCGGACCCCAATCCGTTATCGTAAGCGCCCTATCACTAATTGGGAGACCCAGGTAAGTGAAAGGGAAGGATCCTAACTTGCAGTTCAGCATGTTAGCGATCCTCTGCTGCTCAGCCGAAGCGGTCCCTAGGACCATGACCTCGCTCTTGTGGAAGTTGATTCGCAGCCCTGACATACTCTCGAAGCACAAGAGGATGAATTTGAGGTTTGCGATCGCAAGGTCATCTGGCTGGATCATAATGATCGTGTCATCCGCATATTGCAGATGTGACACCCCTCCAGGTATCAGATCAGGGACAAGTCCACAGATGTGTCCCCTCCTCTTGGCCGCCTCCAAGACTGCCGCAAGGGCCTCTACCACATAGTCGAATAGTAGAGGTGATAGGGGGTCCCCTTGGCGAACCCCCCGACCATTCCTGAAGAAGTTTCCAGCTTCTCCATTGATGGTGATGGAAGTCTGGCCGCCCACGACCAGTCCCATGGCCCGGTGCACCCACCCCGGGTCAAAACCCTTCCGAAGGAGAACCTCCCGAAGGAAGGGCCATCGTACACGGTCATATGCCTTCTCAAAGTCAAGTTTCAAAAAAACTCCCCCAAGTTTCTTGGTCTTGACCTCGTGTACGATTTCCTGGAGGGAGAGAACCCCCTCATGGATATGCCTGCCCCTAATAAAAGCAGATTGCGTTCTGCTGATCGTGCGATGAGCAATGGGGGAGAGCCGAAGGGCATAGGCCTTCGCCACAAACTTAAAGATCACATTGATCAGCGCAATGGGGCGAAACTGCCTAATATCCTCGGCTCCAGGCACTTTCGGGATCAAGGTAAGGATCCCGAAGTTTAATCTAGCAATGTCCACCCTTCCTAGGGCGAAACCATTCGCAATGGCTAGAATATAAGGTTTGACCAGAGGCCAAAACCTGCTGAAGAACACCACCGGAAGGCCGTCAGGTCCCGGGCAGTATCCACCTTCATGCTGCGCAGGACCAGATCCATCTCTTCACTAGTGAAGGTGAGCATAAGGCTGGTGTTCTCTTCTTCTGAAACCCGCATCGACGTGTCCCAGAGAGAGGGGGCGGACGTGAAGGGGCACAAGTCCCCTTCCTCCCCTAAGAGGCGACGGTAGAAGTCGTAGATGTGTGCCTGGATCTCCAGAGGCTGGGTCAGAATCCCGTGCTCCGACACGAGTCTGGATATGGCACACTTCCTCTTTCTCCCGTTCGCAATGGCGTGGAAAAAGGCTGTGTTGGCGTCCCCCTCAAGAAGCCACCGAAGGCGGCTCCTTTGTCGCCAGTATTCCTCCTCCACCTTAGCTAGGTGGGTGAGTTGGTCTTCAAGATGATATCTTAGGGCCCAACCCTCATCATCCAGACCAGAGAGATCGGCGCGGGAGTCCAGCATCTGGATTTGCCGCAAAATGTCCGCCTTCGCATCTCTATCGGCTCTACCTATGTTGGCTCCCCAACCTTTAAGGAATTGCCGAAGGCCTGCCGAGATGTTTTGCCAGGCGTCAATGGGGTCTGCAAAGAACCCACCAAGAGCCTCCAGCTCCCGCCACTTGGATGTTACCAGGTCCACAAACTCTGGTCTCTCCAGCCAGGCCTTCTCAAAGAAGAAGCGAGAGCTTCTCTTCTTGAGCTCCTCACCAGAGCTCAGGACAAGTGGTGCATGATCTGAACCAATGATTGTCTCCGCTGTCAGAGAGCACAGCGGGAAGAGCAGTTCCCACTCAACCGTCATAAGGACCCTATCCAGAACCAACCTAACCGGGTTTAGCTGTCTATTGGTCCAAGTGTATCTAGCTCCGCCCCTACGGACCTCACGAAGTGCATGAGTAGCAATGAAATCATTGAATTTATGCACTCGTGTCCAGTTGATGTTGTCGTTGTTTTTATCCGCTGATCCCCGAATCAGGTTGAAATCTCCTCCCACCACCAATGGGAAGGGGCAGGCCGCAACGGCCGCAGATAGCTCCGAAAGGAAGTCATCTGTACGTCTATGGTCTGCCGGGCCATATACCACGAAAATGGACCAAGTCTGAGTGGTATCCAGTTGGAGGACGTCTGCCCTGATGAAGAAGGAGCCACTACTCCAATTTTTCACCTCGTAGGCATCCTCATTGACCCCCAAAAGCATCCCTCCGAATGACCGGCTGCTGGGATGGAGTGCCACGCAAAACGGCCCCCTGGGTCGATGCTTAGCAACTCGGTCGGCGTGAAAGAGGTTTTAATGGTCTCCTGGAGTCCCACAAAATCGAGCCTCTCTCGGGACATGAACTCCCTAATTTGGGTTCGGCGTCCCGGTTTGCCGAAACCCCGGATGTTGTAGAATCCCGCTCGCATTAGGTGCGTGCATTCTTCCTCCGTCCACGACGGGCTGCCGCCTTCTTAGTGTTCCCCCCGTACCAGCGGTAGTACGAGTGGTCTCAGGTTGTGCCATGGAAGGGTCCATGGCAGAGTCCCCGGGAAGCACCTCCTGGGGTTCGACCCCCTCAGTGTTCTCGCTTGGAACCTCCACAACCACGTTGGCTGCATCAAGTTCCTTGCGGAAATTTGCCTCGGCGAGCAACGCCTGGGCTTCCTCCTTCGCTCGAATGAGCGAAAGGACCTCGGTCTCACAACCGGACTCCACCGCAAAAGCTAAACCGACATCGTGGATAACCTCCGATAGATGGGAGTCGGGCAGCTCCTTAAGAATAGCAAAGCGGTTATGAGAGGTGGAGTTACCTGAGGCAGGTTCCTCCAAGTTCCGGATCGTCGCTCGCCGCTCTGCTCTCGCCACCGAGTTGCCCGCACCCTCCGGGCCGAGCAGCCTTGCGCTCTTGCGAGGCGGCCTTTGAGCAGCGGAGCTCTCCGCCGCCACCACCGCCCTCGTGCGGCGCCTCCGCAGCACGGGCTCAGCCTCAGGTGCAGCACCC